>OZ023234.1:12676878-13305878 GCA_964006365.1 Trididemnum miniatum | reverse complement strand
ACGAGCTTGTTGCGCAGAAACAAGCGTATCCGCCTCATTGAATACTGATTGGAAATAATAATTTACTAAATTGCCTTATTTCTTTCATTAAACAAGCACGTCATAAATATGTGCGAGTGTTAAGTTTTTTTTCGTAAGCATGTGCAATTTATATGCTGAAGTGGGACGGTGAGTTTTTGAAACTGTTTTAGTGGTGCATTCATGGAAAAGGTTGGGAAACCCTGCTTTACATTAAGGCAGTGTCTCCGTGTCCGTCCCGGACTTTTAATTTGAAAAATTATTCGTCCGTCATGGTCAAGCCTGCCAATTGACGGACATTTAACCTAAAATATTAAATGTCCGTCCCGGACGAATAATTTTTCAAATTAAAAGTCCGGGACGGACACGGAGACACTGCGTTTTTTATCACTTCCGATGAAACTTCGTCACTGATAATCTCCAAATATTAACCTAACCTTATCCTCACCCTAATCTAACCCTAACCTAACCCTGACCTATTTTTTCAAGTTAAAAGTCCGGGACGGACACGGAGACACTTCGTTACATTAAACCCCCTACCATAATATTATATAACGGTAGGCCTACTGCATGCTTTTCCTTTCAAAAATCACATTTTATAATTGTTCGAAACGAAGCTATAGATCTTCTATTCTCTTCAGACTATCAGCAAAATTACTATAAACGCAACTATTAACTAACAACTGTAGAGGTTACGACACCTGAGATTGACTAATCTGACTCCAGCAACTACATATGTGTCTGCTACACAAAAGATTCTTTATATGAGAACGACATAACAGCACAGAAAACATCGGCTCAAACACATCACTTAGTTTTGCTCTTACACAACCTACCGGAATCATTAACCTTGTTCAAATAGAATTGTGATTAAAAACACAAAGATTAACAGTACAATATTTGAGCAACTCTTTTAAAAGACACAAGCCTAACTGGCCTTAACATCTAACTAGCCTTAATATCCTAGAAACAGCTCTAAAAGTACACACTTCACAAAAGAACTAAGCCCTAACAGCATTCGCATACCATAGTCAAAATTCAACCCTCACTGCTAGTCAATACAAACAGAAATACACAACATATCGCCTTTGCAGTTTTTGCACTTTACACGACATTATTCTGAACAGACTGAGCACGTGGTTACGCTCGACTGATTTCGTATATCACAAAGTCGGGCGGATATATTATTATCCGTCGAAAACACAACTTGTGTAGTGCTGGGTTCAAGTAAGCTTTAAAAAGTTACTTAAGTAACAAGTAATTTTCGAAATATTACTTAAGTAACTTAAGTAATTTAAGTAATTTGAAAAGGTAAGCTAATTAGAGACAATATACTATATTTAACCCTATTTCCCTCAATGTTGTGTCGCATCGACACAACAAGTTTTTAACTGAAAAGTTAAACACTAAACTTTTATCCAAATTACTTCAATTTTTTTTAGCTTTCCTACTTTTTATTACATTAACTAAATGAACTAAATTTGTTGTTTTGTTATGAGCATATACCAAGAGATAGAACTTTTTATTTTAGTACATGCTTCAAGATGGCGAGTGATCTGGTTACGCCTTACTTAACCTTGATTATCTTCGCTGTGTCATTTGCTCGCCTGACCAGTGACCACGTTATTTACGTCAGAAGACCGCAGAATTAGCAACAGTAGCAAAGCGAAATCATAAAATTTGAAGCGATGTCAAAACTTTTTATCATTACACGCTCATTACAAGAAAAAATCACAGGCAATCAACTTTTCCTAATGCAGTAATAAATTGGGAATATAGCTGTAAAAAAATACTGTAATATCTTGCAAATTGCCGAGATATAAGCTGTTGAACTTTGTTATACCAAAGCGATACAACGTTGAGGTGTCTGATGTAAAAAATATGTTGAAGAAAATAAGGGTTAAATCATTTTATTTACAGTATTGTTTTTCAGAACATGTGTGACAAGTGCAGTCAGCCAAAATCAGAAAAAAAACACCGGCTATAGTGTACCGGTACTTTTACGAATTCACTTTACATTGCCAATGAAACCAAGCACAATTTTAACAGGCATATAGGATTATAACTAGATAACCTACCAGTACACTTTTCGACACAGGGTCTAACAAAAAAGCAAGTTCCGTTACTAACTTCACTAAACCTGTACCGGTAATTAGTAGCACTCTATATACATGTAGGCTACAGTGCAACAACTCAAATTACTTAGAGGCTTCGCCCTACCAATCAACCAGTTTACCTTTTTGAAGACAGCGGCTTTTGTGCACAATTTCAAGCATTTTCTATTTTGTTGAAACGTTTTTGTAATTTACAAAAATTGATCCAAACTTTGGCCCCTCTAAGTCGACTGCTCTGGTGCCGTCTCTGTAGCTTACATAGAGCTACAGTACCACTTTTGTTGTGAAGAGATGATCTACTGTAAATAGGATTATCGTTCTTCAGGCGACTGGATAAAATATTTCGTCAATCTATTTATCTAAAACTTTTGTAAAATATTTAAAAATCTATTTATCCATTTATTTAAAAATCTCAATCTAAAATATTTTGTCAAATCAATAACAAAAAATTGTCTTTGAACCTCATCGTGAAAAGCAGCAATAAGAAGAAAAGACTCTGTGAAAAAGTTGAGCTATTTTTGTAAAAAAAATAGGCTACCCTTAAATGAGGTTCCGAGTTTTGGAACCTTAAAAGGTTGCAATAGGAAATTTCGAAATACCTTTGGAAAAGGTATTTTTGTGAAAAATACCTTCCTTAGAGGTTTTTAGTTTTCGAAGCTTAAAAGGTTATAATTACAAATATCAAAAAACCTTTCAAAAAAATATGTTTGTAAAAAAAATACCATCACTATGGGTTTTTCTCGTTTTCGAACCTTTAGAGGTAGCAATAACACATATTAAAAAACCCTTAGGAAAGGTACTTTCTGTTGAAAAACCGATACTTGAGGTTTTTTTTTAAAGTAAATACCTTTTTTCTGCAAAATACCCTTATAATGGGTTTGTTTGCAAATTTGAGAACCCCCGAAAAACCCCTAACGAACCATTTTCGTTTCCAGTGAAATCCTAAAAAAGGAACGGGTCAAAATAGGAACCGGTTCCTAGGATTCGATAATCTGAAATGGACATCCCTAGACGTAATGCAGACTTACCTACACCTGGGAAATTATTAATAAACACCTGGCTGTTCATATTTTTTGTTAAGATTTTTTTAAATATTTCGTAAAAGTTGCAACAAAAAGTTGCTTTTAAAAAACAAAAAAGTTGCAAAATAAAATTTAGGCAAATAGCTCCATACATGCTGTAATAAAGTTTTTTGTTACTTAGGATGCTTCCCGAAGCTGTAAAAAAAAGTTGCAAAAATTACAGAAACTTGTCCTAATGATGATGCATCAAAAATCTTCATTTAACATTTGCAACTGTTGGAGGACTCCACAGGAAAAACCAAACGTGGCTTAAATTAAAGTATTCACAATTCATGTTATAGATGCGCCATTTCAGACCAAAAGTGGTGAGCATATTGGTGGGCCGGAAAATGACGTCATACGTCATGACCAACCTACGCGTCGGCGTATCTGAAAAAGCGATGTATTTCCGTTCTTTTAGAGATTATGTTGTTCAGTTGGTAACAAGTCGCGGTTCATTTTGGAATATTTAGTTTAGTTGACAACGTACTTGCAAATTTAATTGCATTGATAAAATTGCTTGTTCACTGATTGACATAATTTGATTTTATCAGTCTTTGTTTAGTTTGTGTAAATTGCTTTTATCTTTAACGTTTTTACGTTTGGAAATTGCAAGTTTGCATTCACACCCAAACTATTACATTGATTTGCAACACGAATTCCTTTCACGTGTTAATTTTTTTTTATTTTTTTATTATTCTATTTTGTTTAAAAGTATTTTTTATTATAAATTAAGTTATGTTAAGATTTAATTTCTTCTAAAATTTTTGTTTCAGTATTGGATTTTACGCAATTAAAAATTTAATAGTTATTTTTTTAAATTTATATTTTATGATGAAAGAAATATCGGTTTAACACTTCTTACTTAAAATTATTGCTGCATTTTAGTTTAACGTATGTGATGGAATTTATACTTTGGTTATTTTGATAATTTTAAAGTTATTGTTACATTATTTCTTTTTTTTCGCAAACAAAAATTTCGCAATGCAAATATTCGATTTTCTTGAAAGTTAGTGTATATACCGCAATAGTGTGTAAGATTGTTTATATTGGTTCAGAAACGTCATGGATGCTTTAGGGGTAATAATTTGTGATATCTGTCATAAAAAGTTTTTGAAGAAGTCCAACTTGAACCGACATGTGAAAACAATACATGAGAAGAAAGAAGACTTTACATGTATGAAATGCCAGAAAAATTTCAAGGAGATGCATCATTTAAAATGTCACCAACAAAAGTGTGGAAAATGTAGAAGATGTGGAGCACAATTTGATTCGCTGACAGATTTTGCGAAGCATTCTTGCAAAAGAAAACAAGCTGAAAATCAAAAACGCCAACTAAAAAAGCAAAAAACTCGTATCGAAAACGGAATTACACTGGCACTTTTCGAGAAAAGATCCGGAAGGAGTTTGAGGTTTTAGAAAATGAATACTTGGATGAAGAAGACCCAGAATTGCGGGGGTTTCTTTCAAAATACAGGTCCAGCATCAAAACTTTCTCAAAACATGGAAAAGTGCAGAGTTTGCAAAATTTTTATTTTCGAAATTTTAACACATAATCGACACAATTGCTGAAAAAATAACGAGGGATCAACAACGAGATTCAAACTGAATTATAGCTTTGGGTATGTCCTGAGGAATATTGACACTGACGAACTCCGCTATTATCACCCCTCTAGCAACAACGCTCAAGTATTGGACGCAGCTGTGACCATAAGCAACAGCAGCGAGTTAGAGGAATTTTTACGAAAGGTGGCAGCGGAGTATTTTTTGGAAAATTTCAACCGACCGGATACAAAGTGGAAATTACTCCAGATCACGAATTTGGTCTTCTACCTCAATCATTTGGCTGATGCACCTCTATCAGGACCCGTAGAGTTTCCAGACTTTTTAACGCATAATCGAGGGGTGGTGAATCACACTGCCAACGACAATCTATGTTTTTTTCGTTATCTACATTCCGAGGTACTGATAAAAGACGGTGCGAACAGGATGCTAAACAGTTATTTACCGCTTATTGCAAACATTTTCATATCGATCCTGATCAGTTTCAAGGCGTTCTTATTGATATTCCAGAGATAGAAGACTTTTTTGAGATTAATATCGTTGTTTACGAGCTCCAAGATAAAAAAGCGAAACTAATACAGCGTAGTCGCGAGTTGTACGATGAAACCATGCAATGGAATGTTTTTAAAAATCAAAAAAAATAAAATAATACAAAAATTAAAAAAAATTAACACGTGAAAGGAATTCGTGTTGCAAATCAATGTAATAGTTTGGGTGTGAATGCAAACTTGCAATTTCCAAACGTAAAAACGTTAAAGATAAAAGCAATTTACGTAAACTAAACAAAGACTGATAAAATCAAATTATGTCAATCAGTGAACAAGCAATTTTATCAATGCAATTAAATTTGCAAGTACGTTGTCAACTAAACTAAATATTCCAAAATGAACCGCGACTTGTTACCAACTGAACAACATAATCTCTAAAAGAACGGAAATACATCGCTTTTTCAGATACGCCGACGCGTAGGTTGGTCATGACGTATGACGTCATTTTCCGGCCCACCAATATGCTCACCACTTTTGGTCTGAAATGGCGCATCTATAACTACTTTCATAAGAATAGCTTCGAGAAAAGCTCTTTTCGCGTTAGGCTTCAAGAAACCCTCTGTCATAACTCTTTTAGAGTAGCTTTGAAAAAAGTTGTTCATCCCAGAAGCTTTTTATGACGCACTCGTCAGTAATCGCGCCAAAATGAAAACGAGAAAGCAATAAAGCAATGTCTGGCGATTCATGAATATCAGTTTCAGACGGCAGCGAAGCGGTAGTTACATCGGCGAATTCAATGAATCGATCGCGAAAAAGTCACGCGCAGTTCTGATTGGATCACAAGTCGTGCAAACCTAAATTCTACTAGAACAGTTTGAGAGTATAAACAAACTCTTTCAGTTTGCATAGGCCTGATCAAGAGCATATCGGATTGTATAGTTTTATCAAATTAAATACAGGCCTGATCAAGAGCATATTTGTTTGTATAGTGTTATGCTTAATATACCGCATATATTTTTATAAAAGAGGTAGTAGTAGTAGTGTCTTTTACTTCTACACCGTCAAAATATATAGAACGCAGCAATACAGGAGTTCAAATACAAACGGACACGGAAATGGGAAGAAGGAACAAAACGATCCACGTTGTAACATGCTAGCGAGAATGAAACTTGAAGATAAAGGATTAGTAGGCATGGTCGCAACACCCGAGTTTACACTGTGTTTTTAAATAAGTTGTTGGTAAACACATTTTCAGTTTGTCGTCACATTTCCTACCTGAAAATTCTAAGTCAAGATAATATTATTTTAGCTCACGCAATAACTAGTTTTATAAACAATTAAACGTTGTTTGCGGAAATTACAATGTCGGATCAACCCGAAACCAGTCAAACTTCTGAAAGCGGCGTTGAATTTAATCGAACTGAAGTGTCAACTGATTCAAACAGGATCTCAGGTAGACTGGTAGTGTGATGAAAGCAAAACAAAATAATTTCATAAGATTATTGGATTGTTAATCTTACAAACACTTCATCTTTGTTTTAGGTTCAAGTCAAAACTTTTCTATTTATAATGACCAACGTACATGCATTGTCAAGAAAGTTGTACATGTTCACGTCGCTGAGAAGCCACTCCAAGGTAAGAAGCACCCTGCTTATAGTGTAAGATGTGGCAAAGAAAGCCCAAAAAAATGGATGTTAGCAAGGCAAACTTTTGGCGTCGACTGGCATGTCAAAGTCGGGCCGTTAATATAGGTTGCTATGCTTGAAGCTGGTTCATTTGCATTTTAAACTCACACAATTTTTTTAAATCAAAACGATAAAGCACTTTCTGTTACATTTGTATTCGGAAGTGCAGCTAGCAGAACCGTAAGCTGTGATTTCTGTCACATACATCTACAGTAATTTCAAAACGTAAAAATCGCCTGTAATCTGGCAAATTAAAATGATACTGCAAAATTCAAACTGCAGTTTCAGGGTTTATTTTGTAGATTGGAATCAACATTGGTTTGGAAAATAATTGGAAGTCGAGATACAGTTATGTTAGGGTTTTTCAGGAAGGGATAGCGTTCCCTTGTGGTTTGTTGCACGGGTACGTTAATTAAGAATCAAACTGAGTGCCTTGTGGGCGAATTATTAGTAGAAGGTCAAATCGAATTGGAAGCTGGTTCTCAGAGCTATTGCAGGAGATAAATATTTTTGATAGTTTTGAAATAAAAGTCACACTCTGTGTTGTGGGTTTTCTCTTACAGTAAAATAACGAAAACAAAAAGAAAGTAAATATTATGGTGCAAAATAATGTTTTAACGACTGCTAGCCTAAGTGACTGTATGAAACAATTTTATTGGTCGTTTTGGCTGACAAACCTAATGCTTTTGTGTTGTAACTTTTGTAAACCCTGGATTTAAAGCAAATAGTCCATTCAAGCAGCGTGGCCTATCGTATCGGGTTTCAAAACACCGTACTATGTTGTCGTTTCGCTGGATGAAGATCTATTAATTATGTTAAAAGGTTAAGGTGTTCCAAGCACCTATAGGCACTTTTGCATCTGAAGTGCTTCTTAAACTTTTTCAGTTTTCTTCGCCCTTACAACGTAGTTCTGCATTTCATTCACCTCGATACGTAAATAATATTTCACGTTCATAATAACCGCGTTATACTGATTTAACAGTAAACTCTAAACAGAAAACATTTTTGGATCTCTCTTAGAAAAGGTCTTTACCGGTCGTAAAAATATGCCATTAACACTGGTAAATGAAATATTTCGGGGAAAAAAGTTGCAAAGTTTCTATCTCGTGTTCACTCACTCCTCTTCGTTGGTTCACTTTAACAAAATTTTTATGCTTCGTGGGATGCACCGTTCACCATTTTCGGAAACACTGGTGTACTGTACGACACTATCTAACCTAAAGTGTTTATGACATAGCCTATACTAGTTCTAACAAATTAACCAAAGTTGATGAACTTCGTGTGACGAATTAAACCTTTTACAACTTTTTATTGAATTACAATACTTAGCAATTGAAGAGTCGGGCAGTTTATACAAAATCTTTTTTGTGGAATTGACTTTTTGTTGTACGTAAAATTGATATATTAGAATCGAAACAAGAATGTCTTGCCTATGTTGGCGGTACACGTATGAAGTCACTATCCCTTCAAGAAATAACACTGTTTTAAATCAAAAGAAACCAGTTACCGTAAAAGTATGAAAGGTAAATAAAAAAAATGAAAAGCGAATAAAAAAATGTCTAATGAACCAGCTCAACTCCATAATTTTGGCTCCTAAACTAATCAGCACTTACTACATGCTCAGTTCTTCATGTATTAATTGCCAGTAGTGTTGGTGTAGGTAACCGAAAAAACTTTGTGTGGGGGAAATTGTTTTTGTGTACCGATACATGTTTCAGCGGCTAAAGAAAGTTACGCCCTCCCCAGACCTCTTGACCATGTGTTTTGGAAAATCTAATAATACTGATGTTGTGATTGGGGTGAAAATACATTTATGGCATTCCCTATTTTTGACCTTAATCTTGTTTTTCGCTAATTCGTCTTAAGCGTCATTTGTGTGGATTTTTAAAAATATTTCGGAAGGGGAAACATTTAGTCTTTTTCTCACTGGCTTCACTGCTGCAGGCAGTTTATAGCAGCGACTAGCAACTGCCCCCTTCAAAAAATCTTAATAATAATTTACGGACGCGTATGTAGTCTTTGTATCAAAACTTGTGCGTGAAAAAATTTCGAAGAGAAGCAATTTACTTCTTTACCTCGACCGACTACGCTCCTGATTGTCATAGCTTTTCTTGCAGTATCGTTGGATGGAGAAGTGAGCGCAAGAAGAGCAGCTGATACAAAGCCAGCGACCCCCCACATTGAAATGCTTTGTATGTATTTACCGATTAGTATTTATATTACAGTTTATACTACTAGCATTACCAAGCCACGTATTGACCATGTGTATTGTTGATGATGCATTGCTCTAATGAATGAGGAATGTGCAGCCGCTTTGCTCCACAGAAAAGAAAAAAAAATTTGAGCAAGGGTTAAAATAATATGTTGCCCCAGTCCTCGTCGAAGTTTGGCTACCGGCTGTCTTTGCTGACACTCTAGCGCTTTCCAACAGTAGCAGTAATCTTTAAAAAATGGGAAAGTGTTCCGTTTTGGCACGAAGTGAACCAATCTGGTCAAAAAGAACGGTTTCCCCAGACGGTGTATTCAAAATTCCAATATACTGTACCTACATTAGGTCTACCATATTTTCACTGCACAAAAGGAGGACAGGTTCTTTGAAGAGGATCACGTCCTCAGATGCCCAACTTTCCGCCCAAAATTTAGTGAAGAGCAAAAAGAAAGGTTATCCCGTTGGCAGATCAGGGTTGCAAATCTATGTTGAGCATTCGGGGGAATGATTTAGCAAAATTGACCATTTTTCGACATTGGGGAAATGATTTAGCCAAATTGATCATTTTTCGATATTGGGGGGGATGTAAATTAGAAATTCAAAATTGATCTCTAGACCTCCATCGTATCGAAAACTTTCCACTTCCATGAAAAATATTGGGGGATACTGCCGGATTATTGGGGGAGATACATCCCCATCCCCCCTGGATTTGCACCCATGCCGCAGATGCCCGATTTTTCGCCCAAAATCAAGTGAAGGGAAATAAAAAGTTCATCACGTCCGCAGATGCCCGATTTTCCGCCCAAAGTTAAGTGAAGAGCCAAAAAAAGGTCATCTCGCCCGCAGGCCGTAGTTTGAACAAAATCTTTCCAAAATTTTTTGTGTAACAATGACTTGACATGTTTTCACTGTTCATAATGTATAAAAAGGAGGACATTTGGGCATTTTTTAGCGTTGTCGGAGGACAAATTATTTTTTGCTAAAAAGGAGGACGTATGGTAAGCCTAACCTACATTGAACCAAATTAGTCCTTGTAAGTCTGCCTCATTAATTTTGTCTTGAATCTAAAATTTTATTTTCCAGCCAATGGAACCATTTTTATCTTGATTTGCTCATACCTGTATTACATTACAGAAGCATGTAAGTATTATCAATTTCACCGAAAGTCTTCACTTTTGTAAATAACAAGAAAATGTTTCACAGCTTTAGGTTAGCATGCTAAAAAGTAGAAAACGAATTAGAGTTTTCCTGCAGCAAAATTAAAGTGTTTTTCAAAAATTTTCGCATATATTCATGCAAAAGAAATTGGAATCGATATTTTGAAAAAATAAGCGCTTTTTGGTGTGCAAATGTGGTTTGATTTCAAAGCAATATTTTTAGCTAACGCAACCTATTATTATTATTATTATTATTATTATTATTATTATTACGTCAAGCTGTGTTTTCAGTATCCTATTATCCAGTCCAGTATAACAATTAAAGAGATAGGCGCAGAGCCGGCGCCCCCCAATTTACAAGCTTACTCTTTTGAAGACAGCGGCTTTTGTGCTAAATTTTAAACTTTGCCCCCCCCTGATGAACGCTTGGCCCCCCTTAGTCTACTGCTCTGGCGCAGGCTCTGGATAGGTGGCTGGCGCTATGAATGCGGGACAGTGGCGGCGCCAAGGGGAGCAACGAGAGGGACTAGTCCCCCCATTTCTGCTCAGGCCCATTTTTGTAAATCGCGCAAATCCGTTTTTTTCTGGGGTAGGGGAGGGGGCAGACGTGGACCCCTCCTGGCCTCTTTCTTTTCCTGTCTTTAAAACACGACAAAAATTTTAAGAAGTCACTAGATAAAGCGTCCAGGGAATCCAGAAGTATGTGATTTGACTACAAGATACTACCATTTGACCGTTACCATACAGCAGTTACTAGTTAATGGTTGCTATCGGTTTGGTGCGTGCAGTGTTGCGAGTTAAACTTTTTGCAAGATATACCGGCATTCGTTTATTATGCTAACACGTCTGACATCAGGGATCCGTCATACACTGTACTACAGAACCGGGCTATTAGGCACAATAACCGAAGGCAAAGTGCAAAGGCAATGACAATTTTTGAACAGTTATGCTTACTAGTAGGCCTATCCTATTTTTACTTCATAAATAAATCACTATTTCGACAAAAAATCCTCCTGGATATGCGCCAGAATGCACTAAATTAATTCAAAACGTCGAAATTTTCTGGGGTAGACCCCCAGACCTTTTTGAAAGAGTTTAAATTTTACAAGTTTTCGTCGCTTGGTTTCTCCCCCCACTTATTTCGAGCTGGCGCCGCCCCTGATGCGGGAGATCTTGAGTTCGATTCCCTGGTCGGTAAAATCGGACACAGTGTTGGCAACGGCTCGCCATCACAACGATACCGATGTAATACCGCAAATGCAGAAGCCTATAATGCAAAAACGAATTTTTTGATTGAACATAGGTCGCAAACTGAAAGAGATCTCAAGAAATCAAGCCAGTGAAATGTGTGGTACTGATGAATCTATCTTTCTTGACCAAAATATCAGGATAGCTCCGCTGGCATTGGTCGAACAAAAGCATGATTCAAATTTAGATGAAGAGGTAGGACATTTCCACCACCGGAAAAAGCTGACAAAGCTGTTCAACAAAACGTCAACCAGCAATATTCATTACTCGCAATTGTTCAACAAAGCGAAAGACCAGGCAGCTGCAGAATCCGAAAAATGCTGTTGCACCCCAGAAGCGAAGAAAAAGTTCCAGCTAATTCACGGAAACGCAGTCGGCATTGTCGGTCAGGCAGGGATTGGTAAAAGCACTTTATCAAAACTTCTGGTTCGAGAAATTTTAGAAACTGACCTGTTCGATGCAGAATTTGTTTTCTATCTACGTTTCCGTAACCTTAATTATATGAAAGAGATGAATTTGCTTCAGTTCCTGACCAATGACTCCCCCTTGTCAAATACCTTAACTAAGGAAGATGTAAAACTACTCTTAACCAGGCTAAATGAAAATGACAATGTTTGCCTAGTTTTAGATGGGTTCGACGAAAGTTCAGTTTCAGGAAAATCGAAACCTATCAAAGGCAAATGCTCCATATACGATTCAGCAAACGCGGAAACAATCATCAAGCATCTGCTTAATGGAGATCTTCTTCCGAGGGCAAAGAAGCTAATCACTTCTCGCCCTCGACAACTTTTCCAACTTCACAAAAGTTATCGTCTTCATTTTATAGTTAATGTTCTCGGGATCGATGAAGCAGCTCAGAAACAAATTTGTAATGATGTTTGTGAGAATGACGACGCTAGTACTGAAGTATTCAAATTCGTAAATGCTAGGCCTTACTTAAAAATTTTTTGTTACGTGCCAGCTTTCTGCATATTAGTCATGCATTGTATTTCTGTCAATTTTAAAGCCGGTAAATTAAGTTCAACAGAAAAAATTGATTCTTTGACCACAATCTTGGTGGCAACGCTTGCTCAGTTTATCGAAGCCTCTGACCATCTTCGAGGAGAAGAATTTCGAACAAAAAAATTATCTCACTTGGCTTATACAACGTTTGTGCTAAACCAGCTTGTGTTTGATTATGAAGATTTGAAAAACTTTGAAATTAGTGAAGCTGAAGCCAGCACATTTTTTAACATGCGCCTGGGCAAAAAAGCCAACATGAAGCTAATGAAAGGAAGAGCTCTAGTCAAGACTTACTTTTCCCATCTTTTGCTCCATGAGTTTTTTGCAGCGCTTTATTTGATATTGTTTATGGAACTCGACGTCTTTGAGCAAACGTTGCTCGATCTCAAGGAAAGCAAATTCGAAATAGTGGCTAAGTTTGCGTTTGGTCTTTGTAGTTTAACCACTCAACAATATTTACAAGAAGCTATTGTCGGGGAAGAATTCAATTTGTCTCATGTGCATGAAAAGAAAGAACTACTGAAGAAGCTTACATTGAAGCAAGTGCATTCTGTGGAAAAGTTTACTGAAGTAGCTCAAGTGTGCGGATGGATGTATGAGTTGCGTGATGATAAGTTTACTGAAGAAGTTGTTAACATTTTAAATAGCGAATTCAAAATACAGTTAGATAATGGCCTTCTTTCAAGTGATGTACCAGCTTATCGGTATGCTTTTAAATCGAGAAAAAAACCTTTGTATCTGTCTGTGTGGTTTCATAGTTATTCAAGAGATCATTGGAACCAGTTTGTTTTGGCTTTTGATGGTTTGATCCGATGCGGAATCGTCAAGGTAAGTTCCTGTGGTAAATTTTTTAGTGTGATGGTCAGGGTGTATTTCCTAGAAATATTAAAATTGCATGAATAATTATCAACTTTTCGAACATAACTTTTAAACTCCAATGGCAACAAGTGCCTTTTAATCGGAAAACGGAAGTCCGAGAACTACGAGAAAATTGCGCTATTGTTTGGTTTTGGTGAAGCATCTAGTGAGTTAAATTTTCCGGGTTATAGTCTCTTTCTTTATTCTTTTAAAGCGATAATCACTTGATTTCTAAAAGGTAATACAAAAAGAAAAAAACATTTGAAAGTAGATTGAAGGACATTGCCGTGTTTGATGCTTTTGGTGTAAAATGTTATTGATAGAGTCATTTGTTGATAGATAAAGGAGTTCACCGCTAATCCCAAAACACTCCTCTGCGAAAATAAATACGAATTTCAAGATGTGGATGCGAGTCAACTTGCGACTTACATACACGACATGGAAGTGCTTCGGCTTGGGACATGCCCAATTACATCTAGGGGCATAGCAGTACTATCATTGGCCGTACAACAAAAAGACAAACAGGTGTAAAATTTTGTAACGACCGTTTTTACAGTGTCAACACCAACGTTAGAAGATAGATTGCTGTGCCTTGAAAAAAACATTAAATGCTAAAGAACGAAACGTTTGTGATAGCTGAGTTGTCACTTTGAGAAACGTTACCTTGACCAGAGATGAGCATTCATTGCGATGATTTATCGGCGATAATTTATTACCGACTATCGTTATCGCTCAAAATAATTTTGATTTATCGATTACCGATATCACTTTTGTAATGTATAGTTTTTATCGCCGATAAATTATCGCGATAAACGATTCGTTATGCACACAGTATTCCACCTTCAAAGTTAGTAGGCTAAGTTGGCGTAATGGAAAAAATACACAGGGTCAATCAAGTCTTGTTGCAATTTCAAAAACAATCTCTCCATGTTTTGTTTAATGCCACGGCAGAGTCCGTGAGCTGCTTTCTTTTCTGGAAAAATCTAGAAAAATACTTGTGCAATTGATTTCAAAAAAAGACTTTGTCAAACGCATTGAAAATTTACCTCAACATTTATCGGAAAAATTTATCGGCGATAGTTTACCGATTACCGATATCGCTTTATGAAATTGAGATTTATCGGTATCGCCCCGGGTTTTTTGAAATTATCGATTATTGCTAACGCTTTAGAACAGAAAGGTCTATCGTGCCCATCACTGACCTTGACAAAGTTGACAAGTGCCAATCACTGACCTTGACAGGTGTTTTTTACACCGGTACACAGTTCTTCACTTAAACATGGTCAAGTGAAAAATTTGCAAAATATTATAGGATCGACTCCTCAGCTCTTTATTTAAAAAAAATATAGGCCGTATAACATGTTAAATCGGTTTGCAGCGCAAAAAATTTTCTAAGTACAGATAGCCAATGCCTATAACTAAAAATGTTCAACAGAATCAACACGATATGTGTTTGTGCATGTTATCAGCTACAATGCAATGTTCATGTCTAGATTCGGTTGCTTGATCTTGGAAACAACTGGTGCGGTAATGATGGTGCGATGCATCTTGCAAAATGTGTACACAAGGTAGAGCAATTGATACTCGAATCATGTAGAATCGGAGCAAAAGGAGTGAAATCATTATCACACGGAATAATGCTAAGAAAGCAACCGGTAGGCCTATGATATTGACTAATGAATGACTAATGACTATCTCCTTGTTCACAATTCAATTACTCAATGTTATCATAAAACCGCTGTGAGAACTCATGGTACGCCTGTTTATAGTAGCCTACGTCCACCTTACTTTTCCGAACCAGGTTAAATTGAATCGTGTGGTCCAATTGTGCAATTTGTACCTGGGAAATGCACCGCAAAAAATCTGAAAATTTTGAACTAAAAACAAATTCTTAGAGAATGAATTATTATTTTTGATACATTAAACGCAGCTATAAGCTGAAGTGATATAGGTTTAGTTACTGTATCTGTTACACTGCGGCACGCTCATCGAACGTTTATTTCGCAGCCAAAAAATTAAGTTTGCTTTGAAAAAAATTAATAAATAAACAAAACAGCTATAGGCCCTACAGATTAAACAATAAACATACGAATTATGAGTGAGATGGAATTGGGATTTAACATTGCGGTTTTGATTCCTGTAAGTGCACACGTTGTGTTGCTTACCTATACTGTGTTGTTTGGGGGCGAATTAGTAATTTGTGATATAATCAACTGCAATCTTCCAATTGTAGTACTCTACTGCAATGTTTAATATTATAATAGATTCGAATGCTTCATCTTGGATGTAACGCATTTGGTGATGATGGTGCTATGCATCTTGCACAATGCCTTTACAACATAGTGGAACTAAAACTCATTCAATGTAACATTGGAGCAAAAGGAGTGGAGTTATTGTCGGAAGGAATTATGCAAAGAAAGCAACCAGTAAATAATAGGTTATTTTTTCATTAATATTTCTGACTCTTTTGAGTGGTTACAAGATTAAACGTCGATACTGTTAGATCAATGATTAAAATTATGATTTACAATAAAGCGCTAAATCTAGAGTTCTAGACCAACAAAAATACTGTCCCATTAGAATAAATACCTTTATCCAATGGTCTTTTTATCATAACACCTCAGTGACCTATCACATAACTTAATATACGTTCTAACACGTTCGCCTACGTTTGCATTATAGCATATAACCGGAAACAATTTTTGTAGTGGTCGCTTCGTTCTGTTATGTGGCTATGCGCTTCAACAAACTTGCTCAACGTTTTAAAAACAAAATATTTTAATCTTGTTAAGGCATGCAAGATATTCAAATTTTTGATGTTCCACAGCCTCTTCTGCATCATCTTGCACCCCCCATGGATGATAGCCGGGACCGTAGCCACGGGGGGACTATTGGGGGCTAAGCCCCCCCAGATCTTATTTCAGCCCTCTCAAAAATATTTATGTCGAAATATTGACGATATATAAATCCAATGGTTTATTTTTTTTTCTAGATAGCTGCTTCAATCGATGTTAAGTTTAAATCTGGAGAATAATTTCTGATTTGCATCCTGATTTCTAATACTAAAAGCAGAAGTTTCACCGTTAAGCAGCTAGTGTCTGAGTGTTGTGCAATTGCACCTAAACGCAGCTAACGCAGTTTGCATTATGAAAGCACAACCGCTGGTTATAAGCAACCGCAATTGGATATTAGGCTACTATGCTGTTTGTGTTTAACCAATGGTTCAACTTCGCTGTCAGGCCCGTTTTTTCTTTTTTTTTTTGTTGTTTTCTGCCCTTATCTGATTAATGCATTTTAGTTCTCTCTATCATTTTATTTCCGCTTAGGATTGCTGAAAGCAAGGGCGTTGGAAGGTGAGGCCAGGCCCGCCGAGAGTTGGGGGGGGAGGGCAGAAGAGGTCACTGTATGGGGACACAGGGGGGATCGGGGTTCAGAATTGTCAGGTTTAGAATGCAAAATTTATCAGCTCAAACTACGGCCTGCGAACGCGATGATGTTTTTTTTTATTTCGGGCCGAAATTCGAACATCTGCGGACGCTATGACCTTATTTTGCTCATCACTAGATGTTGAGCCGAAATTTGAACATCTGCGGAGGCTATGACCTTTTTTTGCTCATCACTTGATTTTGGGCCGAAATTCGAACATCTACGGACGCTATAACTTTTTTTTGCTCATCACGTGATTTTGGGGCACCACTGACCAAAGGGCCCAAACGAAATTTTTGCCCCGGGGCCCGAAATTTCTCTCGGCGCTCCTGGGTGGGGGCTGAGGGGGGATGAAGCCCCCTATATTTTTTTCAGCCCCGACATAAAAATTTTGAGCCCCCCTTCAGCCCCCCTTTAAAAAGTTGATCACTACAGTACGCCCTATTGCACTTCAACGATGGCTTATGGCGTCCCTTGTTTTTCGTTTTTTTCTTCAATGATACCATCAAGCCAACGTACCAACTTTTGCATCTTTATGACAAAGGTGAACAAAATCTCAAAAACTGTTGGATTTCCTGGTAACTTCGTGTACAAAGCTCTGAGAGCTTGTTATAATGTCACAGTTAAATTTTCTCCAATTTGAAAAGAAACTTTTGGGCGAACACAGCGAAACATCAAAATATCAAATTAGAATTAGCTAGCTTATCCTAGGAGCAGTGTCGTAGCGAGAAATTTTAAAAGGGTGGGCATAATTTTCTCATATTTTTCCAGCGTATTTTTTTTTTCGGCAGAACAAATTTGGGCATGCTACCCCAAAAATTTTTGAAAAATTTCGTGCTGTAATGGCTATCAAAATCAAATCTTCATTATACTCGCGATAATACGCAGAAGCGTGTAACGAGTGGCGGGGCTCATCTCTGCGGCTCAGCGCCTTGGCAACACAGCTCCGAAGAAACATCGCAGCGGTGGCGAGCCGTTGGCGACACTGTGCCGATTTGACCGGTCCGGAAATCGAACCCAAAACCTCCCGCACCGATAGCCTGGACGCTTAACAACTGAGCTAACGGCCGGTTCAGTAATGGCTATTTTAGTGCTTTTTGAACAATTTTCAGGCAAATTTTGTTTAAATTTTTTGACCCTAATTCTGAGTGCTTCGCCAAATATGATGCATTTTGTTCGCACATTTTCGATTATGCGTGCTTAAGGCATGAGGCACATTTTCGGTTATGCGTGCTATCGAAGAGGTTCGAACTTATGGAAAAATTGTGTACATCAAAAACATTTTTAAAAATGACTGGTGGGTAAATGCATACTCCTCATCCTACCCCCCCTGGAACCGTCTCTGGCCATAAGCTACAGATACCATCAAAAGATATTTCAGTCACTTGGCACCATTAGTTTTGTTTTTTCTACTAAAAGGCAGAGTTGAAAGAGAGGGGGGGGGCATGGCACAATGCTCTCCCCCGGCCCCCCTTAAATAGGCTATTGCTTAAAAGCCTGAAATTAGGAGCTAGCGAACGGATAATAAATTCATTTAAAGGTGGTTTATAAACGTCGATCTGGCTACTGTGTTTACGCTAGCTAGAGCAAAGCTGGAGTTATCAAGTAGTTTTCAAGTGACTTTTGCTGAAGTAAAGTGCACGATACGCATGATGTACGTTGCGATAACAAGGAGGGGGGCCTGGGGGTCGAAGCCCCCCAGACGTTTGTGTGGTAACACAAACTTCAGTCCCCCCCTACTTAAAAGTACTTCCAACTCCACTGGTTGTAAGTTTTGACTTTTGAGAGCATTACCAGTACATTGGCGCAAATTTATTACTTGCGTTTTTTGTTTACGCGAGCAAGTTCTTTCTTTCTGCATAACTTTTTACTTGACCGAAATTGATCTGTTCTGGCTTGGGTAGCAATAAAGATACAAAATTAGAAAAAATTTAGGTTGATTTTTCTGCCCCCTCAAAAACATAGTCAGCAGCCCCAAAATATGAAGGCTGGCTACGCCCCCGATGATAGAACGGCCAGTTGGCAACTCTTGCTCTGGGTTAGGAATCGGAGATGACCGTAATTCAAAATACCTTGATGATTAATATCCTTAACGCGCAGTAATGCGTAGGCCATACAACTATACAAGCACCGAAGTCACTTGTCTTTACCTTTCCTGAGTTGTTAAGGATTGAATTATGATGTAACGAGCAGTATTCATTATCTATTATACTGTATATGATTTATGCGATATATCTCTCTCTACGAAAATGTTGAACAATAGATTCGGGTGCTTGATTTGAAGTGGAACTCGTTCATTGGTGATGAAGGCGCAATGCATCTTGCTAAATGCATAGACCACATTGAGGAACTGATACTCAATGATTGCAACATCGGAACAAGAGGAGTGGAATCGTTATCGCAAGCAATAATGCAAAGAAAGCTTCCCGTAAATATGAAGTTGATATTGCTTTGTTTTTATGTTATGTAGCGATGCAGTATTACTATGATAGTGTTAATGCTTATTCAAGTCGTTCATTCTCGGCAACATTGCGCAATGAATCCGAGTTGATTACAAGATTTGCGTGTCGCCCACACAAAAGCGAGCTTGCTATTCCGTAACGCTCCCGTACTTTTCTCGCAATTAATGGATAAAAATGCTACTACAAAAAGTGATGAAACATATTAAAGCTGCTTTCTAAAATCTGTTTACCTATCCAATTTCAGCTCACAAAACTTGATCTCTCTCGGAATAAGTTTGGCGACGAAGGGGCAGAATGTTTGCGATTATGTCTTTATAATATCAAGGAACTGGATGCGCGATTTTGCAACGTTTCGCGAGATGTCAGTCCATCTGCTACAGGTTATTCAGCAAAATGCAAAGTGCACTGGTAGTGTTATAATATTGCTTGTCGCGTTTTGTAACCTGTTTTTTTATTGCCACTTTTAAACTCGAAACGCTTTTGTAACATTATTTCCTGCACTGCCTCATTATTTTGTAAATTACTCTAAAACTCGTTCAATATTACAGTCATTATGGCTTCCCAACCCAACAGGCAATTTTAAGCACCAAACCTGTAACCTTACGCTACCTTGATCATCAATAATGCGTGTTACAATTGCTATTTCAGCACTGTAGGCTGCTCGCTATGTTTGCTGAGCACAAAGCTGACCAATGTGCTGATAACTTTTCCGCTGTATAGTTATCACACATAAGTATGAGCGTAATCAATCTTGTTGTTATCAGTCGCCGATATAACAATAATGTTATGCTATATCAAGGGCGTAGCCAGAAAAAAATTGAAGGGGGGGCCAAATTTTGTAACTTTTTAATCTGATGTCATTTACTTATAGCAGCAATGCAGCCTATTTCCCTCATATCGATGAAAACATAAATTTTGGGGAATTTCTGTCCAAGTCGTAAACTGATCGCTAAATTACGCTTAAATTTTAACTTTTTCTCTAAAACAGCCAGTTGGTGATAAGTTTTTACTAAGCAATCGTCACACACTATGCTGTTGACCCAAACACCAGTGGCGTAGCGAGAAATTTAAAAAGGGGGGGGGGACATAATTTCCAATCTTTTTTTCGAGCGTATTTTTTTTTTCGGCAGAACTAGGCTAATTTTAAGCTGACTGAGAAACAAGAAAAGCTCTTGGGGAGTCCGAGGGCATGCCACCCGGAAAATTTTTGGAAATTCACATGCTGTAATGGCTATTTTATTGCTTTTTGAATACTTTTCACGCAAATTTTGTTTAAAATTTTTGGCCCTGATTCTGAGTGCTTCGCCAAATATAATGCATTTTGTTCGCACATTTTCGATTATGCGTGCTAAGGCGTAAGGCTTACAGGAAGTTACAGCTATTGAAGAGGTTCGAACTTATGGAAAAATTGTATGCATTAGAAACATTTTTGAAACTGTCTGGTGGGAGGATGCATAGCCTACCCCTCATCCTATCCCCCTGGATCCACCCCTGGACATAAGCTACAGAAACCATCAAAGAGTCTGGCATATT
The DNA here is from genome assembly GCA_964006365.1 of Trididemnum miniatum. Lineage (NCBI taxonomy): Eukaryota > Metazoa > Chordata > Ascidiacea > Aplousobranchia > Didemnidae > Trididemnum > Trididemnum miniatum. The sequence goes on along the minus strand of OZ023234.1, from coordinate 13,285,054 downwards.
TCAGTGACTTGGCACCATTAGTTTTGTTCTTTTATACTAAAAGGCAGAGTCAAAAGGGGAGGAGGCATGGCACAAGGCCCCCTTAAATACGCTCCTGCCAGACACACTAATCTATCATCATTTACGAACGCGTAGACCTTTATTATTTTCAGAGCCGGCACCAGAGCAGTCGACTTACGGGGGCCAAGCGTTTATCAGGGGGAGCCAAAATTTGAAATTAAGCACAAAAGCTACTGTCTTCAAATGGGTAAGCTTGTTTATTGGGGGGGCCAAGCATGTCGATTGGGGGGGGGAAAGCCCCCCTGCCCCCCCTTGACGCCGTCCCTGATTATTTTACTTATTGAAAATTAGAAAGCGACGAGATACAGTGCATAAAACATAGATAAGGTTACCAACTAAGTAAGGGGTCAGCACAGCTTGTCTCAATTTCAATGCTTCGGCCTATATCAATTGACAAAATTACGCTCAGAAGCATAAGTGGGGGAACCGGGGGGCCGAGGGGGCCCTGACCCCCCCATTTTTTTTCAGGGGGGGCCCTGGGGGGGCCTAATTTACGCGTCTATTTCTACAATGTTGCCGCTGCATGAATGTATTTGAAACTTAATAGGCCTACCATCGAAACTAAAACCCAGGAAAGAGCTTAAATCCAGAGATAACTTCTTTAAAATTTTGTTTGTGCGGTGGGGCAACAGAATTAACTAGAAGCAAGAACCGTGGGTCTAAAGCCCACATAAATTGGACATGTCACATGTGGACAGGCTAAATATGGGTTGTAGGTATAGGGCCGGATTTACGTATAGGCTAAGCAGGCTGAAACATAGGGCCTCGTAGAAAATGGGGGGCCTCATCACGAACAATCAAGACCTTTTTTTGTTCTTTTCACCGATACTTTCTCGGGAAAACAGAACATCTGAGTACGTGCACAACTGCACACCTTTTTTTTTTGCTCTTCACTATACCGATATTTTCAGTGAAAACGAGACATCTGAGGACGTGAAGACCTTTTTTTGCTCTTCCAATCAGTGTGATCAAATAGCCTAGGGCCTCTCATTGCCTAAATCCGGTCCACAGGAGCGCATTTAGGAGCGGGGCCATTGTGCCATGCCCCCTCCCCCCCTTTTGACTCTGCCTTTTAGTAAAAAAGAACAATATTAGTGGTGCCAAGTGACTAAAATATGCCAGATTCTTTTGGTGGTTTCTGTAGCTTATGGCAAGGGGCGAATCCAAAGGGGTAGGATGAAGGGTATGCATCCTCCCACTAGCCATTTTCAAAAATGGTTTTGATGCATACAATTTTTCTATAATTTCAAACCCCTTCGATAGCTATAGCCTAAGCTTTACGCCTTAAGCACGCATAATCGAAAATGTGCGAACAAAATGCATCATATTTGGCGAAGCACACAGAATTAGGGTCAAAAAATTTAAACACAATTTGCCTGAAAATTGTTCAAAATGCACTAAAATAGCCATTACAGCATGTAAATTTTCAAAAATTTCCCGGGAAAGCATGCCCCCGGACTCCCTTAGAACTTTCCTGGTTTCTTAATCAGCTTCAAATTAGTTCTCCCGAAAAAAATACAATTCTGACAGGTGATCGGAAGTCATAGCCGAACGTAACCAAGTTTTCACTCGTCCCACACACGAAAATGACCGTTCAGCCTCAACGGTTGTTGCGGGTAGCGTCATGATAATGCGATTTTGCTGATCTGATACAGTTTTATGGAGAAAGATTTGAACATGATTTAACTTTAATTGTGACGCATCGCGCAGATACAGAATTTGAAGGATAATATTCTCATTGGTAGGTTAAACTTCTTGATCAAAGCAGCGATGTTTTCGCAGCAGTGTGCAACAGTGCGTCGTACTACTGCAACAGTACGCTCAACCTGACGTTTATTCCTTCAAATTACCATAATGTGTTGTCTGTACAGTACATCACTCGCCTGCGACGTAGCAGAAAAATTTCGGCGTTTGGCGATATTCATAAAATTTAAAAGTATAAGAATGTGTGAAGCCACGCCAGACCCCCCCTTCTCCCACCAACATAACTGCTCGAAGTCAATAACGATCACATACACCAGAGGCGCAAAAAGTTTCAAACTTTTGTATTGTTAATGATAGTTTGTAGACTAATTTGATTTAAATTTCAAGGGGGGGGGGGGGGGGGCATGGCCCCTTTGCCCCCCCCCCCCCCCCTGGCTACGCCTACGTGCTATATGTGTGTAAATGCTTTTCAAATAATTGCGAGGATTTTGCGTAGACCTGCGAATGTCTGTTACCTTGTTTTTGTATCCCAAGCCATAGGCGCGGGAAGTGGGGTGCCAGGGGGGGCTCAAGCCCCCCCTGAACTTTTTTTAGCCCCCCCTGAACTATTTGAGCCCCCCCTGACAATGGAAAAAATTATGCACTGAGTGCGACGGGATTAATGCTCGCAACGTACATACGAGTTGAAGCAAATATTTTCTAAAGTGCTTTTAACCAACGAAGAATCACTCTTTTTTTAAAAATCAATCAGTTATTATTCACTTGGTCAACGTAAAATTTGGTAAAATTTTCAATGTTTGAAGTTCATTTTTAACAATGTTTTATATCAGCATTTGCAAACCTTTACAGCAGTCATGGACGATGGACCAGTAAAGTATAATGGTTGCCAATTCTTGTAGCTGCCAAACACTTTAGGCCAAACTACTCTTAATGCTCATGAAAGTCGCTACTGATCATGGGAATTACTCAAATCGTAAACGAAAATGCGGTGAAGTGCAAAAAAAACGGTCCTCAATCCTTCGGATGTTTCGAATTCCACCAAAATTTTTGTGAAGAGCTAAAAAAAAGGTCTTCACGACCCGGACGCGTTACATGAACTGGAAATGTTGGTGGCCATCCTGATTTGTGTATATGCCAAATTGACCCGCGATCGACAGCCAAGCATCTAAAGATCGACTGGTACATCGCGATCGACTGGTTGGGCACCCCTAATCAAGCTTATATGAGCTGGTGCAAGTTCTCTTCTGGTTGAGTTTTTTAATGGTTTTGATTTTTTTCTGCCAACCCAATGAAGCGGCTAAATCACTACTAAACTGGCACCGATAATCAGTAGGCTACTCGATTTGAGGGAGATGCCATCCCCCCCGAAAACAACACCATCCCCCCATAAAACATTTTAGCGTAAACCATTCCCTTACGACTATAATGACCATCTCTTGTTACGTCTGCGTGAAAAGTTGTTGCCTACCATCCCCCATAAGTATTTTCACAACTCGAGCATTGCCGATGATTGTTACTAAAATTGAGCTAGTACGCCTACCTAAATACCTATATCTACACATTTCATTATGTTAAAAAATGGTTCAGTGCTTTATCTTGATTGTGTGTTTTTTGTTATTTTTAAACCTTAGTGGGGCATTGTTTGTTGCATGTAACTCTGATCTGCAAAGCAAAGTTAGATCGGACAAATTTTGTTTGCCTACTTTTCGGTTTTGTGATTGAGGTATTTGCATTTTACAAATACATGAGTAGTAATTCGTGCATAGTTAGAAAAGCCTAATGGTAGTAAGCAATCTTGTTTTCCATGATAAAAAATTATCCTGAAAAAATTCCGGTCACTTGAGCAGGCATGCAATTGATGTCTATCAAAATAGGTCTGCTGAGTGTCCTGCTCTTAAAAACGTGCGTTCGAGAAAAGGAGGGTCAGTTCGCCCCCCAGACGTTGACACGATCTTACTATTTTGAGCCCCCCCTGTCCAAAAAACGTTCCCGCGCCACTGTCCCAAGCTATATTTTACTTGGCCTACACTGATTGATGTAGGAGCTACATTAATCACTGCGCGGCTATGCGCTTGTTTTTACATATATAACAGCTCTACTGCTGTGAATTATACTTGTTTTGCTACCTATGACTTGAGGACAAGTTTTGAGTTAGTTACTTAAGTAGACAAGTTCAAATAACCATAAAATGTGTGGTGGTTTTTCTTACGGTTCTGCGGTATAGTGAGCACATTAGCAAAAGATAAATAACAAAATGTGAAAAAAGATGGCTGTATTATTCCATTTTTGAACGAACTAAAACAGGTACCTGATATAGGTGTAAACAGATATCGATTCGATGTATAGGCTACCATTGCGCAATAGTCAAACTATTTTTGGTTTCTACGAGAAAAATAGAGATGATTCAAGTATGAATGAGTGATGCCGAAGTATTTCTCACTTTTTGATGACGTTGTCGCTGACGCAGCCAAACATATTGCATCGTTGAACGCGGTCGAGCGTCGCGATTGCGCAAGTATTTTGAAAAATTGCTTTGCTTTTGTTTCTTGTTCGTTGATTTTTTGTCACTTATGAAATAGACCTTTTTCCGAGCCACTTGGCGGCGCAAAATCGCTCGTAATGGCTAGGGCGCTTTCGCGCAATGTTAGTGTTTTGGACAAGGCGTTTTGGAAGACATTCGCGGCTTTTTACTTAAAACAGCTGGATTTTTTATTAAAAGCTAACCACCAATCATTTGAAAATGATCTCAAAGTGGATGGATCAACTCCATCCTAATAAGCCTCGTAGTGGCGTCTTTGGATAGGATGATCCATGAAAATTATCCGTGTGTGGTGAAATCTAAACAGTGATAAATTGAAGAAGTCGGAAACAATTTTCAACCAAAAAATTTGGAAACTAAAGGCAACTTCTCGGCAAGTCTGAATTCGACCTACTTATAGCGTCTCCGTTGCTATCTCGTGACAGGAGGCTGAAGAGGATAATATTGTCATCAATCAAGAAACTTTATTAACTTAATCCTTAAACCATATAGACCAGACATGGGCAAACTACGGCCCGCCGGTTAAATCCGGCCCGCCGGTCCTTTTATTCTGGCCCGCCGGCACTTACACAAACTTAAACTTCCACCGTGAATTGGGCGGAAGACCTGTTTTTCCTTTAGAGATCATGGATGGCAGTGATTTGCGACAAAATAAGCTTCAACGATGCAAAATTGGAATAAATAACGAGGTGAAAACCTTTTATTTTGGAGATCACATTCGTACGTGGACCGTGATTTCCACAAAAAAAAGGTTTTCACCTTGTTTTCCAATCAGCGTGCGGCCCGCGGCTTCAACAGTTTTCCCAAATCTGGCCCTTCGTGTGAAAAGCTTGCCCACCCCTGATATAGACCATTTTGATGAGTTGCTGAGTGGTGCCGCTCCTACTTTTGCTGTTAATTCTTGCGCAAGTGAGCGCTAAGAACACATGTCTACGTATTTGTGTTTAAACAGGCCGAATTTTGATAATTCCTGCTGGTATAGCCCGGTTTGAATTTTGATATGCTTCTTTGTTTGGATTTTGAACGCATGGCCATTACCCAAATTTTGAAAGAAAAATGCCAATTATGCCTGTAGGCCACTGCGTAGAATTTGGATTTTATTCCATTAAAACTTAAACTTATAATTTTGAAGTTGGTTTTGATTACAAGCTTTAATTGGATGGGAGTAGGATGTTGAAATGTATAATCTGGATTTATCTGGCGCAAAACCCCAAAGATGTCCACGGATTTAAGTTAGATTTAACTGGACCGGATACTGGTAAGTTTACCGCTTTGAACCGGATTAAGATTTTAATCTTTTTCAGCAATTCGATTTGGACCGGATTTGCATTTTGGATGCATGACCATTATTAAAATTTAGAGATAAAAATGTAAATTATCCCGGTATGGTACCGGTACTAGTTTATTTATGATATGAATTTGATTTTCATAAAACTTGGAACTTGGATTTGGAATTGGATGTTTTTTGGTTTGGGGTTTCGAAATGTTAAATTTGGACATCCCAGTTGAGTAGAGATGAGCCCGGACTGTAATAGTTTAAACCCCGTATCCTGCCCGACTTTTACAAATGAAAATACGATCCAACTCCAAAACAACGAGTTGAAGTGAAAAACACGCGATGATTGCATGCTGCAAAAACGTTAGGCTACAGCAACGAAAAGCAACCTTTGGTGAAGAGAATCGATGACATGTATCAAGCTCGCCTAAAAAGAAAGACATGTTGGTGTAAAGCCACAATTAACAAAAATATTTTCGCATGGCATTCGGTCCGGGTCTGTTTTTTTTTTCAAAATTTTGTTTCGGTTATTTGATCGATTTTAGCTGATCTTGCACAATTTTTTTCGGTCATATTTTAATTAAGTTCAAAAACCATAGACCCATTATATTCTTTCCAACGCTTCCTTGAATTGTGAGGTTTTAAGATACGTCGCACCAGAGGCGTGGCGAGAAATTTTAAAAGGAGTCGGGGGGGGAAGTATTTTTTTTAGTCATCTGGCAACATCTGATCTTCTTTACTGAAAGACAAAGTTAATAGGAGGGGCATAGCTCAATGCCCCCCTTCTATCTCCCCTCTAAATAGAGGTGTACAACGGAGCCGGATTTTAAAAACCGGATAATCCGGCTGTTACTTCGGATCCGGATTGTGATTTTTTGCTTTTTCTGAATTCGGATTCAATTTTGGATGATAAGCAATGATTTTAAAGTTGCTGCTTGCTGGTTTATAGTTGGTCAATTTTTCCCTTTCTTAGCTTTGCTCCTTTAAACGTTACATTGGGTATATACCGTTACTATGGATAAATTAATAAGCTACCAGTATTGAGTATATCTATATATTTTGTATATAATACCAATACAGGATTCGGAGTCGGATTCCATTTTCTGAATTTTTAGGATTCGGAGTCGGATTCCATTTCCTGAATTTTTTAGGATTCGGATTCGGATTTTAACGCTTCGGATTCGAATTGAAATTTTTAAACTCCGGACATCTCTGCTCTAAATACGGCTTTTGGGTACGACCACTAAAATGAAAAATTAGAAAGCATAGTGCAGTAAAGAACAATTAATTATTTTTGGTAGGTTAGTAAAGTTAGTTTACGTCGTCACCTGCAATAATGGCTATTAGTATCAACTGAAGAAGAGGGCATTCGTCTGCTAAGGCTCGTGGAGAAATGTTACAGGGGCGGGTTGTTACAACCTTTATAAAATGAAAAATATTTTAGTGGAAATCGCTTGATTTAGGTTAAACAATTGGCTTAGTCATGCCTAGTGACGTGAATCGTTTTTTGCCTGTAATTATTTTTTTAAAAACGTGTTTTTTTGGCAAAAAAACAGCTAAAAAATTTGCTTTTTTTGGAAAACGAATTCGAATCCGATCCTAAACATGAGTATTGGCCGCCAAACTGTTTATTGTTGAGTCTTCTTGTTGTGATGGATCTAGTAGAGAGCGCAAGGAGCGACCTTTCCGCCCCCTAAATCCATCATGGATTGGGTGCTTGTTGTTGCCGATCACCAGGAAGGTGTTGCCAGTTTTAATTTCACTATGCAAAGAATAAGAAATATAAAGGAGCAATCGCAATGAATAGCTTAAAAAACGTACAGAAATAGGTTATCTGCTGTTTTACTATGAGCGGTGATCAAAAGAAACTGGGATAGCTTGTTAACGCGGTACCGTATAAAAGTGGGTGGTAAGCCTGATAATTGTAGCTTGCATTATGAATCATAAGTTACTTCTGAGTCAATATACAGTATCAGCCAAACAAATTAAATAAGTGTTAAAACAAAGACTACGGTATAAACGTTAGACTAGAACTTGGCGAAAAATAAAATGAATACTGGTTGGCCAATTAATTAAAATTAAGAAGCGAAGGTCGATGGTACTCATTGGTGCTTTGTATTTCCCCGTTCATCTAATGAATAACTGTAATTTTTTCAGCTGTTTCAAAGAAGATACGTTCCGGCCTAGTTTAGGCTACATCTATTCTTTTTGACCCTAACTCTTCCATAGCTGAACGCGCAAGCAAGCTGAACAGGCTAAATGAAGGCCTAAACCCTAATTTAACCTGATTTAACATTCACTAGCACAGTGTTGTGGTTGGACTATATTCAGTGGCGTAGCGAGAAATTTTAAAGGGGGGGGCATAATTTCCACATTTTTTTAGGCGTATTATTTTCTGCAGAATACATTTTAAGCTGATTGAGAAACAAGAAAAGCTCTAGTGGGGTCCGGGGGCATGCTCCCCCAGAAAAATTTTGAAAATTTACATGCTGTAATAGCTATTTTAGTGCATTTTGAATAATTTTCAGGCAAATTTTATTTAAATCTTTTGACCCTAATTCTGAGTGCTTCGCCAAATATGATGCATTTTGTTCGCACATTTTCGGTTATGCGTGCTTAAGGCGTAAGGCTGATTGCTATCAAAAAGGTTTGATATTATGGAAAAATTGTAGGCTATATATTAAAACCATTTTTGAAATGGGCTGGTAGGAAGATGTATAAGGGAAGGTGGGGCAAAGCGGACCTCTTAATTTAGAACTCAATTTTTTTTTCTTCCTGTTGATAAAGTTGTGCATCCATTTTGTTGGAAATCTTTGAGAAGTCGTGAGAATATGCAAAAGAGGTCAATGAATGTTTTGTTGATCTTGAAAAAGCATATGATCGCATTCCTAGAGACAAGCTTTGGGCGGTGCTGTTGCAGTATGGCATTGATGGCCAGTTACTAAATGCCATTAAGTCGCTGTACATGCATTCCAAGGTCTGTGTTCGTGTTAACAGTGCAACGACAGAACCTTTCAGAGTAAGTGTGGGACTACGGCAAGGCTGCTTTCTTTCACCTATTCTGTTCCTTATTTATATGAATAGAATAGTTAAGAAAAGTGAGTCTTGTGGCGGAGTAAAGATCGGTGAATGCACTGTACAACGTCTGTTATTTGCTTTTTTGACATGCCAATTTCCAAATATGGATTTTGTAACGACTATATGCAACCATACTTATAAGTCAATCTTGACTTGCCTGTTTCGACACCTCCCTGGTTTGTTGCCCACGCCCTTTTCTACGACTTCCATCAGTTTTAGTGTGAAATTTGTCTGCTTATGCTATCGTTATTTTTCAGCGTATTGGCGTTTAGAAATAAAATGATTGATTGATTATAATAGGCCAAGAAAAAATGTATTGTAGCCAGACCGAGTAGCCTACTGGGTAAAGCAAGAAAAAAATTGGAGTTAACAAGTTTTCCAATGCAAGAAATATACGACCGTTTTGGTAAAATTTCGACGGGTGGTTCTAGCTATAGAAATACTATGATAACCAACTGCGTATGCAAGGGGGGTTCGTGAATTCAAAGCCCCCCTCCCCTAATGGTTCGTCAACTTTTCAGGTTTATAGATTAACCTTGGTCCCTGATCTGTGGCTGTCAGGGTTGCCAGGTTTTGCAGAGTAAAATATACAAAATGTTCCAAATTATATACCAAATATATACCAAAATATGTTATCAAAAATATACCAAATATATACCAAAATTTCGAAAAAAAATCATCAGTTTATCTGTAAAAATGAAAAGTAGGTGTTGAATTTTTGAATGACATAATTAATTTCTTGCTCAATCTCCCAACAGAAGTATTTTTACACTGAACACAAATCAGTTGTATTTGCTAAATACAATCAAGCTTTCATTATACCAGTAATGCACAGTTTCAAATAAACTAGCCCCCATTACTTGAAATTAATCAACATTTCACAGTCCACAATTCTCAGGTAACAAAAAGATGTACTGCACAAAAGGACAATACCAAAAGGCGGAAATCGGAAGAGGCGGAAATTGTGCTAAAAGACGAAAAAGGCGGAAAAAACGCTAAATTAAAAGACGGAAATGTAGGAAAAGGCGGAAAAGACGGAAATGCAGGGAAATGTGACGAAAAGGCGGAAATGCAGGGAATTGTGACTAAAAGGCGGAAATGTGACTAAAAGGCGGAAATGTACTAAAAGACTGTAATGCAGGGAAATGTGACTAAAAGGCGGAAATGTGACTAAAAGGCGGAAATGTACTAAAAGAATAATCGGAATCGGTATTTTTTGAGTATCGAAATCGGCAAAAGATTTGGAATCGGTACAATGGGTACATCCCTAATCGCTTCCACTTGATTGCTTTTGTTAATTTCCTTCCCTGCGAATGCGTGACTGTGCGAAGGTTTGCGTTGCTTTGCGAAGGTTTCCCTGCATTTCCGCCTTTTAGTCACATTTCCCTGCATTTCCGTCTTTTCCGCCTTTTCCTACATTTCCGCCTTTTAGTTTAGCGTTTTTTCCGCCTTTTCCGCCATTTCCGTCTTTTAGCACAATTTCCGCCTCTTCCGATTTCCGCCTTTTGGTGTTGTCCTGCACAAAACTCACAGTTTCAAATGAACTAGCCCCCATTACTTGAAATTAATCAACACTTTACAGTCCACAATTCTCGGGTAACAAAAAGACGTACTGCACAAAACTCACAGTTTCAAATAAACTAGCCCCCATTACTTGAAATTAATCAACACTTCACAGTCCACAATTCTCGGGTAACAAAAAGATGCACTGCACAAAACTCACAGTTTCAAATAAATCTCAAGTAAAGGTAAAGGTACGGGACAGCGGGTGCAAGCACACATTGTTTAGGCCATTTTCAATTGTCGGCCCATTACAATTTTCAATCACGAATGATTGAACGCTGTTAAGGGACATAACATGACGAACAACACATACACAAAACCCTTCGCACTTCCGCTTGTGCGGAGCGCCTGGCGCGAAAGCTGCGAATACTATTTTTAAAGTCTTTAGTATGACCCGACTGGGAATAAAACCCCAGTCTACCGACTACCAAGTGGACGCTCTTAACCGATACACCAAGCGCCGGTAAATCTCAAGTAAGGCCTATACATATCATACATATGGACGTTAAATTTTCTCAGCATCTCTTTCGTGATCACAATGTCTTTACAATTCTGATCCTTAACATTCAACCCAAACCCCAATCATTGCAAATTAACCTGCTGATAATATAATGTGAACACCAAGCCTTAATCCAAATGCCAAACCCAACAACGCTACAACTTAACACTCAAAACTATAAACTAGCCAATCCATTCTTCACAATTCACATATAACATATTGCTTCAGAAAAAGAAAATTCGAGAGCTTTTGCCTCATTGGCACATTGTGCAAAAAAAATCGCCACTAGTAGTGTTGCCACATTATGTAAAACTGCATTGCTCAAACCGTAGAAAGGATTTATTAAGTAATCCGGCAATTAAAAAGCTTTCTAGTAATCTTCAACATATCAGTTATATTAAATTTCTGAAATATACCAAACGCAAAAAAACACTACCAAAAGGCATAAAAATATACCAAATTTAAGGACATATACCAAACCATAATTTCACCTACCAAACGGTCCAAAAAATATACCAGATTTGTGAAATCTGGTATATAAATATACTAGTTGGCAACACTGGTGGCTGTGCCGCTGTAGTAACTGCGTAGCGTGAGCTCACAAAAACCACAAGCCTTGCTCAATTCCGGAATGCCGTTTATTGCGTCACAATTTTGTGAACCATTCTTGCCACAATCGCAATCTCTGTGTTTTTATATTTAATAAACTAATTGTAGAAAGTTCTAATTAGCATCGTTAAGAATGGCAAAAGACTTCCGCCTTACATACGACGGTAATACTTCAAAGGAAAGAATTAGCATAGAGGGCAGTGGCGGCTCATGAGTCTAAAACTAGGGGGTGCTGCCAATGTTCAGAAGGGGCACGTGATCTTGCTCTTGCGTTTGTTTATGATAACGTGGTGACATGGCTAAGAGACAAGACGTGCTCTAGCATGTAGTTCGGTCTGGCAGCTTTAAATCAAATCAAATCTGCTCTAAGCGAAGCAGCTAAGAACCTACAGGTTTAGTTTAGATAGCGAGGATCACGGATGTATTGTTGTGCAAGCTGTTAAATTTTTTAGTTATTCATTGTGAGATTAAACGTCATCCAGTTTACACATAATTTATTATATTTTTTTTTATCTGAAGTAGAAAAAAAACTTATCGACGAGAAAGCGACCATGGCGCTACGCGCAATACGAATCCAGATTTTAGGTTTAAGGTGTTGCCATTTGTTTCCAAGTTTCTTGGTTGAATTTGCTTGTTGATGCTTTAATTTGTTGCTTGTAAAGAAACCATCAAGCAGAGATATCATCGTGAAGCATCTTATCCAAGGACCCAACAACAAAGCGTATGTGAGAGTTGAATCAGTCACCACCTTTAACGATGGTCGACGTGGAAACAACGCTCCACCCATTGCGTCACGCTTACTTTATTTGGGCGTTGCATCGTTATGATTAGGGCAGGGGTCGGCAACCTTTTGCACTTAAAAAACCAAATAGTCCGTTTGCTACAATATGAAACCCAGCGGGAGCCGCAAAACCACCGTCAGGTCCAAAAACTTCAGTTATACCGAAAATGATTCCTAAACAAGGTCTTTATTTACCTCCAAAATGAGCCACAACTAGGGGTTCAAAGAGCCGCAGGTTGCTGACCCCTGGACTAGGGCAACTAAAAGTCGCGTACGGACTGTTCGCAAACCAAGTTTCAGAGTGATTTTTTAGAAAGCTTTCAATGCATTGTTTCAAATCGTTGTTTCATATGTCAAAAGAAGCCAAAATTCAGCGTTCGCGCAAAAATATTTTTACGAAGCTTTCTTTTTTTCGTGTTTCTGTGAAATCATTCATTCATTTTTCTTATTTTTGACAAAACGTGCAACGGTGCAAAACATCAAACATGTGAGCGTTTTCCAAACTGGGAGGCGTGGACTAGTTTAAAGGGAGGCGCAAAGGTTAGTCATGATCATTTAAATATATGACTTGTGCATTATTTTGTGAAGGGGAGCGTCATCATTAATATTTTTGAGGTAGGCGTAGTAACTCAAAGTTTGAAAACCACTGCTTTAATGCGTACGCTTACGGGTGATATTGCAAAACTCGCAATCTTAAAACATGCGAGAATTGTGCTACAGAAAAATATTTTTAATTTAAGGCTTCAGCTCGTCCACAAAATCTCAACACACCATAAAGAACAGGGTTTCCCAACTGGGGATGCTCGCACCTCTTGGGGGCGCGAGGAAGCATTCCAGGGGTTTCAAAACGGCTTATAGATTTTTATCTTGTAATAAGAGTTGTTTTTATTTTTGTAATATATTGTTTTTATTTCTGTAATAAGAGTTGTTTTTGTAATTGTAATAAGAGTGTTTTTATTTTCGGTGGCTCGGTGTCAATTTTTCAGCGCTGTTACGCTTAAATAATATGTAATTCGCAAACGTCCAAGTGGCGTAAACCCCTTAGTCACTTTGTGCTTGGTTAAAATCAAGCTGTGAAAACAAAATGCGTCTGATTCAGCAAAAGAGTAGTGACTGGTTTAACTATTTTACACCTTGCATTAGCGACACTTTCAAAAAGGCTGAAAACTCTAAAATCGATAGCTCCGCTGGGGGAGCTTGCAGCATTTTCCCAGACCCCTAGCTGAATACCTGCTGGGTATTTGACGCAAAGTCATTACAGGAAAATGTTTTGGGTTAATAACACACATGAATTCATTTCAGCCCCTACCATTACGAACATTTGGTTTGCACGGCTGATAGCAGTCGCATATTTTGTGAGGGGTGCAAGAACATATCAAAAATTTTATATGAAGATGGTTGGGAGTATGAAAATGGTTGGTAACCGCTCTATTATGAAAATGGTTGGGAACCGTTTTATTATGAGATAATACAAAACAAAAGAAAAAGAGAGTTTCTAAAATGCTTAAATGTGAACACTTATGTTCAAATAAATTATATGAACTCACTTACGACAGTCGACAGGCAATAATTAATTACCAGATCCTGACTTGCACGTTAAAAAATCATCCGTACTCCAACTAAAATCTCAGTTAGTGATTCAGCTTTATTGCAACGTTTTAACTTGTCAAAAGTTGCCCCCCCCCCCCTTTGATAAATTCTAAATACGCTACTGATTGCAGCATAGTGAAACTGTGGCAATGGATTGAAAAGTGTTTTTCACATAGATAAAAACTTCGGTTTAATCATGTTTTTACGATAATCTTAAAATGTCGTAATGTGCTACTAATCAGAGTTGTTAGTCAGGGATATGTTGTAAGCCTACATAAAGAGTAAAATAATCAGTAGCAAGATTAACCCATCGTTTAAAAACCACTGTAAAAGGTAAAACTTTCAATTCTTATAATGTACAAGTGGGGAGCGATTGAATACTGCCTTATACGTTAGATCAGACATGCACTGTAAAAAATTTTGGGTAATCGCATTGCCCAATTTTGGGCAAATGTATGCATTACCCAAAAAAAACGGTCAAAAACCCAATTTTTTTTGGGTATGATAAGCAAAAACCCAAAGTCGATTTTGGGTTCTGCATAACCCAAAGCACATCACCCAAGTAAATTGGGTTAAAAATTTTATACCCAAAAATAAATTTTGGGTAATCGTTTTTGCAAATATTAATTTGGGTAATGTGGTAGCAAACCCAAATTAAATTTTTGGGTGAGTGTTATGACTATTGTTTTGGGTCAATGGATTTTAAACCCATTAATTTTTTTTGGGAAATAATTCCTGAAATAATAACTTGTGTATATTGTTTTTAAAGCCAAAAAAATTTTTGGGAAAATGTTAAATAACTTATTTTGGGAAAGTGAATTTTAAAACTAAGATCTTTGGGGAAAATTTTTAGATAATAGATTGGTTTCAAACTCAAAAAACGGGTTGCACTTTAAACAATTCTTAGTTTAGGAAACATTGAGTGCAAAACCCAGTTGTTTCATATAGCACTCGATGAGTTTTCATACGGCCCGCGCTTGTTGCTGCTAAACGTATTATTTTTGGCCTACAAGCACATGTAAAGTTAGATAGCCTGTCCAATCTAACTGGAGGTTGCTTTTTTACGCTGTAAATGCGACAAGACTATCTGATTGAGACGACAAAAACCGGCGAGAAAAGTTTAAACCATTATTACGTCATAATTGCAACAGAAACCATTTTTGTTACGAAGAGCAGCAAAACACATAGAACCACAAAAGACTATTAGCCTTCGGGTACTTTACATTATGAAATTTGTTCCTCTTGGAGAAAACTTTGGCGCCCCTGGTCTAAGGCCAACCACCAAAAACCTTACATGCTTTATCTAAGTTGATCACTAGGTCTGTAGGATAATCGAGCCGTCTAAAAATTTTCTGAGATTTATCTGCGTGTTTGGCAGATATTGGAGCTGGGCAAGCCATCTTAAATTTTTATAGCATTTATCTACGGGCATTGGTAAATGTTGCTACATTAGCAAAACGGAAAGCCGCAAGCCATAGTAGTCTGCGATTTATTGCTTTTCAAGGCCTTACCACGCGCATGCGCTTAAATTTTGCTTAGACGTAAATGCTAAGCATTATAAACTAGCATTTGTGTAGCTGTTTTGCTTGATGAGACAGAATGCGTCATCTACCCCAAATTGATATAGGCCTAGTTAAATTTTGCAGTATATTTCCACTTGAAATAAAACCGATGACAACCCCAATTCCACAAGTCATTTAATAAGCTATTGTTGTCTTTTTTCTCACTACTTATGCTATAGCAATTTTAAGTTACATACCTGTGTCTAGTCATTTTAATTTCAAGTTCAACATTATTATGATAGACAGTTGCGCAAGCGGCTAACCTTCACTCTACCGCATAAACCAAACAACCTAAGCTTTCAACTTGCAGTATACCATCGTTTGTCAGCGTAATTTATCAATTTTGCTGGCAGACTTTAATAATAATTAAATGTGCATGATGTAATTCATCATTCTAATAAAATAGCACTTTTCAGAAATTAATTAAATTTTACTTTACGCTTCAATAAACTTTACGGTTTAGTGATCAGCGCAATCAGTGAGCGCCAAAATAATCGAAATTCGAATTAAATGATGCGTCGGAACTGAAGCTGCTGCTTCTCGCTGGAGTAAAAAGCTAATTTAAAATCTAAAGGTTCCGGTAACGACTTAGGTAGGCTATGTAGACACAATGATTTTAAAGTTATCTGCAGATTCATGTGTTCAACTTGCTGAAGTGAGCTATCATAGTATGCAGTATCTACAGATTTGGAAATGCTGCAAAGACCACAAGTACTAGTAGTCCGCAGGTCTTTTTATTACTAGCTACTAGACTTAACACCTAGCTGCCTAGTCAGATGTCAGTAAATTACTGGTTGCGCATGCTTCTTTTAGGTCTGCTAATGGCGGGATAGAAAATTAAAACAACTTGTTTTTTGACGAACTTTTAAATAATTTAAATTTGGAAAAGCTTATCAGAAGGCAAAAAAATTTCAAGGTCTACTGGTACTGACCCTTTTCAGTGATTCTTAACTCCCAGAGTGCACTAGTACAGGTACGGAGGAATGGTAGAACTGGAGATTGGAGTGACTACAGTTCAAATTTAGAGTTGTTAAGCTGGGTTTACATAAGCTAAAAAAATAGTGCAAAACGGTGAGAAGCTGAGCTTTTATTTTATAGGCCTAATGTCATGCAACTTGGCTTTGCTAGTTGAGCAAAGTGGAGCCAAGCTTCATTGCAAGCTTCAAAGAACAAACAAAGCTCAGCTCTGCTCCATTGACGTTTTTTTGTTCGTGTAAACCCACTATTAGTAGTTGCAAGTTGGACCATTAGAGGTTGGAGTTGATCAGAGTTTTGGGGAAATCTGAAGCTGAATTAATCTGAGAAAAATGAGTCAATCTAAATGAGCCTCCATGTGGAGAAAACCGATTTGGAAATGACACTGCTGCCACTTCCCAATTTTATGTTAAAGTACCACAATACCCATTACACTGATACTGGTATGGATCTTGCTTATCCAAAGTGTTGACTGGATATATAAGCAATCAAATAGCTTGCAATGTACATTTATTGATGTAAAAACATAGTAAATTTCAGAATTAGAGAATGGGCCTAGCAGTCATGTTATATAGCTGATGCTTCATGCTGTTAATGTGATGTATGTACAACTACTGTGTCGAATTGTCATTGAAATTTCTGATCATCAATTCATCATAACATGTATTTACCTTTGTGTGTGAAACCAAAACAGACATGCAACGAATCAAGGTAAGTGACTGATAAACAGTAAACATTATGCATGTTGTGTTGTAAATGCTAAGGCATTATGTAATGCTTCACACTAATAACTGATTGTATATGATACCCAGTTTTGATAGGCATCCATGTGGCAGTGATAAACATTTAAATTGTTTTGTGAGACAGTCAAACATGTGCCATCATATATTTAAAATATTGACAGAAGAGCAGTTCAAACTTTTTCTCGATATGCCATGCACATCAATACGAATATGAGTATGTTACCAATCAAGTGCATTGTGATTATTCTACTTCATACTGCTATTTATAAATTTTTGCCTACCTAAGGCGCTTTAACCAATAGGCCCGGTATGCAACTCATAGAAAGTGACACGTGATTATGTAGTGAGTGGTTTCATGATTTTACGTATGCAATAAGCAGTAAAATCAAAGAACTTGGTGCAAAAAATATGGCTTGACATGCACTGCATTGCTCCCTGCAGCTGTGTGTTAGAAACTTGTTGTGATAGTGTACTACTCTTTCAGTTTTATTATGTAAAGTTAAAGCAGTGGTTATGACACATGGGCAACATGCATATAAAATAATTCACAGTGGATTATTTTTGCATCAACCTCTTTGTTTCATGAAAATCAGCAAACTTATTTTGTGACAATTACAGGTCAGCATAATTTGATGCTAGTCAAGCTGTTGCATGTTGTTTTCTGTGTCTTTGATAAAAAATTATTATTAAATCAAGTAATGTGGCGTTAATGAACTTTGTTGATTGGAAATTTGAAATAATGTTTAAAATTTGAAAAGGCTATAGACTGGCTAAATTTTTTGTAGCTGTTGTTCCTGTTACTAAAAATGATCAAACCTCAATTAGCAGTTTTTATCCAATGGTTTTTATTGGGTAAAGAAATTAAAAATGTAATTCCACATAAGCAAGCCTGCTTCAAGCAAGTGGTTTATTGCTAAACGTTTTTGTGAAGTTTCAGAAATTGATTGTTTGGTACAGTTAAACATAAATGATAATCATTTAGTTGGGATGCAAAGGTGTGAACAACCTAAAGACTGCCATGGTAGCCCATGCTAAGGTTTTTATGTGCTTAACGCTAAGAAAGCATAAATTATAAAGCGCTAGAGTCCTTGTTTGCTTGTCTGTTATTTAAGACAAACTCTATAGCATTGGTTTACTTGCCTGTCTATAACGCGCAAAGGTTTTCATCAACGCATAAAACTGTTCAGTTCCAAAAGACCTGTTCGCACTGTAGATAGGAGTAAATAATAATTTGGTTTGAAACGCTATATGTCTTGTTATTACCATATTGCTTCACGCTACAATAAAACCGAATTGTCTCTTTTGTTCTATATCTAAGACACCCCATCACTCGAACTGCTGAAGATTTGACCTTAAATGAAAGCCTACCAAAGCAGATACGCGGGCTCTCCAGTTTGCTTTTTCTTACCCAGTCATTCCAAACTGTTTTTCATAGTTGAAATTTAACAAAAGCACTGCTGGACATAAGCCCAAGTTTAAACGGTTTCTCTCAAATACTGCAATTTATATAATCTGATGGAAATTTTCATTTTCTGGCTCATTATTTATATACAATATTTGGGCTTACAATTGCTCCATCTTTTTAGGGAATTCTGCGAAGAATGTGCATCGAAACACTAAATTCTGCAGACAGTTGATGCTATCTAATGCGTCCTGAATAGCACAAAAGGCTTGAATGAAAGCGAACGGAAAAAACAATTGAGACAAATGGTAAAATAAAAACTTCTCAGATGCATAATATGCGAAAACAGACGTTTTAGGGGGAAAACTTTGAACTGATAACTTGTCGAATTTATTCCAAAGAAGTGTGTTGCTGCTTACCGATTGTATAACATTTGCACTAAACATTGTTTGCCCGTCTTTGTTTCCTGTGTTCTATTCTAACGTATGGGTGTCATGTTTTTTAGCCTATTTTGTTTGGTTAGTTTTTATGCAACATCATGACTGTGGCTGGTTGCTTATTGACATAATTTTGCTTCAGCGAAATATCTGACTGACATAACGTAAATATAATTAGGCATAGTCGAAACCTTCGTGACACAAGCTCTTGGTTATGGTTGAGAGCTACTGTAATTGCCTTTTAACATCTTGTTAAACTTGATTGCTGCTAACCTTGTTTTTGTGAGCGCACAATAGTTTGCACTTAAAGTGCACAGTAAATTGTTGATAATAACTGAAATTAATTAATTTTATGCATCATAATACTTCATTATTTTGTATCTTTGCAAAAGCATTATTTTGTATTGTCTCTGCGTATGCACTTCATTTTTTATTCTTTGAGTAGCATACTGTAACTGCTCCGTATCTATGATTGTTTATTTTTTTACATACATTTGTGAGTTAAAAATGCTTGGGTTTGCATATGGTTGTGGCAGATTTCTATTTGTGCTTGCAGGAATTGGTTACTTGCAATTCTCATTTAAATTGAGGTCATAATCGCATAATATTTACATCGTTTGGATCAGTTTTATTTGTAATCGCTTCATATGTGAACCTAAACATGTTCAAATAATCAATGCTGTTATTTGTTGAACATTTAATTTGTACCTATTTCTTTTGACAATATAAAGCATTATTGCAATATTTTGTTGTGCATTTCTTGTGAACCCTCCATTACTAAGTGATTATGACGACTGTTGTGATTACGAGTTAAGCAAAAACGCATTCACAAATATTAATCGGAAAACCCAAATCTGAAAATTGGGCATTTTTCCTTAGCTAAAAGCTTTTGGGACAAAGCTCCCAAATTTTCAGCTTGGGTATTAATTACCCAATTTTCTTGATCTACAAGATTTAAGGTTAAACACCCAAATTAAAAATTTGGGTCGTTATTACCCAAGTTGACAAATTGGGTTTCTCAGCCTTCGAGCCCAAAATTTTCAATTAGGTTTAAAGACCCAAGTTTGTAGCTTGGGTCAAGTTACCCACTGTACTTGGGTTATGGATATTGGGTTAACAAACCCAACTTTGTAAATTGGGTCGTTATTACCCAAGTTGGCAAATTGGGTTTCTCAGCCTTCGAGCCCAAAATGATAACCCAAGTTTTTTTTTTTTTTGGGTCTACGTTACCCAATTTGATTTACAGTGTGGGCAAAACTACGGCCCGCCCGTTCTTTTATTCTGGCCAGCCGGCACTTACGGAAACTTAAACTCCCACCATGAATGGAGCGGAAGACCTGTTTTTCCTCTAGATATCACGGATGGCAGTGATTTTTAACAAAATAAGCCTCAACGGCGCAAAATTGAAATGAAAAACGAAGTGAAAACCTTTTACAGTGTTTTGGAGATCACGTTCGTGCGTGGATTGTGATATCTGAAAAAAAAATGTTTTCACCTTGTTTTCCAATCCGCGTGCGGCCCGCGGCTTCAACAGTTTTTCCAAGTAGACCCTTCGTGAGAAAAGTTTGCCCATCTTCGCGTTAGATCAAGCTAAGTAATTACACTGTACATCGCATATCATTAACTTGTAAACCAATATCTATTTAGAACGCTGTATAATAAGCCATCTTGATTTTAAGATCACATTGTTTCGATGATCTGATCTTGATTTTCAAGATCACGTCTTTTGGTGGATCTTGATTTGTAATCTTGCCTATCTCTAACCACTCATATATGTCTAGATTTCCTTATCTACTAGCAATACACATCACATCTAGGCAGCTAGTCTGACCTCTTGCCTCAACTGCTGATGTTTGCTTTGCCCCAAGATGGTGTGTGTATATAAATGCTAATTTTGAAAAAAACACTAATCTTTATCGAATGAAATCTTGGGCAAGGGTAAAGCATTAACCTTAACTGTCAAAAACTAAAAAACTTTTCAAAAATTCAGAGTAAAACCACGGGAATATTCCTATTTATATCTGTATTACATCACAACTGCATGAAAAACTGAAAGCTGATTATCTCGAAACAGAGTTGTCCGGAACGAAGAATTTTGTTCCTAATTCCATTCCAAACCTAAAGCCTTTGTTCCTATTCCGATCCGTTCTTAAATTTTAGAAAAAAACGATTCCTAATTCCTGAATGTTCCTAATCTACAACAATAGCAAAAGGTGTCATTATTCAGTTTATGATTATTTTTAGTGCCGGTAAATACCAATTATGTCAACGCCAATATAAAAAATTATCATACATACCCGCAGAATCTTTACCAAGTTAACCAACTTTTTTAGCATAAAGATGAAAACTGAAACAAACAATCAAGGCAAGAGCTCCGTAACATTTTTTTAACAGTCAACCGAAATTCCTGTCCCTGTAAGCCACAAAAAAGTTCCATTCCGCCTCCTGTTCCTAAAAAATCTACGTATTCCTGCAGGAACAAATTCCTATTCCGGTCCATGGACAACTCTATCTCGAAACAAAGAACAGCAATGTTGCCAAAAATTTGGTCAAACACTCTTGCAGTTAATTCTAGCTGTTAGGTTCAAAAACTAGAATTCTTGACTTTTGGTATTGTGATAGCAGGGAGGTTTCCGCTTTACATATAACGACCGCTTTGCCCCGCTTTGACCTACTCCTCATCCTATCCCCCTAGCCGTAAGCTTCAAAAAACATCAAAAGCGTTTAGCAAATTCCAGTCACTTGACACTATTAATTTTGTTGTTTTTACTAAAAGGCAGATTCAAAAGGGGGGGACATGGCCCAATGGCTTCCCTAAATACGCTCCTGGCTATGTTTTGGGGGAACTCAAAATTTAGCAGAACCGTGCAAATCGCAAAATAGGCCCAGATGGTAAGCTTGAAGCTAGATAGCCTACGCATTACTCTACAAACTGTAATGAAGCAATGTAACACTACTGCCTACAGTGCCTACAGTCATGTTCCATGTGTTAACGCGAGTTCATGCTGCTTGCCAAGCTATATATATTAAAAACAAACTTGTTTAAATTTTACTAGAAGGAATGAATAAAAAAAAACAAAAAAACGAGGTCAAAAAAAAAAAATGAAAAAACCTGTTTTTTTACATTACTAGTCATGGGGTCCTACTAAACATCGCAAAGGACTGAAACACCGCAAAGGACGACAAAGGACTTCAAACTGATGTACTAAATACCGCAAAGTACGATAAAGGACCCTAAAACCCTAACCCTAATCCAGGGGTGGAAAAATTCGATTGTATTCGATATTCTTTACTTTTTGTTCATCGACGAAACTATTGAAAAACTTTTACTCTGAATTAGTCTAGTTGGAAAGTAGGGTTCCCGTGCACCCCAAAGATATATTTTTTTAACCTACATTTTTGAAATCCTTATAGCATCCCATAAACGAATTTTGATGTTCCCAAGAAAAATTTTTGTCCCATGGGGGTCATTTCGGGGGTTTCCCGATCGGCACCCCTAAATTTTTACTCATGAACTGCGTGGAAATAAGTGCAAAATTAACCAACTTCTCGTGAACGTAGAACAAAACTTAATATTGCAACTGAAAGAGGAAGGACCAAAAAAATTTTTATGCAACTTTTTTTTTGGTTTGTTTTATTATGACGTCATCAACTGAGCTTTATTTGTAAAATTTACTTAAAATTTTACTTTTGCATTACCTATCTTTAACTCTAGACTTGACATTGTTTCCATATTAACCATTTTAACGACTTAGGTAGAGTCCTCAGGTTATATTTAATTGAAATTTATCATTTAAATTCGACTTTCAAGTCTTTTGACCCCACAAAATAAAGGTAATTACCCCCTCCCAAAATTCAACCAAAACGTGGAATTTCGCCATAAGGTGGTGTCATATCTAAATTTAACGCGAAAGAAAGACGTTGTAGCATGAAATAAAATAAAAACAAGTTAAAAAATATTTTAACGATTTTTCTCTTGTTTGTTCTTTTATGACGTCATCAACTTTGCATTTTGAAGAAAAAACGATTTTTCGAAATGAAACGCTAGTTTTTATGAGATACGATCGTTTGTATGAGGCAACCGATTAGAATGCAAAAATCTTATTTGTTTATTCTTTTATGACGTCATCAAATGAAATGTTGTTGGAAACTGTTCTCAGAAAACAATGGTTGAATTAGCCGTTTTATTGGTAGCATCCGATCTCATCAATAATCATTAAATTCTTCGCGACGTGGTGAAAGTTAGCCACGTTTGTCTCCCAGGGTTTGAATTTCTATTAGGAAAAGAGCAATAAAATAGAAATGTTCGCAGCATATCCTTTATGACGTAATAATCACGACAGGGGTGCTAGCAAGAAATTTGAGACTTACTGCAGAATTTCATTATTACGAGTTTATTTAGTTGTGACAATGTCTAAAAAGCGCAGGCGAGAGGAAAGTGACCCAGAAAGGCAAAAATGCAAAAGTAAAACTGTCGACAAGTGTTGTATTTTGCACATTGATGGTATTCAACATCTCGATTTTACACCGTTTAGTGAAATTAAAGTCCCAGTCCATGAAAAGCTAGCTCAGCTACATACTATCAGAGATAAAAGGCTTGAAGAACCGATCGAATCCAAATACCGTCTCGAGGATGTCTGCAAACGCATTCCAGAAACTCTTGAAGATAAAGATTTACATGCAATTGGTTACCATAGAGGTTGTTACCAATACTTCACAAAGAATCTCGATCGATTGAAAGGTCGCCAGGCATCAAACGAACCCCCTTCTTCACGACCTTGTCGTAGTTCTCGATCTGCTACGTCTCTGTTTCCTCCAGAATGCATCTTTTGTGACAAACAGGAAGTAAAAGTTTCTGGAAAGACTGAGAGATCCACGAAATTTGCGGTATTCAAAACTAAAGCTGGAAGTATTAAAGACCCCAGCTGGAAGCAAATTACGCCCAGAGCACTAGAAATGAATATACAAAGTTTAAGTCGCAAAGTGCAAGGTGAACACTTGTTTGCCCGAGAAGCTAATTTCCATCCATCTTGTCGAAAGTCGTTTAACTTAAAATATCTTAACCATATGCGCGAAAAAAACTGCGCCAGTGATAAAGAAGGAAGTCACGATGCTGCAGCACATGAGCGTGCTTTTAAAGTCATTCTTGATTACATCCAGGAAGAAGTGGTGAAAGGCAACAAGATCGTGGATCTCTCATCAGTACGACTTCTTTACGTCGAAGCACTGAAAGAGCATGGTTTACATAACCCAAATTATAGAAGTGAGAAGCTGAAATCTCGACTCGAAAACCATGCAATTAATGAATTAATTTGCTTTGATAAACTAAATTTTGGCGACCGAGGTTGCATTTTTTACAATCTCATATATAACACCAATACTTCAATATCCGATGCAATGAGATACGCATATAAACTTGGCAACAAAAATCAATGTGAAGATATGGCATTGTTTCTCCGTGATAAAATCAAGCGGGCGTTTGAAGAGTCGAATCCACTTCCCTGGCCACCAACGCCCGACGATCTTGAGGCTGAGTTATTAGATGACATCCTCCCTCCGGACCTTTCAAGGTTTTTAAACAGCTTGATCTATGGCGATTGCAACCTTAACCCATGCGAAAAGAAAAAACGCATTGTGCGCTCTATTGGACAGGTAAGAAATCTATTGGCCGATATACAGCATAACTATAACCTTGGCAAGACTATTTAATTTACGTGTATGTGGCTTACTATTAGATAGGCCTATACACTGTAGTTGGATTAAGCGTGAAAAATACTTAAACTTTTATTTTTTGTTTCGTTAGGATATATGCCGGGCTGTAACGAAAGGAAGATGGAAACTTCCTAAGCACATACTGCTTAGTACCACACTGCGTCATCTTTATCGCAGTAAACAATTAACTACAATGCTCAATCGTTTGGGCCACTGCGAAACATACAATTTTTGTTTGGAGCTGGAATCAGCTTTGGCGAAAGCTTTGTACGAATCTTCCGCCTTTATAACTCCACAAGTAATCACTGGCGACGGAAACAGCGTCTTTCATATGGAATGGGATAACCTGAACGCGATGACCACAAATGTCAGTGGGCCAAATGTGGTGAGTAGTACCGGTGGGATTATGATACAGGAAGTGAAAGACGGATTTACAATACCAACAAGAATCGAATGCTACCACTTTACGATCGGAGTACTCCTCGCTCATTGCGGGTAGATTTGCCTGCAACTTTGGCTCCTGTTCATATTCACAAGAAAATTGGTCCTCGGATTCCTGAAAATGCAATACTAAATCCACCTGCAGCTAATAATGAAATATACGTAAAAATCCTCCAGGAGTATCGTGTCTGGTTTTTGGCTCGGGTAATCGGAAGTCATGAGGAGAAACAGCTGGTTCCAGGATTTGGAGGTTTTGTTTCGGCAACCGGAAATAAACCCACCAGTAAGTCAACAATCGACTTTTTCTCACCCATTAACCATCCTTTTACGGAATACTCCACAATCAAAGAGTTATTGCGACATTCGGAAGATGCTACAAAAGAGGTCGGGCAGGAGTACATTCTCAACACGTTTGATCTTGGTGGCTGTATGAAGGCCTTGCCTCTCATTTGGAAATTCTCTGATGAGTGCAAGAAGCACATCGTTACTCCCGGACCTTTTCATACCGGCATGAATTATATGGGTATGATAACTGCTCACAAATGCAAGGGCTCAGGATATGGTGAAATTCTTGTTGAAGCTGGACTTGTAACATCGGGGTACTTGGTTGGTGTTTTAAGCGGGAAATCTTATGCCAAAGCTCTTTTTTGCCTTACAACTGTCACAGAAGCTATGGAGAGATTACTAATACAGCAATTTATGGAAGATGAGCATGTTGAATCGATAAGTTCCAGCTCAATATTAAGCCTTGTCCACGAGTGTAGTCGTGAGACTCTGAACATTGCTTTACAAGACCGCGATACTTGTGCTATTCTTGCAAAGTATACAGCGTATGAGGACAAGGTTCGTGCTGGTCACCTTGGAAAAACTGCTGCTTTTTGGATTACCATAATCGATCATGCCAGGCTGGTTTTGTTATTGCAATACTCTGTGAAAACTAACAACTTAACGCTTTTTCACAAGTGCAATGGAGAAATGGCAAATCTCTTTTTTGCTTATGATGGTCCAAACTACTCCAGGTACCAATTGTTGCATTTTTTTTTTCAGTTCGTAGCCTTTATCGAAATTTAATGTTTTTCACCTATATCTTGGTATGTTTCCACAGGTATTTAACGTGGTACGAAATGTTTTTGACCAATATTGATCAAACTCATCCTGGAGCAAAGGAATTGTTGAGTAAAGGTGGCATTGCAGTGGCACGGTCTCTAATTCCCGGGGCGCTTAGTGCAGTTGATAAAACAATAGAGGAAACTTTTATGAAGTTTGCAAAGTCCCAAGGTAGGCTACTGTTGAGAATATGAACAGTATTGAACCCCAAGTACTACTGTATATGAATTCACAACAAAATTATCACGTTTTACGTGATGTGCGGCGTATATACATATTCCGCTTACCTGTATTGCATATATACGATATCGATTAAGTTGTAGTTACCTAGGACATATTAATTTCAGGTGGTTTTATCGGACTCTTCTCCAAGCATGAAGCACATTATCGATGGTGTCGAACGACTTCAATGAGATCCCAATATTTTTGGATGATGATGGAGACGTGTGGACTAGTTGACGATCCAGAGAGCCCCAGATCTGGAAAACATCGTGAGCTGGAAACAGCTCAAATAGGCAAATGTGAGAAGGCCGTTCAATCAACAATCTCCGCTATCTTAAATTTCACCAACCCATTTTCATTGTGCGACAAGGAGCGACTTTATAACTTGGCTTCCGGTGCTCCTGTTTCTGCAGAGGTAGAACATGATGTGCTTCGTGCTGAGGAAGTGGGGAAGAAAGCCAAAGAAGCGTTCATACGTGATCGTTTTCAAAACGGTTCAAGGGAAATGTTCTTTGAGCCAATAAAAAAGCAAAGGTTAAAAACAATGGAAGCTTCCAACAAAACTGTGAAGTTAAAGTCTTCACAAGGAAAGGTAAACGAAACTGAATTACTGTATATATTGCATGAACCGTATGCTACTTTGCATTTTATTACAGTTACTTTGTTTGCAGGTAATACAATATCGGGAGCAAAGTGACCTCGCTTTTATGCTACTTATCAAGTCACAGCAATTTGATGAAGCACTGAGTATCGATGAGCTCATGCGGTACTCACTGACTCCAGTACCATCCAGTCTTGGAACACCAGATGGCTTTTTTAATAAGACCAACAAAGCTGCGATGCTTCATTTCGTATTGAAAGATATTCCTGAGATTGTCTCATATCCAAAAGATGCTATTCATATCGAGGATGGAAATGCACTTTTTCACGTTCTGACGAATTTGCCTTCGACATTTGGCGATATCTGCCTCCGAATTTTAGATCAGATGGTAGCCAAGAAACATTTTATCTTCTCAACAGATTCTTATCATCCCAACTCCATCAAAGCCCAGGAAAGGTTGCGTCGTGGTGTTTCTCAATCCCACATCATTGACGGGCCAGCTACTCGAAAGCCGGTCGATTTCAAATTATTTTTGACTAACGGCAGGAATAAAACGCAACTCTGCCATCTTCTTCTTCGTGTGTGGGGAAGCGATTCAGCAGTTTCTCGATTGACGAAATGTGAAAGAGCTGTAATTGTTGTTCAAGGAAAGGCGTATCACCTTGATTCAAAAGAAGGAAAAGTAAGTGTGAAAACGTACAACTAAATCGATCAGCTTTCATGTTTTGGAAACTGAGTTACTGACGCTTGAAAGTTTAAAACCTATCCTCTTGCAATTTCAGGTGAGAGTAAGCGAGATTCATGAGCTAATGTCAAACCAGGAAGAAACGGACACTCGAACAGTGATCTATCTAAAGTATGCTGCAAAGTTGGGATACGAATCTGCTGTCGTTAGAACACCTGACACTGACATCTTTTTTATTCTTCTCTATCACGCTCGGCATATCGCACTCACAATCTACCTTGATGTTGGCATAGGCAAGCAGCGCAAAGTTGTAAATGTTAGCAAAATCGCTGATAGGAATGGTCCAGAGTACTGCGATATGATGCTTGGCGTTTACGTTTTCACTGGAGAAGATGCAACAAGTGCTTTCAAAGGAAAAGGAAAAGTTGGGCCTTTGAAAAAGCTACTAAGTTATTCCAAGTATCATTCAGCATTTCGGTGAGGCTTGCTAATGGTCATTTTAAAAACAAATACTTATAAATTAAAATTTTGTTGAATTAGAAGAGGTTTTATATAGCCTATTTTCATTGCGACCAGCATTGCACATTGCATGCTGTCAGTTCTGACATTTCACTCATTAATGCTGCTTTTGTTCTCAACAGGCAACTCGGAGAGGAATGGTCGATAAAGCAAGAAGTGGTTGATGACCTGGAAAGTTTCACTTGTATGATGTATGGCTATGCTCGAGAAGCGTCACTAAATAATGTTCGTAGCATCATGCTAAAATCAATGGTAGGAGAAAATGAGGTATTAACATCCAATTCAAAAGTGGATCTTTCGCGGCTCCCACCTTCCAGAGACAACCTTATCCCCCATATCAACCGTGTGAATCATCGCCTTGCCCATTATAAGAGAGCGGATAAAGCAATATACTACAGCCCTGAGCCTCATGATGGACAAGGCTGGAAGAAAGGTGAAGGCAATACCTTAGAGCCGGAGTGGTCATGCGGTCCCATTCTCCCTTCTTCTCTCATTGATTTGCTGGAAAAAACCGTTGAGGAAATCGAAGAAAGGGAACCAGATGATAACCAAGATCCGAGTTATGACGAAATTTTCAGCGAAGAGTAGAGAACGCTCTGCAACTGACCATCGCTCAGGCGCTATCTTCAAAAAATGTTTTGTGCTGTCTTTTTACTTTTGTGGTTATCTAGCCTATGCCAAACAGGCTTAAAAATTTATTTCATAACAGCTGTTTAATTTTATGACTTTAAAGGAAGGAAGTTGATTTCTTGAAAAGATACGATTTAATGACGTCATAAAAGAATAAACAAATAAGATTTTTGCATTCTAATCGGTTGCCTCATACAAACGATCGTATCTCATAAAAACTAGCGTTTCATTTCGAAAAATCGTTTTTTCTTCAAAATGCAAAGTTGATGACGTCATAAAAGAACAAACAAGAGAAAAATCGTTAAAATATTTTTTAACTTGTTTTTATTTTATTTCATGCTACAACGTCTTTCTTTCGCGTTAAATTTAGATATGACACCACCTTATGGCGAAATTCCACGTTTTGGTTGAATTTTGGGAGGGGGTAATTACCTTTATTTTGTGGGGTCAAAAGACTTGAAAGTCGAATTTAAATGATAAATTTCAATTAAATATAACCTGAGGACTCTACCTAAGTCGTTAAAATGGTTAATATGGAAACAATGTCAAGTCTAGAGTTAAAGATAGGTAATGCAAAAGTAAAATTTTAAGTAAATTTTACAAATAAAGCTCAGTTGATGACGTCATAATAAAACAAACCAAAAAAAAAGTTGCATAAAAATTTTTTTGGTCCTTCCTCTTTCAGTTGCAATATTAAGTTTTGTTCTACGTTCACGAGAAGTTGGTTAATTTTGCACTTATTTCCACGCAGTTCATGAGTAAAAATTTAGGGGTGCCGATCGGGAAACCCCCGAAATGACCCCCATGGGACAAAAATTTTTCTTGGGAACATCAAAATTCGTTTATGGGATGCTATAAGGATTTCAAAAATGTAGGTTAAAAAAATATATCTTTGGGGTGCACGGGAACCCTACTTTCCAACTAGACTAAATTGCATTTCAAAAACAAAACCATTTGGGAAAGGTCGTCTAACTCTAAAACAGTGTTTCCCAACCTTTTTTCACATGCGTACCATTTCGAGGTTTTATGCTGTGCCACGTACCACCTACATAAGTTACGTGCGCAGAAGGCGGTCAAAAAATTTCCCCACTTTTTACGACGTCATAATCACGTATTTGACCTATGCGAGGTGTAATAACAAATTCTATTAAACTAGGTAGCATCAGCCAGGGTTGATGGGATGCATGGAAATGTTTTTTAACCACCTATCACAAGAAGAACAATATAATGAAATAACAACAAATAAGAAAAGTCAATTTAGTTAATAGTTAATGCGATGGCTGCATTTGTTTATTTTCCACTAGCTTGTCGATGCGTGGCATACATTTGCTCACAGCGCATCGAAAGTCATGCATGGGCGCAACAAGTCGGTTTCGTTTCGTCGACTTGATAGTCATCAGGGCTGAAAATCCTTGCTCGCACTCCCACGTAGAAGGGAAAATTAGCAGCTGGGGAATAGCATGTGAAGCTAGCGTCGAGTACGAGGAGGCCATGCTAAGCCAGAAGTTTATCGGAGAACAATCTTTGTGTTTCGTCTTTGCTGTCTGGTCAGCCTGGATATCTATGAGCTCCTCTTGCTCCCCAGTCCCGACAGGCAGGTCGGCTGGATCAACAGAGAATGGATCGGTCATGTAGGCACAACATGTCACATCCGGAAAGTAATGCCTCACCTCAGCATTAAGCAGTGAGAGGTGATCAATGATTTCATGGGAAACTTCATTATTGGGAGCGCTGTCAAGACTTGTCAAGAATTTAAACATTCCATATTTCTTGCTCTCCACGTTCTTCTTCCACAGATCTAACTTCAGGATAAACGCCCCCAGTTTTGAAATAAACTCTACGACGGTGCAGTTTGGTCCTTGAAATGACAGATTTAAGTGGTTGATGGCTTCGAAGGGCGAATCTGTGTATAAAACAGTGCACACTGGTGACGTTTGGTGACACAGCTTTCACATGGGCTTGAAACCCAGACTTTCGACCAAGCATTGACGGAGCTCCATCTGTCGTGCATCCGATTAATTTTCTCCAATCCAGTTCATTCAGCTTGAAGAAATTGTCTAAAACGTTGAAAACATCCTTTCCTTTTGTTGTACTATACACATCTCTTGGCTCAGCAATAATTCAGTTTTCACAGCATTGTTCTGCGTGAATCGGACGTAGACAAGTAGTTGACAGCAGTTGGCAACGTCTGTAGATTCGTCAACTTGAATTGCAAACCCAAATTTTGATGCTCTTACTCCCGCAATCACTTGGTCGGCAATGTCAACTGACATTTCTTCGATACGGCGTTTTACATTTCTTCGATACGGTGGAATAGGCCAGTGTTGTTAGAGAGAGACACATCCTTTAACTTTGCCACAGACTCCTCTCCCATCACACGTCTGACCAAAATCTTTGCCGCTGGCATTATAAGAGACTCCGCAATGGTATGAGCCTTCATGCTTTTAGCCACCAGAAGAGCGACTTCATACGATGCTTTGACAATCTCTGCCCCCTTCTGGTGGAATAGGCCAGTTTTGTCCAAGCGCTGCCGCTTCACGTTTTCCGCAAATCGCTGGAAGTAGCTCTGATCTTGGTTCTTCTTATCAGCATGGTTCGTTCCAAGATGACGTTGGAGCAGGCTGGGTTTCATGGACGCATTGGAAAGGGTCTTCATGCAGACCACACATTGAGAAAGAACTTCTCCTCTGTGTTCGATTGAGATGAAACCATATTTTAAATACTCTGGATTATATTTACGCTTGGACATGGTATAAAATTTAGCCCGACTTATACTAATCTAATGAGACAAAATAGAAGTAGTGCTAGGGTTGTTCAAATTGAACTATGGTATCTGACTCATATCTGACGTCACAGTGGTGAGAGAAAAAAGTCGTTCCTTACCAAGACGTCGACGGCTTCAAAAACTCAAAATCAACCCAACGTAAACTAAGAACTCCTTTCGGTCTAATAAAAAACAGAATGTACTCGCGTACCACCTGGAAGACCTTCGCGTACCACTAGTGGTACGCGTACCACAGGTTGGGAACCACTGCTCTAAAAGATCACTCCTCTTCGGCTTCAAAATATCTTTTCCTGTGGAAAAGAATCTTTCTATTGCCGCGCTTGAAGGTATGGCAGTATTGTATTTTAAAAACAAATCTTTTAAACGATTGGTGTGGCAGGTGTAGTTGTGCAGACTTCTTATTTATTATAAAAGATTTAGCAAAAGTACCGAGCGCCGCCTGAAAATTGAGAAGTAAAAGTACCAGCACTGTGGTACCGGTACTTTTTTCCAAAGTACCGACGGTACCGGTACCAAAAAAGTACCGCGGTACTGCCCACCTACGATGACCGGACCACTCGCACTATTCGACTCGCTCATAACCAATCACTCGCATATCACCGTACTCGCACATTCCATGTTCACTCGCACATTATGATCGGACCACTCGCACATTTCGACTCGCACATAATCACTCGCACATCACCGTACTCGCACATTATGACCGGACCACTCGCACATTTCGTCTTGCTCACAACCAATCATTCGCACATCACCGAACTCGCATATTATGACCGGACGACATGCACATTGACCAAACTAGGACTCGCACATCACGGTGTTATAAAAACCGGACCACTCGCACGTGGACCATACTAGTACTCGCACATTCCGGTGTTGTAAAAGCCACTCACCATTCGCACATTGATCAAACTACCACTCGCTCATTCCGGTGCTGTGAAAACCAGATCACTCGCACATTGACCAAACTACCACTCGCACATTACGGTGTTGTAAAAAGCCACACCACTCGCACATTAACCAAACTAGCACTCGCACATTCCGGTGTTGCACAAACCGGCATTCGCACATTGACCAAACTAGCACTCGCACATTTCGGTGTTGCACAAACCGGCATTCGCACATTGACCAAACTAGCACTCGCACATTTCGGTGTTGTAAAAACCGGACCACTTGCACATTGACCTAACTAGCACCCGCATATTCCATGTTCACTCGCACATTACAACCAGACCACCGAAATGTTCGATCGAGTGCAAGTTTGGTCAATGTGCTAGTGGTCCAATTTTTATAACACTGGGATGTGCGAATGGTCTGGTTTTTATAACATCGAAACGTGCGAGTGCTAGTTTGGTCAATGAGCGAGTGGTCTGGTTTTTACAACACCGGAATGTGCGAGTGCTAGTTTGGTCAATGAGCGAGTGGTCTGGTTTTTACAACACCGAAATGTGCGAGTGCTAGTTTGGCCAATGTGCGAGTGATCTGGATTGTGCAACACCGGAATGTGCGAGTGGTCTTGTTTTTACAACGCCAGAATGTGCAAGTGCTAGTTTGGTTAATGAGCGAGTGGTGTGGTTTTTACAACACCGGAATGTGCGAGTGCTAGTTTGGCCAATGTGCGAGTGATCTGGTTTGTGCAACACCGGAAGGTGCGAGTGCTAGTTTGGTCAATGTGTGAGTGGTTCGGCTATAATATGCGAGTGGAAATGTGCGAGTGAACATGGAATATGCGAGTGCGAGTACGGTGATTTGCGAGTGATTGGTTATGTGCGAGTCGAAACGTGCGAGTGACGATGTGCTAGTGGCACATTTGTGCTAGTGACGTCATTTCACATCTGTTGCAGAATGGAGCCGGGCGGAATTGAATTTGGGCAGCATCGGATTCGAACTGAGTTTACGGGTTGGAGGGGAACTAGATATTTTTTTCGGTTATTTATCGAATTTTTTTTGGACCAGTTCGGTCATGCTGTGACCGAAAGAAATTTCGAATATTTTAAGCATCTTTTTGTTTCATATTGTGTTTGAAACTTTTTAATAAATTGATGCAAATTATGACTCCAAAAATTTCATAAAATTATGACACCAAAGCGGAAAACCCGTCGGTCTTTGGAGCCGCTTAAACTGGACGCGTGAACTAGAAATGGCATGGGCCGCTAAGAGACTCGCCAACGAGCCGTTAACCGGTCTTTTTCCTGGTCCACTAACGGCCCGGTTCTATCTTGGTTTATTTCTGGACCGCTAACGAGCCGCTAATACTTTTTGAAATCCCTTTAACTAGACTATGATTAATGTGATTAAAGGTTTATAAAAAGAATGGGCTTTTGGTGGGCTGGGCTTTATTTTTGGTATGAGTTGCCGGGTCGGTTACGGTTACTGGGCCAGAGGTTCCCGGCCGTGGGCGGTCTGGGCTTTAAAAACGTCAGCCCAAGCCATCTCTAGCGTGAACCCTGAACAGAGTACTTGTTTCCTGACTATAATTTCAATTGGCATGTCGTTGAATAATAATAATTCATAGGGGGGACCGGAGAGAGTTGTTACAATTTTTACTTTAACTGCATTTGCTCTCTAGATCTACTACATTGGTGACACATATTTTTATGGTAGGTTGCCCCACACCTTGTCTTTCTAACAACACTTTCAGATCAGTTGTATAACACACCTGTAATGGAATACCACACTTTTAAAAGTGCAGGACGCAGGTTATTATAACAACTGACCGAAAGCATCGGGGTGAGTTGTTACAGCGCAGGGGTAAATTGTTACAACAGGCTAATGATAGGATTCAGCCGTTAAATTAAATGAGGTTGCGCCTAATTTGCCTGAGCCGTGTTTGCAAAAGCTTCTAACTACAATCTAGGTAACAATGCTAACAAAATTTGCATTTTTATCCTCTTTATAAACGCCAAGCCACACATAACAATTTCAACACATTCAAAAAAATTCACAGTTTTTGCAAATGCCTAGTTATTTGTGCACTCATCACAAATGTAGTTTTTCCCCCAGCTGCAGTGCAGGCTTGATGAGACCAGCCTTGACAAATGTCACATTGTACCCAAACTTCTCCTGGGGCTTAAATGGGGTGAGTTGTTACAAGTTGTAACACTCCACCCCAAGAAGGATTTTTCCATTCGTTACGGTTCTAATGTTTTAACAAAGACTAGTTGAATGAAAAGTGTTTTGGGTATTAATGCTATTAAGCTCACCACACCTCCTCCTTTTTGACCAAAAAAAATTGTCTTCCGAGGACACCAAAAAATGGCCAAATGTCCTCCTTTTTGTCACTATGAATAGTGAAAACATGTCAAATCATTTTCTCACAAAAATTTTTGGGAAGTTTCGAAATACGGGCCTGCGGACGTGATGACCTTTTCTTATTTGGTCTTCACTTGCTTTTGCGCGGAAAACTGGACATCTGCGGACGTGATGACCCTCAAACAATCTGTCCTCCTTTTGCGTAGAGAAAATATGGTAACCCTATAAGTTACCACTAGCATTCCCAAGTGTTCTAAAAACACCCTAACAATAACAAATGCCTAACATTTGACCCAAGTAGTCAATTTTTTAGCACGGTTAAGCTTTTTAAAATTCCACCTCCAAAACCCCTTTTCAGCTACACAACCTCTAAAATGAAGAACAGTACCAAGCCTTTTTAACAGCAGCAGTGCTGTTCAAGGCATGACTAGCGATCCTACTAAACACCACAAAAAACTGAAACACCGCAAAGGACGACAAAGGATCTCAAATTGATGTACTAAACACCGCAAAGAACGACAAAAGACCTTAAATTGATCTACTAAACACCACAAAGAACAATAAAGGATTTGGAATCATACCATAACAAAGAACGACAAAGGACTTTAAATTAGGGTTAGGCTAAGGCTAGGGCAAAGGGCAGGGTTGGGAATCGATACTCGAAAAAGTAAAGAAATAATCGATATTCGATAGTTCACCAAAAAGTAAAGAAATAATCGATTTCGATGGTAGTTTAAGAAAGTAAAGAATGAAGAATATTGTAATCGATATTCGATATTATACGGAGTGATTTTAGCTTTTTCGAAATACTGCAAACCTAGTGTTGACACCAAACGCACTTTTGCAAGCAAAGTTAGTGGTACTCGCCAGAATCACAAATTTTGTCAGATGCTACTTTCTCAACCTGTCAACTCTCTGGCAATTCTTCCATTTTGGCTTCGCAATTTGCTTTTGTCCATAGTTAAGATTAAACGAGAAATACAATAGTTTTGCTGGTACAGGCTTACGGAATGAATATATTATTATGAACATTAGCGCCAAATAAATGAAATGACAAAAGCAATGATGCTGATAAAACATTTTAAGCAAACGAATGGTTAAACATTTAAACTACAGCAGTGACATTTTGGCCTTTGATCAGAATCAAACATGATGGACCCGGATGTGTTTTTTTATTTGAATGCAATTTGGTACTCAAAGTGATAAAATTTTTCGGGTCTTCGCCCCATGTACTATGAGTGCACTGCTCTTCTGGGCCATGTTCTGTTTAATCATTGCTTATGGTCCCACTAGTTTACCGGGCTTGCAAGCTTTGCATGCAGTGTAAAACATGTTTCTACTATACGAGTAAACTTACTTACAATTTGTCAATTTCGCATTAAGTGTTGCACTAGTTTGGAACTGGATTAGCGCTTGGCTCACAGTCTTGATTGTCTTCAACATTTATCAATATCAGCAACTATACGTTTAGGTATCTATCTGCTGATTGATGTGCTTACAAAAATTGACGTGGGAGTTCTAAGGCTATGTGGAGATCGTTAAACTCTTTAGAAGGGTAAATAAACTTGTGTTTACCCAAGCAGAAACCAGGCGAGAAAAAACATTTATTCAAACGAGGAAGGTGTACAGAATATGACGGTATATGCTATTTTGCATTTTCATGCTGCTTTATTATTTTTAACATCAATTTTTGGACTTAGTTGCAAATGAAAAAGTCATGAGCCCAACAGGCTGGCTCAAAGCTCGTAAGTGATACCATAACCCTTGCACACCGCATACCTGTCCCCAAGGGCTACAAGCCTCAAAAATATTTTGCTGTCCAAAATCGTTAGACTAACTTGTTTCCATACATTGAGCACTTGACTGTAGATATCTGTTACCCGTATTAACAGTACACGCCGAGTGTGTGTGACTTTATTTTAGATGATGTCTTTTAGCAACGTTTTTGGAGGACTCCCCTCAACAACTTTTTTTGTAGCTCCCCTCTCACACTCCTGACGTGCCTGCAAGATCAGCTTCGGTGATTACTTTTTGCTCAACTTGAAGTACTGAGTAGTTATAGAGCGCAGGCCTCCCGGTACAATGACAGATCGAACAAAACCTGGAGTTTGTTAAGCAATTTTATTGATAAATTCAATAGTCAAGCGGTCTCACTACTGAGCTTTATGCACTAGTAGCAACTCATATCAACCTTGAGTTTCCGTCTACGTTACTTTTGGTAGGCCTACTGGTACTCAGAGATGGGCATTTATCGAGATGAATTATCGGCGATAGTTATCGGCGATAATTTTTTAACGATTATCGTTATCGCTCAAAATGGTCTTGATTTATCGATTACCGATATCGCTTTTGCAATATATTTCGTTATCGCCGATAAATTATCGCGATAAACGATTCATTATACAAACAGTGTTTGAAGTTAGTGAGTTGGCGCTATGGAAAAAACACATTAAAAACATTTTTGCAATGTGACTTGCAAAAAAAACTTCGTCAAACACGTTGAAAATTTACCGCAACATTTATCGGAAAAATTTATCGGCGATAATTTATCGATTACCGATATCGCTTTAAAAAATTGAGATTTATCGATTATTGGTATCGCCCAAGGCTTTTTTGAAGTTATCGATTATCGTTATCGTATTAGTACAGAAAGGTTTATTGTGCCCATCACTGCTGGTACTAGGCAGGCCAGCGTCCGCGTCCGCAGGCCAGGGCCGGATTTACGCAGCTTATAGGCTAAGCAGGTTGAAGCCTGGGCCTCGGAGAAAATGAAGGACTTCATCCCGAACAACAAAGACCATTTTTTGGGTCTTCACTGATAGACTATTTTTGTGAAAACATGACATCTGCGTACATGAAGACCTTGTTTTTCTTGGTCTTCATCGGTTTTTAGTGGAAAAATTAGAAATAGCTTAGGGCCTCTCATTGTCTAAATTCAGCCCTGCCGCAGGCCGTTGTGTGTGTTGAAAATTCCTAAAATTTTTGTGAAACCATAATTTCGCATGTTTTCACTGTGCAAAACAGGGAGTCGAACCGAACCCAAACCGGAGTTTCATAAACCGGTTTTACGCTATTTTTGTCGAACCTTATCCGAACCCGAACCGCATTTTTCAAACTTGCCAAGAGCGAACCGAAACTGAACCGAATAATTTAAGTGCTTGTGAACTTTAACCGAAACCGAACCGATTGAAAAAGCTGCTCGCTCCGTGAGGTCACACGCGTCACTTTGAAGGAGGCTTGTATTCAAAGAAACAGAGTACTTGCGCAGCACTACAAGCAGTACATTGGCCCGTCAATGTGAAGATATGTTTTTTTTTTATCAAAGTATAGACCACCGGTGTCAGAGCATAGTAACAATTTAATTATCTCGAAGTTGGCTTTACTACCAGTATTTTATGCATTATATTGGCCTGTCAATGCGAAGAAAAATTGCTTCGTACTTTTTATTTCTTAAATTGTGTTACTAGAATTATACCATTTTTACTGCGAACCTGAACTTTATGAACCGGTTTTGAAATATATTTTACTGGAGCGAACCCAAACCGGAGCGTTTCGATTTATCTGAATCTTAACCGGAATCAGTGGTGAAGTTGGTAAGTTAGAAGTGCCAGAGCTCTCCGGTTTGCAGAGAACGAAATGAAATATTAGGTTGTTTTTACGCGCTTTATAACTACCAAGGTCTTGTAGCGCCAGGGCTGAAGTAATGCATAGGACAAGGTATGTTTTAACCAATTTTATTCTCCACACTACCCATGATGCCTAGCGCTAAGCTGAGTAGCTGTGGATGCCATTTTTAAAGTCATTGGTATGACTCGACGGAATATCGAACTCAGTCTCCTTGAGAATCAACTCCGAGCATAACAAAAAAGACCAGTAGAAGTAATAATCGCGAGGGTCAAAGTTGTCGGTCTTCGGGCAATATGACGCGGCGAAACTATCTAGCAACATATCATGGCTTGGCAGTGCATATCGGTATGAAAGCAGAAACTCGCAACTTAGGTTAACTGAATCCTTATCAAAAAACTAATAGTGTTCCTGTTCAACCATGTTTTATTCTATGATGAGCATTTTTGAGCGGCTAAAAATAACTGTGTATAATAAACGCGATACCGGTAACGAAATCTTGACACGGAATTATGGTTTCTATCACAACTTCCTACACGTTCATTTTATTTTATGCTCAGCACAATGAGCAGTAAAGAGCACACTCTGGATTATGGTTATGGAGCACGATATGAAGAAGCGGAGAATTTAATGGCAAAAACGCCAGCTTTAGTGATTAAGTCTTCGCCTATTCCTATTGCTTCATAACACAACATCCCTTTTTAACCATATCTTTAGTGCTTTACATTACTGCTACATCAAAAAAATCCTGTTATTTTTGTGTTAATACAAGTAAATAAACCCTTCTGTTTCATGCAATACGCTCGTCACACATATATGGTACCGTACCTCAGTGGCGTTGGAAGTACTTTTAAGTAGGGGGGGGGGGGGCTGAAATTTGTGTTACCATACCAACCTCCTCCTTGTTATCGCAACATACATCATGCCTATCATGCACTTCGCTTCAATAAAAGTCACTCGGTGGCTGCTTGATGAACTCAAGCTTTCCTTTGGCTAGCACAACACACAGTAGCCAGATCGATGTTTATAAACGGCTAACCTCATTTAAATGAACTTATTATCCGTTCACAAGCTCCTAGTCGCAGGCTCTTAGGCAGGAGCGTATTTTTTTTTGGGGGGGGGGGCTTTGGACTCTGCCTTCTAGTAAAAAACAGCAAAACTACGGTTTCAAGTTACTAAAATATGCCAGACTCTTTTGATGGTTTTTGTAGCTTATGGCCAGGGGCGGATCCAGGGGGGTAGGATGAGGTGTATGCATAACATATCCTCCCACCAGCCATTTTCAAATATGTTTTTGATACATACAATTTTTCTGTAGATTCGAACCTCTTTGATAGCGATAAGCCTTACGCCAGCACGCTTAACCGAAAATGTGCCAGCAAATGCATCACATTTTTTCGTATTTAGTTGCATATTTATCCTCCTATCACAAAAAAGCGATCAATGCGCTGTACCTGTACGAGCTCGCTTAGAAAGTATGAGCTCTTTCGGATAGTAATTTGGTGAAGCACTCAGAATTAGGGTCAAAAATTTAAACAAGATCGCCTGAAAATTATTCAAAAAGCACTAAAATAGCCATTCGCAGCATCTAGATTTTTCCGGGGTAACATGCCCCCGGACCCAACGCTCCCGGAACTCCCTAGAACTTTTCTTGTTTCTCAATCAGTTTCAAATTTGTTCTGCCGAAAAAAATACGCTTGAAAAAATGTGGAAATTATGGCATTCCCTCATTTTAAATTTTTTCGCTTCGCCACTTGTTTCGCTGTTATTCGCCCAAAAGTTTTTAATAAAATTGGAGGAATTTCAACTGTGACATCATAATAAAGCTCTAAAAGCTTTGTACTCCAAGGTACCAGGAAACTCCAAAGTTTAGCGATTTTGTTCACTTTTGTCACAAAGTTGCAAAAGTTAGTGCGTTGGTTTGATGGTGACAATGAAGAAAAGAAACGAATAACAAGCGAGGCCATAAGCCATCGTTAAGTTGCGATAGGGTGTACTGTGGTTATAACTTTTTAAAAGGGGGGCTGAAATGGGGCTTAAAATTTCTAAGGAGTGGATGAAAAAAATGTAGGGGGGGCTTCAGCCCCCCTCAGCCCCCACCTTCCAACGCCCCTGCCGTACCTCAACTACTCAATTCTTAGTCCTTGCCGTTGAGCAAGAGAGCAGTATTGCAGGCCTGCGTCCGGTAGCCCAGTATTCGTTCTACTTTCTCCCATTCACAAAGTATTTGACATCATAAACGTAGTATGATCGACAGGTTGCTCCGGATGGCAGATGCTTTCCCGTAGCCCGGAGCGTTACTCTGTCTACGCTATTTAATCTGGCTGACAGAAACCGAATCTGCCTTAACGGCGAGACACCTAACGATGTTCAAGCTGGACAGCGGCAAACGTCCTTTTCAGGACGGGGCGATGCGCATCTTCGGCGCACCGTCAACAAGTTCCAAAGGCCCAGCATTCTCCAACTGAACATCGAAGGCCTCACTGCTAGCAAGATGAGCGTGTTGCATCATCTTGCGTTACAGTGTGAGGCACTCGTCATCCTCTTACAGGAAACCCATTGCACCTCGGTAGAAAGGTTAGATCTTCCGAGCTACCATCTAGCTGGGTTTTCCTTGAGCAGGAAGCATGGTCTTGCTACGTTTGTCCATGAGCGTCTGAAGTGGATCCTAATCGACCAGTCCCCACCAACATCGGAGATCGAGTGGGTGTGCGTGGAT
Organism: Trididemnum miniatum; assembly: GCA_964006365.1. NCBI lineage: Eukaryota > Metazoa > Chordata > Ascidiacea > Aplousobranchia > Didemnidae > Trididemnum > Trididemnum miniatum. The sequence goes on along the minus strand of OZ023234.1, from coordinate 13,243,939 downwards.
GTTGATAACTATAAAATAGTCACAAACCCCCTCCAACACGGATGCAAGCATCTGATCTTCCAGCATTCCCCCATCCCTGCCTCTATGCTGGCGACTTCAACTGCCACCATGTTGACTGGGGCTATAATAATAACAATCCAGATGGTGAATGCCTGGCTGGCTGGGCCAGTGCCAACAACTTCACCCTGCTATATAGCCCCAAGGAGGCCGCCAGTTTCCATTCTGGCCGCTGGAAAACAGACACCAACCCAGATCTTGCATTTGCCAGTGTCGATTTGGACAGTCGCTTACCTGACAGACGTATCTTAGGAAAGTTCCCAAGGTCACAACACCGACCCTCGCTTATAAGTCCACCCAAACTTGCTCATCCAAAACTGAGCAAGCCAGTAAAACGATGGAACTTCCGCAAGGCCAACTGGGACCACTATTCTAACCTAACCAACAAACTGGCCAAGAGTTTACCGCCACCTGAATCTCAAAACATCGATCAGGTTTACCAGTGCTTTTGCAAGGTAATAAGCACTGCGGCGAAGAAATGCATCCCTCGTGGTCGACGACCAAACCACATACCTTGCTGGGATGCGGAGTGTGAAGACCTCTATCAGCATTTCCTGCAGTCACCTGGGGGCCCTGATTCGGATAGGGCTGCCACAGCCCTACTCACAAGGCTCGACGGGAAGCGGAGAAATCGCTGGTCAGAGACGGTCCGCAACATTGACTTTTCGCACTCCAGCCGGCTGGCATGGAATACTATAAACAACTTGACTGGTAGGTCACGACAATCCCCTCGTCAATGTCCCGTTTCAGCTGATGCTATTGCTTCTCAGCTGGTTAAAAACGGGAAATACGAAGGTGTGAATCGACGCTCATCTCGGCTCGTTTTACAGGAAGTGTCTGACCTTTGGAGGGCTGATCCATTACATCCTGCGAATGTCTCCGGGAGTTTTTCCCATCGGGAGTTCGCTGCTGCCCTCCAACATTTAAAACCAGGCAAAGCTCCTGGACCTGATTCCATTTGTCCGGAGCTGATAATCCATGCTGGAGCCAGCTTAAAATCTTGGCTACGTGGCTTCCTATCTTCCTGCCTGCACCACCTCAAAATTCCTAAGATCTGGAGAAGAGCGCTAGTAGTAGCGATCCCAAAGCCTTCGAAACCTGTAGAGGACCCAAAGAGCTATCGTCCGATCTCCTTGCTCTGTGTTCCTACAAGATTCTCGAGCGACTTATCTACGCCCGCGTCGAACCTCTTATTGACCCTCTGCTCCCACGGGAACAGGCGGGTTTTCGACGCGGAAGATCCACCGTGGATCAAGTCACTTTGCTCACGCAAAGCATTGAGAATGCATTCGAAGCGAAAAAGAAGGCCGGTGCCGTCTTTATCGACCTGACAGCTGCCTATGACACTGTCTGGCACCGTGGCCTCACCTGCAAGCTGTTGCGGCTTCTGCCGGACAAGCACATGGTTTGTATGATTATGGAGCTGATCCGTAACAGAAGCTTCACCCTTACAACTGGCGACAGCAAGCCTAGCAGGTTACGACGCCTGAGAAATGGCGTCCCCCAGGGATCGGTCCTGGCCCCCCTCCTTTTCAACATCTATACATATGATATCCCCTCCATAACCTCCAAGAAGTTCGCCTATGCCGACGACCTGGCGATACTTCATACATCTGGAGAATGGAAGGAGTTGGAAAGGACTCTAAGCCAGGACATGACTACACTCTCGGAATATCTCCAGACCTGGCGATTGAAGCTTAGCCACACTAAAACGGTGACGGCGGCCTTTCACCTCCACAATCGAGAGGCTAAGCGTGAGCTTAAGGTCTGTAACATCGGTAAGACCTTACCTTTCTGTCCAGTTCCCACTTATCTTGGGGTCAAACTGGACAGATCGCTCACTTATCGTCCTCACCTGGAAGCATTGCGCAAGAAGTTAAGTGCTCGCGTCTCACTGTTGAGGCGACTTGCCGGAACAGGTTGGGGTGCTAGCGCTAAGACATTACGCACAGCTGCCCTGTCTCTGGTCTACTCGACTGCCGAGTACTGCGCACCAGTCTGGTGCCGCAGCGTGCACATACGGCTTATCGACATTGTAATAAATGACGCCTTGCGCATTGTCACTGGGTGCCTGCGTCCCACTCCATCGGTCTACCTTCCGGTTCTTTCAGGCATCCAGCCAGCTGAGCTTCGCCGCCAAGGAGCGACACTCTCCCTAGCCAACCGCAGCTCCCTGGACCCTGACCACATTTTACATGGCCAGTTTCATGAGTCACAGGACGTATGTAGGGAGAGATTGAAATCTAGACGCTCATTTGTACCTGCTGCTCGGAAATTACTAGACAGTCTTTCTGAGATGGATGTCCGTGCAGCCGAGTGGACGAACACGAAATGGGAAATGGAGTACTCTGCCAACGCATTGTCACTCCACGCTTTCATTCCCAAGGCTAGCTCCAGACCCTTGGGTATGGGTCTGCCCAGGGCAGCCTGGGTCAAGCTCAACCGTCTGCGTTCTGGTGTTGGACGTTTCTGTTCGTCCATGTACAAATGGGGTCTCGCTCCTCTAGCGAATTGTGAGTGTGGTGCCAGTGAACAAACCGCAGATCACATCATCTCACAGTGTCCCATACATCGAGCACCCCGAGGTATGTTTGGTCTAATGGTTTTGGATGACGAAACAAGATGCTGGCTGAAGTCCCTTACAGTCAGCATCTGACCCAAGCAGTTTGGTGGCCAGGGTGGTAAAAGGATAAACCCTCGGCCTTGGTCCTCCCATCTGTCTTGGAAGAGATGCCCCGCCAAACGACGACGACGACGATCGACAGGTTTAAAACTGCGGTTTTAGCAAATAATGCACCTATAAAAGCCTTGCGGTCGTGATGTGAAAGACAGATCTAATGCGACGATTACTTAGCATCACAAAGTGATTTGGTTGATCGATCCAGTAACATTCGTTGCCCAGGAACTGCCGGAACTTGCGCTCCGGTGGTAGTGGAGAATATTGATGCAAGCGCGCCGAAGCGCGCCGGAGCTCCGCCCCAATTTCACCACTGACCGGAACTGAACCGAAATTTGAAACCGCTATTGAACCCAAACCGAACCTGAACCGGAAAAATTTAACGGTTCGACTCCGTGGTTTAAAATGCCAAAAAGGAAGACATTTGGGCATTTTTTAGAGTTCTCGGAGAACAAATCATTTTTTGTTAAAAAGAAGGACATGTCCTCCAAAGGGAGGACGTATAGTAAGCCTAGTTATGTGCGAGTCGAAATGTGCGAGTGGTCCGGTCATAATGTGCGAGTGAATATGGAATGTGCGAGTACGGTGATGTGCTAGTGGAAATGTGCGAGGGGTCCGGTCATAATGTGCGAGTGATTGGTTATGTGAGAGTCGAAATGTGTGAGTGAACATGGAATGTGCGAGTACGGTGATGTGCGAGTGATTGGTTATGTGCGAGTGATTGGTTATGTGCGAGTGACGATGTGCGAGTGAACATGAAATGTGCGAGTACGGTGATGTGCGATCGAGTGATTGGTTATGTGCGAGTCGAAATGTGCGAGTGCGAGTGACGATGTGCTAGCAGCACATTTGTGCTAGTGACGTCATTGCACCTCGTCTCCCATTCCGGCTCTGAATTCAGTCCAACAGAATTTATGGTCCAATCGGTCCAATACTGAGCACAGTTAAGCAGCTCAGAGCTCACCAGAGATGAGCACGGAACCGGATGCGGATCCGGAGTGGGACTGCATTTTTTGGATTCGGAGAGCGGATCCGGATTTTACCCAGAATCTGAAACCAAAAGGCTTATGTTGTAAGTTACAACGTTATCAAGAACTGCAAACGAAAAAACAGCTCGTTAATCTATTATATACTAGTATTACAGTCAGGACCGGATTAAGGGTTTCTGAGGCCTGGGGCTATTTGGTAGTCAGGGGCCTGTTTTGTCCCCGTCAGTCCTAGACCTGCTGAAATATGTAACCTACATACCAGTATTAAACACATTCAAAAAACAAATTTTCTGAACATTTTTTGCACGTACAAAGCTTTAGAAAATGTCATACCGCAGAGCCCCAATTTCCGCAAATAAGCTTTCTATTTGTTGTTTTGTAAGTGATTCTACGATTAGTTTTCCCCAAGCCATGCAAAGTTTGCGTCAACCTTCTTCACAGCCTCTATTTCAGGGATGGCAAACCACTGACCCGCGGATCACCTAGTGACCCACTTGTAGTTTCAAAAATATTACGAAGAAAACGGTAACGAACATTAACGTAGTGAAGAAAAGCTTATCTTTCCATACTGCGGCATTGAAGACGGGAAGCTGGGTATTTTTGAGGTGAAGATCCTTTTTTTTCGTTCTTGGCACAGATTTCGGAAGAACTTGGGTTCAAGCCCTTCGTTAATATGATTACATCCACAACCCACGTTTTTTCTTGTTTCGGTCTACGACCTTAAATTTGATCCACCAATTAAAAAGGTTTGCCATCCCTGCTCTATTTCGTATTCTAACGTCATTTTACGAAAATTCGTACGGCATTTTGTGTGAAACCATAAGTCTATGGTGAAACCATCTTTAATTTACGCTGCTGTCTATGAATTATGCAACGAAATAATCATAAATTAATGACTCGCTAAAACGACGACATTTCTTCGAAGCTGCGTTGCCCTGCAGGCTCTATGTCACGTAGATGGACCCCCGCGACATGTATCACCCTTCCGCGTAATCTTGAGTTAATGAAGATTTAGATCAGGGTTGGGGAACCTGCGGCCCGCTTAAGTTTTGAATGTGGCCCGCGTCAGAACTTTAATTGTTAAGTGTACAACAAAATGGTGGAATATAAAACATTAAGATTTCTTAAAAACTGCGTCACATTTAACTACATGCTATATATTTATAGCATAAAAAACGCGCAAAAGTCTCTGATATTACGGAAAAAAAACAGCTCAGCATGAATGTTGTTAAATTTGCGATGAAATATTGTGCCTTTTTAAAGCGAAATTTAACAATTAAAAGTAAATGTGGCCCGCTGAAAATATTATGCAATCAATGTGGCCCGCTGTGCTTTACCGGTTCTCCACCCCTGATTTAGATTGATTTCCTTCTAGTTACAGGATAGAACGTTACATCACACACTGTAACCGATGCTGGGCTATTGATAGTATTTGATTGTGATTTGTTTCAAAATTTACACAGCAATGAACATTCATATCAATCATCATTTTATTTATTCAGTTTGAATTCTGTTTCGAAAACCGTTAAATTCGTTGTACAATATGCTGCAGAACAATCATATTGCGTCGGAATGTTTTTATATACACTGTTTGGCATTTTTTTGCTTCCTGCAATTTTGACCCAAAACATAGAGAGATTTGATTTGTTAGGAAGGGCTGGAATAATTTCTAAGCTGGCTTCTGGACCCTGTTTCCTGCTCCGATGAATGCCTCAGCCGTTGGGCTGGTAAAGCAATACTGGTCCGAATCTCGCAACGTAAAGTATGCCCAAATCTCACCAACTCGTAATCAGTCTTCTTTGATTTCGTTTACTTGCCGCAGATCTTGTGATTTAAATTCAAGAGTAAAATCGTTGAAACTTTTGGCGTTGATACAATCTTGAATCACTCACTTAGCCCTAACCTAAATTGGATAGATTAGGCCTATAAAGATTGGTAATTCGTATTCAACTTTAAAATAAAATAGTTGATTGATGAAAAAATCACTTAGTTGTTCATAATAAGTTGTAATCGAGAGGCCTATTTTGGTCGGTGGGCCTGGGGCTGCAGCCCCATCAGCCCCCGCCTTAATCCGGCCCTGATTACAGTAGGATATAGTATTGCATGATCAACTGAAGCGAGGTAAGGTACCCGTATCATAATTATAGGTAGGCCTAGCTACATTAATGCATCGGTAAGCTAATAGTCTATATGTTTCTCGGACTCGGAGCGGATTCGTATTCTAAAATTTGTCGACAAACAGGAATCCGGATCGGATTCTTCGGGTTTCAATTAAGTCTTTCGACTCGGGGCAGATCGGAGTCAGTTTTTTGTGACTCCGCCCAAGCTCCGCCTATCTCTGTGGTTCACCACTAAAAACAAAGTCACGTGATACGTTGCATCACTTCATAATATTGACAAATTTTACTTGGCGTCAGTGGTGTGGGACTGGCAGACTAGGACAAGTTATTAGGTGTAGTCAATTATGACATTGGAAGTCAGACTCCGTCAGTCACTGTTAGTGTTAGCTAACACTGCTGTCAGGAATACCCAAGTAGCTTAGCTTGGCGGTAGGTACCGTGCCAGGGGTCTCGTGTAGGGAAAGTCGTCCTGTCTGGGTCGGTCCTACTAAATTGTCGTTCTTTGCAGTGTTTAGTCATTGATTCAAAGTCCTTTAATTGTCATTTTTTGCGGTGTTTAGCAATTAATTTAAAGTTCTTTGTCATTCTTTGCGGTGTTTAGTATTTAATTTTAAGTCTTTTGTCGTTGCCTACTCGTTATGTTCAAGATTATGATTCCGAGTCCTTTGTTGTTGTTTGCGGTGTTAAGCTGTTAAGCGATTAATTTAAAGCAGGGGTTCTTAACCGGGAGTATTGCCTAACAAGGGGGTAAATTTTCGGAATTAAAGACTGAAGAAAGCTATAATTTTCAGTAGAGAAAAAGCAGTAGTGGCAGGGCCGAAACTAGGTAATGCGGAGCCCCCCCAAAAAATCATCTTTCGGGGTTCCCTAAAAATTTTTTCTTGGATGGTGATGCAAAAGAGCAAGCCCCGAAGGGGCGATGTTAAGCTATGGGGGTCTGGAGGGGGCATGCCCCCCCCAGAAAATTTTGTGAAATTTCACTTTGTTTTGGAGGCTTTTTGTGCGTTTGGAGCCTTCAAAATTCCTCAGTTTTAACAAGGTTTAGTAGTCTGTTTAACTAGGTCCCTTCCAAATCCACTAAAATAATGCTGCAAGCAAACTCTACTCTAACATTTCGCTACCTATGCGAAGAAAAAACGTTTTTGAGGCTTATTTTTGCGCCTTTCACTAGAGAATGAGAGGCCCTTGGCAGGAGGGGATCCAGAAAGTTTTGGTGGGGGGGATGTGATTTTAAATTAGGTTGAATGTTAACTAAATATAAAGACGTTTAGACCCGGAAATGGGCGTAAATAAGTCCTTTCAAAATGTTACATGTCAGGGGCGTATTCAGAATTTTTTTCAGGGAGAGGACGCCAAATTTCGTCACTTTTTCAAGCGCAATTTTTTCCCGGTAGAGTTATTTCAAGCAACTTAAGTAACAAAAACGACTAGGGAGGTCTGGGGGCATGCTACCCTGAAAATTTTTTGAAAAATTGCACACTGTAATGGTCATTTTAGCGCTTTTCGAACAATTCTCAGGCAAGGTTTGTTCATATTTTTGGCCCCTAACTTTGAGTGCTTTATCAAATATGATGCATTTTGTAAGCACAGTTTCGATTATGCGTGCTTAAGGCGACTAAGGTTTATTGTTATCAACAGGGGTGCAAATCTGTGTTGAGCATTGGGGGAGATGATTCAGCAAAATTGACCATTTTTAGATATTGGGGGGGATGATTTAGCTAAATTGATACGTTTGCAGATGTCCAATTTTTTGCCCACTATGAAGTGAAGACCAAAAAAAAAGGTCATATCGTTCCCAGATGCCAATTTTTTTGCCCAAAATGAAGTGAAGGCCAAAAAAAGGTCATCACCTGCGCTGACGCCCAGTTTTGGGACATGAAAATATTGGGGAGGATGCTGCCGGATTATTGGGGGGGATACATCCCTCCATGGATTTGCACCCATGGTTATGAGAGGTTCGAAGCTGTAGAAAAACTTTGTTTATCCAAAGCATTGTTGAAAATGGCTGGTGGGGGGATGCATCCCCCACATCCCCCCCTGGATCCGTCCCTGGCCTTTGGTATGCTACTAAACGTTTGTTTGCTAGTTTTGCGACTGCTATTTTTCGAAAAATTTGCACGGGCCCCCAAGGCCAAAAACATGAATATGGTATGGGGGCCCCACATCGCGCAAGTAAAGACAAAAAATATATTGAATCTTAGAATAGGCTTATTTAAGGCACCTTTATCATACGTTGATTAGATAGTACTACATACTGACTATTTACGGGGCCCCCCTTTTTGTGCGGCCGCCCCCGGTTGGGGGTTTCGGGGGGCACTAGTTTCGGCACTGAGTAGTGGTACATTGGGGGTAAATTATACTTTTTTCTTTCGGCAAAGGGTAAACGAGACAAAAAAGGTTAAGAATCCCTGGTTTAAAGTCTTTTATTGTTCCTTGTTCTATTCAGGATTATGATTCCAAGTCCTTTGTCGTTCTTTGCGGGTTTTGGTAAGTCCTTTGTTGTCCTTTGCAATGTTTAGTAGTTAATTTGAAATCCTTTGTCGTTCTTTGCGGTGTTTTCAGTCCTTTGATGTTCTTTGCAGTGTATAGTAGGACCGTGCCCACAGACCTCTAGAGCCTTTTTTATTCTCAATATGCTTCAAAGTAATTCTTCTGGAAAAAAATACGTAAGAAAATGTGTCAAATTTTGGTGCCCCCTCCCAGAAACAATTTATGAATGCAGAATATGCCGCAGACATGAGAACATTTTTTCAAGGGCTTTATACGTCTTTTCTGGGTCCAAGTCTATCGTCTTTGTGTTTCGTTAACATGAATTAACCTAAGGGTCCTACTAAAACCTGCAGGTGTACAAGGAACACAAGGAGCACAAGGAACACAAGAACCGCTAGTGGCGCAATTGAGCTATTACCGGTACTAAAAGCTGCAGGAACACAAGAAGCACAAGGAACTCAAACCTAAGCGACCTAACTGAACCGAGCTTTAATGGAAACTAATCCGAACCAAACTCTAACCAAACCTAACCCCAACTAAACCTGACCCCCATTGAACCTAACTCTCATCGAATCTATCCCTAGTGTGCTCCATGTGTTCCTAGTTGCGCCACTAGCTCCTTGTGATCCTTGGGCACCTGCAGGTTTTAGCAATACCGTTGACCTAATTCAAAATTTCTCCCCCCACTCTACCAAAATTTTCTGGATCCGCTCCAGAATGCGGGATCGAGTGTTTTTTAGAACCCCCCCCTTGAAGATATGCTGGGTGCGCCCCTGCAGTAGACAGTATGTTAGCATGAGGCTGTGACTCTTGTTTTTTCTATTCCAAAAAAGAAAGAGGTACGCAATAGATACTTTTTCTCAAAAAGAATTATTTTTTGTAACTTGAGAAAAGAAAGCTCAAATAGGCCTACCCCTCGTCCTCAGGTCCTTATTCAAAAATTTTACTTAATTAAGGAACTGAGGATAATATATTTTCCCTATAAATTAGGAAAGGAATGTGCAACTCCTGGCATGCATGCTTGATCCTTTCTCTGACACTCATACGTGGCCACTGAAACGAGTCAACGGAAAAGCAGCAGCAGAAGTGTGACTGACTAACATATGGCTCTTAAATTTTTTTGTAGAATATCTGAGGGCGTGGAGATCTTTTTTTTTTTTTTGCTCTTCACCCAATGTTTTTGGGTGAAAACAGGACATCTGCGGACGTGAAGACCTTTTTGTTTGGTCTCCACCGATATTTTTAGAGGAGAAGACGAACTGTGGTTGGCACGCGTAAAAATTTAGGCCTCGATTTTATCCAATTTTTGGCACCCACACGAAAAAAGGTTGCCCATTCCTGAGTTAGGAGATTGCTTTGTTTTTAAAAAAATGTTTAATGCATAGATGAAGCAAGCGATCATCGGCTACGCAAGCTGCTTCAGTCTAGATCTTAACTCAAGACTTCAAAACTACGCAAGAATCTGTTTCATGTGGTGCAATTGATAGCTGCAGTCTGAGAGCACTGCCCTAGTATGTTGACGTCAGTGATGAAAGCCATGTTTACGTTAAACATTACAACTGCAACTACGATAAACGCTGCGTGGGGCAGTCAGTAGTATCAGTGCAGTTGCACATGTGCAGAAAAGCAGCGAGAAAAAAAGTGGGCGATTTTTGGCTACTTCCCGGAGAAATCAGAGCACAGCGAGTATACCTTAGTGAACACGAGAGCATTAGCAATTCTACTGTTGAAGAGGCATAAAAAACTTTTGAATTACTTATGGTGCAACAATGGTTTCAAATCACTTATTTTTCAATATAAACTGACAGGCATGACTGAAACCTCAGTACCAGTAAATCAATGAAAAAAAACTGCCCCCCTTTTTTTCATGTCTGGCCGCGCCGGTGGACCTAGGCCTAGAAGCTAGTAGTTTTGCCATTAACGGGAAAATAGACACTGCCTTGTACTTTGGCTTATCAATATGAGCAATTGCAGTGCAGTGTTATTACTGTGCTACAAAAACTTCTTTGTACACTGTCAATCAAAATAACAGATCATATATTATTATTCTTAATTTATTTTGTTTAGTGTAGTGTGTGATGAATATATAAAAGCTAATATAACTGTGTAAATTGTTGTACTACTCTCACTTTAATTTTTTCAAAGATCTAAATGCCTGAGGTCATTAACATGAAAGGAGATTTAAACATTGAAGACTTGGGTCTGAGGCAATTTTTTGACCAAGTGGAAAATTCAATTGATGTTGGCACATTAGGATATCGAGGTATATTAAAAGCTTCTGCTGTGTCATGGGTGTATCTTCCTGAAGATATCTTGATGATAATTTTTAAAATGCTGAATGGTAAAGACCTGGCCAATGTTGGTGAGTTTAAAATGAATTTTATTTGCTAAATTTAAATGTTTGTTTGCCGGTACATATCGTGCAAGTTGCATTGCAGTTGTCAACTGTAACACTGCCATATTGTTTTAATGTTTGCTTACTCATTTTGTTTTAGTCAAAGTTTGCTCGAGATGGAGAATGGTTGGTGATAATGAAGAATTGTGGGAAAGAAAATTTAAGCAAGATTTTAATGTTGAGGGAGATGTTTCGTTGCGACCAGGTATAATTTTTTCTTTTCAATTTTACTTATTTCAACAGTAAATGTATAGTTAGTGGTGTAGAGCATATGCTTTGCTATTAGGACTTGTGCAGGATAAAACTAAAGTCTAATATGGTAACCATAGGATTCTAATTGTTCTAGTACGTTGGTGCTTGGTTGCGAAAATACCGGTAGGCTTTTTAAACTCACGGCAAGCAACATATGCTTGTTTTAGATAAATGCATGACTTATTTTGACAGCGCATAATCATGCAAAGCATGCACTGGTAAGTTTTCATGTTTACATTTGCAACTTGTTGCCTTCTGATCTGTAGCTTTTTACAGGAGCTTATTGCTGGAAAAAAGAATATGAACGACTCTCTGATAATGTTCCTTGTGTTGAACTTGATAAAATAGAAGAACATATTGACGAGGTTCTTCATGTGTCATTCTCACATAATGGAATGATGTTTTGTACTTGTTCAAAAGATGCATATGTGAAGGTTAGATAAGTTGATAGCTTTTGAGATGCAAAGTTTGTTTTAGCTGCATTATTATTGTTTTTCGATTCTAGTAACTTGCTGTTGCTGGTTAAAGGCTTGATGCTAACATTTTACGACAATGGATGTAGCTAGCTAGCTTGAAGTTGATTGAAAATTTATGTTGCTAAAATAATCTTGCTTGGTGTGATGTGATTGGTCATGAGGGTTTTTGCTTTTGTCTTAGGTGATGTCATAAAATTCATTTTGTGTACCAGCACTTTGCAGTAAAATTTATCGTGTATTGAAATTTTATCAGCTGTTTAAAGGGTATTATACATGATTTTTAATTTCTAAATTGTGAAGAGTAGAAAAAATTTATGTTTGATACTGTTCAAATTAATCATTGACCTTATTTTGCTTAAATCGCATTTTGCTATCTATTTGTTGCCTTTCGCGTTCTTTCGCTTCCGTTCAGCGGGATATTTCAGTCATCGTAGATTTCACTAGGAAGCACTTCGACTAGATAACTTCAGGGTTCTTCGGTGCTTTCTAGTCTGGCTTTATATATGGTTTGACAGTGTTGTGTGTGTGCTTACTGTATTTATTTATTTTTACGTCTGTTGTTTACCGTATATAGTCCGACAAATAAACGTATCTGTATTAAATCACTTTTCATGGAAGTTTTTGCCACAGGTTTACAATGCTGATTGGCCATTTAACACGGTATTCAGTGCTCATCATGGTGGTAACAAATCATATTTAAATTGGAAATATACTCAGTTGTCCCAGTTCAGTCCTTGCGACACACAGCTTTTAGTGTCAGGCCGAAATGACGTGTCAGTACAAGGCGGAGAAATTGTGATTTATAACATTTTTGCAGGAGTGTTTTCAATTCAGGTTGGTTTTGATTTCTTTGCTTAGAACTCTTTTTTACTGTACCGGTGTACATATCTGATTTGATTGAGAAGATGCACGCAAATGTTAGCCAGATGTTGTTTTAAGTTTTTCTGGTGTCTGCGCCTCTGCACAGTATAAACATTTAGGCTCCTGCCTGTTTTTTTTTTTTTTTTTTCAGTAAAATTTCGGTCATAGTCCAAAGTAAATTCGTAAAAACTAGAGCTCGACCGATACAACTTTTTCAGACCGATACCGATATTTTCAAAATATTGAGGCCGATACCGATACTCGATATTTTACCTATGATATTTTTTCACTAATTTGAGTAATTTTAATTAACTTGATACTAAAAACTTCACTAATCCCTCTCCAAAAAACACTATTAGTGTAGAAAAGTCACAGTGGAGTATTATTCACAAAAAATTCACAACAGTTTGGCAATCAATTGGCAATTTTGTCACTAATTTCAATTAAATAATAAGTTTCAACAGCGGTACATGCGACGGCGAGCGAGCGCATTGTTGATTTCTTGCAAAGTAATTGGTGCTTTGTACTTGTCACTCGAATAAATATCGACTATTGTAAGTCGAATATCGACTAAGTAAGTCGATATTTATCGGTGGTAAATAACCGATACGATATATCGGCTTGGTACTGATATCGACCGATATATATCGGCTGACCGATATATCGGTCGAGCTCTAGTAAAAACCGAAAAAATTAAAGCCATTTCTGAACAGTCAGTTGACCAAAGTAAATATCTTGCCAACACCGGCGCAGCCGGAAATAAAAAAAGGGGAAGACAATTTTTTATCATTGAATTACCATACCGCTACTAAGAAGGTTTCAGCCAGGCCTATTAGATATTGAAAAATGAGGGATTTCATTCCATTGTTGCGCCACAATCAGACCGTAATTCAGAAGTTTTTTTGCCTCTGCAAGACTAGAATTGTTACTGCTAACCACTGCGCACTGATTAATACAGAAAGTAAAATCGCTTGCTTAGTTTTCTTCTCACTTTTTTGCAAGTGTGCAACTGATGACACGTGCCAATGTGCAGTAAACACGGTAGATGACTTGATGGCACACTTTTCAGGGACAGTACGCAAATCCACTCTTTTTAAATAGAAAGAATGTGTTGATCGTAAAATTATGTTGCGTTCGGTTGTCTGAAGAATTGGGGGCAGTCGGTTCAACGCAGTGACGATACAATACGGCAAGTTACCGACACAGCGGTAAAAGTCGTAAGCTACAACCTATATTTATGTACGAAAATTACAATTAAATTGATTATTAAACAAATTATTCACCTCCTTCCGCATTTCTTGCAATTTGGTCATGCTCACGGTAAAAATATTTTAAACGGAGATACCATGTCAGTATAATAACTTTTTTTTAAAAATCTGTATCTTGAAAAGGGGGGGACTGGTCCCCCTAATCCCCTCCCCTGGCTGCGCCGGTGCTTGCCAATATGCAAGCAACAATTACAAATGGAATACCAGTGTCACAGTGTCAGGTTAACAGACATCAAACTGATTAAAGTACAGTAGTTTGTATTTGCGTTGTGGTTAGGGTTGTGGTTACAAAGGAGTAGGTGTGCAGCGTCTGCTTCAAATAAGCAACAAAATTATTTTATTTGCGTTGCGATTTCAAATTTAAAGATTTGATGTGTACTTTAAACATAACCGAAAATAAATTGAAATGACCGAAGTTTTTGTCGGCAGTTAGGTCAATTGACCGAAGTCGAATTTTGAAAAAATAACCCGGGCTCCTACGTTTTTAAATGATAAGTTTACAGTTAGAGTTGGTCAGACCTCTGGTGCTTATGTTTACGTTCATTGTTGCCTCAACGTGCGATAGAAGCAACTAGTTTCTGTGAATCGGAATACCACTCGTCCAATATGTTACAGTAGTCTTACTGAGCAATACTTCTTTTGGATGATGGGATTGTCTTCGTTATTTTCCATTGTTTGTTATTGTTCATAATACTGCAAGTTGAACCAACACTTTTTAATGTAGGCATTAGGCAATGTGTTGTATTTCTTGAACAACGATGATGTTTCTTTTTTGCTTAAAAATGGTATGTTGGTACACAGGGGCGCACCCAGCATATTTCAAAGGGGGTTCTAAAAAAAACCTCGATCCCGCTCTCAAGAGCGGATCCAGAAAATTTTGGTGGGGGAGATGAAATTTTGAGTTAGGTTAAATGTTAACTAAATACAAAGACGTTAAACCCAAAAAAGACGTAAAAAACTCTTTGAAAAATGTTTTCATGTCTGCGACGTATTCAGAAATTTTTTCAGGGAGGTAGCAGTGGCACCAAATTTTGACATATTTTCAAGCGCAATTTTCGGCTGAATTTTTTTGAAGCACATTGAGAATAAAAAAGGCTCAAGGGGGTTTGGGGGCATGCTACCCCGGAAAATTTTTGAAAATTTACTTATTGCAGTGGCCATTTTAGTTCTTTTTGAACAATTTTTAGGCAAATTTTGTTTAATTTTTCCCCCCTAAATCTGAGTGTTTCACCAAATATGATGAATTTTATTTGTACATTTTCGATTATGCGGTCTTAGGGCGTAGGGCTTACTGTTATCAAAAAGGTTTGAAATTACGGAAAAATTGTATTCATCAAAAGCATTTTTGAAAATGGCTGGTAGGGGAAGTACATCCCCCCTTGATCCGCCCCTGCTCGCAATGATAACAATGTCTCTTACCACTACGCCAACAGCCGATTTGGCTTCAGTATAATGTGGGTTAAATTCTGTCAAAGCTGTTTTAAATAACAGCACATACTGCATCTGCACAGTTTGGACACTTCACTTTAAAAACAAGAGTTCGATTTCAAAAGGGGAGGGGTCGACCTCCCCCTTGGGTGTGCCACTGTTGGTACAATACACAGTAGACTTATAGAGCAATATCTCGATCTCCAATTTCATTTTGAAAAGTAATTTTTAAATTTTGTGTATAGGCTCGTGTGAGAATTCTGCCCTATGATGTGATGGGTACTTGGTTGAATGAGACTCATATTTTGTCTGCTGTTGCCCATCAACGTGTGCGAACCATGCAATGCCTCACTGAAGTTGTGTTAAATAAATCTGCTCAAGTAATTAGACTTGCGTGCCAGACTTTTGCAATTTCGTTAGCATAATTGCGTCGAGATAATTATTTTGGTATGCTTACACTGATGTTAATAATGCTTATGACTTTGCGTCTGCGTGAACATAATACTGTTCACGCTTTTATCGGCCATCAAATAACATTTTGGATAACACGAACCACAGCTAGGCAAAAAATAAGAAAACAGCGACGGAGGAACATACGTTAGACGAGCTTATGACACTGATACAGGTAAATAAAAAGTTTTAAAAATTAGCAGGATCGCTGCACTTGTGACAAACTGAAAAGAAAATGTTTTATTAGCTTTCACTCTGTAGGTATTTATCACTGTTAGGTTGATTTGTTTACTTCTAAGCATAAGATTAGTCCGAGCTATTTTAGTGATTTTTTATGTAATATGTGGTATGCAAATTGTGGCCCTAACATATGTGTTTTGTGCACTTAAGGATATTGAAAATATCCATCAATCTACTGTGACGCGAGCGTTTTTGTTTCTTTCTAATAATCTTGCCACTGTGAGTTACCTTCAAGTTGCTGATATTGCCAGACCTATCCGTCAAGTGAGTACTTATCAATGTAGATTACAATATTTTTTTTTTAATCTTTGCCTTAAATTAGGTCTGTAGGTCCGATCTACGATTTGCACGACTACAGAGAAATAAGTTTAGAAATTAATGGGAATTGTTGCAACGTTTATATGATTAATGTGTATATATTTTATTTAGGTCGTAAAACGACATTTTGGCTGTGATTTAAAAGACTGTCTTCATGAAATGCATTTCGAATATTTGACAAAGAATCAAAAACCTCCTGTTCCCAGCTTATCCGAAAGCTTCCGAAGTAAGATTTTTTATTATTTTTCATCCAGTCATATTTTGTAATTAAAATGTTAATTTTGTTTTTAGATATCAATCATACTTGTTCTGACTGCAATGCTAAATCCAACCTTGAACACAAAGTTAAGAGATTTAAATCCGGTTCCCCACTTTACCTTGGAGACTCAACAACTTGTTTTAGTTTTTGTTCCAAGAGCAAACTCCGTGAAAGAGACAGTGACTGTGCTGCGGATCCAGATGCGAATCCCTTTCTGAAATCTTGCGGAGTATTGGGTTCCGACACGGACAGTTTAGCGGAGTCGAGCGGTTTACAACAGCAAAATCCTTCCATAAAGTTTAATTCCGAACTTTTTCCAGAAGCCAGTCAAGTTCGTACGCGACGATGTGTGTATTGTGGAAAGCTAATTACGTCATTGCGCGATGACGTGGTACTTCAAAGTGAAATCGATTCCAGGTATTTGAGCATAATCCTGTTTTGTATATTTTAGTTTGAAATGAAATGAAACAAATGGTTTTATGGCTGAATGATTGACATCTCGACTTACCAAGCTAATTAAAATGAAATTCATGCGACCTTATGTTTTGGCAGTTTAACTGTCGATTTTTGACATAGCCACATATTTTTCTTACATTCGTTTTAATCATTGTTTCAACGATTTGATATCATTGTTCTAATTGTGAACATTTCAAATATTTTTGATTAATTTGCTGCATTGGGCGAATAGAAATATCATGTCTGTAAAATACTGTTTCATGCTACAGTTATTCTAAGCTTCATCGAAATATGACTTGTTTGAGTACAAGCCAATTCCAAATGTTGAGTTTTTACTGTTTGTTTTGTTGATACATTGCCGATTGAGTCATGCTAACAACTACTGAAGCCAACTGATTCACTATCAGCAAAAAACATCAGTTGATGACGTCACGCTCATGCATTAATACAATGCTGCACAACGACACAAAGGTTGTGACCTTTCAGCAAAAAAGAATCGTTGGTTCATTATTTCTCTTTCATGTTAAAGGAAATGATTTGCAGCAACAAATGCGTGGCGTGTGATCACTGACCAGCCAACGCTAAACATGCAATTGTAATCACATTTTCTCCCTCTGGATTCATTTTCAGAGTGCAAGTGCTTTTACAATTCTGTATCCTGTACATTGTTTGTATGCTATGAAAGTTTTTCTTGTCACCAATTATGCGTATGCAACCGACTGCTTTGAATGGTTTAATTACTTGGAATAACTACTGTACTTCTTACTGGGTTTTGGCAAATGCTTACGGCATTTTTCCATTATTTAGATGTGAGGTCTGCATTTGCGTGAAGCTGCTTAAATTAGTATTGTGTGATTAGTTGCCATATTTTGAAAGCAATATTTGTTATTCTGTCTGTTTAGAATCTTTTAACATAATTTTAGACCTTGGTAAAGTGTTTTTAACTTTATTTCAGCTCCGCTACGAGCGCAGATGAGGATTCATCCCAAATATATTTGCCTCGCAATTACAAGCTTTTGCTGTGTTTCGTTGGCCAGCATTCCTGTGTTCCCCATCAAATCGGTTTGTTGTTGGTGTTCTATTGAGACTGCAGTGTAACTAAGCTCTTGTATTTAATAACGCGAACATTTCTATTGAATCCAATTGATAATTTAAACCAAACATTTAATGTGCGAATGTATCAGATTAAATCAAAGCATATTCCAGTCAATGTGCACCAAACATAATGCGCCTACAGTGGTCAACGGTAGATTTATTGTGAAATTTGCATATTGAAATGCGTAATGCACTGCTGTGTATCAAATGTTGAGTTGATTGCTAAATACTAAATTGTTTTATTTGATTTGTTTAAACCATTTCTAGTCCCAATAGTATGTTGTGCACAAAGCTGTTTGTGCCATTTCTCTTTCAAATTTTATCTCTTTTTCAACCTTCATAGGTGTTAAAGTAATAGAAAAAGAGGAGTGCAGCCAGGTGGTGGAACGGGACATAACAGAACAACTTCGTGGTTCGGATAATAACAGGTTTCTGAAATAATTAAATGTTGTTTATTAATTAGACCGAACTGACCTACATTTGTCGAAGTCTTCCAAATGGTTTATGACATAAATCGATATGAACAGCTTGAAGTTGCAAACTCATTCGCTTAATTCGCGTGCATGTTACCAATAACGTTTTTCATCATGTTGCGAATTAGCAAACAGCAAAATGTAATAGGCATTGGGTAGGTTATTTACGGCAACTAATTTGGAGAGTTCGCAGAGATTTACCATCTGCGTGGCTGTGAATCTGTTTTGCCACAATGATTTGCCACACTATTTTGCCACAATGATTATTACTCATTGTGGCAAAACAGTGCATGTTCCATGGTGGCGAACCATGTGAGTTGTGTATTTAAGCTGCGAAAGGAACAGGTGACTTTAAAATCAAATATTTTCAGAAAAAGGGTATCATGGAAACCAAGTCGAAAAATTATGAATTACTTGATGTAATTTCTCAAAAGTTTTTGCTTTTAATTGAGTCTGTGCAATTGCAATATTGAAAACAGAGTTTGCTTGGTGTAGTCGGACTCATAATCAGTAGTTCTATGATAACTTTTCTGCTGTGTTTTGCCTGATTAGCCTTTATATTTGCAGACCTGAAGTTGATGACTGGGATTACAGAATCGAATTGTATGGTCATGGAATAGGGATGACCGTTTCTCCTTGCAATAGGTAATGTGTAGCTGTTGACTGGACTTGTCATCACTAATGTGCTGTCAACATTATATTTGTGAATTACTATTACAAATGTATTACATTACTATGCGATTTCTCATTCAAAAATACAGGCTGTTCCAAATGTTTTTGGTACATTTTGAGGTTGAATATCTCGGAACTATTAAGGATATAAAAACTTACGAAAAACTTTGTCACTAGTTTTACAAAAAACTTGATGTAATTAGCTTTAGAATGGCTCTGCCATTCATAGTTAAGGAAATATGGGAACTTCGCTTGTGGAACACTCTGTATGTTGGCGCAGTAAAAACTCACCCGTGCAATTTTTACGGAGGCCCTTTTACCCCCTGCCCGTCAGAATTCGAAACTCTTCGGCACTCCCTTGGACTGAGAAGAACCACGCTGTCATGTTTTGTACAAGGAACCTGTTTAGAATCATGCACTGCTGTTTATTGTATCACATTTTTGCTTCATTTATCTTTGTAAATAGAGTGCCTACGCCAAGTTAAATTAAAATCAAATTTGTTTTTTAAATGATTTTTTTGCAGTAGAATTATCGAAAATAGAGCACAAATTTGTTGATCTCTGACATTAGACTATCGCATTTCGGAAGCACACGCGCTTCCCCGCCGTGTCTGCACGCACGTACCAGTGGTACCACGGTCAGTAAGCAATTTCCCATGAGAGGATAATCAATTGACGATCATTGTTTGTATATCAATCAAAATCTACGTTGATAAGCCTCTGTAGTGCTTACTTACAGAACGCGTTCTTCTGACCCTTGCGCTACAGTGCTGTTTTTTAGCGTTTGTTTGTATGAATTAATCGACTCTTGCTAATCGTATTTCGCATAGGATGCGTCAGCTTGAGATTTTTTGGAAATTTAATGATTTAGAGCCCCGTTGGGTTCAGATCCTGCCATCCAAATGACCATGACTTTTCTTATGATCTTCTGCTATTAAAACATTTTAAATTTCAGATATCTTTATGTAAATGTTCGAAGATGGGCTGGTGACTGGAGATCGATCGACCTTCAACATTTTCTCACACCTCCCATGTCCGATCAAGTTCATCTTCTTGTGTATGACCTTGTTAAAATGGAACAGGTTGGCTGTTACACTTTAAACCATGGTGTGATGAATAAAGTTGGTCGGTCGGTTAAAGCACAAGGGTTAAAGATTGTTATGCCTTCATACATGGAACTTCAGCTGTTATTAAAGGTGTTTTAGGACCCGATTCCGGTTCCTAAATATAAAAATTCATGACTTCCTGCCATCTCTTCTTTTATCTTCCGATTTTCCTGCCTTGAACCCGATAAACCCTTGTCATGCCTGGTGCTTTATCTTGACTCTTCTTTCCCCGTGGCCATACCATCTCAGCCTCTGACTCCTCAGGTATTCTCTTAAATTTTCTACTTGAACTATCTTTCTAATTTTTTCATTTCTGACTTTTTCCATCAAAGTTTTCCCACACACCATTCTCATTTCAGTTGTTTCGATTCTCTTCTCATCCTCAGATCTCATGGCCCATCCTTCAGCTCCATAGCACTACTTACGCATGCTGTATATACTATTCCCTTCATCCTCAGAGACACACCTTTTTTGCGAAATGCACTTAACAGTTTTTTCAATTTTCCCCATCCAACTCTTAATCTTGCTATTACTGCATCCTGTACACTTCCCTCAATGTTTAACATATCCCCAAGATAACAAAACTTATCCACAACTTTCAGTTTGTTCCCATCCAATTTTATTGTTTCTTCTCTTCTTTTGACTTTTCACATCTCCTTGACAACATTTGCATTCAAAATTATCCACACGTGCCAGACTTCCCTTAATTCCTGTTCATCATTTATGCACCCACTTATTGCATTTTTCGCATTTAATTGAGTTATTTCCCACTCTTTTTTCGCACGATAGCAATGCCGATACCAGCGCCTTTAATCACTCAGGCAACCGGCTGGTGTAGTTAGTAGTTACCCTGTTCACAACCGGCTGGTTAGCTCAGTTGTCAAGCGCACGCTATCGATGCGGAGGGTCTGGGGTTCGATTTCCGGGCCGGTCAAATTGGCACGGTGTCGCCAACGGCTTTACATCGCTGCGACGTTTCTTCGGAGCTTTGTTGCCTAGGCGCAAAGCAGCGGAGATGGGCCTCACCTTTAGTTCCACGCCTCGGCGTAATACCGCGAGTATAATGAAGATTTGATTTTGATTTATTTACCCTGTCTCCATGTGGTTCCAAAGGCCGACGGGCTTGTTGCATCATATTCAATTTTTTAATTCATAATCATTTGTGATGTCATAATTGAAACAAGTGATTATGACATCAAAAATTCAATTGTGATGCAGAAAATCCGTGGGCTTTTGGAACCACTTAAGCTAAATGTGGCCAGGGACTTGCCACCGCTGCGATGCTTCTTCGGAGCTCAGAGGTGTGTCGCCTGATCGAGTTTTATGTTTTCATTTGGAAAATATTTGATATGCTAAAACTTTATTGAGGTCCAGCTTCAGGATTCAGAAGGTCAGGATTTGGACCGCGGTCCGCCAATTGACTAACCATGATCTAGTGGGTACTAGAGGTGGAGGTTGCTTAAGTGGAGTATTTTTGACCTAGCCTAGGCAAATTAATTCTATAACCTGTTTATTTGTGGCTTTTCTCCTAGTCGTTTGCCCAAATCATGTCAACCTGAGTAACTTTAGATGTGAGCCTCTTAGCAGACTGAGTAACCTGGAAGTTGGCATATATGACCCTACCTTCAAGTCAATTTGGAGTAGATACCAATAACTAAAAAAATTAGGCAACCTTTTCAACGTTTATTGTTACAAACATTCTGGGTTCTAAGCGATTGGCATTTGTCGATCCCTTGAAGCACCATAGAGGATCCCGTCGGGCTTCTCGTAGGTAAGGTTAAGAATCTCGCCAGTATAACATTAAAAAAGTTCCGTCTGGCATTGCTTCCTCAAAAACAACGTTACATCTCGAAAAAACAATTTTCAAAAAGTTACGCTGAATGCAAAGTATCTGTGTTTTCTGTTTACATATAATAGGTCTGGTGCTTTATCACGTTTACTCATTTTGCTCGAAGTGCAGAATTTTAAATCCAGTCCATCGGCTAATTGGAAAAATTCATTATTTGCAAAGGTTCGGAAAAAAAATTTATAGCTGGTTTGATTCCGACAAAAATTATTTTAACGGTTAAATCCGGTTCAGGTTGGAGATTTTTGATGGCCTTTGGTTCAGGTTTAGGTTCACGTCTATTAATTGTAAAGGTTACGGTTCGGGTTTGATGAAAGGAAGCGGTTAATACGGGCTTTCGGTTTACGTTCTGGTTCGGTACCCTGAGTAGGACCAAGCAATTATTTCTTCGAAACCAAATAATGAATGTATGGCATTTGGTTCAAAAACTTAGTAAGATTATGTTAAACGTTTAGTTTTGGGTGCTAATGCTAGCGTGATATTTTTTAAAGCTTATTGCAGCGTAGGTTTTATTTAGCGAAGTAGGCTACAAGCATCATGGAAGATAATTTAGTTGAGCATGGAGCCTTGAACAGCTCAGATGGCCGAGTGGTATAGAGCGTCTGTCTCTTGAGCTGTAGACTCGGGTTTGATTCCGAGTCGGGTCAAACCAATGACTTTAAAATTGGTATTCACAGCTTCCTGCGTGACGCTCAGCATTAAAGGGACAGTGTGGAGAACAAGCCGGCAAGTATACTTGTGCCGTTGAGAAAGACACTTAGCGGGATTCCCCCATCTTGGTGTGGTAGACAGATGGCTGGCAACTCCTAAACGAGCTCGTATAGCGCATTGATCGCTTTCTCGTGATAGGAGGATAAACATGCAACTAACTAACTAACTAACTGCGAAGCCAGCACCGGAGCTAGTGCACGTGTGATGTTCAGTTTAAGTACTGGCACCACCAATGACGTATCTTGTTGAAGCACATTTAGCTAAAACAAGTGTTTGGTGCTTGCGGGTTAGCGCAGGTATTTTCAACATAACTATGGCGTGTTTAAACCAGGCGTGAAGTACTAAACGGAAGCACTAAGACTGTGTAAATTGTGTATTGACTTACATCTGGCAGTCGAATGATTTTTCGACGATGATGTAGCGAGATCTGTTTTTTGTTGTTATAGTGCATTATATTGTTGGTCGATTTTACAGATATCCACATTGACCGGCCACAATTCCGAGAACGATGTTTTTTTCATTCATCTTTCTTCAAACGATTACTATGTTGCAAGGTAAGGGTTTTCGTAGGAATCATACGAACGATAGCCAATAGTAACGTCGAAAACTCTTTTTTAATAATATCTTTTGCATTAATATTTTTGCTTAATCACTTGTGGTGCGTCAATGGATATTAATTGATGTGATGATCGGAAAGCTTGTGCTTATTAAATCGGTTAAAGCCTTATTTCTTACCGATGTAATTTTTGATCATGATTTCGGTGTCAAGAATGGGTTTGACATTTATCGACAATGCAGTAACTGTTGTAAGATGGATGCATTTTAAAGCTGTTCAAAGCGATTGCTATGGCATTTGCATAACATAAAGCAGCTAAAGCTGTTTGTAAAGTTCGTTTACTGGAAGCGCCGTAAGCGACTGCTATAGTCCGTAGCTTTTTGCATTTCTGCAGTGGAGTTTTGTGGCGTAATTCTTACTGATGGGAAGGGCCGACAGAATAAAGACCTGACAGCACCTCTGCTCGCTTGCTCAGCAGCTGTTTTGAAAGCAGTCGTTAGTGGTATGTTATAGGCATTGTGACATTTCATCACCTAACATTTTTCAGTGGCTCCGGTGACGCTTGTGGATACATATGGGACCGACATTATGGCACACGCATTGCATTATTACCACATGAAAATGTGGTCAATTGTGTCGCTGTGAATCCGCGCGATCCGTCCATGGCTGTGTCAGTGAGCGATGATAAGTCGATTAAAATATGGAGATCAAAAGCGTTTAGCAGGTGAAGATATATGGACTAGGGTGTTCCATAATTTCACCACTTTCGATTTTTGTGATGCGTACCCATTTTTCTGATGGGATTTTGGACGCTGATTACGAATTTGATATTTTTTGACTATGACGTCATTTTGAGATTGCACGACGCACTTATGACGTCATTTTTTGCTATTTTTCTTTATCTCGAGAACTACTTGCGTTAGAATTGTGGGTATTACATCAAACGATGCAGAATATATGATTTCCTATCTGTCTTCAATGCATTATGTTGTCGTATCTCCTTCAGAAAAAGATTAAATAAAAAAAAACGTTTTTGCGCTCGAAGCTACAGTATATATACCTACAATACCATATCATACTCCATTATGCAAGTAATTTTGATATCTTAGTAACCAACACAAATAATCCCTCAAACAGCATTGAGAAACGATTTCGGACATTACAAGCAGCTTGCACGTGTATCTCAGCGTGTGTGGGGGGGGGGAGGAGAGGAGCATTGCAATTAAAATTGCTTCAGTTTTCTTTTTTAATTGTAATTTTTCGTGTAGGCCTACTGACAATTTCTTAATTCGCATTACTTTCTATACCGGTAGTAAATTACTAAAAAGAATATTTAGCAAATATCACGCAATTGTAGGATGAAAAACAAAGTTCCAAGCACATCCAAAAAGTTTGAAAAACCAAATTTTCACAGTTACACCATATTGCATAAAAATGCTCGGAAACGATCATCAGTCTCGGATAAGTGCGATGAGGAATCACGAATTTTATTCTGAACGACACATTTTATTTTCGCGATATATCTTTCCGTAGCTCGATTGTTGTTGTCGACACTCTCCAGTGTGCTTGGAACACAAGATACAAGCAGCAGCTTTACTTCCAAGTGTAAAAAATTCTATCAAACTAGCTCTTCGTTCTTGAAATAATTTTCGGGTATCCACAGAGTCTGGAAAATGACCTGTTTGAGCAGCTTCAACGCAGTAAGGTGGCACTTCAGCGTACACGCTAAGAGCAGCGTTGATTGGTGTCACCCATTGCTGCGCGTGGTCCTCATTTCGTGATTCCTCATCGCACCCATCCGAGACTAATATTCTTTTCCGAGCATTTTTATGCAATATGGTGTAACTGTGGAAATTTGGTTTTTCAAACTTTTTGGATGTGCTTGGAACTTTGTTTTTCATCCTACAAATGCGTGATATTTGCTAAATATTCTTTTTAGTAATTTACTACCGGTATAGAAAGTAATGCGAATTAAGAAATTGTCAGTAGGCCTACACGAAAAATTACAATTAAAAAAGAAAACTGAAGCAATTTTAATTGCAATGCTCCTCTCCTCCCCCCCCCCCACACACACGCTGAGATACACGTGCAAGCTGCTTGTAATGTCCGAAATCGTTTCTCAATGCTGTTTGAGGGATTATTTGTGTTGGTTACTAAGATATCAAAATTACTTGCATAATGGAGTATGATATGGTATTGTAGGTATATATACTGTAGCTTCGAGCGCAAAAACGACGTTTTTTTTATTTAATCTTTTTCTGAAGGAGATACGACTACATAATGTATTGAAGACAGATAGGAAATCATGCATTCTGCATCGTTTGGTGTAATACCCACAATTCAAGTGCGTCGTGCAATCTCAAAATGACGTCATAGTCAAAAAATATCAAATTCGTAATCAGCGTCCAAAATCCCATCAGAAAAGTGGAAATCGAAATTGGTGAAATTATGGAACACCCTAATATGGACATGTTAGGATACTTCAAAAAATTTTGTTTGCTTGCTATGTTGTTGAAGAGGGGTTGGGTGAAAAGTTCTTATTGTGAGCTCATTACTTCTCCGTCAGTTTTCTATGTCAACGGTTTTCTATGTCAAATCTCAAGTTTTCTTAGCAAACTGGAAGGATGCGTTGGCGAGTTTTGAACTTCTAGCGATTTTGTAAAACAAATTGAATTACAACCGCAGGAATTAGCCGGCTAATTGTGAACTTTCTTATGTACGAATCGCTTGCTTTTGTAGTAATAACTGTCTTTTTTACTGCAGGTTGCTGAAAGGCGCACGACCTAAAGCACGAATACGACTTCGGTCTCATACATCGCACATCCCGAAATCGTGAACCTTCCCAGTTTTATTTTTGTTTCGCATTTTCGTTTTTTCTGTGGCAATAAAGTGGTAAAGGACACCGTGAAGAAGTGTAGCTTAGAAGCTGTTTCTTAGTATCCTCTGTTAAAAGTGTTTAGGGCATTGTTAGCTAACCTTCAAATACAACATCCGAAAAACATTTTTACAGTCCTACAATTGTTGAACCAACCCTCTAAAAATCAGTTTCTGTATTAAGAGTTCCTTAAAATAAGAACACATTTTAACT
The DNA here is from genome assembly GCA_964006365.1 of Trididemnum miniatum. Classification (NCBI taxonomy): domain Eukaryota; kingdom Metazoa; phylum Chordata; class Ascidiacea; order Aplousobranchia; family Didemnidae; genus Trididemnum; species Trididemnum miniatum. The sequence goes on along the minus strand of OZ023234.1, from coordinate 13,217,656 downwards.
TAAAACAACAGAACACTGGCAGTGAGCTAATCAAACTTGTCAATTTTTATTCATCACGATTTGCAGCTACCAATGAATATGTAGCAGTGTTGGATGCGTCCACACACTTGAGAAGATAATACTTTGCACCGTCAATTAAAAGAGTCCGTATTGCTCCATTTTCATCGCTAACCCAAGCACCAGCCAAAGGCGTGGCTATTTTGCTGTGATCATTAGCAACTTCAGAGGAAGTGTTTGGTAAACTTGCGTAGCCTGATGTCGAGTTGCATGCTTGATTTGACGAAGTCTGACGATCAAAGGGTGAGACTTCAACAGGATTAAGAACTTGCAACCCTTGAGAAGTGGCAGCAATGGTGTCAATAGGAGGTAGAGATCCCACCACTTCAACTACGTCTGCAACAAGATCATTTGCTTCAAAAGATATTCCTAGGCATAAGCCCAAGTAGTAAGCGCAACACACACATCACCTAATTGAAAAAGCCCACATCATACAAAATTTAATTTTTAGGGAAGACAAACAAATCAAATTTCGGGTAAAAAATTTAGATTGATACCGGTACACGGGTCAGTGCTCTATCACAACAACATACTTGTAACGTTAATCGGTGGGTTGCTGAGACGCCACGAGCAGTGGCGTACAGTGTGCATTTTTTTTTAAGCCACATAATTGCAGCTTGGCTTTTTACATGAGTGAAGTATATGCATCATAGAAGATGACCTAGCTGGGCGTCGAACCCGCAAAACTAGTTCCGGATTCTTACGCACCGACCAATCGGCCAACTCCATGTGCACGGTGAGCAATTTTCTAGAGTGTGCTCCACTCTGTTATATGCTGCCACCTGCCAGCATTTATTAAACAAATGTGTGAAAGAGCTCGAAGGTTCAACGCGATCAGACATGTAACGCCTTTTCTATATCAGCCTAATTCGTATTTAGGGCACATAATCCCAAACGTGAGTTTACAAAAAATAATTATAATATTATACAAATGAGTCAACGTGACGGTCACAGGCTATGAACTTTAAAATAACAAGCATTAAGCAACTATATTTACAAAAATCCACAGTTCACCACACAGGAGCCTTGTATAAGGTTATGGACCTTTTAACTAGCTGCTGAATGCTGATATTATTTCCAATTTTCCATCATAATTTCTGTTAGAAAATGGCTTTCTGATTATACTGTCAACACTAAATTCCACTCCACTCAACAAATTTGACTACAACTTTTAAAAGTATATATCGACGGCCAATCTTTGGAAAATGACAAGCTACTACCCACAACCGCATTGGTGCAGCCACGGTACTATTTCCAATTTTTCTTCATAATTTCTGCTAGAAAATGACTTTTAAATAATTACACTATTAACATTGAACTCCGACCGGCTGTTAGCTCAGTTGCTAAGCGCACGCTATCGATGCGGGAGGTCTGGGGTTCGATTCCCGGGCCGGTCAAATTGCCACAGTATCGCCAACGACTCGCCACCGTTGCGACGTTTCTTCGGAGCTGTGTTGCCCAGGCGCTAAGCCGCGGAGATGGGCCCAGCAACCAGGGCTGCGAACTCGATCGATTTTTAATCGAGTTCTTTGCAAGTTCAAGCTCGCAGCCCTGGACTTAGTAGGTCGCAAAGGCATGAACAAATAAACGATATGCAGCTTTCTTTTGGTAAAATCATAACTTCAATTTACCCGGATTGTGACTATTTGAACAACACACTATATTTCGCAGTGATCTTTTATTTCTTTTCAACAATTTTAATATCTTTTTAATGAACTCCAACAGTTTTATGCGAGTTCGAGTTCAGAAAAAATATTTTTTCAAGTTCGAGTTCGGCAAAATGATCCAATTCTTTCGAGTTCGCAGCCCTGCCCGCAACTCGTCACACGCTTCGACGTAATACGGCGAGTATAATGAAGATTTGACCTACAACTTTAAAATACCAGTCTATTGACCGTCAACCAATAGGGTGGAGTGAAAAAAATTTTTTTTGGAAATCGAAAAAAAGTGTAGTTCTTAAATCCTGGCAAATGGTCTAAAACCTGTTTAAAATTTGTTTTATGGGGGTTGCTACCATTTTCCACCCTGCTACCCCCCAAAATGTCATCGCGACTGATGAGTGATGACGCAGGCGGTAAGTCTTATATCTCAGTAACCACTGGTCGGAGAGTAATGGCATATGGCTTAAAATCTGCGGAAATACCATGTTTCTATCTGTGCTAAGAAGAAACTTTTGTCTATTTTCAACACAAAAAAAGTTACGGCCAAAAAACAAAAATTGCGACCATTTTTGGTAATATTTTTGAAAAATTCACCCACGAGTAATTGTGTAAGAAGCACAGTTGTTTAATTTTGACAGTGAAACTGATTCCTCTCATATAACTAACACTGTTTGTGATTTGATGCATCAATAAATGGACGGATGGTGACTTCCACTCTTGCTGAAACAGGATGAGTAGTAACAATTGCCTCCAATCAGCAAGGACATGCACTAAGAGAAAGTCTCGAAAATAGACGTTAAGCAAATTTAGAGACTTTAGTAAAGTGATGTTAATTTAATGCGAGATTGTTTTTAAAATAAACACGAAAAAATTGTAACATACAAAGGCTGGGTGGTGTCAAGACTGACTTTTTAACAAAATAATACAATTTCTGGAGGTTGTTGTCAGGCTTGCAGTTGCTGGAAGTTGTTGCTGGTCAGAATCAAAATTGGCGAATTCGTAGTAAGCATTTGCTTCCAAGTTCAGAGTTGGTACATTGAACAAGCGAATCAAACTAGGGTTCAGTACATGGGGGCAGTCATCGCTATTTGCACTTTCTTCAGCTACTCATTCCGATGTGCTAGCACTTTTGCCACTCCTACACTTCTTTCATTATTATTATCATCCTCTAACATCATCACATGATCAGGTAACCTATGGATCCAGCAACCTTTTCAACTTAGTTCAGAGGATTAGGAATTTTTCAAATAAACGCGTTGAAGAAATTACGGTACTTTGAGTGTGGTGCAACGGAATGGTTATTTTGCTCACCAAGAATATGCTTTGATTGCGATGTTAGGGGATGATAATGAAAATGTAAGAAATGTAGGAGTGGTGAAAATGCTACAACGTTGGAAACAAGTAGCTGAAGAAAGTGCAAATAGCCATGACTGCCCCCTTGCACTGAATAGCAGTTTGATTCGCTTGTTCGATGTACCAACGCCGCACTTAGCAAATGCTTATTACGAATTTACCAATTTCGATTCTTACCAGCAAAAGCTTCCAACAATTGCAAGCCTTGCACATACAGAGATAGAACAGTGCCTGAGGAAACCTCTGGTATTACACTACCTATATGGCATAGTCAATCTGTGGAGCGGCACGTCAAATTTGTTGCGAAAGTGTCTGCACAAGTTGAAAGATTTGATCAATATCGAGAACAAGATGAGTTATTGGACAAAAAGTTAAATCTCGCGAACTTACGAAAACGTTTGACATCAAAAAGCAGTTCAAACAAAGGGCTTTAGTAGCCTATCGTGTGACCTCTTCATACACCGGATGGGTCAAACTTGATCTCAAAGCAGATGTTTTAGCTCTTGCTATACCACATGAGTGCACCTCCGCACCAAACTTCTTGAATTTGTCAAAACTATGCCTTATGAGGTTGACAGCATTTTGGCTGCTAAAAACAGCCACTTATTTCACCTTGCATCATATTATTTTGTCGTGAAGTCAGTCTCGACACCACCCAGCCTTTATATGGACCACTTTTTTCGTGTTTAATTTAAAAACAATCTCGCATCAAATTATAATCAATTTACAAAAATCACTAAATTTGCTTAATTAAATTACGACACTGCCTCATTGAAGATCAAGAACTCAATAGGATCGATCACTCAAAGAATGTCAAACGCTTGAAATAACATTAAAAAGGTTGCCTAATTCCTTTAGTTAATGGTATCTACTCCAAATTGACTGGAAGGTAGGATCGTATATGCCAACTTCCAGGTTACTCAGTCTGCTAAGAGGCTCACAACTAAATTTAATCAGGTTGACGTGATTTGGGCAAACGACTAGAAGAAAAGCCAGGAATAAAGTGGTTAGAAAATAATTTTGCCCGAGCTAAATTGGTTTGTTAAATTTGTCCAAGTCGTTTGCCCAAATCACGTTAACCTGATTAACTTTAATTGTGAGCCTCTCAGCAGACTGAGTAACCTGGAAGTTGGCATCCTACCTTCAAGTCAATTTGGAGTAGATACCATTAACTAAAGGAATAAGGCAACCTTTACAATCTTAAATTTGCTTACCGCCTATTTCAGCTACTTTATCTTGGTGCATATGCCCCTGCTGATTTGAGGCAACTATTACTACTCATCCAGTTTCAGCAAGAGTGGAAGTCACCATCCGTCCATTTATTGATGCATCAAATTACAGACAGTGTTAGTTATATGAGAGGAATCAGTTTTACAATCAAAATAAAACGACTGTGCTTCTTACATAATTAATCGTAGGTGAATTTTTCAAAAATATTACCAAAAATGGTCGCAATTTTTGTTTTTTGGCCGTAACTTTTTTTGTGTTGAAAATAGACAAAAGTTTCTTCTTAGCACAGATAGAAACATGGTATTTCCGCAGATTTTAAGCCATATGCCATTACTCTCCGACCAGTGGTTACTGAGATATAAGACTTACCGCCTGCGTCATCACTCATCAGTCGCGATGACATTTTGGGGGGTAGCCGGCTGGAAAATGGTAGCGACCCCCATAAAACAAATTTTAAACAGGTTTTAGACCATTTGCCAGGATTTAAGAACTACAGTTTTTTTCGATTTCCAAAAAAAATTTTTTTCACTCCACCCCATCAACCAAGCTTGCGAAAACGACTAGCAATTACCCCAAACCGCATTGATACAACCACGGTGCAACTCGTGTGATTGGACATGCATTGTGACGTTGCGCCTGAGTTCAATCTTAAAATTGAACACTTATTGCATTTGAATCGCATGGAAAGAGAAAAAGTCACTCTGAGCCGCTATATAATACGATTTAGAATACAATGGAAATGGTCTGACTCGCTTGTGTTCAACGATATCTGTGAACCTATCATACGAGAGAATGTTGCGTCACCGGGAGGCGTTGAAAAAAACAAAAACAATTTGATGTTCATCGAAAAAAAGAAAAGAATCAAGACTGAGCCGATATTCAAAGATTGAAGGCGAAAAAATCCAAAAATTTTAGTTAAATGTAATTTAACGCGAGTGCTTGTGATCTCGCAGGGTGTGCGCTCCACACCTTGAACCTTAGGAAAATACGCCCACGGGAAGGAGTAGCATTTGCAATAGTACACATTTCAAACTAGGCACAGCGAAGATTGTGATTCCGTTTTTCAAAGTAATCGCGAATCATCATCATCATCAATCCAGTTTTAATTCGTTTTTTTTCTCTCGTCACCGAAGATGGCCGAATAACCTCATCCTCTCCGCGATCGCTCTCACTCCTTCCCTCCGTCTCGTTCGATCTGCAGCTTTTTAGATCTTCAACCCGACTTTCTTCACACTCTCTTCCACCTGCCTCTTCAATGTCATTTTTGGCCGTCCTCGCTTTCGCTGTCCATTCACTTCCATCATCCTTGCCTTCTTCAGTATATCATCATCTTCTCTTCTAATCACATGTCCATACCATCTTACTCCATTCGCCTTTGCCATTCTATCTAACGTTTTCCTCAAACGGAACATCTCCATCAGCTCCTCCGTATTCTTTCTATCCACTAATTTTACTCCACACACTGACCTCATCATGGCTTTTTCAGTTCTTCTCAAAATTGCCATTTCACTTTACCTCAAGCACCATGTTTCACTTCCATACAACATTGCCGATCTTACAAACTACGACAAACCATCCCTTTCATTCTCGAAGAAAACCTTCTTCCACGTAACAACTCTCGGCATTCTCTAAATTTCATTCATCCTATCCTTACTCTTGAGGTCACGGCAGTTTTACACCCACCACTAGCATTCAGCCTGTCTCCTAAATAACAAAATCCCTTCACAGTCTCCACTTCATCGCATAATACCTTCATCGCATAATACCTAATTTCACCTTTCGTTCCGCTCACCATCATCTTAGTCTTTCCAACATTCACTTTCAATTCCTTGCCTTCCAATGCTCTTCTCCCTCTTTGGAACCTCCCCCATAAATCCTCCAAACTTTCACTCATCAGCACCAGATCATCCGCATACAAAATTTTATTCAACAATCCTTTTCTTGCATGCTCTGTCGCAACATCAACCACAATAGCAAATATTAGCGGTGATAGCACAGACCCTTGATGCACACCAACCCTTACCTCAAATTCATCCGACGTCCCTGATCCAACTGTGACTTTCGTCCTTGAACCCTCATATAAACTCATCACTGCTTGCACCAACACTTCTGCCAATCATCTTTTTTAATGCCCATTCCATCACTTTTCTCGGCACTCTATCGAATGCCTTTTCCAAATCCACAAAACACTCGTACAACTTTTTCTCTCTTCCACGAAATTCCTCTTGCATTCTCTTCAGAATAAACAACGCATGAGTCGTGCCCTTCCCTGGCATAAACCCAAATTGCATTTCATCTATCATTACCAATTCTCTTATTCTGTTCTCCAACACTCTCTCCACTATCTTCATTGCATCCTCCAGCAGCTTTACCCCTCTGTATGCTCCACAGTCCATCATATTCCCCTTTCCTTTACAGATTGGAACAACAACACTTGTTTTCCATTCTTCTGGCACACCATCTCCATCAAGCACTCTCTGACAAAGCTTCTTCATTACTCCAACACGAAACGTTCCACTTGCTATTATCATATCCATTTTACTTCTGAGGCTGCCTTTCCCAACTTCATCTTATTCATAGCTTCCATCAACTCCTCATCAGTTACTCCTTCAACCATATCTACTTCTACCATCTGATCCCATTCATTTTCCACATTCATGATCTTTTCCATGTGTTCCTTCCATAATTTCCCACGATCTTTCTCACTGACTGCAAGTCTTCCATCTTTATCCTTCATGCAACCTTCACCATCTATGTCTTCTTTCCTTTCTCATGAACTTCACAAACTTGAAAACGTCGTTTGGTTTGGTGCATAGCACATTCATTTCTTCTTCAGCCTCTTGCCTCATGGCTTTTGCAATCACTTTCTTTGTTTTGTTTCTGGCCTTCCTATACTTATTTATATTTTCCGCAGATCTATTCGTGCACCACAATATAAACAAAAAAGCTAATTTTTTTACAAAGTAGCTATAGTACTACTGAGAGGGAAATGTACGTATACTAATTGCTTACTTGATTCACCGAAGTGGCTGCTTTGGTGTGCTTTGCCTCCGAATTCATTTATCAGCATATTATCATTTTGGGACGTTGGTAATGGCAAATTTTCAGTGCCATTGTGAAGCGAAGAATCATCCTTTCCTGCACAGCAATAATACAATGTAATGTAAGCAAACAAAAAATATAACGGTTGTTGTTTCCAAGTTTCAGCTATGCAAGTTAACCATTAATCTACAGTAGATAAATGCACTCAATTTGTTTTTCACTTCATTCGAGCACTTCCTTAATTAATTTAATTATCAATAATACCAAAACGAAAGACTTCAAATTTAACCGTACCTGTGGTTAAATTGATTGGTACATCTTCTTCTGTGGCAGTGACTACGTTTGTGCTGAAACAAAGAACACTGTTTTTTGTTTTTAAATCTTACGCAATTGCGTAACAGTAGAAATTGAAAAACAATAATATAACAAAAAGGTTCATTGCATGTCCAAAATATTTGTTAACTAATAACTATTTACCTGGTCGTTGAATGTGGGCTTTCGAGGGCATTTCTTTTTTTATTCAATTTCTTCGCATTAACACCACGACGTCGAGGAATTGATTTGTGCAAACCTAAAAATTGACAAAGCTTAGTTGTCAAGACACTACTATCGTGCAGGAGGCCTGGGGTTCGATTCCTGGGTCGGTTAAATCGGACACAGTGTCGCCAACGTCTCGCCACCGCCGCGACGTTTCTTCGGAGCTGTGTTACCCAGGCGTAAGACGCGCAACTGTGCCCCGGCACTGGTTGCACGTTTCTGCCTGCGTAATCACTTGAGTATAATAAAGATTTGCTAAATTAATATAAAGTCGCCAAGCGAAATTCAGTTAAGCTATCAAAATTTTCACACTACATAATATTGCATACTTCATACCACAGATATTTCGCATGCTAGCTTAAGACACCATAACGTAAGAGCAGAACCAGCTAGGCCAGAGTGGCTTAGATTATCTGGACCACACCAGCTACCCGTACCTGTCAATAACTTGGTTCTATTTAATTAAATACAGTGACACTTTTCCACCAAGATCAAGACGGAAAACACTTTGGGTTTCATTTGCAAACCAAAAGAAAGTAACTTCTCGACTAATCATCTCAATTCCAGCTAAGCGGCGACCCTGTGATGAGCACCATTACTTACGTTGGCATTGTGCTTTTTGAAGTAGCAAAGTAGCTGAGCGAGTAGTCATAGAAGGTGCTTGTTGATGGTGCTTCGTACTTCGCTTCTTCTTCATCTTGAGAACTTTTGACTTCATTCCTTGTTTTTTGATTTTGCAGGACGTTGTATCCGTTCTGCGTAGGCAATATTATACACATGGCAAAATGTCTTTTGCAACGACGCTTTGAAAACAAGGGGCACTGTAGTTTTTCCGATCAAATAAAATACACGAAAATCGGGGATTTTAATAAAGTTGCAAGTATATAGGCTAAGCATCAAGCTATCATATTAATTACTGATGTCATACGGTAAAATGCTAGTCTCAGAAATTCTTGTTGTTGCGGATATTGCGTAGTGCACAGCCTGAAATGTAAAACATTCCAGACCATAGTCCACGCATCCTGCAAGATGTCCTATTTTTGAACTTATCTCAATGGCTCATCTTCAAGTTTTTTTCGGCCGAATTTTGTGTACTCGAGATAGTTGTCTACATCTAGCAACATCGCTTAAAATTTGTACTAATCAAGTAACCCCATATAGAGATAAACCTGATCATTAATATGTGCGTAGTTGATAATGTCTGAAGAAACAAGTCGCTTTCACACTATATGACCTACTTATTTGATGATGACTGATCATCCACCATAAGCTCCTCAGTAAGTTCTACGCTTTCGAAACGAAACGTCTGAAGTCTGAAGAACCCATCATCGCATTCTTTGTACCTGGGCACACAGCAACACAATGTCAAAAACAACCCATTACACGCAGCGCCGATAATTTTTTTTCGTATTCTATCGAACTGAATAATAGTAGTAACTTCAATAACAGCCTCAGCAATGCAGAGGAATGCTTTCATACAATTTATTACGGTAAGGATGATTGAGTTTTAGTAGAGTAAAATATGTAAAGTTTTTGAAGGCAAAGAAATATTCAAAGTTCGGCCCAAGATGGGTTTTCAAACGGTCCACATTCGCTGCCAAACAATATTTCATTTTCGGTAGGCAAACAAGCAACAAATTGATAATCATACAGATTCAACTAGCAGTTTTTTTACCCATTTGACAACAGTACTTTTTGACAGACATGATTAAGCAAAAAGGAAAAAGAACCACTACGTAACTCGAAAAAGCAAAGTAATTGCGTCCAGTAGAGTAGCTAAATAATATTGTCCTCAGGCACAATAAATTGTCAAATTTGGCCCACTCGTAAGAACAGCTTGGACACCCTAACAGCAAACAATATGGTACAATAATAATCATATTTCTATAACTTAGGTTTTTACTTGAAACGTGAATGACCAGGAGGCCATTGAAAACCATGAGCAGTACGCAGGTGGTTTGTTAATTGGAACCCGACACCATAAGTCTTAGCGCACAAGTGACATGCATAGCATTTTCCTCTTCCAACCTAAGATATAATAATCACATGTAAATTTGTCTAAATATTCAAGTTAATTTTTTGTCAATGTAAGAGCATAAATGGCTACTTTTTTCAGCCTACAGGCTTGTGGGATTGGCTTGATAAACTCGAACGATATGTGTATTCTTGCATGAAATACTGTACAAACAAGCTATGCCAAATACCTTGGTTAACTACTAACGCAGCACAACTACACCACAAACTGCATGAACGTTTTAGGGATTACAGCTGATTTCTTTGTTTCGTTTGGACACGTGCTATCCTGAAACACCGCTGTTAAGTTGATTAAAATATCTATAGTTCACAAAAAGATTTAATAAAACCCATGAAATTTGATGGAACTAAAACAATTTCCGCAATGCTGAGCCTGCTTGAGGTACACGTTTTGCGGTCCAACAACAAACATACAGTTGGTGTTGGGATAAGATAATGGGTTAGCTCAACTCGAATCCCTGTGAAAATCACATCTTTCAGACAATGAAGCTTGGGCTAACTTTTTCTCACCATGTGTTTAGTTCTGAAATGATATCGTAGATTTTGAAGTGATCTTACGGCATAATCACATCCTTTTACATGACATCTGTAGGACAAATCACTTTGATGAAATGTTAAATGCACCTGGAGATCATAAGACGATTTAGACCTGAAAAAAATTTAAAAAAATCTTCATTATACTAGCAGTATTACGCCGAAATAAATAAGGAGTGGCGGGGTCCATCTCCGCGGCATAACGCCTAGGCAACACAACTCCAAAGTAACATCGCAGTCGTGGCGAGTCGCTGGCGACACTGCGTTCAATGTGACCGGCACGAGAATCGAACCCCAGACCTCCCGCACCAATAACGATGTTCCTAACCACTACGCCAAATCGGCGTATTCTAAAGCCATGAGTAAAAACATAGCTTGACTTCCTATTTAACAGTTACGTACGTTCTCACATTACACTACAACATAAATTATACAATATGTTTTATTGTTGGAGATAAGCAGTCGCTATTCAGGGACGATGCAAATATTTCTCACGGGAAAAGGGGCATAGAATCAAAAAATGCTTATCTTATGTTGGTGGGTGAAAAAGCATCAAAGTACTAACGTATTAATATGCATAACTTAACATTTAAAGAGGGGAGGCTTAAGCTCTTTTAGCCCCCCTGCATTCATCAACACAATTTCTGGAGAAAATTCCAGCAATTTCACGTAGGAGATACGAGGTCATTTAAGCGGGATATACCAATCTTTTTTTTGTTCTAGCTCATAAAGCAAATACACAAGCTAAAAAGCAACAGCTAGACAATTAGGCATACTTGTATTCACAAAACTGGCAAGCATAAGGTCTGTCATCGGAATGCTTGTACTTCATGTGATGCTTTAAACCAGAAGGATTGGGACAAGTCATCGCACATTTCGGACACTTGTAGTAGTTCACTGAGCAAAGAAATTTCGAAATTAGATACTTAATATCATAGGTAAAAGTTAAACTTTTGTATTCTGGTCTATTTTGTCGGAAGTACAGCGTCAGGAAATGCAATTGCGTTACACGACAACTGACCGCAAACTGGCCGCGAGACAATTGACCGCCGTAAAGTGGTAGCCATGCAAACTTGCCACCGCGACAACTGGCCGCCAAAGCACGAGGCTCGAAAAACCACATTGCACCTTACCGCTATGCGACAATTGTTTATTAATGACCGCGTGAAATTGGTAGTAACTTCGCACCTTATCGCTTCTCAAATAGTTTATTTAAATGACTTTTAATTATCTAACTAATGCACAGCACTCCTGCTGTGAGCCTTGACCACCGCGACATCACAGCCATTTTCCAGAGGTTCGAAAAACGTTTTGCATGAATCGCAAATACGATATTTAGACTTCCTCCAGCTGAAGTTGATACTTCGAAGATTTTTTACTTTTTAGAAATGATTATTACTTTGTTTTGAGAGCTCAAATAAGTTTTCTCACCGTTAAACCCAGTACTTTGTTTTTGATCAATGTATCATGTGAGATCTGTTCCCAAGCAACCCCAGAGAGCAACCGCAATTTGGTACATTTGCTCCTAATCAACCTCATATCATGAATAAAAACGCACCAAAATTATTAACAAAAAAAAGAGGCGAACTTAGGTATAAATAAATTGACTAGCATGGAAACTGTCAGTTGCAATTCGATGATGGAAAGAGCAGAATATTTAAAATAATGTCCAGCCAAGAGTTGCAGTTTAGTAGCCACAGAAATCGAAAAAAGTTCGCTTTCGAAGGATGTTTATTTGCGTTCGATAAGTTCAGCGCAGACACCACAAAAAAATTCTGCAGGTGTGATCGACGTCATGATGGCTGCAAGGTGAGGATCCACTTCGACGCCCCGACAAATCAGCATAGATGGGCAAGTTAATGCAAAACGTTAGTTTCGTTAACCACTACTTCGTTAACACAGTTATGTACCTCCGTTAAAGTTAATTCATTAATTAATTTTGACTTAAAACGGCATTTCTTAAAAAAAAAAAGCTTAAATGTTTTTTAATATCAATGTTTGCGTACGCATTTAAGCAATTTTTCTGCTCACAAGCAATATGTTTTGTTGCTTTTATCAAGCTTTTTGACCTCATTGGTCATATTTTGGTGGTATATCGATGTCAAACTTAACCAACAATAAAGGAAATGAGCGTTTACAAAAATTTAACGGAAGTTGTCAAGCACTAACGGAAGTTAATCTAATCCGTTAATTTCAAAAAGAAATTTATTGAATTAACTAGTTAATGAAAAAGTTAGCTTCGTTATTAACGAATAACGAAATTGTGCCCACCTCTGCAAATCAGGTTTGTTGAAAAATATGTTCGGCTACATGCTCCTTTACTGCACATATGATAAATTATTACAAGTTGATACACATCTAGCTGATTGTTCTCTGTCGTTCATAGTTTTCGAAAACCTGCATGGGCTGTATTGTTGTGAAATGGTTGTTTTATTATTTTTGGATTGAAAGCATTTCTCAGTGCGTCTTTTTGTAAGAGCGTGCGTAATTTATACTTTGAGCGGTTACAATCATTTTAAAAATATTATGACTGGCAATGCAGAAATAGAAGCGTTTTTATGCTGCAATTCACGTTAACGAGCTTTTGGAGCTTTAGGTTTTCACTCCAGTTATTATCAAATTCACACGGTCATTGATAAACAATCGTCGCGAAGCGGTAAGGTGCGAAGCGGTTTTTCAAGCCTCGTACTTTGGCGGTCCGTTGTCTCGCGGCCAATTGTCCGTGTTCGACCCCACACTGCAATGCATACGCACCGAATTTTTACATAGAGTCGATGTCGGAGACGCTTTCTTACATGTCCAAGGACTTTCGTTAAAAAAACTTAAGCAACTTATTAAATATATCAAACATTAAAGAACTGAATATCATCGTAATCAGGAGTTCATACCATGATGTCGCATGTGATCCTTTAACAAGCGTTCGGTAGCAAAAGTGCGGGAGCAATGCGTACATTGAAAACAATGATCTGAAACATTAAAATATGTGATATCTAATTACGGAGATGTGTTATCAGCCATTTGAGCTAAAGGTCCCGCGCGGCGCAGGTTATAAATCCTACGGGGCGGTTCGACCAGCAGCTGGAGTCGATCGCATTTTGACATACTCCGTACATTAAGTAGCTGCTGACTAGCAAAACAAGCTTACTTGGAAGCCTCTCAATCTCTTTTCAATAGAATTTGAAAATAACCTCACTCATCTTTTTATTAACATTTTATTTTAAAAAAAAGTTTCATGAGCGCTTTAGCTTTTCTTAGAAAATGCGGCTGCTGTATTAATTGCTTTAATATTACGAACCAATAGCAAGACATCATGCAGTTTTAATCCGAAAAACTATTCGGGAAACACCAGGTAAATACAAAACCTGTACTTAATATATTAATATAAACATGATTTCTTTCCACTATCTAGTTACGAAACTGAGCTCAGACTTACTTTCGATATTCATTTGTCGGTTTAAATGATCCGCAAATTTCGTTCTATTGACATAAAGATTGCCACACCATGGACAAGCATAGCATCGCTCTTTTGTGTGAGATCTCAAGTGCTCGCGAAGCTTAAACTTTCCAATTTTTGTTTTTGCGTTTGCTTTGGCAACATATGTATAATTGCAACCTAAAAAAATGCGCCAGGATGAACAGACACCTCAATTAAAGTATTGATTTAGGCTTAGAGAGAGGGTGCAAACTCGGCGGCCCCACCAAATTCGCATTACTGTAACCCGACTATGTTTTTTCGCAGATTCTCTCAGAAAAGAATTTGCACTTTTATCATTCACATTTTACTCTTGTATTTTAATATCTGAATTTTCTTTTTACATTGCTGTATTTCTCACACCGTTAGTGTGAAAAGATTTACGTCATAATGCAACCTAATTCCCAATTTAAACCTACCTTCCCAATGACATTTATAGCAACGTTGCTCGTCGTTCAATCTTTCTTCATCAGCAAACAACGCATGATTATAAACATGCATATAAAACTGGTCTGGCACATCAAAGAGCTGCAACATTCAAAACTTAAAAAAAAAGCAGTAATAGACACGCATACGAGGATTCCGCACAATATAGTCTGCACCAGAAATAAAAGCCGAAGCCTAGATACAATGCAGTTTTGCAAGAATTACATAGAACTCTTTTTGAAACAGTGATCCCACTGTTACTAGAACTCCGACTAAAGTGTAATCAAAATTTGAAACAATATATGTATTAACTCCATAAGAAGCTTCATTTGCATGTTTTTGTTCTTAAAAGCAGTAATTGCCTGGTAGGTAATATTTTTATTTTCTTTTTCTAACCAATTGTTGATGTTTGATGGAGCCATAAGCAACCAACGGCAACACACTGTAGGTGTAAGATATAATCAGTACCGGTATATAAAAACTTTTCTAAGCAAACACATTCTTAAATGCAGGAAATGAAGCAGGAGCTAAAATAACTTTGCCACAGTAGCTACGAATTGACAGAAAAACGATAAAATCACGTAAATTGAGACCACCTTCAACGTCCTTCTTTACACCAGAACGCCAAATTACCAAAAACAAAAAGGTTCTCATCCACCAGTGACGACTCCAACGTCTACGTACGATACCACCACTTTACTAACTTTAAGAAGCCTTTGCGAATCATCACAAAGTGTTGACATATGTCTCATAAACTAATGAACCAGTTCACATGAGCAAGCCATACCATGTAACAATCAGTCCATTCACAGCGAAAGCCTTCTGGGAGTTCAGGAATAATATTTCGATTATGCAGAGTTCGACATTCATTCAGTTTTTCTTTTTTGTAACACAGCAGGCCCCACCACTTCACCTAAAATTAAATATTTTATGACAGTAAGCCAGCACAAAATTAACAACATGTTATAAAAAACCCTAAGATATTATAACATTTTGTGTAAACACAATGATAATACACCCAGAGGTGAGCGTTAATCGCAATAATTTTTTACCGATTATTGTTATCGCTCAAAATAATTCGGATTTATCGATCACCGATATCGCTTCTGTAATATCTTTTGTTATCGTCGATAAATTATGACAATAAACGATTGTTTATGCACACAGTGTTCAAAGTTAGGTGTAATACCGCAAGCATAATGAAGATTTGGTTTCCATGTTTATTTATTGGGCTTTCACACCATCACGTTTGAGTGAGAGAGCTCTGAATCCATTGTCTTACAATAATAACTGCGATTGCTCATAACCAGCGGTTGTGTTTTCATAATGCAAATTTCGTTAACCAAGTTTACACTACAGTATGCACTGCACGATTGCACAAAACTCAGACATCTGCAGTCTGCTTAACAGTGAAAATTGAAACCCCTTCTGCTTTTGGTATTAGGATACGAATCAGAAATTAGTTTCGAGGTTTAAACTTAACATCAATTGAAGCAGCTATCTTCAAAAAAAATCACACACCATTGAGTTAATACGCCGTTATCATTTCGACATAAATGTTTGGGGGGGACTAAAATAAATTCTGGGGATGCTTAGCCCCAAATAGTCCCCCCATGGCAACGGCCACGTGTTGCAATTTATAAAATTTATCTTTGTTTTGTTTAATCCCACGGCAGAGTTCGTGAACTGCTTTCTTTTCTTGAAAAATCTTGAAAAACACTTTTGTGATTTGACTTGCAAGAAAAAAAAACTTCATCAAACACATTGAAAATTTACCGCAACATTTATTGGGAAAATTTATCAGCAATAGTTTGTCGATTACCAATATGGCTTTAAGAAATTGAGGTTTATCGATTATATTATCAGTATCACCCAAAGCATTTTTGAAATTATCGATTTATCATTATTGCTTTAGTACAGAAAGGTTCATCGTGCCCATCACTGAATCAGTGAATACACCAAACGTAAAACAATCACAAAAATTTTGAAGTCTTCAAGTCATGTGAAACCTGCGTTTAAGGTGAGAATTGCTGCACCATCAGTTTCCCCCCATAAAAACTACCATGTCATGATTTTGTTTGTTAATACTCAGATATCTCATGCAAGACCGACTGGTCGGCAAAGTGGTTAAAGACATGGTTATGGTTGTAGTAAGTTTTGTTTTGATTCCAGAGCCAGTCAAATCAGACACTCTTGCCAAAGGCTTGCCACCAATGCAATGTTTCTTCAGAGTAGTGTTGTCTAGATGCTAAGTCATAGAGATGGGCCCTGCCACTTGCTACATGCTTTGACATAATACAGCAAGTATAAAGATTTGACATTTTTGATATCTCATTTAACTAAAAAACACCCTAAGAGTTTGAAATGATGGTTTTGAATTCATTCTACTTAATTTGCATACTAATATACACTTCTTTCTCAGGGTTGGGTTTTCTTCATGATCTGTGATGCAAGCTATTAATAGCTACATAACAATCACAACTTGCTCCTGCCAGAGGATTACCTTTGTGTGGTAACCATGGAAGTATAGATGCCGCAGCAAGTCATTGTGGCAACTTGTTATAAACACGCAATCATTCCATTGGCATGACAAAGTTCCATCTTTATCTGAACATAAACGAGGTGGAGATTAGCAGTCTTCAGTATCTGTTAAAGAACAAGCATCCTTTCCTTCTTTAGCTCAGATTACTGAGTGGTAAGAGCGTCCGCCTCGGGAGCTGTAGCCTTGTAGACTCGGATTTGATTGCAAATTGGGTCAAACCAAGAACTTTAAAATTGGTATTCAAGGCTTCCCTGGTATTCAAGGTTCAGCGTTAAAAAACAGTGTGGAAAACAAGCTGGCAAGTTTACTTGATGTACCACTGGGAAAGGCACTTAGTGGGATTATCCCATCTTGTAATGACAGACAGGTGGCCGGCAACTCCTAAGTGAGCTCGTTGAAGTGCTTTGATTGCTTTCTCCTCATAGGAGGATATACAAATATGCAACTAATACCTTTTGATAGTTCTAAATAATCAACTTATTAGAAACGTGAACTGTAAAAGTCGCAATGTTTTCAAGATTTAAGCATATTTAATGACAGGACCCAGGCATCAGAAACAAACAACTACAGTAGGATATGGCAAACGTACTTTGAAAAGAAGGCTCACATGCACAACTTCTTTGATAATGGTCGTGCAAATGAGTATAAAAATCACTCAAGTCACGAAAGATTTCTTGGCAGTTGTTCCATTCACATTGCAAATTTAATTCCTCACTCTTCACACATTTTCGTCCATGTCGACTGGTCATATCAAAAACGGAAATAATTTTTACAGAGAGATTAGTCTATTTGTCGATATAAGTACGGTATTTTCTATGTTCTGCTCATATATATCGGCACACTGTACCGGTACCAGTGTAGCCTACAGCAAAAATCTAAACCAAATCAGTAGCTAAATAATAGTAAACATCGTAACATCAATAGACCAATACTGCAGCAACACTGAAAAGGTAGGCCTACCTGCACAATTTTGGGAGCTTGTTTGAATTAAGCTGCATCTTATACCGGTAACAGGCGAATATATTACGAGCACAAAGACCGCTAGGGGTGCAAGTGAGTTATTAGTAAGGGGTTAGGGCCAAACCCAAACCCCCTAAACCCTAACCCCAAATCACAGCTTCATTCAAAACAACAGAACAGAACATGTTTTATTTGGCGAGTAGAAAATATAGCACAGTAACACATCACATGTTAAAAATGCTCTACACAATCTAAAGCCGTGGAATGCAGCGCAAGAGCAAAGCTCACCCAGGAAACTACAACCACAAACCTTGAAATTCCAATGCGCTAGCCTATCTTCAAAAATTATCAACGAAAACAAAAAAAGCAAATGTGCAACGCAAAATCATTGAGCAAAGTAAGTTTACGCTGAAGCAAACCATTCACAAAAACCATATACAAAATACACTCCCAAGTTTGGTTTGAACAGAAAGCAATTGTCGAGGGGTTTAACATTCCTACTATGTACTGGTAACATAACAAACAAACAAGTTCCCAATTTTGCAACTCCTAGGCAATAGATTTGATAAGTCAAGACTTAAACTGACTAAGCCCAGATCATACCGCTAGCTTATATCAAAAACTGATAATACAAGACCAGTAACTGCAAGATACATAGGCCTACTCTGTACTAGCGACTAGCTCTGTGCTTAGGCATAGGCTACATTTCGTTACCTGCTTACAGCTTTTATAAATCAAACTAGCAACTGGAATGTTGTGTTACACTGTACAGGTTCAGGTTTGGCAATGCCACGATATGCAATAAATTTCAGTTCTCATTAATTTTTTCAGGCCTCTACTTTTGTCACTTTTGTGGATGTACCAGTAGTCCAGAACAGATCTTATGGAGTAGGGTTCCATGACGCCAATTCATGATTACGACGACGCATCACAATGGGCAGTGACGTCACAAAGCTGCAGGTATAAATCGGCTGAAAATGCATAGGTTTAGAAAGGACTTTTCGACAAAAACGCGTGAAACAAGGCCTAGATAAATTTTTTTGGAAAAAAAATCCAATGGGGTGAAGGCCAAAGTATTGAGAAATATTACAAATAAGAATGAACCGCGAAAATTACGCTCAGGGAAAGAAATACGCCATTCAATCGCATTGGATTAGCGATAAGCACCGCCCGTCCGTCCCGTACAGCGACTATACAGTGGCGTGCGCTGTCGCTGCAAAACGTGAACCATACGTGAATAGCTGGTTTTGGAAAATTGAAAAGAAGTAATTTTTATGTTCAAGTGCTTACAACTGAGCTGTGCCAATTTATTACGATTACTTCAGGGTAAAAAATAGTTTTTTATGCTATGGACAGCATGACTAAATATTTTAACAAACATGCACAACCTATTCTCAATTACCAGTTTCTCTAGACCAGTGCTGTTCAAACTTTTTTTCGGCAGGGCACACCTAGAAATTTTGATATGCCTGCGGCACACTACAAGCTACTACTTTTAAATCATCACAAACTTTGCAATGCAAGCTACGTTACTCAAAACACTTTGTAATTCCCCAGATCATAAAACTGTTACGTCGACTGGAATAGTGTAATGTTTAACCACATCGCAAGGGCGTTGAAAAGTGGGAGCTGAAGCCCCCATAGAAATTTTGAGCCCCCCCCCCCCCTTTCAGCCCTTGAAATTAAGCACAAAATTTATGAGTGATGTGTCTTCTGCATACATTTTCGTAAGAGTAATTTTGAGAGCAAATGTACGCGAGCATTGACGCCGTCGTAAAACCACCAGAAGAAAGTAGAAAATATAATATATCAACTTACTGAGAAGCAATATTGATTGAGTAATTAGTATGACGGCTGAATCGAAGTTTATGAAGTTCTTTCGTTCAGTTTTTGGCTTCCACGAAGCAAAACTGCATCTCGCAAACTACAAAAACTGCTAGAAGAAAAACTGAACTTGTAATTTTTTTTTACGCATGATGTATGCTGCGATAGACGTTGGTATGGTAACACAAATGTGAGCCCCCCCTACTCGAAAGTACTTCCAACGCCACTGCCACATCGCTTCTAGTGCGGGAGGTCTGGGGTAAGATTCCCGGGCCGGTCAAATCGGACTCAGCGTTGCCAACGGCTCACCACCGCTGCGACATTCTTTCTGTATTCCCCCTACGCAAAGTCGCGAAGATGGGCCCCCAACTCATTACACGCTTCGGCGTATTCTCAAAAGTACCGGTATTATGAAGATTTGATAAACCGGTACAAAAAACAAAACCACCCAAAACACAAACATTAGCAGCATTTTATGCAAAGGATGCGCTTGCATACGCACACACATTGCTTTGGTTTGGGGCTGAATATCAGACAGGCAACCCCTTAGGACCTGCTCCACGCTCTTCAGTCCGGATCTTTACTCATTTTTAATGAAAGTAAGGGAAGAAAAAGCCGACTCGTACAAATATGTGGTGGCGACGGGCAACAAAACATCAATTGCCCTTGCGGCAATATAGCCATTATAGCATGTAAACTTTCAATTTTTTCCCGGGGAGCATACCCCCCGGACCCCCCTAGAACTTTTCTTATTTCTCAATCAGCTTAAATTTGTTCTGTCAAAAAAACACGCTTGAAAAATGTGGAAATTATGCCTCCCCCTTTCAAAATTTCTCGCTACGCCATTGGATTTAATATGCCGCTACCAACAAATATCAATGAAAGAAATGCTGCAATAAATCATGGGAGAATTGTTTAAACAAAATCACAGAATGAATAGGCCTATCCTCGAAGTGCTACAATTAATCGATATTTTATTGTCGATTGGTATAAAGACCACTCCTCCTGCTCCTGGCTGGAATATCCCGACGTGTTGGAGGCTGCGTTTTGTTTTTATTGCCGTGTCTTCAATGCCACAATAAGTAGACTAATGTCTTATATGAAGCTAGTTTTAAAAACTTATGTACATTGTCTCAAAAACACAAATAAGTTGGTCACATCAGAAACACAAATAAGTTGGGTCACATTTCATCTAAGAAAACCCGTAGATTTGACTTATTATGGGTGAAAGACTCGGGATCGATTCCTGAGTTTCCAATATTTTACTGCGCTTCAGCAATAGTTTTGTAGTTGTTTATTTCTATGCAAAATATGCTCAGACGTAAACAAAGGCTGAAAAGATGGCATAGAAAAAGAAAGGTGCAAAAAAATGTTTAACCGTTGAAGCATGCAGATTGCAGACCCACAACCACTATGAAAGCAGTTATGGGTCTACAATCTACATGGTTGCACAACCGATGATATTAGCAGAAACTTAATCACTACACCTAAAGTAAACAAAGTGAAACAATGTGAAATATGTTGTGTAATGTTGACAAACGCACAATAAACAAAAAGTTAGTCATTTTTAAGAAGTACATGATTATTTACCTTTTTGTAAATTTGGCAAGGCATGCAGTGCATGCCTTGCACTAAATGGAGAATACGTCCCTGATTTACAGTGATTATATCCTTCAAAAAAATTATTTGGAAGTGTGGTGCGTTTTTGAATTATCAGTTTCGATACACAAGACATGCCTGGTATCAATGTCTTATCTCCTAGAGTTTCCGAAAATAGCTGCTTTAACCTATGATCCTGTTAAATACATTACAATATACTTACAAAATAAAAAAAAATTACAGTAAGAAGTGCAATAGCCTACTTTAGGAATGCCGATTAAACTACACCTACGAAAAGCTAATGTGCCTATCGTCTTATTCATGTTTTCGGGTAGCTCTGCAAAAATCACAATTTATGACGTCATTTCGCCCCCCATGTTTTTTCCTGGCAGCGCCACTGCTTAAAGAATGAACCAATTAAGCCTTCTAAATTGGAGAAAGACCTTGGTATCATGATTAGTTCAGATCTTAAATCATCTTCCCATGTATTAGTAATAGTACAGAAAGCTGAAAAATGCCTGGCAGTGCTGAAAAGAAACAAATTGTTTCTCGTGACAAACGAATATTTTTGAAACTGTACATACAACTTGTAAGACCTATTTTGGAATACGCTGTGTGAGTACGGAATCCTCACATGTCAAGGGATATTGAACTAATCGAAAGGGTGCAGCATCGCGCCACAAAACGTATCAAGGGAATCCACTCCGAAAGTTATAGTGACCGTTCAAAATTCTGGGTCTGGACTCACTTCAGGCTCGTCGTTGTATGCTAGATTTGACTGAAGTATTCAAAATTCTGCACAGCGCTGTTCAAACATGTCATAATTTACTGAATTTAAACTCCTCACCATGTATAGCCTACGAGGGCATACTTTTAAGTTGAGAAAAGCTCAGTGTAAACTTGATTGTCGTAAAACCTTTTCTTTGCATCGAACAGCCTCCCAGAGGAAGTGATTCACTCGACAACCTTGTATGCGTTTCGAAAAAGAGTTTTGAAGTTTTTAAGTGCCAACGATGTTTCATATTTTAAGGTGTGATTGTATATCTGTCCTTGCGCGATTAGTTTGAGTGAAATTCAGAGGTGGGCACAACTTCGTTAATCGTTAATAACGAAGCTAACTTTTTCATTAACTAGGTAGTTCGTTAAATTTCTTTTTGAAATTAACGGACTAAATTAACTTCCGTTTGTGATTGATAACTTCCGTTAAAAAATTTCGCAAACTTTTAATTCTCTTACGTTGGTTAAGTTTGACATCGATGAACTAGCAAAATACGACCAATGAGGTCAAAAAGCGAGATAAAAGCAACAAAACATTATTGCTTGTGAGCAGAAAAATTGCTTAAATGTTTACGCAAACATTGACACTAAAAAATTTTTTAGCTTTTTTTATAAAAGAAATACCGTTTTAAGTCAAAATTAACGATTTAACGAATATAGTTAACTTCCGTTAATTGGAGCTGAACTTAACGAATTAACGTTAACGGAGGTGATTACTGTGTTAATAAAGTGGGCTAGTGGTTAACGAAGCTAACATTTTGCATTAACTTGCCCATCTATGGTGAAATTATTTGTTTTAGCAGACATCCTAAGAAATGTGTACAATTTACCAGAGTAATGATTTGGCTAGTTTTGTGACCACTGACCAGACTTTTTTTCTGGCTAGTTTTGAATTAATGAGTTTATAAAAATTGTATTATTGTATTGCAGAATAGCATGATTTTTTTTTTTTCTTTTGCTGAATTCTGTGTTCTGTTAGCTTACACTATTACCGGTACCGGTATCTGTGTAGTCATTTTCCCAACTGCACCGTTTCGCTTATTTTCGCGTAAAAAACTGGAGTTTTTGAGAGTAGATTTTGAAATTTAGATTTTGAGATTTGTTCAAGGTATTATTAGCCTTCGCAGATTTTGCACTAACGTGACGATTTGCATAATTAATATTTTCACTTAATTTTTAACTTCAGATTTTTTCACTTCTCGTAGCGGCTCGCTGGTAGGCACTAGAATAGACGAAGTTTTATGGTCTGTAGAACAAGATTTGAAAAAATGTGCCGGTAACCAAAATCACGCTTCATTGACAGGGGTACAAATGCATGTTGAGCATTGGGGGGATGATTTAGCAAA
The DNA here is from genome assembly GCA_964006365.1 of Trididemnum miniatum. Lineage (NCBI taxonomy): Eukaryota > Metazoa > Chordata > Ascidiacea > Aplousobranchia > Didemnidae > Trididemnum > Trididemnum miniatum. The sequence goes on along the minus strand of OZ023234.1, from coordinate 13,194,262 downwards.
ATTGATCATTTTTCAATATTGGGGGGATGGTATTGGCTCGTATGGGAAATTTTCCTCTTCCATGAAATATATATTGGGGAGGATGCTGTTAGATTATTGGCGGGGGGATACATCCCCCCTAGATTTGTACCCATGTTGATTAAATTTCCGAAAAACAGTGGCAAGTCACGTGACTAATCCTATCCTACAGACCAGAAAACGTCGTCCATTCTAGTGCCTACCCGGCTCGCTAGCGCTGCAGAGCGACTGCTGTTTCTTAGGTTTTTTTCACACGGACGATAGTTGTCGTACGACACCTGTCGTGCAACAGTATGTTTGCCTTAGATCAGGGGTGAGAATTTATGTTCAAACGAAGGACCGCATTTGAAAATATTTTGAAGCCGAGGGCCGCACGTCCGCAGATGTTATATTTTCCATTCAAATTCAAGTGAAGAGCAAAATAAACGTCATTACGTCCGCACAGTGGCGTAGCGAGAAACTTTAAAAGATAGGGGGCATACTTTCCACATATATTCCAGCGTATTTTTTCGGCAGAACTAATTTGAAGCTAATTGAGAAACAAAAAAACTCTAGAGGGTTCCGGGGGCATGCTTCCCCGGAAAATTTTTGAAAATTTGCATGCTGTGATAGCTATTTTAATGCTTTTTGAATAATTTTCACGCAAATTTTGTTTAAATTTTTTGACCCTAATTCTGAGTGCTTCACCAAATATGATGCATTTTGTTCACACATTTTCGCTTATGCGTGGTTAAGGCGCAAGACTTATTGCTATCAAAGAGGTTCGAAATTATGGAAAAATTGCATACATCAAAAGCACGTTTGAAAATGACTGGTAGAAGGATGCATAGACCTCATCCTACCGCGCTAGATCCGCCCCTGGCAATAAGCTACAGAAACCATCAAAAGAGTCTGGCATATTTCAGTCACTTGTCAAATGTTGTTTTTTTACTAAATGACAGAGTCAAAAAGAGGGAATGGCACAATGCCCCCCCCCCCCCTCTTAAATACTCTTCCACGTCAGCAGTTGTCCTTTTTTCACTGACATTCGCGCGGAGCTGCAGAAAAACGAAAAAAGTCGTTTTTTCCTTGATTCACGTTAGGAGCGTATATTTCCGTAAGTGCCCGCGGCCCGCATAAAATGGTCTCGCGGGCCGCACTTTGCCCACCCCTGCCTTAGATCAAATGGAGCCTTTCACACGGAGTCGCAGTCGCAGGTTGAGTCGATGACCTGTGGCAGCGACAGAAATTAAGGTGTCGTGGACATGCGACTTTACTGGACGACTTTTCAGTCGTACGATGGTATCAAATCAAACCAAATTTATTCACTTACAAATTTCCACTACAATAAAAGCAACGGTACAGCAATACAGAAATGTGTACATAGGAGGACAGCATAGGGAGCAAAGCTCATGTACAAAGTCGCTTCCACCTGAAATACATACCCATACTACCAGCGAGCGTGAAAGTGGAATTTATAACAAAAATGAAATTAATACAGTACATAAAGTCATAACCTTATCCCTGCAGACTGTAGTAATGCGTAATTGAAAAGTCTTTAATTTAGGTATCCTTCCTATTGATCGTTATCATGCATACAGGATATATTATTGTGCCCAAAAACCTTTATATCGAAACTAGTTTAGTAAAGTATCCCAACCGAAACACATGGGAAACTTCCAAACATCAAGAAGTGATAACATGTAAAATATTATCAGAAAGAACTGGTGAACATAGAGTCTGTTTTCAGTTGTTATTCGTATCATTGGGGGAATATTTGGTAATTAACTCTTGTTTGATTTTACGTTTGAAGCAGCTAAAGCTGAGGTTCTTCCATTCAGGCTGTAAAGAATTCCATATTTGAACACCAGCAAATTGCAGACTATTTTTACCTTTGTTTGTTCTTATTTGAGGCAGAACATAATTTTTCTTGGAGGCGTTTCTAGTTTCGTAACGGTGAGTGGTAGCAGTGGAGTTAAAATATTTTTCGAAAGTGTTGGTGAGCATTTGACTGCGATACTTAAACACAAATTTGGCCAATTCCAACTTGTAGATGTCTCTAATGTTGAGAATATTCTATGGGGCGCCGTTTGGAAAAAAACTATTCGTTTTGTGAACCATGTTTTTTGAGCTTATTTAGACCATAGTTTGTCCGATATGTATATTGGAAATATCCTACTTATATATCGGACAAAATGTACTCTAAGTCGGACCAAAATACACGCGCAAAATAAGTCAGACAAAATCGTTTTTTTCCAAACGGCGCGTCACACGCTTTTTGGAAAAAAAACGATTTTGTGACCCCTGTTTTTCGAGCTTATTTGGACTATAATTAGTCCGATATATATTGACATATATCGGAAATATCCGACTTATATATCGGACAAATTGTGCTCTAAGTCGGACCAAAAACCACACGCAAAACAAGTCGGATATTTCCGACTTATATATCGGACAAATTCGCCGTTTGGAAAAAAACTACACGTTTTGTGAACCATGTTTTTTGAGCTTGTTTAGACTCAAAAAGCATGGTTCACAAAACGAATAGTTTTTTTCCAAACGGCGCCCCATAATATTCAGTAAGTGAAATAAAGAATTATTTGTTACCGCGCTTTTATAGCTCACTCAGTGGCGTAGCAAGGGGGGGGGGGGCGGGAAGGTGGTCCGCCCCGGGCCGCACGCCCGGGAGACGGCATTTTGGATAAGCTTTATGTAATTATTTTTCTTAATTATTTTGAACAACTGTTACTTGGCTATATCGCTTATTTGCTATTCGCAAATCATCTTACTGTGTTGCCCAGTGCCCAGGCGCAAAGTTGCGGAAATGGGCCCCGCCATCTCGTTAACGCTTTAATTGGTGTATTCCCACTAGTATAAAAAAGATTTGATTTTAATGTGTATTATGTCACAATTGCGCACTGTTTTCTTCGTATTTGCGTTATTTGAATCGCTCACACTCAGCGTGCGAATGCAGTAGGCCTATAGGCACGCAAGTAACATGGGCGCACGCAGGGGGGGGAGGCCACGGTGCCATGGCCCACCCCTTTGGCTCTGTAGTAAGGTGTTAAAACCTAACTTTCAGTCTATAATTTCTCAAACTAATAACGGTTGCAGCCTCCTTCCACTTATTTTAGCCAAGCTTCTGCTTTCAGACATAAACTCCAAAAATGTTTTTGCAGTGTCTATAGTAACTGCCAGTGGCGTAGCCACCGGGGGGGGGGGGGGATATGGGGATTACAATCCCCTTCCCATTGAGCCTCAAATGACGTCATACACAAACTGTGCGCACAAAATGCATCATTGGTGAAGCACTCAAAGTTAGGGGCCAAAAATATAACAAACTTTCCTTAAAAATTGTTCAAAAAGCACTAAAATGGTCATTGCAGTATGCAAATTTTCAAAAAATTTCCGGGGGAGCATGCCCCCGGACCCCCCAGAGTCGTTTTGGCACTTAAGTTGCTTAAAAATAACTCTGCCCGAAAAAATGCGCTTGAAAAAAGTGACGAAAATTGATGCCCCCCTCCCTCAAAAAATTTCTGAATACGCCCCTGACACGAACCATTTTCAAAAGGCTTATTTACGCCCGTTTCCGAGTTTAAACGTCTTTGCATTTAGTTAACATTCAACCCAATTCAAAATTACATGTACCCCACCAAAACTTTCTGGACCCGCTCCTGTATACAACTATAATCAAATGTAAAGTCATTCTCCCCCCCCCCCCCCCCTTCATTGCAAAATCCTGGCTACGCTAAGGGTGACTGCACTCAATGCATGCCCTTTTTCGATATAAAAGTGTGTTAAAAAGAGTGTTTTTTTTTATGTAAGAACCGCTAAAATTCGTTGGCAGCTGGGGGCGTAGCCCGATCTGGGCCCAGACCCCCTTCCGGTCTGGGCGTAGCCCCCAGACCCCCGGTTATGTTCCCTACCCCTTTGGCCAAATCCTGGGTACACCACTGCATTTGGGGGCGGCAATTTCTCGAACCGCCCCGGGCGGCAGAACCTCTAGCTACGCCACTGAGCTCACTTTACTGATGATTCTTAATATTATATTTTGAATGACTAGCATTGTTTTAATAATTGATTTGCAGGCACTTCCCCACGTGAGAATACCACATAATAAATTCGGGTAGATAAAACTATAATATAGAGATAGGCTTATAAGCGGTTTTTTACTTTAAGTAATTCCGAATTTTGCAGAAAATTCCTGTCTTTTGGGAAAATTTTTTGCACAAACACTTAACATGATGGGCCCAACTTAGCTTATCGTCAATGAAAATTCCGAGGTATTTTGCAACAGTAGATTGTTTCAGAGGTTTATCCTTCATGATTAACTCAAAAGCTTTAATTTAAGACGGTTTTTTCCAGGTCCAAATGTAATGTATGTACCTGTACTGTAGTTTTGTCACAGTTCAATGATAGCTTGTTCTGTTTTAGAAACTCTTCAATGTTAATAAACTCTTTTTGTATTTTTCCGCGTAATCTGGATGGGTTTTTATCCTGAATTTTAAGAGCTGTATCATCAATAAATAATCTTACTTCAAAGTTGGAAGCGCTTACAATGTCATTTATATATAGAGAAAATAATGTTGGGCCTAGAGTTGATCCCTGGGAAATTCCACATATTACCTCCTGGTTGTTGGACATGACGTTGTTTACAAAGACATACTGATTTCTTTTACGTAGGTAACTTTCTAATAGTTACAGGATATTACCTCTCACTCCATATGTTTTTAACTTTTTTAACAAAATATTGTGATTAACTGTGTCAAACGCTTTTTTTAGGTCTAGTAAGATTATGCATGTATATTTTTTATCGTCAGTGGCTTTGTTAATCTGAGAAAGAACATCTGCTAACAGGAGAAAATTGTAATGGTTCTTTCAAAATCCAAATTGATGTTTATTTAAAATTTCAAAATCAAACAAACATTTATCAAGCCTTTGCAATATTAGAGTTTCAAATATTTTTAAGAATGGAGACAAAATTGAAAGTGGTCGGTAATTGTTGTTTGCTGGGCAGCTTAGTGGAGCCACCCTTATGGACTGGAATGACTTTTGCTAGACTTATGCTAATTTTAGTTCGTCAAGAAATACACCCATTAGCATACAATCCAATGGAGCTTTTCACACGAAGTCGCAGTCGTAAGCAAGGATGGCAGTACGGTGCGGTACGGTATGGTACGCAAGTACAGTGCGGTACGCTCCATTTTTCGGCAAATAGTACGGTACGCTTGTACGGTACGTAATTATTGCTAAGGTACGGGTACGGTACGTTGGTACGTGTTATAAATATGCGTACTAAACGTACCTTACGTACCGTACAATGTGGTACAGTACGTAACTTGGTATTGTGAAATTTTGTGAACAAGAAAAACAAAGCTTTTATTGACGTACAACATTTCCAAAAACAAACATAAGTAAACGGTAACATTACACTCTGTAGCTTCAGAAATATGCACATAGGAGAAGGCGAAGGCAGTAAAGTCCATTTAGGTCGCTGCCACCTGAAGTACAGAAGATCAAGGACCGATGGGACAAAAACACTGAATGATTAAATATATTCACAGCGATACAGAATTGATAATGTGTAGTGCACCATCAGTCCTGGCGGTAATCTTGAAACTACGGACTTGCAAAAAAAAAAAAAAAACGAGGTTTGAAGCACAAAGCAGGAATTGAAACACGTAAGCATGCAATTATGCAATTATACAATTTTTAAATGTTACAATAAGATTGTCCCTGAAAACTAATTGGTAATTACAAAAAAAAGGTTGTGACAAAAAAAGGTTAATGCTCTTGCAAAACTTTTAAGTTATGTACAAATAGTTATGGCCAGTAGTCAGTGGACAGAGAACTCCTCTGGGGCCTAACACAAACAGAGTATTTTTTATTTAGAATATTAATATGCGGCATTACAAATTCACAATAACAGGTCGCAATTATACATGGTATGCACCCACCGTGAATTTCAATTGAGAGAGGATTCATGAGCACAACAAAAGATGCTATCGGTAAGTCATTGGAGAAGTCTCTTTTGGTCTTCTGACGTCCCTTTAATAGTCCTGGCTTCCTTGAAACAGAGCTTGGTAGGGTGCAGAGTGCAGACTACCAATAGGCTTATACGGGAAATTTTACGCAATGCGCATTTCGGTGGACAAGTTTGGACTTGTTCATAATGTTCTATTGTCACCGAGCAGCACTATTTTCTGTCGTAACCTACAGTATTTGGAAAGCAATTAAAAAAAGAAAAATTCGGCTAATGTTTACTCAGCTTTTACAAAACGTAGGAGCTAGCTGCGGTTCCGATCGCCCACATGAATTGTATCGATCAGTGTGACTGGGATCAGGGGCGGATCCAAAAATTTTTTAGAGGGGGGTGTGATTTTATATTAAGTTGAATGTCAACTAAATACTAAGACGTTTAGTTTGGAAAACGGCCGTACATAAGCCCTCTGAAAATGTTTTGCATCAGGGGCGTATTCAAAATCTTTTTCAGGGAAGGGCACCAAATTTCGTCACTTTTTCAAGCGTAGTTTTTTTTCCGGAAGAGTTAATTTTAAGCAACTTAAGTAACAAAAACAACTCTAGGGGGGACCGGGGATATGCTCCCACGGAAATTTTTCAAAAATTTGCATACTGCAATGGCCATTTTAGCGCTTTTTGTACAATTTTCAGGCAAAGTTTGTTCATATTTTTGGCCCCTTCCTTTGAGTGCTTCACCAAATATCATGCATTTTGTAGCTTACGCACAGTTTTGATTATGCGTGCTTAAGGCGACTAAGGCTTATTGTAATGAAGAGGTTCGAAATTATGGAAAAATTTTATTTATCCAAAGCATTGTTGGCAGGTGGGGGGATGCATCCCCCACACCCCCCCCTCCCCCCTGGATCCGCTCCTGACTGGGACATTGCTTTTCCAGACTGATGATAGCCGCGTCAGTCAAGGTAGGATGCGATATGTTCTATTCTATTCATACGGTAGAACATCGCTGGCGACTTGGTAGTTTCGAGGACCCCACAAGTATTCTTATTGTAGCTGGAAAGCTTGTATAGGGTTCAATTTCCGATCAGGTCGCATATTGCAAACTTTAACCTATTTATAAGCATTGCAATAGCACTTATCTAATTTGGCGTGCGGCCAAGAATGGCGGTAGGTAGGTACGGTACGTAATTTTTAGGTACGGTACGTTTTAACGTACGGTACGTTTTAAGTGTACCATTCATTGGTACAGTACGCTTGTTAAATTTATTCGAAGTACGTTACGTTAGTAAGGAACGGTTAAAATTTTGAAGTACGGGTACGTAAATGTTGAACGTAACGTACCGTACTGCCAACCCTGGTCGTAAGTGCGACATGCTGACATAACAATTACAACCGAGTGACGTAAAAAGCACAAAAATTTTCTCCCCAGCACATTAAAACAGCAGCAGGTTCTTCCACCTCCATTTTTAAATGAAATCATACGACTGCTGTCGCTCGTGGGAAAGTCGCTCTTAAAAACAACGAGACGAAAATTGAAGACGTATGACTCGTGTCGTCCGGGTGAAAGCTGCCGTATTCTTAGAGAGCAGTGCTCGTCCCACCGAGATTTTTGGTAAAACCCCAGATTATCCCTTCAAAAAATCCAGATACGTAACCAAAACCCCAGAGACAAAATCATACGTTTTAACAGCAGCAACGGATTTATGTATAACTCAAATCGACGTAAGTGATGTTTCGTTGATGATTTTTGGTTTAATCAGACAAAAAATGATATGGATAGAAAACGATAAAAATGTGAAAAAGGAAGGCAACAGAAACCATGCAAGCTAAATTGAGTCAGAAGTTACAACATCACTGCAAGATTAAACTTACCAGTAAATAGCTCTATCACCACCTAACTCAGTAATTCTAAAAATAAGTAAATAGAAAAAGAACTTAGCCTACTGCTCAATCACATTCAAAACTGTCCTTGAGTAACGTATAAACCTAATTAAACACAACTTAAAACTTTAGTCTAAAATCGGTGTAGTTTAATCAGTTTTGATCAGTTCAACTATTCATCACCACTTCTACTTAATGTTGGTTACCCTCTCAAGCATTTGGCTTTCAAGCCTTAAGCCGTGGTCACACGAGGCGAGTTACTCGCGCGAGTTTCAATCAACGAGTAACATTGCCGCGAGGTAGTTACTAAACAATCATTCGCGCCGACACTCCCGCCATTTAAATCAGTGTTGTTTTATGAATTTATACGATTTAAACCAGTGGTTTTCAACCTTTCTAAAGTCGCGGACTCCTTAAGTTAAGCAATTTGTAGTTGCGGATCCCACAAAAATCACCAAAATCAAGCGAAGACTTAAAAAAAGTCAACACGTACGCACCCGTAGGCCTATAATTTTTCATCCAAAATCAAGTGAAGACCAAAACACGCTCGTACACGTCCAATTTTCCAGCCAAAATCAAGTGAAGACACACGTCCAATTTTCCGCCCGAAATTAAGTGCAGTGCAAAGAGAAGGTGCGGACCCTTTGGCCTTTGCGACCCCCTCAAAATCATTCGCGGACCACTTGGGGGTCCGCGGACCCGAGGTTGAAAACCACTGATTTAAGCTAATTATTAGTTAGCTATTTATTAGTGAATATGTCACCAGTTAAGCGCCAAGTTGTTAATCGTTTAGTTCGCTTAGCATGCGCCGAAATATCGCAAGAGGTCTTGAAAGAGCTTAGGTCAAAAATGAAAAGAAAGTGGGCGAAAGAATGGGTAGCTGAAAGGGGAAATTTCGGAGCTTCTGATAAATCTTTTGCGAGAATTAGCTTTAGAAGATCCGGCCGGTAGCATGAGTGTGCTGCGTTGCATTAATCTCACCGGCCATAAAGAAGCAAGACACAGTCATGAGATCGTCTATTTCATGTAAAACTAAACTGGAAACAACTTTGAGCTTCCTGGCAAGTGGCGACAGTTTCCACTCTCTGAGATTGCTTTTTAGAGTACGATTGTGAAGTAATAGATAACACATTCTCCTTTCATCTAAATTTCTAAAATTATGTTTTCCTTGATGTTCCAAATTCTGTGACTTATCCATCACCTACTGTAGTTACTATCGCCATAAAACACATTCTCCTTTCATGTGCAAAAATACATTTTCTTTGACAATCCAAATTCTCCCTCTTGTGAGTTGTATGACCTGACCTCCAACTATCCACTCATTAATACGTTGTTCGATGTGGGGTTTTGCTTTCGCTTGCGGTTTAGCTTCAACAAGAAGAGATTGCGATGTTGTGCTTTATTGCCGGTAGTTTGCTAAGGTTAATGGAGTGTCAGCCGGCTTTGATGTGAAATAGTCTTGTCTTTTTGCTATTAAAGCTGAATTACATTCTTTGCATGCAATGAATGCGTTCTTATTAATGACAATTCAATCCCATTAACTTAATGCTCGGCTTTGTTAGCGGTTACTCGCCGCTGCTCATTGCCGTATGAATAGGAATCAAACTCTAATTTGCTTTTCAAGTTGACTATTTGAAGCACACGGGGATTTCCCTCGCTACTCGCGCGAGTAAAATTGAACATGTTCAACTCTACTCGCGCGAGTGATTTTTTGTTGCGAGTAGGTCACACGGAAAAATTCTCTCGCGCGAGAACTCGCCTCGTGTGACCACGGCTTTACTTGGCGCTTCTTTCTCGCTGTACCGTCTGCAACCATTTTGATCAGTTTTTGATTAAAACTTCAACAAAGATGTGAATTGAAAGCAAACATTATGTGCAGCAGAAGAAGCAAACACCCTAACGGAAAAAAAAAATCACTGATATTTTAGTACTTATCATTCTGTATACACCACCGGCCGTTAGCTCAGTTGCTAAGCGCACGCTATCGGTGCGGGAGGTCTGGGGTTCGATTCCCGGGCCGGTCAAATCTACACAGGGTCGCCAACAACTCGTTTCTTCGGAGCTGTGTTTCCCAGGCGCTAAGCCGCGGAGATGGGCCCCGCAACTCGTTACACGCTTCGGCGTAATACGGCGAGTATAATGAAGATTTGATTTGATTTTTCATTCTGTATATTGTCGTGATTTCTAACTTGTATTTTGAGAAAATGCTAGTAGCAGCGTTCTCTTAAAACCCAAGATGTTTAGTGAAAAAATACAGAACCCCAGAAACGCACTGCAAACCCATGATCTGAGGTTAAACTTAAAACCCCAGGCGTAGGAGCCTTGTTTGAGAGTGAATTTTGACAAAAATACTGCATTAATAATTTACCGCTTCGCTGATATTAGCTCATTACTGTGATTGGCTACTTCAGGGTTTGACGTCAATGTTCATTCCAATGTTCTCCGAAACCATAAACACTGGTTAGTTGGTTGCATCAATTAGTCTAGCTCAGGCACGAGCAACATAAGCTTACGGCCCCCGAGACCATTTTATGCGGCTCGCCGGCACTTTTAGAAATACTGTATAAGGCACTTCTAACCTCTTCGATAGCGATAAGCCTTGCGCCTCAACCTCGCATAAGCGAAAATGTGCGAACAAAATGCATCATATTTGGCAAAGCACTCAGAATTAGGGTCAAAAAATTTAAACAAAATTTGCGTGAAAATTATTCAAAAAGCATTAAAATAGCCACCACAGCATGTAAATTTTCAAAATTTTTACGGGGTAGCATGCCCCCGGACCCCTTAGAGCTTTTCTTGTTTCTCAATCAGCTTCAAATTACAGTAGCTCTGCCGAAAAAAAAAAATACGTTTGAATATATGTGGAAAGTATGCCCCCCTACCTTTTAAAGTTTCTTGCTACGCCACTGTGCGGACGTAATGACGTTTATTTTGCTCTTCACTTGAAATTGAGTGGAAAATTGGACATCTGCGGACGTGCGGCCCTCGGCTTGAAAATATTTTCAAATGCGGTCCTTCGGGTGAACATAATTGCTTAGTGCAAGTGTTACCACTGGATTTAACATGCTTCTTTTAAGTTTACTTGCGTGATAAAGTAAGTTTAAAGTAGCTGTAACACTTTGAAAGTAGCTGTAAAATTTCTTTTTCTTCTTCATTTACATCCTCCTGTCACAAGAAAGCGACGGTGGCGCTATGCAAAGGACGGATCGAGACTCGCTTAGGAGTTGATCTTGTTTCCGAGTTTTCTACTTGAATTTTGCTTCTGACTTCTTCAATTTGCTGTTTGTTAGATTTCACCAAGCAGAGATAACTGTCGTGAAGCATCTTATCCAAGGACGCAACAACGACGTTTGCTTTAAAGTAAACTGTAAAACAAGTTTAAAGTAGCATGTTAAATCCATGCGTGTTACTTGCGCTGCAGGTGCATTGTGGTTTATAAAAAGCATCTCTCTACTGAGATTATATTAAATAACAACAAGTTCGGCATAACGCGGCAAGTATTTTTTCCTTTTTGTATCTAGTTGCATATTATTGTTTAACCTTTTATCACAAGAAACCTATCAATTATAGGCATAACGACCTAGCTTAGGAGTCACCGACCACCATCCTATTCAAGCGCCTTTCAAAGACGGGGAAATCCGGTCAAGTGCCTTCTTCGAAGGCACAACAAGTAAACTTGGCGGCTTGTTCTTGACGCTGTATCTTCAATGCTGAACGTCAGGAAGGGAAGCAGTGAATACCAACTTTAAAAAGTCATTGGTTTGACCCTACCTGGAAACAAACCGGAGTCTACAGCTCCATGAGCGAATGCTCTCATCACTCAGCCATCTGAGCAGTTAAATTTGATTTTGAGCCTAATAAAGATTTGATTTGATTACTCATCAGTCATCAGTATATAACAATTGACCAATCACATCAGTTTATTTGCTTAATACTTTTTTGCAAACAAGAGTATGAATCGAGATAAAAACTCACGACAAAGGCCTACATCAGGGGTGTCCAAAGTCAGGTTCCGTTCCAATATAAATGGTGATCTTTTTACACTGATGGTGGCAACACTATTCAACGCGAGAACAAAATCGACGAGATCAAATTAAAACAATTATAATGCATGTGATAATCAAAACAATTACTAAATACTAATTTGGTTCCGAAAGTAGCAAAAAATAACCATCAAAAAACGTTATTGGCTGTCACGCACTTTCACATTAATTATCAAATTTGTCCGTCATGGAAAAGATTTGACTTGGACATCCCTGGCCTACACCAACCGTAGACAACATAGCTAAAACAAACATGCCTGAAATACTACTAATTAACGCAGCATAAAATCAGGCTGTGAAAATGTTAGACTTGTTTCTGGCAAGTTAGATTTATAGCGTAAATACGGTTTTCGAAATACAGCTTGATGCAGGGCTACAGTCAGAAGTGGATCTTACGATCACAATATTTTCGAGCTAATTTTTTGACCACCGGTAATTATAACGCATGAACATTAGCATCTCCTAGTATAAAATGTTGCGCAAATAGCATTTGCAAATGTTTGCTTGTAAACATTTTAGGGGGAGGGAGAGGCGGTCTAGTTACCCTCTTCTGGAACCGCCCCTGGCTACTGCAACGGTATCGGGCCTATTAGTTTGTAAGTAGTGGGCCTATCAGTTCATAACACCACAGTATTTTTCCGAGATTTTAGTTTTTCACCAATTATTGTTCCCAGCGAAGTCGCAATCGTTTAATTAGACTTGGAACTCAGAAATAATGTTAATGTTATCATTTAGTCTGAATTTCAAAAACTTATCAACCGACCATTAATTACGTAAAAATTAAAAGCGATTTAGCCTTCAGTTGTATTTTTTTTTTAGCTATTATAGTGCGGTTACCGATATGCGACAGGCGGCAACGCTACGCGTGGCACGTAACTTTTTTAGGACTTCGTTATATTTTTCTGTTCATTGACAGCCCGAAAACCCCCAACATTTACCTTAAACTATTGCAGCGTCGTCGCGCTTCGCGTGCGCGTATCGGTGAACACAACTCCTCGACAGATCATTTTTTCCTAGTCTGCTACATTACTAGCAGTGTTCCCTCTAAGCTGTGCGCGTGTGCGCGCGCACACGGCTTTTAGAGACTGCGCACACGCGTAAATTTACTGCGCACAGACATATGATGAAGCAATGTTCTCGGCCTGCAAATTGAAGAAAATTGGTCTTGGACCTGCTAAAAGGATGCATTTCTTCGCGAAATGTACCGTGCAGTACCAATTTTCTGAGATGTGTTACTTTTTACTATTTAAAAAATTGAAAATTAAAAAAAAAATTTAGTCAGTGCCATTCCGCTTTCATCCTTTAAACTAACCCCATACCCCCCTTTCTTATAGTATAAATTCCATTGTTTTGTTTTTTAATTTTTGCTTCAATCAATCGCTTCGACTCGGTAGTAAAGTTAGTTTCTTGATCTGTAGTTAGGAAAACATTTTGCATGCGTTGTTAAGGATCATAGCCTGGAACACACCTATACACATCATCCCATCATATGTGTCAAACTAATAATGATTGCAGACTCCTTTCATTTATTTTAGCCCAGCTTCTGCTTTTAGACTATAATAGTGACTGCACTCACTGGAAGTATTGGTATGTCCTTTTTTGATAAGAAAGTGTGCTGAAACAAGTTTTCATGTAAAAACCGCAAAAATGCGTTGGCGGCTGGGGGCTCCGCTCCGAGACCTCCCAGCAATGTCCTCCTCCTCTGTTAAATTGTGGGGCCTCCCTGATTGCGCATAATGTCCGTAATTAAGAAACAGTTTGAGGTATCAAAATAATTTTCGATTTACTATCCAAAATTTAGGATATCACGACATATTTTGGTATCTTTTCCTAACTTCTTTTTTTCGCATTGTTACTCAGTGCTCAATACGGCATTTACAAAGGTTGTGGTCAGTATCTGCTTGAGTTGTTACTCGGGCCCCTTCAAATTTTTTGGCTGCACGACGCCTCTGGTACCGTGGGCGACAAATGCACCAGCAGTAACATAACCAAGAAAAGTTGCGCTTGTTTGTTTTCAATAGCTGCCATATTCAATTTATTTATGGGTTGTTGCACAAGTGTGAGTTATTTCTAAAAAAGAACGCACTCGCCAAAGTTTTTGCGCACACAGTCTACCAAAAATTAGAGGGAACATTGATTACTAGTCAATCTTCTTTTTCTTTTTTAAATCCAAAATGTTTCTGAACAAAACGCAATGTTAGCAAATACATCTGAATGAGGAATACAACCACAGGTATGACAGAAAGAAAAGCAAATATGCCCAGAAAAGATGCCACAATCACATACTTCATTTCGTCAGGGCATGTAAAATGCTCTTCGGGAATACTAAGCAGCGTTTTTCCCGCCACTACCTTGTATCTATTTAAAGGTCCCGCGCATTGTGTCAAACCAACGGTAGCCATTTCTTGATTCAACTTTCTTTGAAGGATTCCCCTTATATTTTTGCCAATGAAGCTGTATAGAGCACTGCTGTTCACAGGATCTAAATTTACTTTTTGCTTCCTTAAAAAGCGTACTAATGAGACAATGTAACAGTTACATGTAAGAGGATTTCCAAATATCCAGATTTTTTGTAAAGATGTGCTGCTTGTATTTGCACCATCTAAATTTAAAGAACTAAGGGAACACTGATGAATGGCAAAGTATCTCAACCTTGGTAGTGTTGAAAATGCGAAGTGCGTAATCGCAGTAAGAGTAGGGTTATTATGAAGGAAAAAATATTTCAGATTTACAGCGCCTGTCATAGCATCCACGTCCAAAACCTTGAGCAAATTAAACGATAGATCCAAATACTCCAGCCGAGTTAGATCAGAAAAAGTTCCGTAAGGTAAAAACTGAATGTGATTTCTACTTAGATCTAAAATTTGAAGGTTTTTTAAAATGTTGATATATTTTGCATCAGTAATTGATAATCCACTTATTTCATTTGATGACAGCTGTAGCTCCTTCACAGTCCTCGGAAGATTTTGCGGAACGCTTGGTAAAAGGTTGTGATTTAACCTAAATAGCATAAACTTCAAAAAATCAAGCAAACTGCAAATGCATAAATCAAATAAAGCCAGTGAGGCAGCAAGTAAAGGAAAATTTTTTGTTTTATCAAAAGTATCAATTGATAAAAGAAATAACAATTACATTGTGCCGCGATAGAACAACACAAAACCGTGACAGTTTGCTTCGTTACTTTGCATTGTTTTTACAATGACCCATATTATATTTGTAACGGGAGAGTTTATGAGTCTGTGCCTGCAACTATAACTTACTTGAATGACTTAACCCTTTCTCAATTTTAACTGTTCTTACCTGATTACTCGCAAAGGCACATGCTGAGAAAAAACCATCGAAGACATCTCTTGAAGATTATTCGATGACAAGTCAAGATCTTCCAAATTTTCCAGTTTCTTGAAAAATAAATCTGGAACCGCTCTTATCAAGTTGCGCGATACATCCAATTTTTTGACCTCGCTAAAAATATAAAAGCCCGGTAAGCTCAGTTGATAAGACGTTGCTATTGCTGCGGGAGGTCTAGGGTTCAATTCCGGGGTCGGTCAAATCGGACACAGTGTCGCCAACTGCTTGCCACTGCTGCGAGTTTCTTCGGACCTGTGTTGGCTAGGCGCTAAGCCGCGGAGATGGGCCTCGCCACTCGTTACACGCTTCGGCGTAATACCGCGAGTATAATGAAAATTCGATTTTTTTTAAAATAGAAATTATAATGCAGTATATTAATGAATGTTTTTTATGATATAGTTCAGGGGCAGCAAAACAGGAAGACGAATCTTGTTCAGGAAAATTTCCAGCTGAACGACCGAACAACCGTATAGCTTGAAAACGATTGACCAGCTGCGTTGCGTGATAGACGCGGTCGAAAGAGTTAAGCACCAGAGTTTGATAAACCGAAAACCAGGCAGGGGAAGTAAAAAATCGACTCTTTATTATACTTGGCCTCGGGGTACTACGCCGAAGCGCGTAACGAGTAACGTGTCCCATCTTCGCAGTTTTAGCACCCGGGCAACAAAGCTCCGAAATAACATTGCAGCGGTGGCGGGTCGTTGGCAGCACTATGTCCGATCTGACTCGCCCAGAAATCGTTCCTCAGATCTACCGCACCAATAGCGATGGGTTTAGCCACAACGTCATCAGGCCGGTGCGAGGAAATAATTCAAAGGAAAAGCAAGCAAAGAAACGGTCAATGTTTTTTTTCCTGTAATAAAAATTTGGGTACGCCATTGAAAAAAATTCATAGAAAAATGAATTAATTATTCAACTCAGTAGTACGCCTATGTTAATCTTCAAAATAGCCTGCATAGACAAAGACACAACTGTCATTAAACACAATAAGCATGCTAGAACAAATTGATGTTTAAGAAACATTATTTAATCTAATGTCACACACTGTAGCTCGTTCAAATATTAAGACATGTTTTCGACTTTTAAAATCTTTGGTTGCTCTTCTGTTGTTATTATTCTCAGGCTTAAAGTTTCGTTAACTCATATGCAACAGGCGGAAACGACTGCGCGAAGTGAAATAAATGAATCTAAGTTGCGCGTGGTCGTGGCACAGAAAATACCGAACAACAAACAAGGTGAGAATAAATTTGTCGCGTCTTTCGTTGACGTCTGCCGTGTGTCGATAAATGCACTTCGGTAAAGGCTTCATTGCTTAGACTCCAAAAGTCCAAATGATATACAATGATAACTGAGGCATTAACATTCCAAACTAACCTAATTCCAGAAAAAGAATTCATTTCCAATCGGGAACCAAACAAGTTTCCACCGATTAGTAGAGTTTCGAGATTTTGAAAAGACGCTGATGAGTTGGTGCGATCAAAACATTCAGGAAAGAAATGAAGATGGTTGTCTGTAAATCATGTAAACTGAAAAATTATAAAATCGATACCATCACTGTAGACAAACAGCCTCATTATGCCTCTTCTTTTATTTTTTTTTAGCAGCAGTATAACGCTTTATAGCATGATCCATTAGTTATCACCGGTATTCCTCATAACTTATTGTGGAAATTGACGTCATGTTCAAAGTATTCCGAATGCTACGTATATTTGGAATAAACCTGGAGTAATTAACTCTCCCCCAATCTAATTTAGCTTACCTGCCGTAGCCAACCTAATTTACAGGATGTCACTTCCGGTCTGATCATAACAAAATTAGTGTTAGCAGCTTTCCTTCACGGCACAAATATTGCTTATATATGGGCGCATTGTCGACTAACAGCGTTCAATCATTCAAGATTAGTGTCAGCAAACGGGCCTTCATTTGAGAACGGCGTATGCTTACACAATGCGCGCTTCAAGCCGCCGCTGTTTTGTACTTTTTTAACCTGTAACTTTCAGGAGAAATTATAAAAAATAAGAAATACGCAATCATGGTAAATAAATACGTTTCAAATACCTCGTAAATCGATATATTTCAGCGGTGAAATCCCATTGGATTCGGGAAGACTGACATTGAAGCTTGCCTTGTCAGTGCATTCAATCGAATTATTTCTCAACAGCAGTTTTGACAATGATCCTTGGTTACTGATGAAATTAGGTGGTAAAGCTTCCAGATGATTTGAACTCAAGTCAATTGTTTCAATTCTTTGGTTGGTCGAAACGGCATTAAAATTCAAAACAGTTTTTAGGTTTTTTTCTTTGCAAGATATCAATTTTGCATTGCAATTACAAAGTTTATCCAAACACTTTCTTGTCCATACTTCTTTGCAAAGCACAGCTAGAAGCAATTGAAACATGAAGACGATTCCATTTCTTTTCATCATTTTCAACGTAAAGATTGCATTACACGCAGATTAATAGTTGCAAATATTAAAATCTACTTCCGTTTCACTTTGACTAGCTTCAACTGAAAAAAGGAATTACATGACGTATAATTACGATTTATTGTGATCTATTTCTGCTAGCAATTACAATGTTCAGTAGAAATCCCTGCACAACTCAAATCGTTGCAAATAAGGAGACACGAGTGATTCGAGTACGAGTTGGCAGCAAGCAGTGGCGTAGCCAGCCCAAAATTTCGGTGGGGACAAAACTTCATAGGCTTATCCAGTGGCGCACCCAAGATTCGGCAAAAGGAGGGGGTCTGAGGGCGAAGCCCCCAGCTGCCACGGATTTTTAGGGTTTTCACAAGAAAAATAGAGAAGGTACCCTTGATTGAGCCAATTTTTCTTCTTTTCACTCTCTTGCCTTAACCATAAGGAATAGCGCTTCAACAAAGATATCGCCGAAAACTACATGCTATAGGGTGTCTAGTTTAGGTAATGCATTATTTCCAAACGATGAAATTATGGCCGTAAAAACAAGTTAAAGATGGTCATACGTTTGGCTCAACCATGGTACCTTTTTTCTTTAGTTGAGCCACCTCGTTCTTTAGTTGAGCCACTGAATCCTCCTATCTAAGCGTTGCATTAACCTAATTCAAAAGTCGTTTAATTCACACAAGGGAACGAAACGAATTGTAATTTTGAACGGTGGAACAGCCAGTTTTATCCATGTTATAGTAGATGAGTCCCGGGTCAAACTTGTACTGCTCCATCACGGAGTACAAGTTATCAAAAAAGATGGACACGTTATGCCTGTTAAATGCGGTTGCTCTTGCCGCCGAAGTTGCTTTTGCCACTCTTAGTGATAGCTTATAACGATGCATAAAGTTGTTCAACCATTTCTTGCCCGCAATTTTTTCGGTAACCCAATTTTGAGGCCTTTTTACAGAGGTGGGCACAATTTCGTTATTCGTTAATAACGAAGCTAACTTTTTCATTAACTAGTTAGTTCGTTAAATTTCTTTTTGAAATTAACGGACTAAATTAACTTCCGTTAGTGCTTGATAACTTCCGTTAAATTTTTGTAAACGCTTATTTCTCTTATAGTTGGTTAAGTTTGACACCGATTAACTAGCAAAATACGACCAATGAGGTCAAAAAGCGATATAAAAACAACAAAACATATTGCTTGTGAGCAGAAAAATTGCTTAAATGTTTACGCAAACATTGATATTAAAAAATTTTAAGCTTTTTTTTTTAAAGAAATGCCGTTTTAAGTCAAAATTAACGATTTAACGAATTTAATTAACTTTCGTTTATAGCTGTGTTAACGAAGTAGTGGTTAACGAAGCTAACGTTTTGCAATAACTTGCCCATCTATGCCTTTTTATATTCTTTTTAGAAGCGTATTCCCATGCTTAGTACCTGACTTTACAGGGAGTCAAACCATAAAATCTGTTGCAAAGGTCCATGAGATGTTGAGCCAAATCGGTTTCCATTGCGGCAGTAAATACTTTTCTGTGTGAAGAGTACCCCACAGGATATCTTTTTAAAGTCATTTACTAAGTCTTTGGCTACTTTTTCAAGGTATATTTTTAAAGTCATTCTGTCAATCCCATGTTTTTCAGCACCTTTTTTGAAGGAAAGTTTATTTTCTCCTATGTCGGTTGCGGCCTTCTGAAATGCTGAAATCGGCACCTTTCCTCGTTCAATTTTGCGTTGGCCTATTGAAAGTTGTAAAATTCGATTATAAGCAAGAATACTAGGAAACTTTAAACAATAAACTATGTATCATAGCTAATTTCCAAAATAAAACCATGTTGCTCAACTAACAATTCACCACGTAGCTCACCTATAAAATTCGCATCCCCCGACTTAAAATCGAATATTTTGCCAGTACTCATTTTGCAACTCAGCGAAGTTTTAGCTACAAAAGATTGCTAAAAAACAAAAAAGCTAGCAGTACTACTTTCATGTCTTCCTCTGCTACACTTTTCAAGAAAATCGAATGAAGCATTTTTTCTAAAAATTTGTTATTTTGCTGTAAAAACACACTACCTGCTGCAGGATTTTTCGCCTAAGAGGCAACAGCACGAGGCTAAAGCGATCGGGAGTGCGTCACAAAAGCTGCATTTTATGACCGCCACGGTTCAGTAATTTTGGCTATTAAAAAAGAAATTAGAGATAAATCAACTATAAAACCGGCTCAACTAATGGCACCTTCCCCTACTCATTTTAGCGTAGTTGTTTTGTCGAAAAAGGACACACGGGTATCCCTGAGTGGTCTTAATCCGCTCCTGCTTGCGTATGTTGTTAGTAGATTTACGTTATAGCATTAGTAGGCTAGTGGTAACTAAAATGTTTCGGTGGGGGGGAGCAATTGCTCCCCCTAGCAATGCCTTGGTAGCAAGAGATGACTCAACTCTACATCATTCGTTTGGAACCCGACTTTAAGCAACTTGTAATATTTCTGACACTTATCGCAACAATTTTGACCTAATAATTTTATTTATTTATTTATTGGACATCAGATTCAGTAAATGAAGAAAGGGAATGAGTATCTTTGATAGCCTCTTTTTCGTGAAAAACTAACAGTAAACAAACTTTTCATGCGTGAAGTTTTTTGGAGAAAAATTACAACGCTAAAATCGAGAACCTAAACCAGTTTTGATGTCATTGATGAAGAAGTAAGCAACATGAACAACTTTAAAGTGAGAAAAAAATCAATGTAGGCCTACCCCTGAAGCTTGGCCTTACTCTTTTGTTTTGAGGAAAATTACGCGGAGTTTTATTGTGTAAACAGTCCCCTACACCTTTTCTAACTTTTGCTTCGGAAAGTTTACTATAAGTCGTTACTGAAAAGTGAAAACCTATACACCCATGGGCGCCCGCAGAATTTTTTGTAAGGAAGGGGCAAATTTTTGGTCTGGTCAAGTTAACGTTTTACGGTGTCGGATTGTTGGTCAATCTGCTTGATTTGATTTTAACCAACACATAAGATGAAAAAGCAGTATCGTAGGCCCGGTGGCGTTGTGAGAAATTTTTAAAGGGGTGGGCCATAAATTCCACATTAATTTCGAGCGTATTTTTTTTTTCGGCAGAACTAATTTGAAGCTGATTGAGAAACAAGAAAAGCTCTAGGGGGTCCGGGGGCATACTACCCCGGAAAATTTTTGAAAATATACATGCTGTAATGACTCTTTTAGCGCTTTTTGAATAATTTTCAAGCAAATTTTGTTTAAATTTTTTGACCCTAATTCTGAGTGCTTTGCCAAATATGATGCATTTTGTTCGCACATTTTCGATTATATGCGTGCTAAAGGCGTAAAGCTTATCGCTATCAAAGAGGTTCGAAATTATGGACAAATTATATACATCAAAAACATTATTGAAAATGGCTGGAGGGAGGATGCATACCCCTCATCCTATTCCCCTGGATCCGTACCAGGCCATAAGCTACAGAAACAATCAAAATAGTCTGGCATATTTCAGTCACTAGGCACCATTAATTTTGTTCTTTTTTACTAAAAGGCAGAGTCAAAGGGGGGGGGGGGGCATGGCACAATGTCCCCCTAAATACGCTCCTGCATAGACCTTATCAGTTGTCATTGTATTCGCAATTTTATAGAGATATATCGGAAAACAATAAACATGGGACGAAAATAGCTTAAGGAGGAAAAATAAAGCCACAGTAAATCTCAAAAATGAACGTTTCGATTACATAGATTCAGCTGTCATTATCTGTACTACATGCTGAAATTACAAGCTCAAAATGAACTCAGTCAGCTAGGTCTTCTGTATATCCAACTTCTATATCTTAAAATTTTTATTGGCTGCAAACTAACCCTGCAGCGTGCCCGAATGGTTCGGAGCGTTGTTTTTACGACATCCTTGATCGCAAGGTTGATGGTTCAACTCCCACCCAAACCTCGTAGTTGCGTCCTTGGATAAGATGCTTCACGACGATTACCTCTGCTCGGTGGAGTCTAACGAGCAGCAAATCAAAGAAGTCGGTATCGTCGTGTGATAGCTCATATCCAGTTTTACTGCGTGTATTTCGCTGATATCAGCATAATTTAGGCAATTGTAGGAATTTCTTGTGAGCATGAAACTAAACTACTAGGCCTACTGCTATTTTACCAATAAAAATATTTGAAAGTTCACCCACGATACAGGTAAATTTTGGTGTGTGATTATCATAATGTTTATGGTGGTGAGTGGTGACGGACTGACGGCACTTTTTATCGGCTCTGTGCAAACCGTCTAAAAACTTTACAAAAATACTTAGCGTAATTTTTTTCCAGGGTAAGACCAACGCCTCCTTCTCTTGGCTTCTTATAATTTGCATCAAGCTTACTTCGAATTAAAAAGTTGCAGGCAGTGCGGTTGCTAGGCATATTGCAGCCCTCTTAATCAATCTCTCAGTTGATATTGCGTCCAAAATAAAAAACGAAAAATAATTCAGAGTAAGCTTGTTCATTAAACGAAGCGAAGAGGAGGCTTTGAGCTTAGTCCTTGAAAAATTCATCTGTATCAGAATCAGAGTATTTTTTAAACTTAGCATTAGTATTAAACACCCTTAGCATTTTTTAAGCTTTTAAAATGCCAACAATAACATTTCCCCCGCCCAAACTCTTTCACCATAGGCGTATCGCCTATTTTGAATTTAGATCACTTGATTTCACCCAAAAGTTTTTGCAATTATTTTTATTTATGAGCTGGTAACCTATTCTAGTTTGGCTCCTTTAGCTTTGACGTCAAATTTGTTGCGCATTTTTACAACCAAGATAAAACCCATTGAAGCGATGGAACAGTTGTGAACTTCTCATTCAAAATCAAAGGGGCAAGTGCCGAATTGCCCCCTCTGCAGACGCCTAATTGTGTGTATATTGATTTGGAACTTTTAGGTTTGGATTTGGAACTTTTAGCTTTTGATTTGGAGCTTTTTTCATCAAACTTTGTTGCGCATATTATAACTAAAATAAAATATATATTAGGATGAAACTACTGTGCGGTTGCGCATTTCTCACTCAAAATACAGGGGGGGCAAGTGCCCCCCCCTGCGGGGACCCATGTATACACCTTTGACGTAAAAGGCGCTTTGTTTTGCACAAATTAAGCCATTTCCCAAATCATGACAAAAATTGTACCTTCTAGCCAAATTGTTTTGTACGTTTTTGTTAAAATAGGTTTAGGTCTGTTTTTACTAACAAACTAAAAAGAAAATACATAGCCAAACAAACAAGATTTGTACTGTGTGTTGACAACAACTGCAATATTAAATTCACTAGCCTATGACTTAGTCACTCGATGCTGCATACTGTAACTGCGGTCTGCGAAGTAAGAAGTATAGTGATTGCATTGCATTGATTTTTGAGCTTTTAGTACTGTAAGGCTATAAAACATGTCTGTTTAAAACTCAAAAATTCAATAAAATGTGAAACACCCCCAATTTGCTCTCGTTTCATCCTAGTTATCTTAAGCTCTTTATGAGGCTCCTTTTTTATTCAAAAGTACAACTACTTTTTTCCCCAGGGAAAACCTACAAAATGTAGATTCACAAACACAAAGATTACATCAAAAAAGGTCACGTCTAACTCAAGTCACGCGCATTATACTGGCAGGCTGCGCCGTGCTGTCAAGTCAACGCTGCTTAACTTGTACGATCACAAAATGCCAAGTTTGAAGCAGTGATGTCATACAATAATTAATCAACAGGGAAGCAACAACACGCAGCAAAAACCAGCAAAACTCAAAAAACGATCATAGGTAATAATAGTTTTTGTCAATGGAAGCGATTCGAAGTGTTCAGAGCTTTACTTTGGTGCGTTAAACTCAGTGGCGTAGCGAGAAATTTTAAAAGGGGATTGTGGGTGGGGAAGGGCATAAACTACGAGGGGATTATGGGGAGGAGAGGGGCATAAATTACGAAAGCATCAAAAAAGTGTGGCATAATTTGAAACTTAGCAAATTTGTTCTTTTGTTACTAACAGACAAAGCCAAAAAGGAGGGGGCATGGCACAATGCCCCCTAAAAATACTACTGTTAGTACCATATTTTCAATCATAGGCAAGACTACCCAATTTTCCAACTAACAAGCGAACGCCTGAATAAAAGGCCACGAAGCTGGAAAAATGAAACACAAATGGCATGAAACAAATCAGCATAATTAAATCAATCACTAGAATTTTTTTTATCATTATGTATTGTCGGTCATAGTTGGCGGAAACGGGGGGGCGGTAGGGTCCTGGAGGGGGGGACGGTAGGGCCTACCATCGAAATTGAAACCCAGGAAAGAGCTTAATTCCAGACATGTTTTCTTTACAATTTTGTTTGTGGGGTGGGGGAACAGAAAAAATGTGATCTTCTTGAAGCAAAAAAATTTACTTGCAGCTTGTAAACGTCAAATTGAGCATCTTAACACATAAAAGGCAAAACAGCGATTGGTAGCATCTAAGTCAGAGGTTCTCATCCGTGGCCCTTGGCCGCCTAAAGAGACCGCCGTGCTCTCTTGCGAGCCACGACAGTAGTAGTAGTGTTTTATTTACTACACGACAGTAGGAATCAATAATGAATTATCTATAACAGACTGGAACTTTTAAACTTACACACTATAGGGCACGGTCTTATAGAGTTACAGTCAAGAGGCCACGGCTCAGAAAAGATTGAGAATCTCTGATCTTTGATTTTAGTATGCAAAAAGCATTTTACTGTAGGTTACGTTTTGAGAAGAGGTGAGGTACAGTGGTTTTCGTAAGTGTCATATATAGTAAGCAATAGCAACTAAACCCAAAACTATGCCACTCCACCAATGTATTGTATACCCTACTATCTGCACTGACTTTGCAGACAGTCACTCAAAAGAAAATAATGTAGCCTACTGTATTTGCGGTGTAATTTTTCATAGTGTGAGGGGCGGGGCCAATTCTCGAGGAGGTGGGAGTTTTGCTTTTTTTCAGACTTAATTTTGACGTTAACAATTAACCAACCTTCAAAATCGATAAAATAAGCAGCTGTCATAAAATATAAGCGGCGGACTGAGCGAAAAATCTATAGCCTAGTTTTTAAATTTTTTTGATTGTATATTAAATTTTTTAATTCACTTTGTTTTGCTGTGCAGTTCTAACCCTAGCGATTCCTTTGCAAACAAAATCATTTAAGACGTTTCGATTGTAGTTTTACGTGTGGCGATGCGATTTATGAAGTTCTGCTATATTTCTCTACGCATCGCCGTATCGGTGAAGGAAATAACGTTATAATTGGAGTTGAGTTATTGATCATCCCAACTTTATCTTTTTGAGTTATTGATCATCCCAACTTTATCTTTTTGTATACTTTAAAAAAGCTTAACTGCTCTCGTTGTTTCCGTGACCGTATACGTGACATAGGCCTACCGTGACACCTCTATTTGCGCGCCACACCACCACAACGCTTTACTTTTAACCCTTAATTCACTTCTCCTTTTGTGGCGTTCAGTTAGAGGTGGTGATCAGTTAAAACTGTAAGAGGATGGTGCTGCATTCTTTGACTAGCTGGTCGGAATTTTGGGAAGATAAATTTAATAATAAAAAGAAAAAACTTGAAACATAGTTAACATTTAACCTCTACTATAACATTTAACCTTACAACAAAAAATCTACTGTAACACAGTTACTGATAAGTAATCAAAAATTCAATGCGGAAAATCAGGTGACACGTCCCTGTGTAGCCGTCCTCGTCATTTTCAACACCTTACCCTGTAGTGACATTACTGGTGGTGTTCAATTAGAGGGTGGTGCTCTATTTTTCAATTCTTCCCCTATAGTGGCGCTCCAATAGAGGCTTTACGGACGGCTATGATATTTTCAGTAGGCCTTAGGTGTTGGGATTGCTAAAACAATAGACTTTAGCTGCACAATTACCCAGTCCACATGTCCAATTTATGTGGGCTTTAGACGCACGGTTCTTGGTTTGTATTTTTTTTTTGTATTTTGTTGCATATTTATCCTTCCATCACGAGAAAGCGATCAATGCGCTATATAAGCTCGCTTAGGAGTTGCCAGCCATCTGTCTACCACACCAAGATGGGGGAGTCCCGCTAAATGCGTTTCCCAACGGCACAAAAAGTAAAGTTGCCCGCTTATTCTCGACACTGTCCCTTCAATGCTGAGCGTCAGCAGGGAAGCTGTAAATACCAATGTTACAGTTATTGGTTTGACCCGACTCGGAATCAACCTAAGTCCACAGCTCCCGAGGTGGACGCTTTTACCACTCGGCTATCTGAACTGTTTAATCCGGTGTTTCTCAACGTGGGCCCTCAGGCCCATTTGTGGGCCTGAGGATTTTTAAAATGGGCCTGAAGTTTTTATTTGGCCTACATTAGGTCCCAAGAAAAATGCATGGCTGAAATTTACAATTGATCTGCTAAAGTAACTTGATGATATTAAGAGCTTAGGCTCAAGTAGGGACAAACCACTTATACAACATAATTAGTTTTTTCGCAAATGTGTTTTTATAAATGTAAATTTTATGGTTTCTTATATTATTATTAAGTTAACGTTAAAGTGTCTTAATTTTTGATATCCCTATGACCCTCATATTACTTTTATGATGTCATAGACGCTGGTTTTTCCGCAATTAGTAGTTACACGTGGCTAGAGAGCAGAGCCAGAGTTAACTCTGGTAGAGCAGATGGGATGACAGCTAGTAAGCGAGTGCCAAAAAGCAGGCGTTTTTTGCGGAATTTAAATGATCTATCACGGAAGCAGATTCATTGTAGTTAAAGAAGCAATTAAATTGCTTTTAAAAAAAACGAGAGTAAGGAAGAAAGCAGAGAAGACGTGCGACTAGTATACACTGCAAATAAAATTGGGTAGAGCTCTTGGTAAAACTTCACTCAACCCAATTCATATTTGGGTAAAACACGTTTTACCCAAAATATTTTGGGCATAAATCGATATGCCCAAAACATAACTTAAATAATTTTTTTGGGTAAAAAAGATTTTGGGTAAACATGAAATTTTGTGGGCAAATACAATTTTTACCCAATTTTTTGGGGGGTAAGCACACCTTCTATCCAATTGCGAGTTTTTCGCTTTTGGGTAATTTTTTATACTTAACAAAATAATTTTGGGTATTTTTGAAAATTACCCAAACGAAAAAATTTCGTTGCATTATTAAAAAATTTTACCCAACTTTATATTGAACAAAAAAAAATTTACTCAAACATCCAAGTTCGAAATTCTGAAGAATATTTAGTGAATACGTAACTTTCACTGGTTTTTCCTTTGCTGTATGCAGCTGAAACCTATACCATATAGCGTTATGCAGGTGATAAAGGCACCAGCAGCGTGATGCAACTTTTCCTCAGGGTCATAAGAGTCAAGCAACCACCCTTATACCAACGGATAAATCAAAATCTAAACAGTGGACTTTTATTGTTACTCAGATTTACGAAAACAAACAGCATTCATATGAATTCTCGATACCTGCTGCTTAAACTCCTGTAAGGTCAAAATTAATACATTTTGGAATAAAATGCAGTGAAGTTTCATCTAAAAACTGCGCATAAAGAAGGACTTTCTGTCTTTAAAACATCATTTTAGATGTTGGCATTTTGATAAGTAATTGAGCGTAGCAGTTTCGAGGTGCTATAAAGGGGGAATCTTATAACTTTCTTTGCCCTGAAAGATTGGCTTGAACCGAACAGGCGTGTTTAGAAAACCTGCTATCACTTGGCCACCTGCCATATTTGAGTGGCGTAGCCAAGGGTGGGAGGTACCGGGGCCATGCCCCCTTAAATTTTACGAAAACAGAAAAAAAAACGATGTAAAAACTAGCACTCACTTTGCTTACATTAAGCTATATAGCATTAGTCATGAACCCCTTCAAATATTTTTTGGCGACGCCACTACGACCTGTCTACTTCCTGAAGGTGCGCGAATCCTATTAGGTGCCTTTCCCAACTGAACAAGTAAACTAACTGACTTGTTTTTTTACGGTTGTTTCAATGCTCGACGTCAAACAAAGAAGTTGAATTACAGATCTCGAGTCTTACTAAGCTATTTTGGCTGTTAAAAGCTATTGTCTGATATACTGTACGTGCATCTATTGACCAATCAATTTAAAGTGATAGGCTCACCTATACTGTGCAAGTAAAAAAAGTTTTAGTGGGTTGTGTGCACTAGTTTTTTCTCTGGACAACAGCCCCGGATTAAAAAAAGGGAATTAATCTAACCTTATATAGGCTCAGTATAAACGAACAGTGTGGAGAACAAACCGACAAGCTCGCTTTTACTGTCGTCAGGAAAAGGCACTTGGTGCTTGGTGGAACTACTTTTTCTTTTTGTTGCATAGATTGACTTAAATATTATTAGATACGCTGTTTTCAGATAGGTCGGTAGCTGAGCAAATGCGCGTGCACTAAAGATTATAGGCTAAAACATTGACTGTTAGAAATTTAAGCAACGCAGTAAAAATTTGCAAGAGGGATGGTTGAAACTGAAGAACTTGAACGTTATGGAAAAAAATCTTAACAGCCATAATGTAATACAGTTCACAACAGTTCCAAAGATTTCATCTTTGTTTATAGAATTTCTTGGATGTTGCACAAACAAAAGTGAGGTAGGCATTAACGTTTAGGCCCCAGAAAACGTTTTAGTAAAACGAAGTATGGAAATAAGTAACCAGATTATCGAAAAGCTCACTTGTGCAATATCTCCTTTAACATTCGCAACACTACCAGTACTGGTAGCGTATTTAGGGGGCATTAGGCCATGCCCCCCCCTTTTGACTCTGCCTTTTAGTAAACAAGAACAGAATTAATTGTGCCAAGTAACTGAAATATGCCATACTCTTTTGATGGTTTCTGGCTAGGGACTAGGGACGGATCTAGGGAGAGGTGGGATGAGGGGTATGCATCCTCTACCAGCCATTTTCAAAGTTGTTTTGAATGTATACAATTTTTCCATAATTTCGAACCTCTTCGATAGCGATAAGCCTTACGCCTTGAGCACGCATAATTGAAAATGTGCGAACAAAATGCATCATGTTTTGCGAAGCACTCAGATTAGGGTCAAACAATTTGAACAAAATTTGCCTGAAAATTATTCAAAACGCATTAAAATAACCATTAGAGCATGTAAATTTTCAAAAATTTTTCGAGGGAACATGCTCCCGGACCCTCCTTGAGACTTTCTTGCTTCTCAATCAGCTTCAAATTTGTTTTGCCGAAAAAAATACTCTTGTAAAAAGTGTGGCAATTATGGCTCCCCCTTTTAAAATTTCTCGCTACGCCACTGAACACATATCATTGGCCTTCAAGTTTAAACCAATCTGAAAAGTCTCACGGCGCTAAAGAGAATAGATTACATTCGAAATACCTAACTATATACAGGTAATAGAATAGCAATCGCAAAATACAGCTTCTTTTGCCAGCTTGAAAGCCATACTTTTGTGTGACAAATCTTAGGCAATTTAAGATAAAATTGGACTACATTTGTTCATTTGCAGACAGTATTTTATTTTAATTTAAGAAAATATTTATTTGCGAAGA
Source organism: Trididemnum miniatum (assembly GCA_964006365.1). Lineage (NCBI taxonomy): Eukaryota > Metazoa > Chordata > Ascidiacea > Aplousobranchia > Didemnidae > Trididemnum > Trididemnum miniatum. The sequence goes on along the minus strand of OZ023234.1, from coordinate 13,165,056 downwards.
GCCTGTACATTGATCACTGCATGCAGCGAAAATAAAATCAAATTTTAAAAAATATTGGGTATAGAGTACCCAATATGATGTATTTTCAATAATGCCACTAGTGAAATATTATTACGATTCTTTGTTTTATATACAAACCGGAACATGCCCGGTAGTAGAATATCAATATCGCTTCTTGTGAGATCCTCCGTATGAAATGCCATGGTAAATATAGGCGTTAACTAGACCCTGCACAATAACGTAAATAACTCCACCAATACTCTGCAAACGAGCGATGATGGCAGCGGGAACAATTTTGGGGTTTTTGTTGCTTAAAAACATTTGGGTAGCAAAAACCCAATAAAATTAATTGGGCTCTTGACTTGGGCTGAAATAGCCCAACGCATAATGGTTAGTAGACAGTCAGTTTACTTCATGTGAGTAATCTGCACCCAACTTAAGAAATTGGGTTTCTCAACGTTAATACCCAAAAAAATACCCAATTTTATTTGCAGTGTACGACGAAGAGAAGGAAGAAGGAACAACCGCGAGCCAAGTTTACTAACTTGTAACGTTGTTAAAACATTTTATGACCCTCGAAATTTGTGTTAAGGCGCGTTTACCGATACGCGACACGCGATAACGCGACTAAACTTATAATGCGAGTAAATTTAGAAGGATTTCGCAGGTTTTCGCGTGATCGGTGAACAGTAAACTAAAACAAACATGGTGCGAAAAATTTTTGTCGCATGTCGGTAAACGCACCTTCAAAGGTTTTGTGGGCCGAGTATTTTTTGATACTTAAAATGGGCCTTAAAAGAAGAAAGGTTGAGAACCAGTGGTTTAATCTCTTACCACTCGGCTATCTATGCTTCTAGTTTCTGCATCACAATTAAATTTTTGATGTCATATAGTTTAAAAAAGCGATAATGACATCAAAAATTTAATTGTGATGCCGAAACAAGAAGCAAGAACCGTGGTCTGAAGCCCATATTAGTTGGACACGTCACGTGGGGACAGGCTAAATATGGGTTGCAGGCGAAGATAATCTGGTCATTGCTTTTGCCCCCCCTCCCCCCCACTTTAGAAATTAATGTTTCAGCCATCGCTGTTGTCGGTCAAATTGTTTTCGCCTCAGTCAACCGAACCAATTTTTTTTTTTTTTCGGAGAGCCATTCCAAAACATTTAGGCTACTTTACTGCCGATATCTTGTCAAATTTTATTCCTATGCATTGAACATCAGGACAATAAACCTACAAATTGCAGGGAGTAGTTAATTTTAATTCGCATTTTTCTGCGGTATAGATATTGCTCTGATTTCCGCTATCGAGCTCTTCACACCGAATAAAAAATAACAACAGCTGAAGTTTCATTGGAAAATGTTGAAACTAATACTACAACTACTGCGTCCACTGTCATTTAATAGTTACTGCACAGACATGCTTTAAGATCAATCTAATGCTTTAACTAGACAGATATGCTTTAAAAATGATAAGAGGTCTCAGTCTTAACATTTAGCCAAGGGCAAGAACAAGATATCATGTAAATCAAGGGCAATATAACCTTGACCATTATGGACATATCGATTCCTCCTCTAATGTAGTGCCTGTTACTCATGTTTTTGAATTTGTCCTAAACCGAGCGCGTAGATATATAGGCTTGCTTTAACATCGCGTAACCTACTCCGACCTAACTTCCGTTACAATTATTCCAGGAAGATAATTCTTCAAGCCTCGAAATACATAATCATGGAAGATGGTAAACTTAATCAATTAAACCCATGTAATTGCTGTGTTATGAACTTATGATAAGGTACATAGTCAAGTCAAGTTTATTTTTTTGGTACGAGATGAAATAAACGCAAAAATCATTTCACCATGCACCGTGGAATGGAGTGAGAGAGCATAGCTCGCCGAGCATAGTAAGGCTACATTTTAATGAAAAACAATATGCACAGCCTGTAAGGCACATGCCCTCCTCTAGCATATTTTCTGAGTACGTAGCTGTGTTTTCTGCTTTCCGTTCTTGGGGTTATTATGAGACGCCGCTTGGAAAAAAAAAATTTTATTTGCAACTCATGGTTTTTCAGCTTATTTAGTCCAAAATATGTCCGATTTGAATAAAAAAACACCTACAAAATAATTCGGAAATTCTCGTCATATATCCGAAATTCTCCAATATAGGCTATACGGTATATCGGAAATTTTCGATTTCTTTTGTAGATGTGTTTTGATCCAAATCGAACATATTTTGCACTAAATAAGCTGAAAAACCATGTGTTGCAAATTAAGTGATTTTTGTGCAAACGGCGCCTCATAGTTTATACTTTTGCTGAGCTCGGTTGATATTCGGCTGTACCCAAATGTTTTCTGTCTAACCCTCAAATTAACCTCAATTACCAAAGCGTTTGTACACACACACTTGCATTCTACCTGCCCTATTATGACGCTGGTCCCATCGGCACCAGCCCAATTCTACTTGTTGCGAATCAATGCGCAATGAATTTGGATTTATTTGCTTGAAACTAGCGCATTTATTTGCTATGTCAATTCAAGTAAAGCTATAGGCGTTATAACTTTTAAAGCTGAAAAAATCTTCTATAAGCTGCAGATAAAAGCTTCTCGTCAGAACGCTATATCGATTAGCTGTCGAAAAATCACTTTGCAACACGCAGTTTCTATAGCAATTGTTTTTGAAGTATGGGCTTAGCCTCTTCGAAGGGATGAATCAAAAAATCACCTTCATCAATTTCTTGTAATGTCTCTGCATCTAACTGTAATCTTTACCAGAGTGCTACAGTAAGACCATACAAATTTCAGTTTACTGATGATGATTTTTTTGATTTTATCCTCCTACCACGAAATGAGCCGCTTGGTCGTGGCCGCGGTCTTATTGCTTTAAATGTGGGGCAAAGGGACATGAAACTCATGAGTGCAAAACAGCATTACAGCGCTCTCAACCTGGATCCCGAGAGGGGGGGCGTGGTCCAGGGGGGAATCCGACCCAAGCTCAACGAGTTGCATGCGCGATGCAAGTGCCACAGAGAAGTGACGAAAAAGAAGCCGCATTGGGGATGGAGACGCTAGAACTGAAGTCTGGAGAAAATACCAAGGTGCTTAATGGTGCGTGTATGGCGGAAATTAAAGGTAACTTATCTGTGTTGTCGGGCAAGGTCGAAGGTAAGAACGTGGAGGTGTTGCGAGATACTGGATGCAGTGGAGTATTTATTAGAAGAGAGTTGGTGGATGAAACGGATTTTACCGGAGAGATGGGACATATCATGACGGTGAATCGCACAATTAAGCGAGCTCCCATGGCTAAAGTAGAAGTGGACACATCATTCCACGTTGTAACCGTTGAAGCCTTGTGCTTGCAGGACCCCCTGTTTGACTTAATCATTAGGAACGTGCCTGGAGCTAGAAGATCACACGATCCAAATCCAGAATGGGGAGTGGTGACGGCGGTGGCTACAAGAGCGCAAGCACAGAGTGGCAAGGACCCCAAACCACTTAAAATGAAAGAAGTAACGGATAAGATGTCGATCAACAAGAAAGATTTCATCAAGATACAGGAGGAAGACCCCACCTTGCAGAAGTTAAAACAATTGAAAGGAACTGAGACCAGGAAGGGTAATGTGGTCTCATATGAGAAGCGAGGAAGACTTTGGTACCGGATACGTCAAAGGAAGGATGACGTCGGAAACCCCCGTAAGCAGATCTTGGTTCCGAAATCTTTAATAGAAAGAGTAATATGTGTGGCTCATGAGTCTTTTTTTGGGGGACACTTGGGGTGAAGAAGACGGAGGATCGAATTCAGACCAATTTCTTTTGGCCAGGTTTGCACGAGGATGTTACCAGTTTCTGTCGGTCTTGTGATGTTTGCCCGAAGACTGTCGCCAGAAGCTCAGTGCCACGGGCACCTTTAAGGGACATGCCATTACTTGATCAACCTTTCAAAAGAGTGGTAATAGATCTAGTGTGACCTATAGCGCTGGCTAGCGACAAAGGGCACAGGTAAATTCTAACCTTAATGGACATTCCGACAAGGTACCCAGAAGCTGTTCCGCTGAAGGACATCGATACAGAGACGGTAGCAGAAGCGTTGTTAGACATGTACAGTCGGGTTGAAGTACCGGAAGAAGTTCTGAGCGACCTTGGAACCCAGTTTACATCGGACTGCATGAAGGAGGTATCTAGGTTACTGTCCATCAGGAGACTTACGACTTCCCCTTACCATCCCGCTTGCAACGGGTTAGTGGAGAAATTCAATGGAACCTTGAAACGGATGTTGAGGAGGTTATGCCACGAGCAACCACGTCGGTGGCAACGTTTCATCAATCCCCTCTTGTTCGTTTATAGAGAGGCGCGACAAGAAGTCACAGGGTTCTCACCTTTTGAGCTACTGTATGAAAGGACGGTAAGGGGCCCTGTCCAGATTTTAAAAAAGTTATGGTCTAAGGAAGAAGAGGTTCCCGAAGTTACAACAAGTTACCAGTATGTCCTCGAACTGCGGGAAAGATTGGACGAGGCAATGAAGTTGGCTCAAGCCGAACTAGAAAAGAACCTAGGAAGAAACAAAAACTTGTACAATCGGAAAGTAAAGAAACGGAGTTTCCAGGTGGGAGATAAAGTCTTGGTGTTACTTCCCTCAGACCAAAACATGGAAAGGTCCGTTTGAGATCAAGGGAACCAAATAGGGAAACAATTATCAGGTCGAAGTCAATAAGAAGGTGAAGACGTACCACATCAACTTGTCGAAGCTTTATGCAGAGAGAAGTAGGATTGAAGAGACTGCAACGCCTGGGCTGAGGGATATCCTAAGGGAGCCTCGGGGGAAACCTAGGTGGGCTGCGGATTTGTCCAGAGGAGCCATCCTCGGGCGGTTGCAGTTGGGCAAGTAGGGACAAATTTGGTAGGAGTAAAGAGGGATGTTGCTGAGGAGGTCAGTCTTAATGAGGAGGACTTGCTGGGGCTGGTGACGTTCCAATCGAAGGAAAGCATCCATGATGTGTGCGTTGGGGCAGAGTTAAATGGTGAACAGCGGAACGAAGTTATGGAAGTTCTGAGAAGGTATGAGGAAATCTTTACGGAAATCCCGGGAAAGGCCAGCGTGATTGAGCATAAGATTGATCTTACTGACGATCGCCCGATTAGGTGCAAGCCTTATCCTTTGTCTTATGCCAAGAGAGGTGAGATTCGAGAGGAGATAAAAATTAGCCTGGAAAATTTAAATTTTTCCACGAAAATTATGGCAATAAATTCGATCGTAGGTTTAGTTTGCTTCAGATCAGTTACGTTGCAAGAAACAAGGTTTTATGACGTCATAATAACATTCGAGAAATGAATCAAATTTAAATCCAAATTATACAAAGTTCTACTACTACCAGCATAGACGTCTTAAATAGAAGTACTGGCGATTGCCATGCTCGGTATTTCAAACTTGGGTCCCAAATTTTTAACTAGGTTTTCTGAAAAAGTATGTTTTAGAGCAGATAGAGGCGTGAAACTTGGCACGTACCTTAAGCATTCCATAATTGTTCCACGATTGGGTATCGATGGGGTGATGACGTCAAAATAGCGGTGATGACGTCACTTTAAATGCAATTTTAGTGAAGTTTTCTCAAGCTATTTGTGCGTTTGTTTTTTATTATTTTATGTGCCTTGGGCGCTCAAAACATTGTCGATAGCTAGTTCTTTCGCTTCAAAAAATCTTTTAATGAACGGAGCACTGGAAAGCATAAAAATTTAGTGGTATACCCCGGGTAATTGGATAATAGGGGGTCTTGTTCAAACTTGTGCCCACTCATTGGTTTGCAACTTATGCAAAATTAAAACTTTATTTTTAAGCTATCTTTAATCTTACGTTCATTTACCAAGAGAATCAAATGTCGATGACGTCATCATAGAATGATACCTGATATAGAATGATGACGTCACTTGAAAACGAACATTGTCATAACTTTACTACATTTCTTCCATTCTCTGTTAAGTTTTCAGATTTAACTAAAACTTATCACGTTTTTTTGGCTCTAACGTATTAAAAGCACGCTACTGGGTTGAATTATGCAGTACTTTATGTAACAAACTCTTTTTTCTTCTCAGAATAAAGCATATTATTAAGATATTGTCTGTTATAAATGCGGGAACTTTAAAAACACGAAAAAATACTGATTACCGTGTAGAAGGAGGCTGGGCAAAATTAAAGTCAATCAATTGCCCCTGCCCAATGTGTGGGCCTATGCGTGACATATAAATAAATTCTGAATGAAGAGCATCAAACATGTGCCACATAATCACATGCTGAGTGAAGTAAAATATTCATTTGAAATAATCTTTTAACCTAGTGCAAATTTAATTGCCAAGTTTCTCTCTCCTTCTCAAACACCCAAGCTGTTGTTTTCTTATCACTCATGTACAACCCAAATTTCGGTAGATCACATACTAAACCAGCGCCAAGCTGTGTTTACTGAGTGGGCCTCCGCAACATGATGTAAGTGGAAATGTTCCTAATATTCATTAAGTATTTCGCGATTTGCGACAAACCAAGCAATGAATAATACCATTTGTACTTATGGCATTGACGCAACATGCAAATCGTTGCTAGGCTGGGTTTTCTGCATAATTTCCAGCGAAAATTAGGTTAATAAAATTTATCGAATTCCGCAATGCAATGAAAGATGGAACTGCACAAAGTCGAATTGCCGCAATGGATTTTGTATACGTATAACTAGAATCTATCATTTTGCACCAGACGGGATACGTTTCGACTATTAAATTAAGTCTCTTCAGTGGTGCTATGAGCTTCAAATCCATGAAGTACATCCATCAACCTACAATGCATTCTTCCAGATAACCTTTATTCTACCTAATACCTATAAAGGTTAATTCACGTTTCTTGTTTCTCGATTTCATTGGGAGACATGATGTTAATGGTCCTGGATGGCAATGACGGTGTGCATACATACAACAGAGGTAGCAAAGACATATTAGGTGCTACTACACACTACACCGCCGTGATGACTATAAAGTATGGGACTGCTCTCAAGTGTAAGACTGACGACTATAAGCTTGATCTGATGGCTAGGACTGAATCGAGAATAGGATTGACTGAAATCGAGAAACAAGAAACGCGAATTAACCTTTATAGGTGTTAGGTAGAATAAAGGTTATCTGGAAGAATGCATTGTAGATTGATGGATGTACTTCATGGATTTGAAGCTCATAGCACCACTGAAGAGACTTAGTAGAATCTCTTATGACGGCATTAAACTGGTATAAATATAATTTAAAATTTATTTTTATTTGTGGTACCTAATAATCACAAATTTTGGGGGTGTTTGTAAATAATCGAGGATTCGGGTCACTTACCCTAGTCCAATCAACCTCGAATTTTTAAAAATTGTGTCTGAATAAATTATAGACGTCGTTAAAAAGTATAAAAGCAAAAACTTCAAAAATCGTGGAGAAACTTCGAAATAACTTTTTGGGACCCAAGTTTAAAACCCCGAGTGTGCTAGTCGCTAGTCCTTCTATTTAAGACGTCTATGACTTCCAGTATAATATGGAAGTTTTGCTTCAAACACTTACTGCAAATTTAATGCTTCTTGCAACATAGGACAAAAATGTTGTGAATCAATCTCTATATCACCAGCACCGGTTATGCAAAATGTTTCGGAAGGAGAGACAATTGCTCCCGTTGCCCCAACCCCCCCGGCGATCAACTATAGCTTTGAGGTGCAGCTGCAGCCCTGTGTAATCATATACTTAGCTGATCTTCTATGACTGCAGCTACTGCAGTAACATGACTTTGAATTCCAAACGCATTCTCTACTACTAGCATAAGCTATGCTTTTTTCAAATCCAAATACCACGCCTTATAAATTTTTCGCATTGACCCTGCGGCTGCACAAACAAATTTTATAGGTTAAACCGGATTTATGCTAAGAAGCAAATCGATTTTAATCCTGTATTTATTGCTTCATTATCTTAATTGCAGCGTACAGACTTTTCCATCATTGATTTGTCGTAACCCTCTTGGGAATTTAGAAGAAGAACACTGCGGTTGATAGTTAACAATAACACAGCACTAAATCTCTGATAACGGCCTTAAGAGGTCAACTAACTAATGTTAATTGTTGAACCGAAATTATTTAATGCTTGCCTTTACACTGATGCACTGCTGTGCGGCAATACTACAGTAGATAACATCTATATATTCTACAAATGGTTTAGAAAACTTGCCTATGTGACAGATGAACAACTGGGTATCGGTATTGTTATTACGAATTCTGATTTGAAAGCCAATAATTACTTTTGAAAGCTTGGTATGATAATAACAGCACAATATGTTTTGTCAATAATGTCAATTGCTAATATTGATTAGGTCTATGCTGAACTGAGACCCTCTAGTCTACCATAAATAAATAAGCTAGATTTGCTACTAGAAAATTTTCGGTTTCTGTAAGGAAGAGCTATGTTTAGGCTTACCATATTTTCGCAATTACAAACCGGGACGTTTCCGAACAAAGTCCTTCATCAGATAAGTGAAAAATTATTTTTGCAAATGATTTTTGTGTTTAAAATATTTAACAGTAGGCCTATATAAAGAAAAAAAAATCATCATACTTCCTCATGGGGATTTAAAAAAAAGACGATGGAGGCAGAGTGATGACCTCTGCAAACTAAAATAACGTACAGAAAAGATAGAACGAGAAACAAAGTTACTAAGTAATCAATTAGACGTCTCGTACAGGTTCTGCATAACTTTACGTATTTGCCCAATCATATTTCTCTGTGGATAACACTTTTTTCAAAAAGCTTTTGTTCGATTTGACTTTCTCAAAAAAATTGCTGCAAGAAAGATTCGAATTTAGTTTTGCAGGTTTTAAGGACTATGCTAATCATTAGCGTATCGTTGTTTGTTTGTTTAATTCAGGGGTAGATCATATAATGCGGCCCGCGGGCAATTACAGAAATTTAACCTTGTTCCCTCCTGATACTGAATGGAATATAGGACATTTGCGTACCTGATGACCCTTTTTTTCTTTGCTCTTAATTTGATTTTGAGCGGAAAATAGAACATCTGCGGTCGTGATGATCTTTTTCACTTTGCCTTTCCAATCAGTGCGGTCCTCGGTTTCAAATTTTTTTCCAACGCGGCCCTTCGTGCGGGAAGTTTGCCCACCTTTGGTATAAAAAAGCCGCTATATGCTAATGGGTGTTTTTTCCACCAAAATTTTAACTCTTTCAACAGTTTTGTTTTATTTAATTTTCATTTTTTTATAATAAAAATGCGTTTCGGAATAGCTGTTGTTTCGTAAAAACAGTACCGGTAGCTACTCCACCCTTACAACTACAACTTAGATGTGTTCTGTGCGATAGGCCTAATTTTAGGTAGGCCTACAACTTAGGTGTGTTCTGTGCGATAGGCTTAATTTTGGTCCTATCTCCTCCAAATTACTTTCCTAACTGAACAGGCATGAAAAACAATCTTTCTTGCTTAATTCGGCCTATTCACCCTAAAACTGTTTTCCTAACTTAGTAATTTCTCTTGCGAATCAATTTAGTGGTGCTTTTTCTTGCTGCACCTCAAGTGTGAACATGACTGCATTTATGAAGCGATACATTGACTAGAAAATGTAACAATGAAGCAACAATACGCTCCCAGTTTTAACAATGCCATTGCAGCAACGTTAGAGGCTACTTGCCTCAATGACATAACACTTGCGTTGCTCCATTAGACTCCACAAAACGAACAAAACAACTCATCACTCCGCTTTAATTAATAAGTCAGGGCTAAGCCTAAGTTAGCTGGTCGAAGAGCTTAACCGGAACATTTTGAACGACCGGTCGGGACGCCGGGACATGGCGTTAAAACCGGGACTGTCCCGGCTAAACCGGGACGTATGGTAAGCCTAGCTATGTTTCGATTAGGGCCAGGAGCGTAGCCAGCTGAAAGTTTAGGGGGGCAGCTAGCTAGGCCTGATTTAGACAACGAGAGACCCCGTTTTTGTTTGACCTTAGTGATTGATCAGGTTTTCGTACGTCAACAAGGATGGGTCGGTGCTTCGGTACCACATCCCCTGGCAACGCCACCGATTAGGACTTGTAGGCTACCAAGCTTTTTTTCGTTCTGCGACCCGTTTTGAAACATATTTTGTTACACCCAATTATATGCAAATCAACTATCTTTAAGCTTATCAAAATCAAATCTTCATTATACTCGCGGTATTACGCCGAAGCGAGTGGCGGGGCCCATCTCCGCGGCTTAGCGCCTGGGGTACACAGCTCCGAAGGAACGTCGCTGCGGTGGCGAGTCGTTGGCGACACTGTGCCGATTTGACCGACCCGAGATTCGAATCCCAGACCTCCTGCACCGATAGCGTGTGCGCTAAGCAACTGAGCTAACGGCCGGTAAGCCTACTATGTAACAACTTTTTCTGAAGCGCTCCTTTAGACAACCAAGTGGGGTTAGATTTTGGCTTTGATTTCAAATCAGATCAAACCTTACCCGATATTCATGGATCAAACCAAACTGTTACGAACCTAACTTCTTTTCTTTCACACATTGATCACATGGGTAAGTAGACTTATGCTCAGAGTTGTCAACGGGCCGAAGATATTGAGCCCGACCCAAACCTGATTTTTCAAGCTTTTCACCCAAATCCCAATTTATCGGCCAGTTTAAGCCTGATTTAAATCCGAAATCAAAAACATCACTTTAAATTTTGAAGAAACATCAATTAAAAAAAGAATGAGTTTCACCCATACATACCCTATTAGAGATTCGCTAACGAAGATGGGCCGCAAAGAGACTCGCTAATGAGCCGTTATCTGGCCTTTTTATCAAACTCAAACATTTTTCCCTTCGTCTGTACTTCTAAAACTTTATTACGCGTTATTTCACTCAAATATGTTGTTTGGGTTATTAATTTGGCATAATACTAACTCAACATATACTAATAAAATATCCCGACTTCAAAACAAAGCCTTAAAGCTGATTACTAATTAAAACGTACTGATAAATGTGCTCCGATTTATAAAAAGCTTAAAATTTTGCAACTTTACATCCATGAAACAGCGACGTTTAGGTAGAAATTCCATAACAATAAACTACATGTTTCTTTCTCGCAATGTTTTAACCGAATCGCTGCAATTCACTCAGTTCGTACAAGAAGCAACACCTCCGGACTTACATACTATATTCCACAATAATAAAAATAACTCGTCTACATCGCTCCCTAAAATATACTGGTGTGAAAATATGGAACAAAACACCTAATTGAATCAAAACTAAAACTTACAGTCAGTTCTTAAAACACCTCAAATTATACCTACAAGGCAACTAAACATCTCTTTCCTTTATTTTTATTTATTTATTTACTTACTTTTTTTTTTATATTACAGCAGACCCTATACGAATCAGCAGAATAATGCACAGCAACTCAGAAAAAAATTATTATTTTGTATTTTTTTATTTTATTTTTTTTAAAGTAAGGGTGGTTGCTTGACTCGAAGACCCTTAGGCGGTCATTTCGCAGCTTATCTATTGCATTCAGTGTAAACTTTTTTCTTTTCTATGTTGTGTTATGTTTCGTTGTTGAACTATACTTTGCTTTTGTTTTTTTATTTACTGTATTTGTTTGTAAAATACCGTATGAATGCAATGAAATAAATGAATCTGAATCTAAATTCATTGGTCCGCTAACGGCACAGTTCTATCGTTTGTTTCTATATGGGCCGCTAGCGAGCCGCTACCAATTTTTGAAAAATTGTTTTCCTTTAAATGCATTTTAAGGTTCAAAAAAGAATGGGCTTTGGGTGGGCCAGGCTATATTTTTGGGATGAGTTGCCTGGTCAGTTACCGCTACTGACAGTGATGGGCACGATGAACCTTTCTGAACTAAAGCGATAACGATATTCGATAATTTCAAACAGCAGCTTTGGGCGATAGCCTACCGATAATTGATGAATCTCAATTTCTAAAAGCGATATCGGTAATCGATGAATTATCGCCGTTATATTTTTCCCATAAATGTTGCGGTGATTTTTCAATATGTTTGGCGAAGTTGTTTTTTTTTTGTAAGTCAAATTGCAGAAACGTTTTTCTAGATTTTTCAAGAAAAGAGTTCAGTGTTTACAAATCTATCGTGGCACTGAATAAAACAAAGAGATTTTTTTTTAATTATAACAAGATTTGTTGGACACTGTATCTTTTCGAAAGCGCCAACTCCCTAACTTTGGACTCTGCGTGCATAAAGAATCGTTTGTCGAGATAATTTATCGGCGATAACAAAATACTGTTCATTACAAAAGCGATACATCGGTAATCGATAAATCAAAAGTATTTCGAGCGATCGCAATAATCAGTAATAATCTATCGCCGATAAATTATCTAGATAAATGCCCATGTCTGGCTACTGATCAAAAGGTTCCGGGCCAAGGGCGGTCCGGATTTTAAAAAGTTAGCTCGTGCCATCTCTACCGACCACAGTCACACCAGTTACGAACAGCAATATTCATACAGTCTAGAAAATGAAATTACGCACTGCATAATATCCGTAACTTTTTTGTATTTCAAGATAAATAAACGAAATAAATAAACAAACAAAAAATACTAAACGAAGTAAACATATAATTAAAAACCAATTGGGCAAACTTGAAGCTATAGAAATCATTTAATCTCGAAATTATTTAATTTAAACCCTATCACTCATTGAAAATCTCGATTTTGGTACGGCGTCCAACCCGATTAAAGCCCGACAATTTTTGAAAATCCAAGCCCGGCCCGAACCCGACCCGAAAAGCCCTAACCTGATTCACAACTTTGTTTCTGCTTATCAATTGATAGGTCTATTCACCGCCTCCTTCTAGCCGACGCGTTCATCATTGAAAGGAAAAGATTGGTGAACAATCAGCTGGCCAGTTCACTTGTTTTGCCTTTGGGAAAGGCAAGTAACGACATTCTTCCTCCTTTGATGGGCAAACACGATAGCCAGCACCACCTATACAAGCTGGTTATAACTAGTAGCGTGGCCAGAAGGGGCCATGGCACTCGACACCCGCCTCTTTTTGACGTATGAAGACCCTTTTTTAGAGACCAATCACTGTATAAGGGGAAAGACAACGAAGTCTCCTATTGTTCAAATCCCGCTCTGTCCTCCCCCCAAATTTTTTTTCGCTGGATACCCCTTTTGGTTATAGCTTCTCGGTTAATTTGATAAGAGAATAAAATTTTCAAAAAACATTGCTTAGATTTCGGCAAATGATCATCTTTATCGTCTTAATATCCTTTTTGCTAAAATTACATTTTATTTCAATAATTCTTAGAAATTGTAAATTGAATCTTCAGTTTGAATTAAAAATATCTGCCCAAACTGACGTTTGATTCATCTCCAGCTATCATTTCCAAAAAATTTAATTTTTTTTTTTTTTTTTTTTAATTTGAACAATATATTAAACAATAAAAAAGCAATCAAGGACTATTACACGTGCAAATAAAAACTTATGACAAAACCAAAACAAAAAATATATATATACAAAGGGGCACGTGAAAGGCGACAAAATTGAAAGAACAGAAGAAATAAAGGAAAATCAGGGGTCGAAGGCTGTCCGGTGGCCTGCTGCTGTGATAATCGAAAATGCATTGCCACGGACAATTGCTAGGGCTATCCTCTGGAACAGCCACATAGACTCCTCTGGTCACCCCTTTGGTCAGCCAGCAAGCCGCCAATTCGGTGCAGCAGTGAGGTTCCCCTGGGGCCGATGATGCCAGATGTCTCCACTGCAAGAGGCACAAAGTGGAAACGGTCTGACAGAGTGCGGTATTTGGTAACTTTGCACTCTTCGGCCTGCCTTGCAACACTACCAGGATCAGAGGCGGACTTGATCAAGTTCGAACTTGATCAACTTGATCGACTTGATCAAGAATTTAATTACATTTGAATGACTGCAGGGTACTAGAAGTACAAAAATCAAGCTTACTTTATTAAAAACTTATAAACCGCAATTCATGTAGCAAAAAATTTGTCAATTTCAGAATTATTTGTTTTACTAAACCTTCCAAAATTCTTCAACATGTAAGCTAATGGTTACACGACCAGTGAGCATTTTTTTTAAGGTAGCCTACACTCCACTCCGTTATATGCTGCTGCCTGTCGGGATTTATTAAACAAATGTGTGAAAGAGATCGAAAGTTCTATGCGATCCGTGTAACGCCTTTCAATTAGCGTAATTCGCATTTTAGGCATATAATCTTGAGGCGTGACTTAAAAAAATATCGGTATGTACACATAAATATCTTGACGGTCACAGGCCATGAACTTCGAAATAACAATCATTGAGCAACTATATTTCATAAAGATACACACAGTAGCCTAAAGTAAAAATGTAGAAGCTTCAAAAGTCGCTAAGCACAAAAACATAACGGTACCGGTACCGACGAGGCAAATTTTCTAACCAAATCAAATCAATTTGTTTCCATGACGCAAAAGCGCAGGGGGAAGCGGTGAAAGACCAAATGGCCTATCATACGTTCAGTAAACCAAATGAAAAACAAATTAATCAGAGGTACAGTAGTTTGCAAATTAATTGACTCACCACAAAAAACACGAAAAACTTCATTTTTTCACTTTACTTTCATTTCAAAGCAGCAACAACTATTTCAATGGGAGATATAGTCACCTGTATGCGTAATCAACTCCGTAACTCGTTTTGGCATTGATTCTAAGAGATTTTTGCAGTTCTGAGTGATTTTGTCACGGTACCACCAGTGGCGATTTTAAGGGGGGGGGGCAGAGGGGGCCATGGTCCCCCCAGATTTTAGCTTGGCTCCCAGGTTGCCCCCCACCCCCACCCCAGTTTCAACAACTTCATGTAGTCTATGACAGGGTATGAAAATATGCTAATCGATTGCCCAACCTCAGAGTTAGACATTCGTTGTCGTTGCTTCTTAGAGTACTAGGCTACGTGAAACTTGCGCAGTTCGTTTTGGTCTTTGTCTTCACTTTTCAATAAACTGGTGCTTTTATTGCATCACACAGTTCCATCTAAATCGTAAAATCGCAATCAAAAGCGGTTAGGTCATAAAGCAGCCAGTGCAGATTGAAGAAACTGTTACGAATGGGTGTAGACTGAAGAGTAATATACCGGTAGATCAAAATCTTGCGTATCATGTCTTTGGTAGTCGCTAATCGAAATAAAAGTGTCATTTCCAATTTTTTGTAGCCTAGTTGATCATGTACTGGTATTTTTTATACTTTTTTGTTGGAAGCCTAAGCAGCAAGCACTAAAAAGGAAAAACAGCAATGTGCATTGTGGCAGCATAGGCAGGCGTAATAATGGTATCATTAGTAGCAACAACAGACAATGCTTAGTAACCTTGGCTTTAATGCGTCATTCGTTGATGGCTATGGAGTTTGGAGCGGGAGAACTTGGTTGAGGGTGGACTGGTTCTATAGGCAACGCAGTGTTGCCTTGTTTTATCATCGCTTTTGAAATTACAAAATCATTAAGTTATAGAGCAGTCGACCCGGGGCCGTAGCCACGGGGGGCTATTGGGGGCTAAGCCCCCCCCCCCCAGGATTTATTTTAGCCCCTCAAAAAACAGTTATGTCGAAATGATTACGGTTTATAAACCCAATGGTTTAATAATATTTTTTCAAGATAGCGGCTTCACTCCAAGCTAAGTTTAAATCTCGAGGCTAATTTCTGATTCGTATCCTAATACTAAAAACAGAAGAGATTTCAATTTTCACCGTTAGACCGATCGTCGTGCTGTTGTACGTAAACGCAGTTAGCAAAATTTGCATCATGAAAAACAACCGCTGGTTTATAAGCAATCGCATCAATTATTGCGAGACAATGGATTCAGAGCTCTATCGCTCAAATGTGGTGGCGTGAAAGCCAAAAAAAAAGAAACATCAAAACGAAATCTTCGATATGCCCGCGGTATCCCGCCTAATAAGCATGCAACGAGTGGCGGAGCCCATCTTTGCGACCTAGCGCCTGGGCTACTCAGCTCCGAAGAAATGTCGCAGCGGTGGCGAGCCGTTGGCGACACTGTGCTGATTTGAATGGCCCGGGTATTGAACCCCAGATCTCTTGCACCGATAGCCTTTGCTCTAACTGAGCTAGTGGCTGGGGGCTAAAAAAGCCAATTAAACTAAGTAAGCTTACTCTGGGTTAATTAAACTAAAGTTAGAACACAAACGGGCTTATCAGATTTTTTTAGTGATAAATTGGAATAGTATGCCTGTAAGAAGAAAGACTCAGATTGTTATTATTATTATTGACATATTTGCCCTCCTATCACAAGAAAGCGACGAAGCGCTGTACGAGCTCACTTAGGAGTTGCGGCCATCTGTCTACCACACTATGATGGGGGAATTCCGTTAAGTGCCTTCCCCAACCGCACAACAAGTAAACTTGCCGGCTTTCTCCACACTGTCCCTTAAATGCTGAACGTCAAGCAGGGAAGCTGCGAATACCAATTTTTAAGTCATTGGTTTGACCCGACTCGGAATCGAACCTCAAGTCTACCGATCCAGAAGCAGACGCTCTATACCACTCGGCTATATGATCGGCTATATTTGTAGGTTCACTTCTTTCTAGAACTAATAAATAAAACTACGACGCGTTTTCCTGTGAAAGCACAAACCACAAATAGTCAGCGAGAAACACTCCGCGTGAAAGGTTTGGGAAGTAATAAAAGAAAAAATTTAGGTTGATTTTTCAGCCCCCCTAAAAGTACATTCAGCTCTCTCGAAATGTAAAAGTTGGCTACAGCCCCGAGTCGACCTTCTCTACCTGACCATTATTCAGCCTGCGGTTTTTAGGCGACTGATATAAAGGGCGAAAATTACAATATGTTTATCAAAACAGATTTAAAAAGCGCCGAAAACATCTTTTAAATTTAGGTAGTCTTGAAAAAGACTGTTTTTGAACCAAACATTTTCGTCTCGCTCTCTTCAGGGTTCAACGCGAGAGTTAATTGAGAAGGAAAAAGGTGGTCTATATATTATCATCAGCTTCATCGAAAAATCTGCAACAAAAAAGGAAAAAAGGCTCTGATTGGTTGTTTAAAGACAGACGGATTGTGATTGGTCGAATATGGATGAATTTTAGAATCTAACTCAACTATCGGAGAATTTGGAGTGAGTAGACAAATTCCTTTTGACGGCACAGAATAGGTTTCAACGTTTTGATGAAAGTTGCCTCCAGCGCCCCCAAGTGGAAATTTGTTCTCGCTTTGGCTAAAACCGAAAACTGGTCAATATGATAATGAGAGGCGCAATCAGGATGTTGGATTAAGTGTAGACCAATAGCTGAATCACAGTCTAGCTGATTGAGTGGAGTAGCAATTTTGCAGTTACGTTTGGGAAGAACTTTGGTTGGATTTTCTTTATTTCGAATTGATTTTGGAATGTGTTGATTGATTCTATCTTGCAGTCGTAGGGATGTGCGACCCACGTACCGGCAATCACAGCGGCACACGTATTGGTATACGACCATACTTTGATGAGTGATGGGCACAGCATCCTTATAGATTGAAGGCAGAATCTTTCTGGTTTGGAAAATGACACGAGGATCGACGGCTCTAAAACAGTTTTGAACGTTAGATTTTACCTGTTTTTCGAATTTACGAGAAATATTGCCAATCCAGGGTAGTTTTAGATACACAGGGCATTTCTTTGGTCCTTCTTTGGGCAGTAATTGAAAACGGGAAATTTGGAAATGCTGGAGTTGATTATTGTTTCAGGGTAACCATTATTCTTCAGAATGGAGCGAATGCAGTCCAGTTCTTGTTTAACTTTACCAGGTGAACAGATTACGAGGGCTCGATGAACTAACGTTTCGATTAGGTTCGTTTTGCGCTTGGAAGGCGCAAAAGAATCCCAACGCATGTAGCGACCAGTGAATGTAGGTTTTCTGTATACTGATGTTTGAAATTGTATTTCGGATTTGTCAACTTTCACGTCGAGAAAAGAGAGTGCTTGATCGGCTTCTTTTTCCATGGTAAATTTCAAAGCTGGGTGTAATGAATTGAGAGCAAGAAAGAACTGGTCTGCATCCGCTTCTGTTCTAAAAATAGAAAAAGTATCGTCAACGTATCTAGTATAGAAAAAGGGCTCGTTTATAGTTTGAAACAACTTATTTTCATGGTAGCCAACGAAGATATTGGCTAGTGCAGGCCCGAGTGGACTACCCATTGCAACACCGTCAATTTGCTTATACATAACGTTATTAAAGCTGAACTCAGCAGAGGTAGTAGCGATGTTCATCAGCTCAATAAAAATTTCTTTGGAAAACTGCGGAGGTGAAAGATCGCCGTCGTAGAGGGTGTCAGCACAAATTTGAATAGTTTCAGCCAAAGGTACATTAGTGAACAAACTTGAGATGTCAAAGGAACAGAGAAAGCAATCATCTGGGTCAAAAGTAAGCTGCTGCATTTTTTGAGCAAAAGAAAAAGAATCTTTGGTGCAATTGCTGGAAAATAGATCGTGAACTGGTTGAAGGGTCGCCGAAAGAAATTTAGCCAGTTCATGCTGAGCAGAGCCAATCATGGATAGGATGGGTCGGAGGGGAACACCATCTTTGTGCGTTTTAGGTAGTCCATACAGTCTGGGTCTTTGTGAACCAGAGGGCCGAATAGCTTCATAAACAGATCTAGTCAACGCTTCACTTTTCAGCAAGGTCAAGAGACGCCTTTGAATGCTTCCTTCAATTCTCGCTGTGTTGTCATGCGTGTCAACAGGTCCAATTTCTTGAAATTTCTGCGAATTCAAAATAACGTTCATTTTAGTCAAATAATCAGTTTTATTTAAAATAACTACTGTATTGCTCTTGTCTGCTTTGGTGATGACAATGTCAGCATTGTTACGTAATGACTTAATAGCTTCAAAGCATTCACGATGCATGTAAAAGTTTGACATGTCAATTGGAGTGCCACAAAAAGAATGAGCCAAATCTGTGAGCTTTGCTTTAAGAGCACAAAGACCTTCTTTGGATTTACTAGTGTGGTGAAACAGCTGACCCATTAACACTTCAAACTCGGCAAAAATCTTTTCACGATGGATGGTGGAAGGAGGAAGGCAGAAATCTAAACCATAGGCTAACACGAACTTTTCGGTGTCGGATAGTTCATAACTGGACAAGTTATAGATATTGTCACCAAAATTTGAGGGAACTGAACCGAATCGCTGTTTCAATAGCCAGTTGAGGTTGCGGAAATGCTTGGCTTGAATCCGATCTTGTTGAGTTTTCTCGATGTCAGCTAAGTAGCGGGAAAATCTAATCCAGTCAAAAAAAAGAAAGAAATTTACAGGTGGCAGGCCAAATCTCTGAGAGCTTCAATTTTAGCTTTTTCAATTTGGCTTGATTTTTGCATATTTCATCATTAAGAAAAGCGCGCTCAATGGAGGGACTGTACTTCAATTTGGATTTTTCCATGCGCTTCATGATAAATTTGGGCGAAACACGCTTAAAAATGCATTCTTTTAAAAATTTAGTAGAAAGATGGAGTCCTCTAATTTTGCCACGAATTTTGACCACATTATTCAATTCCTTCATTTGAGAATCATTGTACCTTCGGCGAAAATATACGAAAAGCTTTTTGGTGGTACAGAATTTCAAAACAGATTTAAAAAGCGCCGAAAACATCTTTTAAATTTAGGTAGTCTTGAAAAAGACTGTTTTTGAACCAAACATTTTCGTCTCGCTCTCTTCAGGGTTCAACGCGAGAGTTAATTGAGAAGGAAAAAGGTGGTCTATATATTATCATCAGCTTCATCGAAAAATCTGCAACAAAAAAGGAAAAAAGGCTCTGATTGGTTGTTTAAAGACAGACGGATTGTGATTGGTCGAATATGGATGAATTTTAGAATCTAACTCAACTATCGGAGAATTTGGAGTGAGTAGACAAATTCCTTTTGACGGCACAGAATAGGTTTCAACGTTTTGATGAAAGTTGCCTCCAGCGCCCCCAAGTGGAAATTTGTTCTCGCTTTGGCTAAAACCGAAAACTGGTCAATATGATAATGAGAGGCGCAATCAGGATGTTGGATTAAGTGTAGACCAATAGCTGAATCACAGTCTAGCTGATTGAGTGGAGTAGCAATTTTGCAGTTACGTTTGGGAAGAACTTTGGTTGGATTTTCTTTATTTCGAATTGATTTTGGAATGTGTTGATTGATTCTATCTTGCAGTCGTAGGGATGTGCGACCCACGTACCGGCAATCACAGCGGCACACGTATTGGTATACGACCATACTTTGATGAGTGATGGGCACAGCATCCTTATAGATTGAAGGCAGAATCTTTCTGGTTTGGAAAATGACACGAGGATCGACGGCTCTAAAACAGTTTTGAACGTTAGATTTTACCTGTTTTTCGAATTTACGAGAAATATTGCCAATCCAGGGTAGTTTTAGAAAAAGAAGCCGATCAAGCACTCTCTTTTCTCGACGTGAAAGTTGACAAATCCGAAATACAATTTCAAACATCAGTATACAGAAAACCTACATTCACTGGTCGCTACATGCGTTGGGATTCTTTTGCGCCTTCCAAGCGCAAAACGAACCTAATCGAAACGTTAGTTCATCGAGCCCTCGTAATCTGTTCACTGGTAAAGTTAAACAAGAACTGGACTGCATTCGCTCCATTCTGAAGAATAATGGTTACCCTGAAACAATAATCAACTCCAGCATTTCCAAATTTCCCGTTTTCAATTACTGCCCAAAGAAGGACCAAAGAAATGCCCTGTGTATCTAAAACTACCCTGGATTGGCAATATTTCTCGTAAATTCGAAAAACAGGTAAAATCTAACGTTCAAAACTGTTTTAGAGCCGTCGATCCTCGTGTCATTTTCCAAACCAGAAAGATTCTGCCTTCAATCTATAAGGATGCTGTGCCCATCACTCATCAAAGTATGGTCGTATACCAATACGTGTGCCGCTGTGATTGCCGGTACGTGGGTCGCACATCCCTACGACTGCAAGATAGAATCAATCAACACATTCCAAAATCAATTCGAAATAAAGAAAATCCAACCAAAGTTCTTCCCAAACGTAACTGCAAAATTGCTACTCCACTCAATCAGCTAGACTGTGATTCAGCTATTGGTCTACACTTATCCAACATCCTGATTGCGCCTCTCATTATCATATTGACCAGTTTTCGGTTTTAGCCAAAGCGAGAACAAATTTCCACTTGGGGGCGCTGGAGGCAACTTTCATCAAAACGTTGAAACCTATTCTGTGCCGTCAAAAGGAATTTGTCTACTCACTCCAAATTCTCCGATAGTTGAGTTAGATTCTAAAATTCATCCATATTCGACCAATCACAATCCGTCTGTCTTTAAACAACCAATCAGAGCCTTTTTTCCTTTTTTGTTGCAGATTTTTCGATGAAGCTGATGATAATATATAGACCACCTTTTTCCTTCTCAATTAACTCTCGCGTTGAACCCTGAAGAGAGCGAGACGAAAATGTTTGGTTCAAAAACAGTCTTTTTCAAGACTACCTAAATTTAAAAGATGTTTTCGGCGCTTTTTAAATCTGTTTTGAAATTCTGTACCACCAAAAAGCTTTTCGAATATGTTTATCATGAAGGCATGATAATCGTAGGATTAAGTTACACTAAATAATAGAGAGCCATCTGGCTGAATGACTGGTTGAGTGCTTAAAACTATTGCTTCGTAAGTTTCGCATGATTCTTTATCTTCAGCTTTTGTTCGTGTATTTACCTTTCCCTTCTTTAATTTTTTTTTTGCATTATGTTTTTGGTTGTGGGAAGATATCAAGTGGTGTAGTAGACCTATTCCTCTTCTGTTCTACGGTTTACGTTTGAGCTACAGATGTTATTTTTGTCCAAGTCTTGTAGTTACCCTATGCGTTTGATCCCGACGATCTTTTGCATGTCTATAGTCAGACTGGGCCACCAAGAGAGGTAGAATGTAGGGATTCATTAACTGTTTGCACTTAAAGATGAAGGAATTAGGTTAAGTGTCTTTTCCAAGGGTGTTATAACAAGCAAACCTGCCGTCTTGTTGTCGATACTATTCCTTTAATGCCGAAGTCGAACGTATAGCAGGAAAACTGTGGATACTAATTTTTGAGCTAGGCAATCTCGTAGTCAGGCCTTGAGTCTACCGCTGCAGAAACAGACGCTCTGACCATTTTGCCATCTTACTGTATGCTGTAGTGAATGTCAATAATAAATGTATATAGTGAGTCATATTGCAATATGCTTACTTTTTAAGTTTGGTTGCAAATCTCTTTGAACTTACTCTTTTCCTCTCAAACATAGTTTTCAGTGGCCTCACCTCAATCTGTCTTGGCCCCAAAGAGCCCCCCCCACTTTTTGGGTGCTAGAATCGCCACTGGGTACCACACGTCAATTATAGCATCAATAAGCTTCGTTTTGATTGTGCAATGCCTTTTTAAGAGCCGAGTTTTTGCTATACGTCACAAATTTTTAATCGGATTTAGGGAGGGCAAATTCCCAAGCCAGTTAAGGACCTTGATGTGATTTTTTTCAAAAAAACTTTCACTTTATTTGCAGTATGGCAGGGAGCCAAGTCTTGCTGAAAATTTTCTCCTTCGTTGGGGATTGCTGTTTCCATGTCTTTCACCACTTTACGTTGAATTACTTCAATATATTTGTCAGCATTCATCGTCCCTTGAACAGGGAAAAGAGATCAAATACCTTTAAAGTTATTTTATGGTACAGGGACAGCAGAGTTGGTATTCCCAACGAAGGAGGGATTTTTCTGCAAGACTTGGCTCCCCACCCATACTGCAAATAAAGTGAAAAATTTTTGAAAAAAATCACATCAAGGTCCTTAACTGGCCTGGGAATTCGCCCTCCTTAAACCCGATTAAATATTTGTGACGTATAGCAAAAACTAGGCTCTTAAAAAGGCATTGCACAACCAAAACGAAGCTTATTGATGCTATAATTAACGTGTGGTACCGTGACAAAATCACTCAGAACTGCAAAAAACTCTTAGAATCAATGCCACAACGAGTTACGGAGTTGATTACGCATAGAGGTGACCATATCTCCCATTGAAATAGTTGTTGTTGCTTTGAAATGAAAATAAATTGAAAAAAATGAAGTTTTTCGTGTTTTTTTGTGGTGAGTCAATTAATTTGCACTCTACTGTAAAATACGTAGAGAGTAGATTTGTTTTCAAATTTGGAAAAAGAACAGTGCTTATACTTTTGAGGAATATCTCGCCATAACTTTAGACAGATGTGCTGAAGCGTCTGTCTCCCTGTCTTCCTAAGGCAAGCCAACAAAAGATTGGAAATAGACGTTGCGAGGTTTTTGTCTTGTGCTGTGGCTGTGCACTTTATCAAGTCTTAGAAAATAGTTGTTGAAAGAAGTTGGTAACATGTTGTTGTTAAACTTGAATATAAATTTCGCAAATTCCATTTTTATTATATCTTCAAGTTTTAACGCGGAACAATCGGAATACAGTGAATTTGTTGGACGGGGCAATGGACGAAAGAGACACGCTCTTAATATGTTGTTGTGAAGAATTACAAGTTGATGGTAGTGGCCTTTGCTGGCTCTACCCCAGTTAAGCAACGCATATTGCAGATGTGAGTGAAACATAGCATAACAAAACAATTAGAGGGTGGATAAAGGAAGATAGTGTCTTAGTTTGTATATCATTATGCAAACTTTCGATAACTTGCAAGTTCATTTTTCGATGTGAATTTTCCATGACAATTTGCTATCAAGGTGAACGCCAAGATATTTCACATTGTCAGATTGTTTCATTTTAATGTGATTTTATGCACAAGTTAAAGTCTGATGCCGCTGCTTGCTTGTTTCCTATAATTCAGCTCGTTTTATAGCTTATAATTAATTTGTTAGCATTAGTCCAATTTTATTGATTTTGTCTACTTCATTTGCTGTTTGTATTTGCGGAGATTTGATGTTGTTATGGGAGAGATGCAAATTGGTATCATCAGCGAACAACTTGACTTCAAATTTAGAAACGTAGGGTAGGTCATTGACATACAATAGAAAAATAGTTGGCTAGTGGTCCCAGAACAGAACCTTATGGGACTGCGTAGTTGACACTGCATAGTTGTAGCGGCTCGTGAAGTAAAAACTTGGGGGTGCTGCAAGAATTATATTCAACGTAAAACAGCAACATTTTATACACGCAAAGCAATTCGTTAGTATAGGAGATATCATATGCACTTCGATATAGTTTTACGAATTTTGGAGGAATTTCATCAGGTCCTTGAGCAGAGCTGGATTTAATATTGTCAATACAAGAATTTACCTCTTTTTCACAAATTTCTGGGAGTGCAAAAGATTGAATGCAACTGTAGGTAAAAATTTTGAAGGAATTGCTTTTTTGTGGGACATTCTTTGACATATTTGCGCCTATATTTGCAAAGTAGCCTACTCGCATAAATTGTCAAGAAAATCTTGCGAATCGGGATTAACCATTTGATTTTCAATAAGAAATGCAGAGGGCAACTTATTTTTCGTAGAATTTTTTTTACATTCAATAATTTTTATATAATTAACCAAATTTGAGAAAAACTTTCATTGTTAATCTTGATTAAATTTCCATAGTAATTTCGTTTAGCATGATATTTAATGTGAGTCAATATATTCAGATATTTTCTATAAAAGTCTTTTTTGTCAGCATCATTACTTTTGAAATAACGTCTAAACAATTCGTTTTTTGCTTTTATAGAGATCAGAATACCCTTTGTTATCCATGGTTTGTCACTAAATCTTTTTCCCTTCTGGACATTGGGGTCAAAGGGGCGCATGCTTATCGAGGATGGATTTAAAGATCGAAGTTAGACTATAAACATCATTATTAATGCTGGTATTGAGCGATTCCAAAATTAACTTTTGACAGATTTTCTTGTAAGTCAATTAAAAATCTTTCAGATTAAAATTTTTCAAGCAGCGTTTGTATTTCGGCTTGTTTGTCAAGTGACTTTAGCGTTAGGGATGATGAAAAATGTTGGCGAGTGATCAGACAGTTCAAACTAACACACTACGCTAGAGTCTTTTTGGGCCCATTTGAGTACGCATGAGGTAACGAGGAAGGATCACAGCTAACAGTGCTCGCAGATCTGGTAGGGGCGTCCACCAATTGTTTACAACCAGTAGACTTAAGTTTTTCAATGTATTCAGTTATTTTAGAGTATTTCGCTAAAGTGTTAATGTCGATATCGTCGCACACTATGTAATTTAAATAATTGTTCGATTCAAAATTATAAAGCTGATTATGGAGCGTGTCTTAAAACAATGAAACGTTTTGGTTTGAATGGCGATAAATGACACCAAGGATAAAATTTGAATTTTTCCTGTGGGCTTCTAACCTGAGGTCTTCGCAATGAGGTACATTTTAAGATAAGGAATTTCGTAAACTATACTTCAGGGTATTTTTTAGATATATTCCAACCCCGTCTGCTAGAGTGGGAGAGTCACTACGAAAAAAATTGTAGTTAGGAATACTAATACTTGCAAAAGTATAGGAGTTTAATTTTGTTTCTGAGATGGCAATTGCATCCGGTAACCTAGTCATTTCGTTTAAAATTTTTTCAAGTTAATCTACGTTTTTGGGTAAACTTTTGGTATTAAAATGTACTAAAAAAAAGTCATTATTATTAGAATTTAAATTTGCTAACTTGGAAGAAGAAAGATACTCAGCACATTCGTCAAAATTATCAGAGCAATTACGAGGGTTCAAAATTTCAAATTCAAAATCAGTTACAGTGTAAAATGGAAACAACGCTTCACTACTGTCGTCACTCATTTTACGAAGAATTAATTAGCTTAAAAGAATTAATTTATAAAAGAATTAGGAAAGTGATCGATTTTTAAACACACTTTGGGCCCTTCAAGTTAGGATTAGAATAGCCTAGCTTTGACAGGTCAACGAATGAATTATTGTTTTTAACTTTGCTGACTGAATCATGTCTAAGTCGGACTTGACCTTGAGATGTCCGAAGAAATTTGAACTTTAAAACTCTTTTGCATCTTTCGCAGCACGGAACAGCGATTTCTTGTAGGCAGTGAGAATTTTTTGTAAGCAAATCTGAGAAGAACCAAATGGCTTTACGGCTTTTCCTTTAACATTTTTCACTTAGCGAATAATTCGTTTCTTTTATCTTTGTTCGAAAAACGAACGATATCGATGGATGGGGTTTTCTTGTGCAACGCGCATGCACTCACCCTATTGATCAGCTTCTTTCCCTTTGTATGGGCGAAATGGCGTAGCAAAAACGTTCCTTTGTATGGGCTCAGGTGCGGAATCTTCGAACCTGAAGTGTTTAGCTGAAAAATGGTCGAACCTGCAGTTCCTTTCTATGGGCGCAGATTCCGAATTTTCGAATGCGAATTTTCTAACCCGATCAAACCCGAAGTCAGATTCCGACATTTTGCCCATACAATGGGAAGCATGCTGATCAATAAGGTGATGTATTCGAGGGTCAGGATTTTGAGGTATTTTTAGACGGTGTGAAGTGGAGATTTGCGATTCATTAAGGGTTACGTTAAGCAATGACGCTATTTTTCTTACAATCTGATTGGATTTTTCATTTTGTGTCATCGGTATTCCATGTAATTCCAAGTTTTCTCTTTGGCCATATTGTTCAAGCCTATCAATTTGAATTTTGGTTGCTTCCTGCTTAGTCGTAAAATCTGGTCCACAGACAGTTTTAATTTAGCGATATTCTGAAAGTTACGTGAAGTTTCAGATTTGTTTTTCGTGAAATCATCGTATTCGTGGGAAATGTAGGTTAGGCTACCAATGGTATAATCCGTTTTGTCATTTAGAAGCTTAACTTCACTTTGTAGAGACTGTATTTCATTTTTAGCGCTGCTAGTTCTTGGTTAATCGAATTGTTACTGGGTTCAGTTTTCTCAGCGTTTTGACTGAAGAAGACTCTACATTTTTTCCACTATTTCTTCAACACAGCTCAACCATCTTTTCATACTTCTATTAACTAACGTATATACTGTACCTTCCCACTAGCTGTTGATACTATTTTCAGTTTTCCATCATAATTTCTGCCAGAAAACGGCTTTTTAATTATATCGTCAACACTTAATTCCACTCCTCTCAACAATTTTGACTGCAACTTTAAAATGTATACATCGATCGCCAAACTTTAAAATATGGCAAACAACCACCGACAACCAGATTCATACGATTACAACCACGGTACTATTTCCAATTTTACAACATACTGTAATTTCTGCTAGAAAATGGCTTTTTAATTATAAGCTACTGTCAATATTAAACTCTATTCCACTAAATAAATTTGACCTACAACTTTAAAATGCCAGTATATCTACCGCCAAACTTTCGAAAATGACTAGTAATTATCAACAACCTCATTGATACAAACAACCATGGTGCAACTTATGAGACGCCGTTTGGAAAAAAATAATTTAGGTTTTCCCACGTAATTTCGGCTAATTTAAGCTACACTTTGTCCAATATATTACATAGGAAATTTCCTATATGTATATAGGACGAATAAAGGGTTCAAAATAGCCGAAAACACTGACGCAAAATGTATAGAAAATTTCCTATATAATATGTAAGACAAATTATTGCTCAAAATCGCCAAAAAATGCCGCGCAAAACATATTTTCTATGTAAGTAAGCGTCGGAAATTTTCTATGTAATATATATAAGAAAAATTATTGCTCAAATTACCCAAAAAATGCAGCGCAAAACATATAGGAAATTTCCTACTATATATAAGACAAATTATTGCTCAAATTACCCAAAAAACGCAGCGCAAAACATGTAGGAAATTTCCTATATAATATATAAGACAAATTATTGCTCAAATTACTCAAAGAATGCAGCGCAAAACATATAGGAAATTTCCTATATAACATATAAGACAAATTATTGCATAATTTGTCAAAAAAAAGCACCGCAAAACGTATAGGATGCTTTGCGCTGCTTTTTTTGGCAAATTTATGCAATAATTTGTCTTAAATAATATATAGGAAATTTCCTATATATTTTGTGTCGGTTTTTCGGCTATTTTAAGCCACATATTCGTTTTATATTTGAATAGGAAATATCCTATGTAATATCTGGGACAAAATGTGGCTTAAATTGGCCGAAAAAATATGTGGAAAAGCCTAAATTATTTTTTTCCAAACGGCGTTTCATAGCAACTCGTGTGATTGGACATGCATTGTGACGTTGCGTCTGGGTTCAATCTTAGAATTCAACACTTTTTGCATTAGAATCGTGTGGAATAGTGGTCGGCAACCTTTTTTTAACGCGGCCCAGATCACTCTTTCAATAGCTATTGAAGGCATGGGCGTAGCCAGGGGGGTGGGGGGCACGGCCACGGCTACCCCAATCCATCCTGGACAAAAAACAAGAATCTTGGCAATTATGCTAAACACTTGCTATTGCGTGATTGTTTTCTCGCTGGGGGGGCAAGGGGGGCCACAGCCAGGGGGGGCCATAGCCCCCCCAATCCATCCTGGACAAAAACAAGGATCTTGGTAATTATGACAAACACTAGGGTGTTGCAAACGCTCTCATGTAGCCAAAAACAGAATTCCTTTTAATGTGTGGTGACCAGTCCAGAAAAAACTCCAGATATCAAGTTTTAGAAAAATTGAACATTGTTTAGGTGTTCCGCTTTTCATTTTCATGACAACAGGCTTATCGATGCAGTGAATTTTTCTATATCCTTAACCACTTGTGCTAGAAAGTTGGTTAATGACTCAAATGACTCAGAAACATCAAGTTTCTATCTAACTTACAGAGGAACTATATGACTATTGTGCTTAGTTTTTAAGTTATTGCGTTAATTATGTTTCAAAGTCAGGTTTTGGGGCGATGCTACGTTATTACTCCATCTATTGAAGCTACCTCATGATGATGCAGAGCAAAATCAGGTACCAACATTGCTTTGGTTACATGACAATATAATACCAGTATTCTAGCTCATGGGTGGAGTAGAAGTCTCTATTGGTTTTATTAAATTTTGTGTTTGGTTTGCATATAGATTACAAGCTGGTGTGTAATATGAATGAGTTAAAAGCAAGGGTGGAAACTC
Source organism: Trididemnum miniatum (assembly GCA_964006365.1). Lineage (NCBI taxonomy): Eukaryota > Metazoa > Chordata > Ascidiacea > Aplousobranchia > Didemnidae > Trididemnum > Trididemnum miniatum. The sequence goes on along the minus strand of OZ023234.1, from coordinate 13,135,988 downwards.
AAACCTAAACCTGAAAACCTGGTTTTAAAGGAAATTTTGGACAACCGAAACTGACATCTACTTAGCCAAAATTTTGAAAACCTAAACTTGAACCAAAACCGTTTTTTCTTGAAACGTCAAAACCGAAACTGAAACTAAAACCTGTTCATAATTTTCTAAGGTTTTGGGTTTTAAAAATTGTCATCACCATCCTTACCAACACAGTTCCTTTAACGCTGAGCGTCGAATAGAGAAGCTGTGAATAAGTACTAATTTTTGAGTCTTTGGTTTCATCAGGCTCGGAATCATACCCAAATCGACAATTTCTGAAGCAATTGCTCTCCTCACTCGGCCATCTGACCTACTTATCATCGTAATAAAACAAAAACGCCAAGAAGTAGAGGATTTAAATAATTCGTATTTACCGTAAAATAACTTTCTTGGATGAAACTGAAACCCAGAAACCGAAGCTGCGCGTAAGCAAAACTGAAACCTATTTTTCAACAGCCGTGAAACCAAACCAAAATTGGAACCTGACATCTGGGTTTCAACTCACCGAAACTGAAACTGACACCCTAACGCCATGTAGCCAGGTTTCCACCCTTGGTTAAAAGTTAAAAAATCATCACAGTGCTATTTGGTAAACAAATTATCCCCAAGAATAGGACGACTAAACGCTATAGAGATCCTCATTTGTTTCTGCTGGGATCTGTTCCAACTCAAAACGACATCCACATTGTTTCAAGCAAACTACCAACCAACAAGCAAGAATTACTAGCATTCATTGCTAAAAAAGAAGATTTCGACCAAACCAAAAACAAAAAGCCTTTTCATCACAATCATCTGCATCTTCTGGTGCAAATAATGGTGATGAAAGTTGATCGTCAGAACTATTGGCAAGCATTGCAACTGTCGCTTCTTCATCTCTTTTTCATTTCTTGTGCTTGCTCAAGTCTGACCAGAGCTTCTTTTTTGTGTCTCATTTCCAATTTGAGCGTTTTATTATCTTTTTCAGCTGTTGATCTTAATATCAAGTTAGCATCAATTTAGCATCAAGGATTTTAATATCAAGTTATCATCAAGGAAGAAGGCGTTGATGATGGCTTGCTTCGGATGGTGCTGTTGCACTTATTGTCATTCAATCAAGAAACAAATAGTTTAATGTCGGAAGGGCTTTATTGTTATAAAAAGAACCATAGTAAAGAACAAGAAAATCGTGAGCGCATGACCAGGAGCGGATCCAGAAAATTTTGGTGGGAGGGATGAGAGTTTGAATAAGGTTGAAAGTTAACTGAATGCAGAGACGTTAGACCCAAAAAAGACATAAATAAGCCCTTTGAAAAATGTTTTCATGTCTGCGGCGTATTCAGAATTTTTTCAGGGTGAAGGCACCAAAATTCGACATATTTTCAAGCGTACGGTAGTTTTTTCCGGCCGAATTATTTTGAAGCATATTGAGAAAAGGCTCTAGGCGCAGGGCATGCTTTGGAGTGGAATGGAAAATGGTATGGAATGGAAGGAGAATTTTGGTATGGAATATGGAAGATACTCAGAACAGAATGGAATGGAAGATTTGAGACATGGAATGGAAGATCGTCTTCCATTCTTCCATACTAACTACGTCATACGGTATATATCAAAACTTACTAGTTACGAAGGACTACCAAACTAGAATGAGGATAATTAGTCACTTTTCGGTTCTGCAGTGTAAGTTTTTAGGATGTAGTAACTAACTGTATTGTTCTTTTAAGCGTTAAGCATTCAGAGATGGGCATTTATCGAGATAAATTATCGGCGATAATTTATTACCGATTATCTTTATTGCTCATAATAGTTTTGAATTATCGATTACCGATATTGTTTTTACAAGATATTTTGTTATCGCTCTGCGCTGATGAATTATCGCGATAAACGATTTTTTATGCCTGCATTGTTCTAAACTTCAAAGTTAGTAGTTGGCGCTATGGAATGAATACACGGTGTCCATTAAGTCTTGTTGCAATCAAAAAGATCTCATTTTTTGTTTAATGCCGCAGCAGAGTCCATAAACTGCTCTCTTCTTAAAAAATTTACAAAACATTTTTGCTATTTGACTTACAAAGAAAAACTTCGTCAAACACTTTAAAAATTTACCGCAACATTTATCGGAAAAATTTATCGGCAATAATTTATCGATTACCGATATCGCTTCAAGAAATTACCGTTAGATTAATCAATTATCGGTATCGCCCAGGGCTTTTTTGAAGTTATCGATTATCGTTATCGCTTTAGTACAAAAAGGTTTATCGTGCTATCACTGTAAGCATCAATAGGTTACATTGTTTACGAATATGCAGGAGCGTATTTAGAGGGGGGGCATTGTGCAATGCCCCCCTCTTTTTGACTCTGCCTTTTAGTTAAAAAAGAACAAAACTGATGGTGTCAAGTATCTGATATATGCCAGACTCTTTCGATGATTTCTGTAGTTCATGGGGGCAGAATCAAGGGGTAGGACAGTAGGATGAGGGCCAGGGATATACATCCTCCCACTACCCATTTTCGAAAGTGTTTTGGATGTAGGCCTATACCATTTTACCATAAATTCGAACCTCTTCGATAGCAATAAACCTTACGCCTTAAGCATGCATAATCGAAAATGTGGGAACAATATGCATCATATTTGGCTAAGCACTCAGAATCTGGGTCAAAAAATTCAAACAAAATTTGCATGTAAATTATTCAAAAAGCACTAAAATAGCCATTACAGCAAGCAAATTATCAAAATTTCCTGGGGAAGCATGCCCCTTGACCCCCCAAGAGCTTATCGTTTTTCTCAATCAGCTTGAAATTTGTTCTGCCAAAAAAAATAGGAAGTGTCTATTTTACCGAAAATTCCGGTTACCGAAGTTTGAAAAATTGTAGTTGCGTAACTGTTTTCGGTTCCTGTAGTGCGACTCTCACAGTAGGGGAACCGTTAGGGTATGTCTCCGGTTCCGCAAACCACGATTTTCGAACTTCGGCAACCGCAATTTCCAGTGAAATAGACGCTTGTAAAAAAACATGCTTGAAAAAATGTAGAAATCATGCCCCTCCCCATTTAAAGATTTTTCACTATGCCACTACGTTTATGTTTACATGCATGTGTTTATTTATTGTGTTTTTTTGCAGTGTAGGATTGTTCAACAAATGAGTTCGTATAGCGCATTGATCGCTTTCTCGTGATAGGAGGATAAATATGCAACTAACTAACTACCTAACTAGTTTTAGGTTGGAAAGATTATCCTGCTGATAACGTGCATATCGCATAATTTAATAATAGCGCATTTTTACCATTACGTTAAATTACATTAGTATGGAAGAATGGAATGGAGTATGGAAAAAAAATTTGGTATGGGATGGAATATGGAATGGAAGAAATTTTGCAGGATGGAATATGGAAAAATCGTCTTCCATTCCATTCCATAGCATGCCTCGTCTAGGGGGATCTGGGGGCATGCTCCCCCGGAAAGTTTTTGAAAATTTACATACTGTAGTGGCCATTTTAGCACTTTTTGAACCATTTTCAGGCATATTTTGTTTAAATTTTTGGCTCCTAATTACTAAAAGTACTTAAATGAACGTAAAAATAGCCAAAAAAACTACTCAAAAAAGTGCTTGTTATCGAAAAAAACTATTCTATATAACTCAAGAAATCTTCTCAAGTAAAAGTATTTCGTTACTTTACACCACTGCCTGACTGCTCCTCAGTATACTGACTCAATGGTTTTCAGGTTTTACGGTTATGTGAGGAGAACTATAGAATATATTTGAGTTCTAGGCTGCCTTGCCTTTGTGACGTAACAAAGGCTATTTGGACAGTAAGCCTGTTCGGAGCAAGACAATTTGACGCGAACAAACTTGACGCGAGCAACTTGACGCGAGGACAACTTAACGCAAGGACAACTTAACGCGAGAACAACTTGACACGAAACGTGTGTAGGGGTCGGCGGTCGGGGGAGTTGGGGTCGCGGGGGTTGGGTCGAGTTCCCGAAGTTTGAAAATCAAAATAGAAGAGTCGAATTTCAGTGAAACCAAAGACTCAAAAATTACTATTCACAGCTTCTCTATGTGACGCTCAGCATCAAAGGAACTGTGCTGGTAATGATGGTGATGAGAATTTTTATAACCCAAAACCTTTGAAAATTTTGAATAGGTTTTAGTTTCAGTTTTGGTTTTGACGTTTCAAGTAAAAACAGTTTTGGTTCAGGTTTAGGTTTTCAAATATTTTGGCTAAGTAGGAGTCAGTTTCAGTTTGGTTGTCCAAAATTTCCTTTAAAACCGGGTTTTCAGGTTTAGGTTTGGGTTTCCACCCTTGGTCATGCATATAGATGCTAGCCAATCAATATTTCGCTGTTAATGGCTAAACAGCAAGTAGATACTGCCTTTATTTTATTACCAGTGCGTTGTCACAATCTCTTACTACTGGGGAGAGCATGAAGGGATAATGCAATAAAGTAGCTTTTTTTACGGTGACATAACCTTAGCCACTGCCTTATAGTAAATGATCGACTATAATATGAAGCGGTTTAATTCAAATTTGCCCCCTATGGTATATAGCTGATATATCGATAGATGTTGCACTGCTGACTTATACTGGTAAAATGTTTTTAATTTGTTTATCAGATCATGAATAGTCTTGAACGAGTGAAGTTGGAATGCAAAAATTTGCATGAATATCTTTGTAGTTTATCTCCAGCATTGCTGGAAGCTTTATATGAACATCCAGCCACATGCATGGTAGTTTTTAGGTAAGCATTTAATCTGTAATGGTAATAGTTTGGTGATTCAATCTGAAATTGTTCTGTGGTGATCTGTTTTATCATTTAAAATCTAACCATTTCGGTATGCAGTACCATACCTATTGACTGAAATGGATTTGACGTACTGGTAATAAATGTTATAATAGTCTGTCAATCCAGTGCAAAGCTTCGGTATTGCTAAAACCTGCAGGTGCACAAGGATCTCATGGAGCACGAGGATCAGAAGGACCACAAGGATCACAAAGACCACTAGTGGCGCAATTAGGAACTCATGGAGCACATTAGGGATAGGTTTGATGAGAGTTACGGTAGGTTCAATGGGGGTCAGGTTTAGTTGGGGTTAGGGTTCGGTTCGAATTAGTTTCCATTAGGGTTCGGTTCAGTTAGGGTTAGGTCGGTTAGGTTTGAGTTCCTTGCGTTCCTTGTGTTCCTGCAGCTTTTAGTAATAGCTCAATTGCGCCACTAGCGGTCCTTGTGATCCTTGTGCTCCTGCAGGTTTTAGTAGGACCCCAAAGCTCCACAGCACAACGTCAATAGGGTCATCATAAATAGGCTTAGACCATCAGCATGTTATTCAACTCTCAACTTGAACTTCTGCTATTGCAACTTGTGAGAAGATGCTCATTGTCATAGCTTGGTTATTTTTATTGTTTCAAATTAGCAGGAGATTCAAAAGAAAAAGTTAGCTTGTTGTTTTTTGACTTACTGACAACTGTTCAACACGTCTAAACTGGGCCAAATTCTACAAACATTCTGGTACTAGCTCAAAGTGTCTCCAGCACTTTTGATGTTTGGAGTATATTTACCAGCACTAGTCAAGTACCAAGTACAGTATCACTTAAATGTAAGCATATTGTTAAAGATAAAATACACTTTTTATTTTCTGTGACAACAAATACGTGTGTGATTTTGCTTTGAAACATCACTCAGCCGAAGTGGTTATACGGTATTTGCAACTCAGAATTAGGATGTTAATGTGACTTTCACGAAGCTTAACAACGAATTATTGTAGAGATCTTCCAGAACATGCCAAGTATTATGTTATGAGAGTGTTGTTTATTGATCAACCAATCACAAAAGCAGCTACAACTTCATGGGTAACTTTTGATGCCAAGCAGTGAGTCGATGTAATTAATTCAATTATTATGAATTGCAAATACTGTATTATCGATACTGTTTGTATGTTGTCTTGATTTCTGCAAAAAAGTAAACTGTTGAAGCATTGTGGAAAAATTTTGTTGCAGCTGAATTTAATTATAAAGTGCATGTTCAAATGCAGAACCGGCTGTTAGCTCAGTTGCTAAGCACACGCAATTGGTGCAGGAGGTCTGGGAATCGATTCCTGGGCCGGTCAAATCAGCCAGTGTCACCAACCAGGCTCGCCACCGTTGCGACGTTTCTTCGGAACTGTGTTGCCCAGGCGCTAAGCCGCAGAGATGGGCCCCGCAACCTGTTACACGCTTCATCGTTAAACAGCGAGTATAATGAAGATTTTTTTTTTATGTTCAAATGCAATTGTTTGTGTGAAGTTATGTCTTGAAGTAAATATTTTGTGAAAGTTTGTTGATAAATATATAATTCATTGCTCAAATTATAATTTTGAGAAAATCTGTTTAAAAATTTTCCTTTTCAAGGCGACTCTGATTGGATACAGTATTATAGCATTTGCATGTAGCCCAACACTTCACCACTTTACTATTTGAAACTTGCTTTTTTATGAATTAAGATATAAAGAATGGAACTTTATGAGTAGCCACGTTATATTTGGATTTTTTTCAATGATATATCACTTACAGTTGGTTTCAATGTTTCGTTTTTGTATGCTAGGATGATTTACCCAACATGTAACGAAAGCATTGCCTTAATCAGTGTCTTTGTGCAGAGAACACGAGGAGGCAATTAGAGCATTATGTGACTTACGAATATGGAATGAAGTCTCTTTACATGGAAGTGTTTCTTCAGCTTACCGACTGAGTAGAACATTTCGAAGTAATCTACAAAAGGCTTTGGTTGGAGGGTGTGTTCAAAATATTATGTCAATTTCGTCAGTGTGATTGTTTACGTGAATAATCAGACAGAACTCTTAAATTATAATAGTTAATTTGAAAATCTAGTAATGCTGCCTTTCAAATTGTCTTACAGACTTTATGTACTGTCTTTTTGCATTTTTAATGGTTTATATGAATGCCATATGGCTATTTCTAGCAGTTTTCAATTTCGATCATTTTTTCTGGTTTCAAATAAAAAGCATGATTATCTTGCCTAGCTTGATCCTAAAGTTTTTTTCCTCCAATCAGTTGTATATACTATATTAAAGCATTAATGTTTCGCCGCTTGCCCTTATGTAGAGTTTTTAAGATATCAAATTCAAGCTGTTAGTTTTGCTTACATCATGAAATAGTAGTTGCGTATTGTAATTACTTTTACAGTTTCAGTTAAACAAAGGCTGAAAACTCCAAGCATTTTTTATGGAATTTGAGTGCGCTATGATTTTGAAAGTCCGATTTTGAGTTAGAAAGAGTTCTTCATTTATAATTTTTTTCAGTTCAGTAATTTTTAGCAAGAACTTGATAAATATTACTGAACTGAAAAAAATTATAAATTTATCAAGTTCTTGCTAAAAAGTATCAGGTAGTTTTCGTGGTATTTCGACTCATTCAACCTCAATCGACTCTTTTTTGCGATCGAGTTGGAGTTCACATGATTAAGTTTAACTACTTCGTTTATTGAAACTAATTAGTTTTGACTGTAGCTGTTATGTTTACCAAAACGCTATATTTGCAGAAGTAAAGAATCTTGGTCTAGCACCGCGCATTTGGGGCCTGACAAACACATAAAAGACATTGATGCATTGGACAAATATGCTGAAGAGAGATGGGACACTTTATTGCATTACTTGGTTGGTTCAAAAAAGAACGTGGTCGTGAGCCAAGACTTGAAAGATGTTATTTTGCAAGCGGGACTTATGAGGTGAAACTGCAATTGGTTGTCTGTTTATGTAGACAAAAGGTATAGACCTAAAACCATGTAAAAATGTAAGCATTGATAAAAACCTTTTGCATGAATTGGCCCTGCAATGTCTATAAAATGCTTCCTAATTAGCAATGATGAGTTCCATTTCTATAATATTTTGATCACTATTGTTATAACGTAAGAATACAAAAGGCTATGTTTCGTGTCTTGATTTAAAATTTTTGGCAACTGTGCAGTGTGTTGTCTTTAAACAGTAAAAATGTAATGACGAGTTATTTTTGGGTGCGTTGATGTCATTTTCTATTCGATGATTTGTATTCACAGAACTGACGAAACAGATGGACGAAACCTCTCTGTCATCACTGCCAAAGGCTTTCAATTTCTGCTTTTAGATAAAGCGTCGCAGGTTGTTACGACTTCGAAAAACTCAACTCTCATACCTAAACAAATAAATTATCGTGGAGATCAGTGTTTCAAAAAGTGCTGGATAGCTAGAATCAGTTAAAAGGAATAATAAATGCAATATCACAACTGTTAAAAAAGTAAAATTTATTAAACCCAGCAGTCTGTTTCACCCAAAATGGGATCATCAGGGGTATTTTAGTTAAGGGGAAGTAGAATTCTATTTGAATAAGATACCCCTGATGATCTCATTTTGGGTGAAACAGACTGTTGGGTTTAATAAATTTTACCATTTAACTGTGGTGATGCTGCATACCTAAGCAAATAAATTTACTGTGGCGAATGCATTGTTTTGCACTATGTTTGCTGGTGCCTAGCGATACGAATTTGTTTTTTGGCTGATTAAGCAATTTTGAAATCTACAGTATTATGTGCGTTGTGCAGTGCAAGCCTGTTTGCGATTCACTCGCCAAAGCAAAATCATCGTGCTCATAAATATAAATCTGATGTAATCCAAATTTGCAAATGCCAAGTTGCTGACTTTAAGTCCCAGATTAGGGAAGTCCTGTCGTATCAGAATGCATGCACTCGGGAACGACCGAGACAACAAGGTTGGCTGAGGCCGGGGAATTACGCCGGCCAGGGCTGGGGCCGGGATTGATACAATGTTTTATACTGTGTCTAGAATACATGGCTAAGTAGGCTACTTGCGTCCTCACTCCTCATGTAAATGCCGTCAATGGTGTTACGTAATGCTTTCAGTCACGCAAATGCTTCGTAATTGTACGCGCTTTTCATTGAGCCTTTCATTAGTGCATGACGAATCTCAAAAACGCTTTAACCATGCACGTTCTTTATTTTTACGCACCAACGCATTTTTCATATAAAATAAAAAAATCTTGATGTAAAAATTAAGATGTTACTTTTATATTCGTATGATTGTTAAGGGTATATTTATATGCACCCCTATTGTTAAGGGTAGATTTTTGCACTTTAAAGGTCGTCTTATACGCGGTAATGTATGGTAGATTGAAATTCAACTCCGGCCCCGGCCAATTTTTATGACCCCCGAGGCCGGACCGGGGCAAAAAGTGGCATCCCCGGCCGGGGCCCCGGTCGATCCCTAGCATGCACCACTCTATATTTTATGTATTTCTTGCATTTTATAAGACTTCCTTTGTTTATATGTTCTCACTCAGGTCTGGTATTTTGTTCTTGAATATTTGAACTGGGCACGCGACCACGGCATTAGTCTTGTTCCTGTTCTGAGATTCATTTTTGAACTAAGCTTTTCAAGCATAGGAAAGGTGAGGTGTAGTTGAATGTGCTGTTCATATCAGTATGACTGAGAAATTCGAATTTTTTTTTGGTAATTTTTCCTGATCATACTTGTTTATAATCCGAAGTCGTTGATAATGCGTTAAAAAAAAGAATGATTTTTTAGGATTTACCAACGGATGACAGAGATGAACAAGTACTAACGTGCCTACAGCATTTTCGTGAAATGGGTCTAGCCATGCAAAGAAAGGTATTGAAAAGCATTACATTAATTTGAATAAACTAAACTAGTGTTTTATGTTATCGTTTGCTCTTGTAACAGTTTAGCTTGCACGTTCTTACAACAAACTAGCTAAACAACTTTAGCGCTCCGATGTGTCTCAGTGATATTTATTTGGACGGTGCAGAAATAAAAGACACTACTACTACTATTTTAATGCATTGTATACACCACGTGATCTGGACAAAAACATTACTGTGTCGTAATGTTGTATGCTTCTGGATTGAAACATTACGACACTGTAATGTTGTATGCTTCTGGATTGAAACCTAAACTTCATAAGACAATGGATTTTTTCTAGCCTAGGCTAGTTAGCCACCTGAGTTTTATTTTCTTTGTGTGTGTTGGCTTTTGTTTATATTTTTTGTCCTATGCATTGCGCAATGTTTGCATTAGATTTTGCGTGAGTTTTTCCGGTTTTAACGTGATGCTTTATATTTTTGCTATACTTTCAGCGAAAATCCCGACGATTTTATCCTACGAGGCTGGCTATAAACCTTGCTAATCGTGTAAACAAATCAAGTTATTCTGTTGATAAAAAGCAGGGATTTCTTATAGCGGAGACCAATTATAGAGTGTATGCATATACCGGTAAGTATTTCATTTTATTTATTTATTTTTTGTCAAATACACTAAAACAGTTCATGCATTTTAGAATCGGAACTTCAATATTCCATACTGTCGTTATTTTGCGAAATGATTTACAGGTGAAAATTTTTAAGGAACATGTGTACTTGAGCATGTGACAAAGGTATGAAAGTGATAAAATAGCAGTGTTTTTGGTTAGAATGCTTTTGGAAGCAAAACTGCCTGTGAACGCACTGCTATTAAAACTTTTTGATTGAAAACTTATTGCACCTGGCTGGATTTAAGTTACCGGATTGGAGAAGGAAAAATAAAGCCGAAATAAATCTTGGAGTTGGACGTTTCTGTATGAATTTGGCTGTTGAAATCTCCATTTTCGTGATATGATTTTGGCTTGATTTTTTCTGTTGAGAATATTTCAATTCCATATTTAATATATTGAACTAGCTTGATTAATAAAGCTAAACTAAATAAATTTTTGTTGCTGCAGATTTCCAAACGTCTGCGTTCTTCAACTTACCAGAGAAAGTGTTCAAACTGCGGTTGTTAATGGGATAACTGCCGATCAAATTCTTCATTACATAAAAGCGAATGCGCACCCTGATATGCTGAAAAATGTATGCTGCTGAATATGCTTTGAAATTAAGTTGTGGAATGTAGGTAGAATCAGGGCCGAATTCAGACAATGAAAGGCCCAAGGCTATTTGATCAATGAGGCCCTAGTGATCAATGATCAAACATATATTTATGACATAAGGGTCCTGATGGTCGATTTTCAAAAAAAAAGGTCTCGTGACGAGCCCCCTTGGAATAAGAAGGTCTTGATTGTCGATCTTCAAAAAAGTCTCTTTTTTTTGTGACGAGACCTTAAGCTTTAGCCTGCCTAGTCTATTGGTAAATTTGACCCTACATAGAATGTGGTGATACGGTATTACAGTTACTTAATTATTTTAGTTCTGCAGTGTGCATATATTGCTGGGCAACAATGACGCTGTGAAATCTCATTCGTGAACATAAAACATAAATAATGTGACGTGGTTGATAAGTAGTTGGTTATCAAAGCTAACCTTATGCTCAGAAACATCAGTTTAGCGATAATTCAATTATTTTTTTGTCTCACACTGCTTAGATTTAATGTTTATTGCCCTTTTACTGTTATAGAATCCGATTATTGCTCCGACTCTAGCCGATCAAATCCGATTATGGGCAATGGAGAGGGACAGATTAACGTTTCAGGAAGGCGTATTATACAACCAATTTCTTGCACAAAGCGATTTTGAAGTTTTGAGAGACTACGCAAAGGTTAGTTTATACTTCATAGTGCAAACGTATTTCTTTTTTCCATTCGTGATTGCGCAGTGAGTGACACAGTAAGGGTGATTCGATGCGGCTATTTTTATTTATCTTTATTTCAAAAAAAGAGCTTGCGAGTTATGTACTGCTTAACCGTTCGCTTTGCTAGTAAACCCTTCTACATATTGACGCTGATGTATGGCTTTGCCAAGAGAATTCGTCATTATACAATCTGCAATCGTAAATTACGATGACACGGTCGGCCGGGGTTTTGCAATGTAGGGTTTAGATTGTAGTAGGATGTGCCATTTATGTCATCAGCATTGTTGTTTCGTGTTTGTTTGTTCAACTCTACAAGAAATAAGGTTGTTTTCATGTTTTATGATGGGTTTTTCTTGCTTTGATTTCTCAGTAACATGTAGCAACGACCTTTTGTAGGAGTTGGGGGCTTTGGTTTGGGAAAATGTTCAGAAACGGTACATGATTGTCACTCGAGATGCTCACGATCAAGTGAAACGGTTTTGGAAACGTTATAAAAAAGAAAGTGAAGGTGCCGCGTGATCAGTGTGATGATGAAGCGCAACCGCTTTTGTATTTGGCTCACTTATGTGAGGATGTTGAAAGAAACCAGCGATCGTTTGTATTCCTGCATTCGCAAGATACGTGCTCAAGAGTTGTTCGTGGTGCCGTCCGATATTTTTACCAGCGAGTGAAATTAGGCGAATATCAGGTCAAAGAAAAATTTGAAATTCCGTCAGTGTATTTTCATTATTTGCTATGGTATTTGTGATTTTCTTTTATAAGTCTTTAGCTTACAGCTGACTGATGGTACTGCCTTGCGTAGAAAGTTAGTAGGTCGTGTTTTATTTACTACTACATTTTTAAAAATGTTATGTTCTTTAAAAATATTGTCATGTTGGTTAGATTGGAAGATTGTCATTTACAACTAACCTAAACGCCGTACTCGAGTTGATGGGGGATGCCATTCCCCCGGAAAACAACATCATCCCTCCATAAAAAATTTTGGCATAAACCATCCCCCTATAAATAATGACCATCCTTCTGTGTGAAAAGCTTTTTTTTTTGCTCTTCACTTGAATTTGCGCCGAAAATCGGACATCAGTGGAGGCGATGACCTTTTTTTTTTGCTCTTTACTTTGTTTTCGGCCGAAAATTATGGCAATCCTAGCACCATCCCCCATAAGTGTTTTCACGACTCGAGCACTGCCTAAACGTTTGAAGTCCCAAGTATCAAAAATAACTTATGTGCAATTTGATGCGGATTGTGGAACAAACAATATCAGATTTCGATGTGATATGAGCGTCAGGTCACAATGATTAAAAAAGCGATCTGCTTATTAACATTGCCCTTACGACTAGGTGAGGTTTTGTAGTTCTGGACTGCCATTTACGGTTTGCTTGTTCACGTACCCTTTGACCCAGTCCTTTTTTTAACATATAACTTTTTTACCCCGCTAGTTACGTGTTTTGAAATTTACTGTAATAGCTTGTTCAATGGATTATATTATACTTTTAAACTTTTATGGCAATTACAAATAGTGAAGCGTTGATCTCGTGATGATAAGTGCCGTTGGGAAAGGCACTTAACGGAATTCCCCCATCTTAGTGTGGTAGACAGATGGCCGGCAACTCCTAAGCGAGCTCGTATAGCGCATTGATCGCTTTCTCATGATAGGAGGATAAATATGCCAATAATAAATAAACAAAAAGTACTCGAATAACATCAGATTGATCTTCTTAAGTTGAATACGTTCTGGGCGGTCATTCTGTGCTGTTCGTTCGAATGCCGAAAATTCTTTTTCGGGAGCGTTCGTGAGAACATTCGCAAAAACGCTCCCGAAATGTTCGCTGGTCGGTATTCTTTGCTGCGTTCGGCACCTCAGTTTCTGCGAACGCCGAATGTCCTTGTTCGAGAGCGTTCGTGAAACCGTTTGCAAGAACGCTCCCGAACAAGAACATTTTCCCAGTCGATATTCTCTGCTTTCGGGAGTGATCGGCGATCGTGCGAACACAAGTATATCACATTCCGCTTTGTTGGAATGTTGCTTTTACTTCTGCTGAGAGTGACGTCATAATGCTAATTGGCGTGACTCATGCAGAGCGTGAAGTTTTAGTAGCGGCTGTTACGAGGAAACTATCGAATCTTCTTAATACAGTGATACAGTACAAGTCAGTAAATCCAGAAAATTGCATTCGGTAATGCATAGCTACACTATTGCTCCCCAGCACAATTTCGAATTTGGGAATTTTAGGGCGATCGAAACAACTGCAATCAGACAATGGGCAGATGATGAAAAGAACAAGTAAATAGATTTGATTGGGCAAAGTTAGGCTGTGTTCTTATTTCAGGGATTATCACCGCATAAAACAAAATAAATGGTAGACCAAAAAGAGCGGGCCATTTTAATAGAGAGCAAACCAAGCACAACTTTTTATAATATTGCTGGTATTCCGGGAGTTTTTGTGTTGCGTAGATGGGACGCATATTAAAGCATGTTATTCAATCATCGACTCCGTGAGTTGCGAAGCGTCTAAGTTTATATTTTGAAAACTTCCACATACGGTACAAAACACTTCATAGCAAAATGAATTTTTTTCTTCGAACGTTATGTCACGGATGCGGCTGCCTCTACCACCAAGCTCACTTTTAAGAAAGCCAAAAATCTTAAATAATCGGTATTCACTAACAAACACTTCTGTTAATTTTTCCTAGGGATTTCGTCTTGGACGTTCTCTAATCACATTTGAGCCTTCATTTAACAGATAGAACTTTGCAGCCATTCTGAAATGCTTACTCTGCAATATTGTAAGCTCTTGACCGAACGCCTCCCGAAAAGGTAATGGCTTTCGTGGATTTTTATCATTTTTTACGATAATTCGTCGCACAAATCAATTTCAGCGCCATACTAACCGCTTAGCGTGGTTAGTATGGCACTGAATCTAATTTCTGCTGCATTATTTGGTTCCATTGAATTAGTCATGTTTACATTTTATAAGCACCAGAATATTGTATTGAGAATTAAAAAGGTAATATTGCATTTTATGAAGAGTACAGTTTTCATGAATGTACAGTTCTACAAAAGATGCAAGCGCAGTTGACATAGACAAGCACGTACAATTCTATTTTACATCGTTTCCGTCAAAATCGATTGTGGCCTAATGACGTTGGCAATACGCACCTAAGGATTTTAAAGCCTTTTTATTGGCTTTAGCATTACTTGTTAACAGTGGTGTAGAAAGTTGTCTAGAAATCTAGTTACGTAAAAGTAGGCTATTGTTACTGATGGCGGAAACTACTTGAAGTAGAGTAGAAAGTAGGGGATGTAAAAAGTAACCTAGTAAAAGTAAAAAGTACCAGCAATTTGAAGCTACGAGTACTTTAGTAAAAAGTAGCGTTTGCAAACCAAGCTGAGCTTTGACAAAAGATGACTTGCTCACTTCCAAACTTGACATATATTTTGCCGATGCTTAAGTGTATTTAGAATAATAGCACATTGGACGAAAATATAAAAGTGAAGTGTGTCATAATCTACAAAATGCAACCACACTGTCCACGCTGAACACAAATAACAAAAGACCACTTAATGTCACGAAATTGTAAAACTTATAGGCAGAGATGGGCACGATCTTGATCTTCAAGATCACCATCTGCTGTAAACATTTCTACTAACGACTGCAGGCACTGAGGTTTTATATCTTTACCTAGGCCATTTCTTCTTATCATGCATTAAATGGAATGGAAATTAAGGAGGCTACTTGGAAGACTAAGAATTTTGAAGAAATATTTTCGTTAAAACAATGATACAAAAAGTCCATGTGCCTATGGTGTAGCTCAATGAAATTAGGAGTTCGTCTTTGAGTGCAAAGGTCTTTAGGTCAAAACACGCAAAGGCTGTTTTAACTACATCTGTTAATTTTAGGAACACCGGTGTCGCAGCGTACCGGTATATAGCCTACTAGGTTATGCATTGCAGTCTAGTAAAATTGTGACAATGGATGAAAAAATTTTTTTCATATTAATAGAACTTCAATCATTTTTTATGACACCTCAAAATGACGTACCGTAGTGTGCTACTAATCATCGTTGCTCGTCAGGGACAAGTTGTACGCAAAAAATGTAATAATCAGCAACAAATTTTAATCTTTCGTTTAAAAACTACCAGTAGCCTACTGAAAAGGTAAAACTCTCATAATGGGCTTTTTTGCTGTCTCAAGCGTTGGATCAAG
Source organism: Trididemnum miniatum (assembly GCA_964006365.1). Lineage (NCBI taxonomy): Eukaryota > Metazoa > Chordata > Ascidiacea > Aplousobranchia > Didemnidae > Trididemnum > Trididemnum miniatum. The sequence continues at coordinate 13,120,172 of OZ023234.1, read as the reverse complement.
CCATGCAGTTGCATTAGTTATTGTTAACTAGTAAACCAATTAGTATTTTGTACGCTGTTTAATAAGTGGTCTTGGAAGTGATCTCAATCTTAAGATCTTGATTTTCAAGATCACCTTGTTTGGGTGATCTCATTTTGATCTTGCCTATCTCTGCTTATAGGCCTATATAAAAAATATACCAATAGGCTACACCCAATACTTATGTTGCCAATTTTATTATCAAGCATGATTATTTATCATTTGCGTGACACATTGCTTAATATTAACTACTTATCATTTTTAAAGCCACTTAAGTAGCGTAATTTTCTGATTGAACTACGTACGGTAAGTAAAAGTAGTCGAAATTTAAATTAGGCCTACTTAAATAAGCAAGTACTAGTAAACCGGCCGTCAGCTCAGTTGCTAAGCGCACGCTATCGGTGTTGGAGGTCCCGGGTTGTTCAAATCGACACAGTGTCGCCAACGACTCGCCACCGTTGCGATGTTTCTTCGGAGCTGTGTTGCTTAGGCGCGGAGATGGGCCCCGCAACTCGTTACACGCTTCGGCGTAATACGGCGAGTATAATGAAGATTTGATTTTGATTTTTGAAGTAAGTAGGCTACTAGTTACCAAGGAATAATACTTTAATAGTCTGCTGTTATAAAGACTGACTTTGCCTAAAACACGGGGCCCAAGAGGAGCGCCTGAGCTTTCACCTTCAGCAGATCAATCCACTTGTTGCCTGAACTTGAACCTCTAAGAATCACCAGAGAAGAACAAATAGAACGACTCTGTATTAATTGATCGAACTAAAAACTCTCACGGCGATATAAAACCAAAGGGAAAATAGGGAGAGAAAGGCAGGTAGGTTCAGGTAAAAATAGCGAGGGATTCAGGTCTTTCAAAGGCAAGAAACAACTGAAAGTTACTCGGGTATAAAATAAAATAACTAAAAACTGCGCCGTGCAGGGATATAACTTTGAACATAAAAAAGACGTCCTTCCGCCAACTGAACTCAACAAAACTAAAAAAGCATCACTGATCACACAGTAAAACAAGAAGTGCACTCGTGATCAACGAATAAAGAATTAACTAAACTGTGAGCAGTGAACTGCTCGCGGCAGGTGCAGCGCTCGAGCTAATTAAATGCGCTGAAGAAAAAAATATGTGATAGGCCTACTAAGGTGAAAGACTAAAACCAGAGTTTGTTTCCAAAGTCGGAGCTGTAACATCTATTTGAGTAAAACTACGGTACTTCGTTACTTTACACCACTGCATGTTAATTGCTACTTTATCACTGCGAAATTGCTCCCCCCCAGTGAAAACTTCTTAAAAAATGGCCTGCTTTGACCTCATGCTTGCGAATCGCATTTCACAGGTCAGTTTGTGATGCGGCACTGCCGGTAAGCCTAATGTTTCATGCGAAAGTAGAAAACGCACTCTCTCATCAGGATTATAACTAACATAAGAGTGGCAGGTTGTGAAACTCAAAATAAAATTTATATCTGTGATGCTCTTGCTTCTTGGATGTTGCAGTAATGACGTCGCTTGAAGACCTTACTGATCGGTCACTTCGCAGTCTCCCTTCGAGTATTTTGTTTTGTTATTTTTTATTTTGAATGCAATTGTATTGGTAATCGTGTGTTTCTACACTCGATAAATAAACTGAATCTGTCTGTCTGTCTGGCTTGATCATATTCAATTTTTGGTGAAGCATTGGCAGCACTCGTCACAAATGCAAATAGTTTTTTGTTAAAAGAGTCCATAAGCGTCTACGATTAATCGGAGCCATCAAAGTGGAATCGTAGGTTTCTTGACGTTAGGACATTATTATCAATACCTATGTGTGAACCAATATGACTGTGCCGGAGCGACTATAGTCTTTCGGTAAAGTTATAGTTAAAACAAAAGTGTCATTGCTCTTAATACTAAATCATAAAACATGGCAACACGAGATAACAAATTACGGAAAGCTGCCTCCTAGCCCACACGAACTTTGCGAAGAAGTTAAATGAGATGGAGAAAATTCTTTCAGACAGTTTCCAACTGCTCTACTGGCTTACTTTCTGTTTCTATAACTTTTTGTGAATGATCGTTTGTATGAAACAAAGGTGGTTCTGGTATATGACTATTTTTGATAGGATACTAAAGTTGGAAGTTGAAGTTGAAAATTTTCCCGCCAAAACAACTGAAAGCTGAGTTCGCGGAGGAAAGGATTTGGCTTGTGAGCAGAGAAATTCGAAAATGGCTGGACTATCGGAGTATCGGTATCATGCGCTCAGTTACAAACGTGAATTAAGCTAGTGCTGGTTATTCAAAGATTTAAGAAGCCTATTCAGGCGTATGCTTGTTAATTAACAACCTAGCAGCTATTTACTGGTAGTGCTGAAAGTGAAAAGTGATGCGTTTGGATTAAATGGACTATAAACTCTGAACTGCTGAACTAGGTTTACCAAGTAGACCAACATTAATTATCGCTTACAAAACTGTAGAGTTTGAATTTAAAAAATAAATTACATTGGACTTGGCCCAGTTGACTGATAAACGAAAGTACTGGTAGTTAGTTTGTGATGCTGACATTGTAGTGCAGAGTGTATCCTACTGCTCCATCTGTCCATGCAGTAGCTGGTAGTCTGCTCTTCTGCACTGCCTTTGTATATATGCCCAGACTATGCTAAACTGTAGACTTGTTATAGTTAACATGATACTTCAAATCAAGAGTTTATAAGGGCTGAAACAACATTAGTTATATATATATCAGGAGCAGCAGTTCAAAGCTTAGGTTGTGCAGGATGGGAGGATAGGCTAACAAAGGAGTCATAAACCGTAAACTGGTAAAGTTGAAACAAAACTAAGCTCCACCAGCCTATTTCTGTTTAAAGGTTTTTCGCAAAAACTTAGTTTAAACTCCTCTCAGTTTCAATGTTTGGAATGATAACATAGAGTGTAGCTGCATCAATATATAGTCTATCGGTACACAATTGTGTATTACAAATTAGCCTGTTAGCAGATTAGTATTTACTGTTTTCTTGGGGCTTGTTTGAATTAAGCTGTGGTTTGCGTTTGTGTTTTAGGAGGTTTGGGGTTAGAATTAGGCCCTAACCCCTACTACCGGTAATAACTCACTAGTGCCCCTAGCAGTCCTTGTGCTCGTGATACATCCATGATCCATCTGTTATGACGTGCGGCTCAATTCAAACAAGCTTCATTTTCTTTTAGTGTGAAGAAGTTGGTAATGCAGCATAATGGTTGGGAGCATCGCTATGATAGCCATGATTGCGAGGTACTTGCAGGTTGGTTCAACTCCCACCAAAGTTTTGTTGTTGCTTCCTTGGATAATATGCTTCATGATGGTTAGACTAGATGTGCTTGGTGGAATTTGACAAGTTGCAAATTGAAAGTCAGAAGCAAAACTTAACCAAAAAACTTAAAAAGAAAAGCAACCTTTACTGCTTAAAGAGTGTGGTTTCAACCTATGCATAGTACTTCCACCACTTTCTCGTGATAGGAAGATAAAAGTGAAGGAATCAATCATTCATTTAGCGGTTTAGTGAGAAAATTGTCCAATTTTTTGTTAAGAGTGCAAACTAAACTTTAAGTACTGCACTGATTTTTGGCTAAGTTTGAACCACAGTGTTCAGGATTTTGGTATGAATGTACCAGTATTAACCTGCACTGCAAACTCTAATTCAAAGTAAAAATTTAAATCAAATTTCCTTTAAACCTTTGAAATCTTTGAGCAAATTTTGTAATACAATTAAGATTTGTGCAATTTTGCTTTGGCTAAATACCGGTATCTCTTCGCGCTCTCCCAAGTTGTATGAAAATGTGACGAAGTAATAAAATAGACCAAAGAGGCAAATGTTACGAACCCACAAGAATAGCCACTTCATTGACTAAAATCTTGGAAAGGCAATGGTGGTCTGATATTTAAGAAATACAACAGGCACACAGAGCAATGTGATTCTTGTACAGTTCTATCGATGCAAATTAGTGTATTGATATGTGGTATGGAAGTATGTGGACTAATATTAATAATATTGTTTGTATTTCTGTGCCATTTCTCATGTACGTGTAACTCACCTAGTCAAAAAACTTGTATGATAATATACATTTTGCAAAACTGCAATCTTCATACTTCATATAATTTACGACACCTCAGTTTCACTGTGCGTATTAAAGATATTGCAAAACATGATTAATTTTTTTTTTTTTTCAATCGCTTTGTCAATGTTTGGAATGGTCTTCTTGAGGTCATTGTTTCTGCTTCCTGCTTGTCTTTGTTTACATTGTACCTCCGTAGATTTGTTCTGCATTCTAGTGCATAACTTAAGTTTTAGTTATCTGTGATTGTTCGCTTGTTTTCCTGACACATTAGTGTGAGTAAATATAAAATTACTCACCTTTGTGTTGTACTGTAAATAAATAAATAGATTGATGTCGTTTTGAAAAGTATACATATAGTTTGTGATTATTGACGTGTTTTTAGAAAAGCTGGCTGTGTGGTAAAATTTTAGTGTTTTTTTTTTTGAATTATAATGGTGAAGGTTTCCGACATTGGTGCTCAAGATTTCAATTCATGTCCCACTCCTAAAGTGAATGGTTTCTACCATCAAGAAAGACAAACCAAAACAATGTCTTCATTTTCTAAAAATGCCACAGGTTACAAGGTTTGTAATGAAACAAAAAATGGTCAACAAAATTCCACAAAAAATAACAAAGATTCTGAAAATTCAGCCAATCTTAAACAATTGAATATGATGAATTTCATCAAACTTTCAACAAAAGATGGAAGATTTTGTTCCACATCACCTCCTTCTTCCCCAGTGAAAAAACAACAGATTTCATCTTCAATGAATGGAGTCCATAAGTCATATGCTCCTGGTTCTCCTCGTTGGATTGATTTTGTTGAAAATGAACCATGCCACAGCAGTCTAGAAACCAGCCCTGTAAAAAATGAGACTTCTACTGCATTGTGCAATATTTCAAAACAAAAGTCACAGCCAGTTCTTTATCGGAAGATGTTTGGGGTTTTTAAAAAAGACAATGAAGTGTTAGCCCGATGGTCCGATGGACTTTATTATTTAGGAACAATCCATCAGGTATTTTCACCTATTTAGTTTTCGTAGAGCTGTTTATCGTTTGATAAGTAAAGGGTATGTGCAAAGCATTTGGCCAAAACTGAACACTTTAATGAGAGTCTGCAAAGATAGCTAGCTAGCAAGCACTTTTCAGTTAACAAACATCGAAATAATAAGTCAAATGTGAGCTGATCCTGCATTGAATTTTACTTCTTACTCAACATCTTTGACTGACGTGTCGTTGGTTTGTTGCCGCCATGCTTCAACGATTTTCTGTTGGTGCTTCGTTGTAGTTTCTGTTTTTTTGAAAAAATTTTTACCAAAACTTGTGTGTCAAAATACTTTGTTTCTGTTTTTTAGGTCGAAGATTTTCAACATCGTTGTTATGTTCAATTTGAAGATAAGTCTACTTGTTGGGTACATTTTAAGGATCTCCAGTCAATTGCGAAAGATTTTGACGAAGAAGCAGAATCCGATAATAGCTCAGAATCTGACGTTATTTGTGCAATATGCCGCGATGGAAAATCAGAAAAACCTAATGAAATTGTTCTCTGTGATAAATGTGGCCAAGGTGTGTTTTTTTCTGTTCGGTTATTGGCGTTGCTTCAAACCCTAGAGTCTAAACTTTTTGTTATTTCAAGAATTTTTCAAAAACTTGAAGGTAAAACGCACTCGAATATTGTAAATACCTATTGCTATTGGAAACATGTCGCATTATTCTTTCGTTGTCAAAATGAGCAGTGTATCTACAACAGTTAAATGGAAAATGGGAGTCAAATTTAGTTTCTGATACAGATGAATGCTATTACTTTTTAACCGGCCCGTTAGCCCAGTTGTTAAGCGCACGCTATCGGTGCGGAAGGCCTGGGGTTCGATTCCCGGGGTGGTCAAATGTGACTCAGTGTCCAACGGCTTGTCACTGCTGCTAGGTTTCTTCAGAGTTACTCAGCAGGCGCTAAGCCGCGGAGATAGGCCCCGCAACTCGTTACACGCTTCGGCTTAATACGGCGAGTATAAGGAAGATTTGATTTTACTTTTTATCTTTGCGATAAGTCAATGTTGCATTTAATGTTTTTGTTGGCTTAGGCTTTCACCAACTTTGTCACGTTCCTGTAATCGACACGAAAATTCTAAACGAAGAAGATGAAACTTGGCACTGTAGAACGTGTGTATTTGCTGCTGTTGCTAAAAAAGGCGGAGCTGAACAAGAAGGCCCGGCAGGTACTTTGGAATAGTTATTTTCATGTTTTTTTCGCGTTTTTGCCTGAAATGATAAAACATCAATATGTGGAATCGAAACTTGCATCATGGTTTGCGATTTTGGTTTTAAACTGCAAAACTGGCATATGCTGTTTGTTTTTTATATGTTTTATGGATTTCCTTGAGCATTTTTCTCAGGTGACGATAACTGAAATACGGTACTGCTTTGCGTTAGCTTCATAATCTAAATAACTACAGTATTTTGTTCAGCATACGCTAATGTTGGCTAAGTATTTGGCCGATTTCTAACGCAATTTTGATTATGCTGCATTACTGGAAAGTGCGTTGAGGAAGCGTAGGTGGACATATTGCATGCCTACTTTTGTTCCTCATTTTTCAGGCCATTCTAAAATTTGTGACGATTCAAATGCCGGTAGTTGCAATTTTTATGTCCAATAAACGTTTTTTTATGTTTTTTAAGCTACTAATTTGAAACATATGAAAGAAGAACTACCTTATGATATCGTGTCTCTCACGTGGGATAAAGGCCACAGAGCCAACACAGAAGAGGTAGGGGTATAATTAGCATCTTTTTTTTTCCTACCTAGAAAATATCATTGCATGTAACTTTGATTAAAGACAATGGTTCAGGGTTCGAAATTAACGCCTGCTCGTCGGTCCGAGACCGACTGAAATCGCCTCGGGCTAGCTGTTTTCATTTTTCACTTGCCCGTCGGACCGGCGCAGTTTTATGTTGTTATTATTATTAGGGGGTTTTAAGGCATTTTACAACTGTTAAGTTTTTTGGCGTCAGGACTGATGTACTGCACCTTGTAACATAGGCATATATCAAGCACGAATTAGGCCTACACTGCACAATATACACAACGCAAATGTGAGTGGAATAATGCCATAAACTCGGAAGCAGTTCAATTTTGATTTCCAAAAATATCAAACACGAATTAGGCCTACACTGCTTAACATACACAACGCAAATGCTCGTGAAATAATGTCATAAACCTAAAATAAATACAATTAAAAAGAAAACATAGTGTGTTTGGTGAAAGCCTGCACCAAAAAAATAAATAAATAAAAATAGAGACAGAGACATATAAATAATTCATGCCCACCCTCAGCAAAGAAATATTGAAAATAAGCACGAAATTCAAACAGAATTATTACACACAATACGTATTCATATCCTACGGTAAATTATTAAAATAGAAAAGTTGCCCGTCACGTTACACTGTAATGTGAAAGAGTTTTCAAGAAAGAATAGAAATGGTTACACTGTTGCGGTAAAACAAATATTCAAGAAAAAGAGAATAGAAGTGTAGCCAATGTAGTTGAGTCCGCGTTTAAGTAAAGCACCGGATGTTGTTAAAAAGTTGGAAAGACACCGTGTTGCTTTTGGATCAGACAAGATCTGTATTGTAAATTTGATTTTCACAATATCAATTCATTTTTTTAAATTGATCGGTTGGAAGTATTTTGGGCAGCCAAATAGAATATGATCCACATTGTCGGAGACGTTGCAACAAAAGCATAAACCAGTATCATGTAAGCCAATGCGATGTAAGTGTTTTTTAGTCTGCAGTGGCCAGTTTGGAGGCGAAATATCTGTGGAAGGCTAGAGTAATTTCGATTATGGATTGAAGGAAAGATTTTTTTGTAGACGGAACCAGTTGGTTGGGAAATATAAGCTTTTTGCCAAATTGAAAGACAATGATTCTTAATGATTGATGTGACTTCAGATGTCGAAAGTTGCAGGTTTGTGGTTGTCACTCCGCTGCAGAAACGTTTATCCGTTGCGCTTCTGGCGAGTGCATCTGCAATTTCGTTCCCTGGTATCTGATTGTGTGATGGTACCCACAAATATCCAACTTTAACTCCTACTGATTCTAAAAAAATTATGTAATAATTTTATTTTGGCTATTAAGAAGTGTTTGTAGGTATTTTGGTGGTTATGAATGGCTTTAATTATCCGATATTATTAAATTTTTAGCATACCGGTACCGGTTTTGAGATATCCAATGCAAGGCTGACACGATGGTTTACAGCTCTGCAGTAAATACAGATGCATTATCATTCAGTTTTGTGACACACTTAAAATCAAACCTGTGGACATAAAGAGCACTGCTGGTACCGCATTCCGACTTTGAGCCATCTGTATATAAATGTAAATAATCGCTATAATTAGTACGAATAATCTGCAAAAAACTTTGCGCAGCTGCTGCTGGGTTTTCAGTGCATGTCTGACTTGACGTTAGGTCGATGTTTTATGTAAAATCGACTCCGGCTCGTTGTTTACGTTCTTTACTTGCCCGTCGAATCGGCCCAATTACTGTTAACGGAAAATTTTGCTACCGTGAAAATCTCGTGTAAGTTGCGATAATTGAGTTCTTTTGCTCATCAAACACACGCATTTTTGTTACTCCAAAAAGCGCTAAAATTTAGTGTAGAACCGACAGTAATTAATTCAGTCACACCTCAATATCCTAAAGCTGCAAGTTTTTATTATTGTTTGATCTTTGCTCATCATAATTACGGTCAAAATCGCAATTATGTGGGTACTCAAGAGTACTGTTGGCATTATGGTGATGGAAAAGAGAGATTCGAGTTAAATAAAACATGTGAAAATTTATTGCCACGCATGTGCAGACCAAATTAGCAACAATCAGTCCGACGGACATGCTGCTTAAAAACTTAATTTCGACCCCTGTGGTTTGTGAACAATTTACTCGCAGTGGTGTGTTTTGTTGCTTCTTGCAAGCTACAGTATTTTTTCTTTGCAATTTAGTGCAATTTTTTGCAAAAAATGCTGTGGCCGGAAAATAAACCTGTGAGGATCCAAGATAAATCTAAATGCCATTTTTCCCAATACTAGGATTCCGATTTTTACAGCGCTTTAAAAAGATGCAATAATTTTTTGCGTGTCATTTTTACTTCGAAGCAATATTGCGTTGCGCCTTTCTACTAAAATGATTATATGTTGTGGCAAGCAAGTCATTTTGATTTTCATTCACTTTTTATTGTATTTCTTCTCATACTTTCAGACATATTGTTACTGTGGTGGACCAGGAGATTGGTATTTAAAAATGTTGCAATGTGGTCGATGCTTGCAATGGTTTCATGAAGGTATAAATATTTAGTTATAAAGTAACGCGAGATATTCGTATTATTTTGGAATATATTGACCGCTATATTGTTTCCTGGTATGAAATTTTTCTAGTTCGGATATTGTTTATTCTTTGCAATAAACTTACATTCTATTATATCTCTTACCTGTATTTTTGTCAGAAATGCTTGAAATTACAATGCACATGCACCGATCTTGAAATTTTGCCGTTGTCTGTAATTGTTAAATTGTCGATTTCGATGCTGATTTTTTGGCGAGTTGGTGACAAAACACAGCTCGAAAAGTTACATTTTGTCATAATCTGCTTGTAAACCCACTGCCGCATCCAACCAAATGATACTTAACTCTTACCTGGCAGTCCTCGCTGTTATTTTTGATTATTTAAGACAGCACGGCAATGTGGTCTCGGCAGATTACTCTTGGAGTTTCGTACAAAAATATTTTGTGAAAAATCTTAGGTATCAGCTAATTTTTACTAATGCCTATTCTGATGTTGATTATCAAAAACTTCTAATTCTCATTGAATTAATCGGCACGTATCTAATAGTGGTGTATACATAGTTTTCATAATATTTTATTGTAGTTAGCTTTTGGATTACGAACAGTAATTAATCGTCATTATCTCTGGCTAATTTATTGATATTATTGCTATGATTCATTTATTCGAACTAGCCTAAAGCTGGACTGATTCTATCGTGATTGGAAAAAATGCGAAGAATGAATTACTTTTAACAATTATTCATAATGGCGTGGAAAATGTTCGAAAGTTCCGGAGCAGTGTGTCTCAACCGCCGGTCCGTGTCTACTTTTCTGCCGGTCCGCCAAAATAAATTCCAATATTATACCTCAATTCGAAATTGAGCTTTTTATGATAACCCACTAGACTCGGTACAGGACAACTGACCGCCGCATACTGACCGCGAGTCAACTGACCGCCGCCAACTGACCGCCAGGACAACTGACCGCCATGCAAACTAACCGCCGCGACAACTGACCGCCAAAAACGCCTAATTTATTAACAAGAACTTTCGCCACGTGGAACCGCAACAAATCCTGAACGAACATAAACCGAACCTAACACTAACCGAACCTACTCCCCGCTGTGAGCCTGTTTTCGAGCTTTGTCAAATTATTCACCGCACGAAGCGCATTTTCGCTACGATGCAGCGCACGGAGCTGTTTTTGGCGGTCAGATGTCGCGGCGGTCAGTTGTCCTGGCGGTCAGTTGACGGCGGTCAGTTGTCCGTGTTCGCACTAGACTACGCGCGCACAATACTTTTTTCCGTCAGCCAACAGACAAGTTCATTTAGTATGCACTGCCCATTCGTTTAGTTTTTCTTGTATATAAACGTTGGAGGTTAGATAAAGCTCGCGTATAACCACTCATTTAGGACAAGTTGTTGTAGTATACGAAATCTAAAAACATATCTGACTGAAATTTGGCTGTATGATTACCGAATTTGATAATAAAACGGAAACAAACAACCATCCAAGCATTTTCCTTTTCTTTCAAAAACACCATTACCAAATATCAAGTTGATGGTTTTAGCACTTGGTGGTTTTTTTTCAGGTCTTGTTTTTGACATGGCGTTTTTGGTAATTTTTTAAGGTCCATCGGTCCACAAAATTTTTTTCGAAATTTTGCGAGTCCGCAACGTTAAAAGGTTGAGAACCACTGCTCTAGAAAATAATTTTAAAGGTTTCAACATTTCAGCCTGGCTAAGAGCTTGACGTGTTTGTTTTTATAGCTTGTCTTCAGTGTTTGGAAAACCCCATTTTGTATGGAGATCGTTTCTTTCTATTTGTGTGCTCAATATGCAATGGTGGAAATGAGTTTCTTACACGTTTGCCTATGCGATGGTTAGTTGTGCGAACGCATCGTGTTTTTGTTGTTTTATTCTATTTAGGTCAAAGAGTGATTGGTAATTTGAAATGTTGATGCCGCTCGTATTAAGCGTTAAAGCCTACGGTTGAAAAAATTAGAAATTTCAATTTTACTCCGAGATAGACTATTTATATATATTTGCCTTTAACGCCATTTTGACTTTTTTCATTCGCAGCCTAATTTTTTAACCTTTTTCAGGGTGGACGTTGTACATTTGGTGCTATATAACATCACAATTACAAAAACGAATAAGTATTACGACTTTTCTTCGACAATCATACCTTTTTTTGCGCAAAATTGGGAATCCCTTAGGCTCGGAGACGTGAGTTTACGTAAAAAGTTCGGACGCTGTTTCGGATTTTTTCTATTTAAATTAATTCTAGTTGATTAACTAGTGCTAATATTGCATTTTATTTAAGCAATCAATTGCAGTTAATGATGCTTTGAATCGCTTTTTGTAGAACTATGAATTATAATTGCAAAGCTTAGATTTTATGCTATTTTGTGTTATGCTGCGAGTCTATAAATGCAGAAAAGTTTAACTTACCCTGGTGAAAAAAAATTAAATTTAACATATCAAAAACTCTACTTCTTCACTTCCAAATGTGGGTCATGAGATATTGTGTGTGATTACTGGTTAAGATATGCAAATTATGATTGTACACTGCACTTTGTTCTCACTTTGTTGTGTAGAAATTTATTTCTGTTGAATTTTATGAAATATTTTTACGTTTAGCTTGTACACGAAGCGTCCACAAGAAGTCAACTGAAAGATCGAGTTTTAGAAACACTGCAAAATAATAAATCCAGGTTAGAATTGTTGTAAATTTCACGATATGCTTTTTCGTATGCTCTGCTGATTAGCAATTTATATCGTTGTGTCGCAATTATTAATTTTGGCAGATGATGCGTGCTAGGACTGTTTTGTGGATCATTAGGACTAAGATTAATTTGTTTCGGGGCTTCAACAATTTTACGCAGGTTTCAATGTGGAAACGAAAGCAAGAAGGGTAAACCAAGTTGGGGTCTTAAAACAAGGTCCCCTCCTTTGGCCCCAACTGTGGCTGTCCCTGCGACCGGGATTATCAATGAAAAGCTTCTTCAATCAATGGATCTTCGTCATGGTTCCATGTTACTGAAGTGAGTTTGTCATAACTTGTCTTTTCGTATTCAAGCATTGCTGTTATCAGTAAAGGTAAAGGTACGGGACAGCGGGTGCAAGCACACATTGTTTAGGCCATTTTCAATTGTCGGCCCATTACAATTTTCAATCACGAATGATTGAACGCTGTTAAGGGACATACATGACGAACAACACATACACAAAACCCTTCGCACTTCCGCTTGTGCCGAGCGCCTGGCGCGAAAGCTGCGAATACTATTTTTAAAGTCTTTAGTATGACCCGACTGGGAATAAAACCCCAGTCTACCGGCTACCAAGTGGACGCTCTTAACCTATACACCAAGCGCCGGTTGTTACCAGTAAATGTCTTTTTTCCAGCGATTCACCGACTCCGCTTAAACGGAGTGGACCTGGTGACTTGGATCGACTACCTGATTCACCAACTCCGAAGCTCTACTGTCAAGACCCATATTCGGTTTGTTGATACTTGATTTCATCTTTGTTTGGTTCAGTAATATTATTCTTGTATTTCCAACTTCAAGCTAGCGTTTCATTACAGATTTTTTTGCTACTACTGGCAAAAGTGTTATTTTGCTGCGTTGCCGTATTTTTGAAAAACATTTGTGAATGTTTTTTTTTTTTTAATTAAGTAATGTTTCCACCCAATTTACTGAATATTTGCGTCACATTTGAGTTTACAGTTTCGCATCTGCTTATTTTACTAATGGATTATTGTAGCCTGAATTTCTTGAGTGCCTGACGTTTTTACGTTTTTTGATATAGACTTATTTAAATATTTTGTTATTGTTTTACTTAGACAAACAATGCCAATCGTTCTGATGACGCCGTGCCTATCGACACCTCTAGTGACAATATATTTGAAAGGTAGAAGAATATTTGATATCGATATTCCAATAAGCGTTTGGCTGCTGATTTAGATACTTCTCCTGATTTACAGTTATGTTTCCTTAAATTATTGGCTTCTGTGCGTCGATGAAAGGTGTACAAACATACTTCTCTACATACGGAAGGTGCACATCCATGAAAAGGGTCACCCATAGCCTGGCCAAGAATTTTCTTTGCACATCATGTACAACTTTAGATGAGGATGGCGTGTAACCAATTGAGAATTCATGCGATGAAGTGAAAACAGTAAATGAGTTTTGTTATTTGGAGACAAATTGAAACTAGTGGAGAATGTGAGGCTGCAGTTGCGGCAAGAATGAGAATTGGACGGATTGAATTTAGAGAATGCAGTGAGTTTTTGCTTGGAAAAAGATTTTTCGTAGAGATTAGACAAATTGAAAAACTAGTGGAGAATGTGAGGCTGCGGTTGCGGCAAGAATGAGAATTGGATGGATTAAATTTAGAGAATGCAGCGAGTTTTTGCTTGGAAAAAGATTTTTCGTAAAGATCAAAGCAAGAGTTTATCACAGTTAGTTGTATCCGGTCTGCAATGTTATATAGCAGTGAAACGTGGTGTTTGACAAAAAGAAATGGGTATCTTAAGACAAGGGCGCACCCAGCATATTTCCAGGGGGGGTTCTAAAAAAATCTTGATCCCGCACGCTGGAGCAGGTTCTGAAAATTTTGGTGGAGGGATCAAATTTTGAATTAGGTTGAATATTAATTAAATACAAAGACGTTAAACCCAAAAAAGGCGTAAAAAGCCCTTTGAAAAATGATTTCGTGACTGCGGCGTATTTAGAACTTTTTCAGGGAGGGGCACTGAATTTTGACGTATTTCCAAGCGTAGTTTTTCGGGCAGAATTATTTTGGAAGCATATTGAGAATGAAAAAGGCTCTGGGGGGGTCCGGGGGCATGCTCACCCGGAAAATTTACATGCTGTACTGGCCATTTTACTACTTTTTGAACAATTTTTAGGCAAATTTTGTTTAAATTTTTTGCCCCTGAATCTGAGTGTTTCACCAAACACGATGCATTTTGTTCGTTTATTTTTGATTATGCGTTCTTAAGGCGTAAGGCTTATTGTTTTCGAAATAACTCGAAATTATGGAAAAATTGTACTCATCAAAAACATGTTTGAAAGTTGCGGGTGGGGGGGGGGAGAGTATCGGATCTGCTCCTGCCCGCACTGATAACAGTGTGTCTTACCACTACGCCAACCGGCTTCAGTATGATGGGCCAATTCTGTCACAGCTGTTTTGAAATAACAGAACGTACTGCACTTGCACAGTTTGGACACTTCACTTTAAAAACAAGGGTTTGGTTTCAAATAGGGGGGTGTCGACCCCCGAACCCCCCCCATGGGTGCGCCACTGTCTTGAGAAGAATAGAAAGAGCCATGTGTGATGCCGAACTAGCGGACAGGAAAAATACAGAAGACAGGATGGATGTGTTGGAATTGAATCAAACCATAGATAAAATGGCCAAAGCAATTAGAGTGAGATGGTTGGGGTATGGGTTATGTTTTGAGAAAAGAGGATGGTAATGTAGTGAGGAATGCTTTGCAATTTAATTTTGGGGGACGAAGAAAGAGAGGACGACCGAAAAGAACGTCGAGAAAGCAATTAGAAGAAGAGCGCTTGAAGGCTGCTCTGAATTTGAGGGATGCCCACAATAGAACTGAATAGAGAGAGTGTGAGCAATTTCCATGAGATCAATCTGGCTACCTCCATTAAATGGGGACAACACCGGATAATGGCATCATTAATAATGACATCATCTCGTTGAAATACGTAGGAACATCTGATCCGTTTTGCTAGCGCTGGGGTTGTTTCTTTGCTGCTGACAACTTAGTCATGGTTTATTATTTCCTCTTCAATTGGTTCACTGGTTGGAATCCTTTAGTTTTTGCGTTTCAATCAAGGATGCCCCGTCATTTTTGTTATTCATCCTCGCACGCTCTTGCTGTGTGCCTCATGTACGTCATATTGGGTAATTCTTGGTACACAGTCAGCTAGTTGTCTTCCTAGTGTTTTGTTACTTGTCTTTCTAGTGTTTTGCACTTGTACTTTAGTAGGCTTTAAAAATTTCAGTGCAAAGAGTTTGTGACCCATCGCTTGCAAATAGGTTAATCAACATCCCATAGCCTGACTCTGATTTATTGCAGATTTTACAGCGACATCAATTCAGAAAAGGGTACAACGGGCAGTGAAAGGTAAATGTGCAATATTAAATACTTTTCAACGAAATAGTTGATGTTAATTTGCTAAGGAAAACACTTTTAACTGATTTTATCATGCATTGCTGTACTACTGTATGTTGAATTCCTTGTCACATTATCTCATCTAATTCACTTATGATTTGTTCAGGGTAATTATTCAACGTAAACGCAAACGAGGCCGACCTCGAAAAGACAGCAATCTGACTCCAAAGTGTTCCGCACCTAGCGTTACCTTGGGTCGACCTCGGCTATCATCTGTTAGTGGAAAACAAAAGAAAAAAGAAGTCCTCAAGACTAAAAAAGAAACACCGACATTTGCAAGCGAAAATTCGGTCCTTCCTATCAGTGAATTGTTTAGGGACATTCCAGCGACTAATACGAATGAAGCTGTGTCTGGGTATGTGGCTTGCTATCATTAGAATGTGTTTGTACACAAGCATATTTTGCCCCCCACTTATTCTTTTTCTGGTTGTGTCTATGTTCATAACTGCGTTCGCATGTTGTTGTTTTTTTTTTGTAATTAGGACTGATTCTTCTGCTCCGTATCGGACTGTGTTTGCGACAAAAGGTTGCTTATGAGATTTAATGTTTTGACTCATGGTTTGCGCTTTCGGTTGCTATTAGTAACGTTTGCACCTCGTTGCGCAATGTGCAAAACCTGCCGAAAAATGACGTCGAGAAACGTGGTTTCAAGTCGCAACAATGCCTTCCCTTTTGCTTGTCAAAATTTTGGTGATTAAAGTCATTAAATGTAGGCCTATATAGCGCTTGTAACCAGTGATGGGCACGATAAACCTTTCTGTACTACAGCGATAACGATAATCGATAACTTCAAAAAAGCCCTGGGCGATACCGATAATCGATAAATCTCAATTTCTTCAAGCGATATCGATAATCGATAAATTATCGCCGATAAATTTTTCCGATAAATGTTGCGGTAAATTTTTGATGTGTTTGACGAAGTTTTTTTTGTAAGTCGAATTGCAAAAATGTTTTTTCTAGATTTTTCAAGAAAAGAGAGCAGTTTACGGACTCTGCCGTGAAATTAAGCCAAACAAAGAAATAATTTTTAAAAATTACAACAAGTCTTAATGGACACCATGTTTTTTCTATAGCGCCAACTCACTAACTTTCAAGTTTAAACACTGCGTGCATAAAAAATCGTTTATCGCGATAATTTATCGGCGATAACAAAATATATAACAAAAGCGATAACGGTTATCGATAAATCGAAACTATTTTTAGCGATAACGTTAATCGATAAAAAGTTACCGCCGATAACTATCGCCGATAAATTATCGCGATAAATGCCCATCTCTGCTTGTAACTGCTGGTTTCGTTTTTGCAGGAGCGACGCATATGATGAAGATCTACGGCGTAACATGGCTCGTTACTTTGGTGCTGAAGGGCGTATTGCTTTAGGAGAGCGTTTTAATGTTTTAGCTAAACGTGTTTTGGATGAATCTGGCTCCAATGGGCCAAAGGTGGAGTATTTGATAGAATGGGAAGGTTACACTGCGCAACAACTCCACGAAAGTGTACAGAAGCGATGAATATCAGTCTGTGATGGAACCAACACTGCCGTTCATGATGAGAATTGAAACTGTTCCACGATATTCGCGAACTACGTTGTTGCCGAGAGAAAATAGGCTTGTGGCCCTCGGAACCGATTTTTTTTATCTATTTTTAAATCGTGTGTTGTGAAGAGAAAAGCTGTTGGTGTTCATTATCACAGCGCCAGAAAAACTTTTTCTCGTCAGTTTTTGAATAGCGCGTTTGCAGTTCGACAAAAAGTTGTGTTTTATCAAAAGATTTTGAAGTAGGCCTAATCATATTTTTGATCGTAAACATCGAAAAACTTTTGCCCTTTTATCGATTTTTAATGTTATGACGTTTGAATATTGCGTTTATCACTGCTATCGTTCTTAATTTATGCTCGATGCTAACAGTTCTTAATGAAGTAAGCTGATTTCATTTTTCCAAATACTTTTTAACTTATTGTCTGACAATGCTTATGCTGTTAATCCTTGCGAAGGGTAAACTATTTTGGTTTGAAGTGAATATTAGAAGTTCATAGCAAATCTTGGAGAGATGAAAAAACACAGCTCTTGAAAAAGCAACCGGCAGGCTTTCACTTTGCCAAGTCTGTGTGAAATTGAGACATTACTTTTGTTGCTTAATAAATAGGAAATAAGTGGCGGTAACTAGGCTACAATTGTATCATTCGTAAATTTTTTTTTCTGATTATGCCAAAGTTTGAATAGTTGCGGTAAACGTTGTCATTCTTTTGATATTACCTGAAATTGCAGAGCATATTTGTAAAATATGTAGTTTTGGCTGCTTATTGTTACATTGTATTAATTACATTTGGTTGTAGTGTGTCATGAAAAAAAGTCTTATCTTTTTAAATTGCTTGGGGTTTGTTGCTCTTCAGTAATTATAACCTCTTTTAAAATTGCGTTGTTGTCTTTTCTGTTTTGGTGTGGAAAAACTGCCAATTCTGGGCAATCATGAACAAAGGACTTGCGCAAAGCACTTGAATTAGTAAAGGAGGTTTAGGAAACATAGCAGCTAGTGCACAAAATGTTGAATGTTGATTCACGAAGAGCGATGCTGATTTCAATGGATCTCTTGTTGATCACTTTGTTTGAAGCGAAAGGGGCTCGTTATATATTTAAAAGAGTCGAAGGTCACTTAATACACTCGCAGTCTGTAAACGCATGTGAAAAAAGTGCTATATGGCTCTCTCTTCACCACATTTGTTCGTCGATCGAGTAGTGACAAAGTAAATTATTTTGCTGGTTGATTGCGCTTTTGTTAGGCCTACGTGTAATGAGAACTTCCATTTTTCTTCACGAACACGAAACTTCAGTAGATTAGAATTATGTTCAGGCGAAAGAAACAACAACGAAGAGATCGACAGTGTGATGGTTATAGTCAGGGTTACCACCGGACCACACCAAAAAATAAGCACGCTGCAGTTAGGTTATCAAAAAGTTAAAAGCTCTTTATTGAAAAACCACTAAAAATCGGTGGAGACCAAAAAAAAGATTTTCACGCCCTAAAAGTCCAGTTCTTCCACTAAAAATGGTGAAGACCAAAGGTAGGCTGACCAGATTAAACTGACGAAAACGGGACATAGTTAGTTGCATATTTATCCTATCACGAGAAAGCGATCAAAGCGCTGTACGAGCTCGCTTAGGAGTTGCCAGCCATCTGTCTACCACACCAAGATGGGGGAATCCCGCGCGCTGTACGAGCTCGCTTAGGAGTTGCCAGCCATCTGTCTACCACACCAAGATGGGGGAATCCCGCTAAGTGCCTTTCCCAACGGCACAACAAGTAAACTTGCCGGCTTGTTCTCCACACTGTCCCTTAAATGCTGAGCGTCAAGCAAGGAAGCTGTGAATACCAATTTTAAAGTCATTGGTTTGATCCGACTCGGAATCAAACCCGAGTCTACAGCTCAAGAGACAGACGCTCTATACCACTCGGCCATCTGAGCTGTTATATTTTAAAAGAAAAAACGGGACATTTTAAAAACAAACAAACGTAGAAGTGAAAGAGCCGTGATCAACCATCTCTTACCGTACGAAACAGTCCAAAGTGGATAGAGTTGAGACAAGAGTGTATGATTACAAGCAGTGGCGCACCCAAGGTTTGGCAAAGGTGGGGCCACGACCGGGGTGTGGGGGCGAACCCCCAGCCGCCAACGAGTTTCTACGGTTTTCACATAAGTTAAGAAACATATTTTAGCGCACTTTTTTGTCGAACAAGAGCACGTAGTGAGTAGAGTCATTAAAAGCAGTTAGTACCTGGCCACCAATGCCATACTGTAACAGCACCGCCCAAAGTTTGTCTCTAGGAATGCGATATATGCTTTTTCAAGATCAACAAAACACACATTGACCTCTTTTGCATATTCTCACTTTTCAAAGATTTGCTGCAAAGCAAAGATCTGGTCAATTGTGCTTCGGCCAAGACAAAAGCCACACTGAGCATCCGTTAGTTTAGGCTCGACTGTTTCATGGCATTTCTTTTCAAGGCATTTGGCATAGACCTTATTTGGGACACTGATGAGAGATATATCTCTATAACTGGTGCATTTTCTATTGTCTCCTTTCTTGTGGATAGGTGTTATCACACTGGTTTGCCATTGTTTTGGTGCTTGGCCAGTCCTACAGTACATGCCACCTTACAAACACGAGTCAACCAACGAACACCATACATTGTTCATTGCTTTTAACATGTTAGGTCTGATCATCCTCACCAAGTGCTTTTCCAGTTTTCAATGATTTGTTAACTGCATTTACATCTGCTTCGGTGATCTAAATATCTTCCCCAACCTCTTCCTTATGAATATGTGTCGATGTAGCATCAACTGGGTTTAAAAGATCACTAAAGTATTCTCTCCACCGATTCAAAACAGCATCTGGATCTTTCAGAGTGTCGCCATTCAACCTTCGATGAAGAAAGAAACCACCATTCAACTTTGAGAGTTGAGATCTTTCTTCACGCAAATTGTCTTCACGCACGCGAATCTTTCTTCACGCACGCGAATGGTCTGCCGGAATACTTTGTTTGCTATTTTCAAATCATCGTCTAACCTTTCTCCGAATTCCTTCCACGCCCTTTTCTTAGACAGTTCAACTTTTATGGCTGCCACATGAATTTTTTGCTATTTTAAAAAAGTATTCTATTTTTTAATTCTCACATAATCATGTTCTCACGCTAAATGCGAAAATAATAAAAAACGGGACATCTGAGAAAAAGTCGGGACGCTCAAAATCGGGTGAAAATACGGGACTGTCCCGTTCAAAACGGGACGTCTGGTCACTCTAAAAGGAAAAAAAGGGTCTTCACGTCCACAGAGTTCTGTTATTCCACAAAATCAATTAAGACCAAAAACAGGTCTTCACGTCCGCGGAACCCTACTTTTTTCGCTAAATTTTCAAAAATTAGCACTGGACTCAAAAAAGCACGTTTTTTAGAAATAAGCACATTCACGTTCTCTAAGTTATTTCAGACTCTTGGTCGGTAATCGTTGTAATGGTTGTTGTATGCCAGAATGTTTAAGCTGGAAGAGACTAGATAAGATCTTGCTGCCAAGGGTAGAAACCTGGCTACTTGGCGTTGGGGTGTCAGTTTCAGTTTCGGAGTGTGGAAACACAGATGTCAGGTTTCAGTTTTGGTTTGGTTTCACAGCTGTTGAAAAATCGGTTCCAGTTACGGTTTCAGTTTTGCTTACGCGCAGCTTCGGTTTAAGTTTCATCCAAAAAAGTTATTTTATTGTAAATACGAATTATTTAAATCTTCTACTTTTTGGCGTTTTTGTTTTATTACGATGTTAAGTAGCAGCTCAGATGGCAGAGTGAGGAGAGCAATTGCTTCAGAAGCTGTTGTTACGATTTCACCGTCGCCGTGACGGAGAGTACGTATTTTTTTGCTTGTGCGGAACGCACAAACCTTCACTGCTTTCGGTTATTTCTTTGCACAACTTTCAATAAAATCTTTCTATATTCAGAGTGCTTCAAACGGAATAAAAACAGGAAATAAGCAGCAAAAATCAACTAAAATTCACCAAGGGTGGCAAAAATCTTTCGACGTCTAAACTCATCGGCTTCCAAATCGAAAAGACCTCATTCTTCTCAAACCGCCAGTGCAACCAATTAAAGTGTGTCATTAGAAAAAAATAACAAGAAAAACGTTATCCTAAGGTGTAGTGCGTGTTGTACGAGAACTAAGTGCCGATCTAACAAATTGCGTAATCAATTAGTCAAGACATAAACCAACTACGCTTTGAATGATAAAATCTGGATCTCGATCGTAAAGAACAGTAGGTGAGGGTTCGAAACCAAAGATAGTGCTAAAAACACAATATACGAATGCCGGTTTGCTTACAGCTGTCAACTATAAATAAATAGGCCTAAATCAACTGGGGTGTTATTCCGAGTCCGGTGAAACCAAGACTCAAAAATTAGTATTCACAGCTTTTCTACTCGACGCTCAGCGTTAAAAGAACTGCGCTGGTAAGGATGATGATGACAATTTTTAAAACCTAAAACCTTAGAAAATTTTGAACAGGTTTCAGTTTCAGTTTCGGTTTTGACGTTTCAAGAAAAAACGGTTTTGGTTTAAGTTTAGGTTTTCAAAATTTTGGCTAAGTAGGTGTGAGTTTCAGTTTGGGTTTCAAAGATTTCCTTTAAAACCGGGTTTTCAGGTTTCGGTTTAGGTTTGAGTTTCCACCCTTGCTTGCTGCCTCCAAAAATATTTTCATGAGAAACTACTGAAAGTTATTCCTCGTTATAACATTTTCAGATTTCGTCATGAAAAACATGGATTATGTGAAGTGAGAAGAAGCGAAGAAAATGATAAAGGGATAACGGCACTCTTAATTTGCCAACTGTGTCGGTATCTTGAATAGTTTATGGTTTGCGCTTAATTATTTAATGGTTTGCGTCTTAGTTGGCGGATGCGCTGTCGATTAGGGAAAGCAAACGCGATCCGTAATTCCGTATTATTATGGTTGGTCAGCTGACAACTTGGTGATCATAAGTCAGGACTGGCATGTCATATTTATAAGTCAAAGTTTAGACCAGGCCCTAGGCTACTGGTAGACTAATCTAATAACATAGCCTAGGGTTTTGGCACTTTGATATCTACTGTTTTTAGGCGTAAGTGTTATGTTGTGGACTTTTCTATCTAGCCTACCGGTTCAGCAGTAGGCCTACCGAGTAGCCTACTGTTTGTAATTAATGTTTTTTGTTTGTGGTGCCAGTACCGATTTTTGTTGTGGAAAATGCAACCAAAACTAAGCTAGAGGACTTAGATTTATTTATATAGCCTATACAGTATCAGGGTGTACAGGTGTAGCTGAGTGAACAATCAGCTGTCAGTGTTCAATCGGCTTTCTGCTTGTGCCACTTTTCTCATTTTATGGTTTGACATCAGCAGATCAAGCGATGTTGAGTGACTAAGAATTAGGGTTAACCCTTTTAAGGTGCCGGGTACTGTCTAGGGGGCCAGCGTCAGTTTCCATTATCAAAATGCTGCTGCACTAGACGAATCCTACGAAAACCTCAGGAGCACAAGGATCGCTAGCGGAGCAATTGAGCTATTAAGCTGCAGGAACGCAGGGAACTTAAACCTAACTGAACCTAACCCTAATTAGCTAATTGAACCTAATCCCAGCCGAACCTGAACCGAACTCCAACCAAACCTGACCCTCATTGAAATGAACCTAACCCTAATGTGCTCTTAGCGTTCCCAATTGCGCCGCTGGCCGTCTTTGCAATTCTTGTGCTCCTGCAGGTTTTAGTAATAACTAGGGCCATTTTTTTATTGACCTAAAAAAATTATTTTTGAGTTTATTTTGACTTAACCGCTTTTGCGTATTATTTATTCCTTGTTGCACTTTTTTCATTACTAATGTTTTATAATCTGCAATTAGTCTAACACAAATTTTTTTAAGAAGAAGGTACCGTAGCCTACTTTGAACATTTTCTCAATTACTTGAGCAGTGTTGAAGCTAATAAAACAAAGTGACGCATAATGTCAAAACCTTGGTTAACGAGCCATTTGTGTGTACTGGTATCAATTTAAAGTGTCAAAAAAATCAAATCTTCAATATATTCTTCATACTGCGCCAAAGCGTGTAAACAAGTGGCGGGGCCCATGCCTTTGGCTTAGCTCCGAATAAATTTTGCAGCAGTGGCGAGCCGTTGGCGACATTTGACCGATCCAAGATTTAAACCCCAGACCTCCACACCGAGAGTGTGAGCGCTAAGCAGCAGAGGTAACGGTTGGTTCAATGCATTTATATGATAGTGCGTACTGTGTAATACAAAAATGCGTTGTTATCGCAACTGTATCAATACTGTACATTAACAGTTTGTCTGTGATCATGGGTGTTCCTTACGAAAACAATGAAGTATATATAGGACGATCTCATGCATAATAAGTGCTGTGTCCTTCTTTATTGCTCTTGCAACTATTTCAGAGTATTCAAATAAAACTGCTCAATAAAATTTTCTCAAAAATTCAGAAAAAGGTAAAAGAAAAGTTTTTTTCATTTTTTTAAGGAAATTTATGATGACTATTTTGACAAGTTTTGACTATATGCCAAATTTTGACTTAAAAAATCTAGCAAAACAGACTCTTGAACACCTGAAGCGAACGTTAGTTCATGTTTGATCATGTAATGAGGTCCTAAAATATTTTGACTTTCTGCTTTAACGGACCCTAGTAATAACTCTCTTGCACCGCTAGCCATCCTTGTGATCGTAGTGCTTCTGCAGGTTTTAGTAATAATTCACTTGCATCCCTAGCAGTCCTTGTGATCCTTGGGCTCCTGCAGGTTTTAGCAATATTGCACCAGACTGCTTGTTTGTTTCTTTATATGACATTAATGTCACGCTGGCACCAATATGACGTCGGCAGTACCTTAAAACATTGAATCAGGGGTATTAGAGTACAGTTAGGGCAGTAGGGGGGGAGATTGGGGATAGGGTTAGAGACCTAAAGCTAATGTTACTTAGGGGTTGGTGTGCAGTGTGTACAAAGAGCAATTGCAAAAGAAATGGCCACCAGTCCTCTAGACACTGCCTGACCCTCAAAAGAATGTCAAACAAAAAAGTTGCATATGGTTGATTGTACAATTGTACAATGATGGCCAATTCAGGGTTGTTCACTTCATTGCTGTATCATATTAGTTCAAAGTTGTTATGTGTATATACTGGCATGCATATGCAGTACTGTACGAGTAGTTTAATTTGATTTATATCGTACCGGTACCTGGTCGATAATTTAATTAATTACCTCTTACAGATTTAAGAAAACATTTTGAATTTACTTCTTTATTAGTATTTATTGTTTTTTTGATATTCTGTGAGATTTCAACCGTGAGAAGAGTGCAATCATGCCTGGGTTATTTAAAAGCAAAAAACAAAGCAAAGAAGCTAAACGACGTTTTGAACATCTTATGGTGGTTGGAAAAGAAAATCCTAACAAAATATTTGACCTCACTGCTTGTGAACTTTTTGCTGTTCCGTCATCATTATTTGTGCAATGCCGGGTTTTGTTAACAGAGAGCTTGTTACTTCACACAAATATGATAAAATCATTGAAAGGTGGAGGAAATATGTCTGATTTAAGCAATCTTCGTGTGAGTAAACTCTAATTCTCCTGAAAAGTTTTCAGTTTCTCCAGAAAAGTTTTTTTGATTACTTCAATTTTTAAGGTTTGAAAACTGGTTATCACTATTGTGTTATTGGTTATCTCAGTCAGACCCAGCTCATTTTTTAAAGTGTTGCATTATTTACATATGTCAATTACTGTATAGTATTTCAGGTAAAACAGCATATTTGAGATTTTCATTTAAGGAAGCACTATTTTTATGTTATATATATACAATGGGTTTATTTAGCTGCGTGAATGTGTAAGAGTTACATCCTCATCGTACCTTGTCTTATTTGTTGTGTTCTCAAATGGTTTGATTTGATTGAAACACTGTAGAGTGTATGCATGTGCTGTCAAGTATAGTTCTGGGTAGTCATTGATCTTTCTGCAATAATGTACTGTCTTGTCCACAAAAATTGTAATTTTATATTTTATTTGAAGTCTAATTTCTTTGATGTGTTTTATAAACTCTTTTGTAAAGCATGAGGAAAATGGTTTATGAGATTTCTGCATTTAGGTTTTGGATTTGCACTCCAACCTTATCTCGCAACTTCCAAGTGATATTGGTTCTCTAAAACATTTACAGGTCAGCTGCTCATACAAAAATCTGTGCAATTGCACGTTATGTGGTAACATAATATTACCACTTTCGGTTGCTTGAGGCTAAGAAAAATCGGCAAACACATGGTTTAATTTCGCAAACTCATATGGTTTTTGTTGCTCATTTTTGTGCTCTTTTTGTTTATTGTGTTGGTGTAGCGTGAGTTCCTTTATTGGTCAACGAATTAAAATTCACTTACCTGCCTGCACCTCATTTAACACTGACAATTAAGATTTGCTAAATTTTTTTTATTACTTGTAGTTACTGTAGTTAACTGTTGTTTGAGTAGTTGGTACATAATGCTGAGAATTAGTTAACTGTTGTTTGAGTAGTTGGTACATAATGCTGAGAATAAAGGCTTGAATGTAAACCTTTCAACTTGGCAAAATTTCTATGCTTTGTCTTTTGCGTTTCCTGATGTAATTGTAATGTTCGTTTTTTGTTTTATTGTGTAGCACCATGATACATAACTGTGACTTACTGACAACGCTTGTTTTCTGACTTCAGGTGTTAAACGTGGAAAACAATAAGCTGTCAGAATTACCAGCTTCTGTTGGAGATTTGAAGAAGCTGCAAAGTCTTTTAACTCGAGGTAGAAGTTTGTAAACTTGTTGTAGTGAATGTTAGCAACGTTAATTATAGCTTAGTTGTATTCATTAGATCAGGGGTGGGCAATACTTTTCACTCGAAGAACCACGTTTGAAAAAATTTTGAAGCCGTGGGCTGCACTGATCGGAAGAACAAAAAATAGGTCTACACGTTTGTAGATGTTCTATTTTTTCGATTGAAAATCGGCGAGAGCAAGAAAAAGGTCTACACGTCCACAAATGTCAAATTTTTCTCTGACATTTACCACGGAGCTAAAAAAAGGCCTTCGGCTTCACCGGCGCAGCCAGGGGAGGGAATTTGGGGGACCAGTCCCCCCCTTTTCAAGGTGCAGATTTAAAAAATTTATTGAACTGGTATCTCCGTTTGAAATATTTTTAGCCTGAGCATGTTCAAATTGCCAGAAATGCGGAAGGAGGTGAATAATTTGTTTAATGATCAGTTTAATTATAATTTTCGTACTATTTAAATGTAGGTTGTAGCTTACTACATATGCCGCTTTATGGGTAACTTGCCGTATTGTATTGCCATTGCGTTGAACCGACTGCCCCCAATACTTCAGACAACCGAACGCTACATATGATCAATCGCTGTTACATTCTTTCTACCTATTGTGCATTAGCGCCCTGCCCCTGAAAAGTGTGCCATCAAACCACCTGCCGTACTTACTGCTCATTTGCACATGTCATCAGTTGCACGCTTGCAGAAAAGTAACAAGAAAAAAAGTTGGCGATTTTGCTTCCCGTATTAATCAGTGCGCATTGGTTAGCAGTAACAATTCTTGTCTTGCAGAGGCAAAAAACTTTGAATTACAGTCTTGTGGCGCAACAATGGAATCAAATTACTTATTCTTCAATATAAACTAATAGGTCTGGATGAAACCTTCTTGGTAGCGGTACGGTAATTCAATGAAAAAAAAATGTACCCCCCCTTTTTTATATTTCTGGCTGCGCCGGTGTTCGGCTTGATTTATGGTAGGAGTACATTTTCTGTAAGTGCCTGCGGGCCGCACTTTCCCCACCTCTGGATTAGATGAATAGTGCCAAGTAAGCTGTACCAAGTTTTGGTGACTTAGTCAGATTGCTTAACAAGTTGGCCAAAAGTTGTGGCTTAGGTACAAAATATGAATGACCATTTTTTTTGAAAAAAATTTGGTCTTACGCTTCCTCAATGCTCGTTTCCATGACAACGTGTCAAATACTGACAAACTAGCCATAACTCTGGAACCAAATTAGCTAGAACAAAATTTTTTTTTCAAAAGATATAGAATACCCAAGTTTCTATCTGTTGTCAATACATTTTGTGAGCTTATCTGCTGTATTTTTCTAAAAAAATGCAGAAAACCTGTTTTAGCCTATTATTAATAGAATTTTTAACATGCATAACTGAAGCAAGATTTTATGAAATTTAACCAATAAATATTGTAAATTTTCATTGAAATATACGAGGTATGTGCAATAAGTAATGAGAAAATATCGGGAAAAGTGTTAAACATCATCCGATGCGAGTGCTATTCCGTGGTGAAGCATGTATAGATATACACTATGAACAAACCAACTGGCAGCTTTCTGTTTTAACAGGTTTTAGTGTAGCGTTGAGCGTAGTGTAACCAATTTTATTAGATTTGCCGATTTGTGAAGATGTGGCAAGATGCAAGGAAACATGGAGCAGTGATACGCAATCAAATTTTATGTTAAACTCAAAAAAGCAAGCTAGAAGCTGATAAAGCAAGGATGGGCAACCTGCGGCCCGCTTAAGTTTTGAATGTGGCCCGAGTCAGAATTTTGTTAAGTGTACAACAAACTAGTAGAATAGAAAACGTTAAGATATCTTAAAAACTGTTTCACATTCAACTGCATGCTGTTTCCGTGGCATAAAAAACTCGCTAAAGTCTCTGATTTTTGCGGTAAAAAACAACTCAGCATGAATGCTTAATAAATTTGCGGCGTAATATTGCGTTTTTTTATAAACAAAATTTTCAAATTGAGAGTGAATGTGACACACTGAAAGTATCATGCGATCAATGCAGCCCGCTATCCTTTGCCTGTTTCCCACCCCTGTCGTAAAATCTTAAAGGAGGCCTATGGGAATGAGCAAATGAGTTAAGCAAGTTTCTACCGATGGTTTAACAGATTTTCACATGGACATGGACAAGTTGAAGATGAGCACAGATCTGGAGCACCAAATATTGCCCGCAACGAGAAAAACATTCAAAAAGTGGAAAAATTAGTGGTGCTAGATCGTCGATTTGATGATATCCGAAGTGAGTATGATATCCGAAGTTGTTGGAGTAAGTGTTGGTACTGCTGATACAATTTTGACGAGGATTTAAAGCTCCATAAAATTTGTGCCAAAGGTCCTTCCTAAGGACCAGAGACAGTTCCGTGTGGAATGCTGTACAGACATGCTCGCAATGACAGAGATCAATTCAAGTTTCCTGAATAACGTAATAATTTGCGATGAGAGTTGGGTGTTCACCTACAACCCTGAGAGCAAACGTCAGAGTGCTCAGTGGAAGCAAGGGACCTCCTCCCCGGCCAAAGAAGGCAAGGATGAGCAGATTACAAGAAAAGGCCGTGGTCGTTCCTTTCTTTGACTCACAGTGGCTCATTCACACTGAACGAGTTCCACGTGGCCAAACTGGCAATAAGGAATACTACCTTGCTGTTTTGAAACGATTTAGAGAGAAGATGAGAAAGAAGAGGCCGCAGCAGTGGCGAGTGGTGGTTTCACCAAGGCAATGCCACAAGTCAATGCTGGTGACCAATTGGATGGCCGACAGGGGAATGAAAACAATACAACACCCATCATACAGTCCTGATTTAGTACCCTTGCGACTTCTTCCTGTTTCCACGCATGAAAGACAGCCTCAGAGGGGCCAGGTTTCATTCAACAGAGGAACTAAAAAAAGCATCGGAAAAATCTTAAAAGGGTTACTGAAGAAGGACTTGGAGGAGATCTTCCAGGACTAAAACCGACGTATGAAAAAGTGTGTAGATGCGGGAGGAAGTTATTTTGACGGAGACAAAGTTTTATAAGTGTATGAAAATGAATAGTGTCTCTCCTGACATTTTCTCATTACTTATTGCACATACCTCGTATATCTATACATACTTCACCACCGAATAGCATTCGTATCGGATGATGTTTAACACTTTTCCTGATATTTTCTTATTACTTATTGTGCATACTTCGTATATGTATTTTTTTTTTTATTATGATTATTATTGGCATATTTATCCTCCGATCACGAGAAAGCGATAAAGTGCTATACGAGCTCGCTTAGGAGTTGCCGGCCATCTGTCTACCACGCTATGATGGGGGAATCCCGTTAAGTGCCTTTCCCAACGACACAACAAGTAAACTTGCCGGCTTTCTCCACACTGTCCCTTAAATGCTGAACGTCAAGCAGGGAAGCTGTGAATACCAATTTTAAAGTCATTGGTTTGACCCGACTCGGAATCGAACCCCAAGTCTACCGATCCAGAAGCAGACGCTCTATACCACTCGGCCATCTGATCGGTTATTTCAATGGAAATTTACAACATTTATTTCAATGGAAATTTACATTTATTGTTATTTCAATGAAAATTTACAACATTTATTGGTTAAATTTCATAAAATCTTGCTTCAATTATGCAAGTACAGTATGTTGAAAATTCTGTTGGTAATTGGCTAAAACAGGTTTTCTGCATTTTTTTTGAAAAATTCTACAGATAGGCATACAAAATGTATTGACAACAGATAGAAACTTGGGTATTCTATATCTTTTGACAAAAAAATGTTTTATTCTAGCTCATGTGGTTCCAGAGTTATGGCTATTTTGTCAGTATTTGACGCGTTGTCATGGAAAAATTGAGGAGGCGTAAGACCAATTTTTTTCAAAAAAATTTATGTCATTCTTATTTGGTACCTAAGCGACGACTTTTGGCCAACTTGTTAAGCAATCTGACAAAGTCACCAAAATTTGGTACAGCCTAGTGCCAAGCCCTAAAAACCGTCTATGCATGATCTGCTGGTCCTACTACACATCACTTATATAACATTCATTTTCTCATGCAGTACATTTATCTTACTGGCCAAGGCAGCCTACCTAGTCTGACTATTTAACCTCCCAATTATGCTAAATGTATGATTGGTTGATATAAACAGCATTTCTAGTTTATCAAGAAGTGTAGATAGTAGCTTGTTTTTAGTTGTTGCCTTGTAAATTTATTATTTAGATAATTCTCTGACGTGTTTACCCCAAACTATTGGAAAAATGTCAAGTTTGCGAACTCTTGATATTAGCGGGAGTAACGAAGTATTTTACCTTCCCAAAACTTTATGTCATGTGCAAACACTGGAAGTTTTAGTATTAGCCAAACCACATTGCATGGAGTATCCACCTCCAAGTAAGGATAACCTTAAACAGTGCAGTGTGGTAATGAAATGTCTGTTACATCCATTTTCATGTTCAAATCGTGCATCTTACATTCGTACATATTGTAATCTGTTGCTATGCACTTTGTTTATTGTTGAAATAATTAACAGAACATACAGTGCATAAAATCTTAAGTTTTTGTGTGTATTCTCGGTATTAATTTTTCTGTAGAATTTTTAAGTCTTGTGGGAATTTATGTGATGCTTCTTCTAATACCATCCGTACATCAATTTTTGCTTTTCCACTTTTTTAGCCTTGGCTGTTGGAATTGTTGTTGCTCTAGTGATTTTGCTGAATGGCAAATGTAATATTTTTAGTGGTTGCCACAGAGGGACTTGAAGCTATTCAAAAATTTATTTGCAAAGGTAGGAGAATGATTTTTTCCGTATAAGATCAGACTTATATCTCTGTTTTGATTGCATTACAAGTTATTTAGAAGCTTGGTAAGAAGTAAAACTTTTGATTTCACGAAACTTATTAGCAAAGATAGTACTTCAATACTAAATTTGTCACTTTTTGCGCTTGCATTAATCAGGTTTCGCAACTGGTAGTACCAAGTTTTGTGAGTTTGCTTCAGTTTTGTGTTCAACTATGATTTTTGTTTGGCAATAGTTTGCGCACTTGTTTACCACTAGATATAAAGTACATAAAAAAATAATTAGTTGGGTCAAAACGGTTTAAGTAAAGACATATCTATTAGCGTTGTGGTATTCACGTGTGTCTGAACGGTTAAGATATACGCGCAAGTAGGCATGACTGCGACATACGTTGTAGATTAAAACCGACAAAAAACCGTGGCAGTCGAAAACAAAAGGTTTAAAGCTGCTATGTTTTAGACGCTGGTGTTACGTATGTTCCTCCTTCTCATCAAGTTCTTAAGGTTTTGGACCATGTTGATGGTCAGCCATCTTCCCCGACTCTGGCCGAGTCACTTAAAAATGAGGTAATTGCTCATAACTTACTAAGATATATGATGCAATAATGAGTCAAATAGAAATTGTTGCCGTTATGTTTGCTGCTATAGAGGAGGATATTAGCGCAGTTACGTAATTTTACATACGCAAGTTATGTTACTCTAGCTTTTTGTGTTTGTAGATGATGTCAATTTGTTGTTAGTGGGTGCAGCATGTCGTTTGCTTGCTTGATTTTCTGGTGTTGCTTTTGCAGCTCAAAATCAAATCTTCATTATACTTGCGGTTGTGCGCCGAAGCGTGCAACGAGTGGCGAGGCCCATCTCCGCGGCTTAACGTTTGGACAACACAGCTCCGAAGAAACATCACGGAGGTGGTGACACTGTTTCCGATTTGACCGGCCCGGGATTCGAACCCTGGACATTCCGCGCTGATAGCGATGTCTTTAACCAATGCGCTAACAATTTTAAATAAAGACACTGCTAAATGTCGAAATGAATGGCTTGATCTTGAGCGTTTTTGGACTCACGTATATATATAGAATCGATACGAATTTACTCCATTTCTGCGATATTGCAGTATTTTGTTGTGTGTATCACTTCCACTTGTTCACAACGATCGGACAATGTTTAGTGTGTATTGAAGTGTGAACCTTGTTTTGCTGAAATCTATGTTTCTTTTGCATGTTTGTGTTTCATTCCCTTTGCAAGGCTCAATCCAGTATGGAAATCTACGAAAGACAAAAGGTAAAGCATGAAAAAAGCATGTTGTAATGTTGCATCTAACAGCGCTTAACACGTGGTACTTGCTAGCTTCGCTGTATATTCAAAAAGGCAAAAAAACATAACGCACAAGCTTAGACCTACAAGTAGACTGTGATGCTGACCGAATGTGATTCCTCCCAAGAACGCAAGAAACATGATGTTTGAAAGCTACACAACTATCAAGACGCTAAAAATAATCAAAAAGAAGTAACTGATAGGCCTACGAAATCGCAAAACTATGATTCAGAGCCATTATGAAAAGTCTTAACTTTTTTTTTTTTTTTTTTTAAAGCAATGTCCTTCCTGGCCTACCGGACGGGAAGTCATGACGGACTGAAAAGAAATTATTAGTAAACT
The DNA here is from genome assembly GCA_964006365.1 of Trididemnum miniatum. Lineage (NCBI taxonomy): Eukaryota > Metazoa > Chordata > Ascidiacea > Aplousobranchia > Didemnidae > Trididemnum > Trididemnum miniatum. The sequence goes on along the minus strand of OZ023234.1, from coordinate 13,087,797 downwards.
CAAGCTGAGAACATTACTAGGCTAGGCTAACTCGTCCAAGAGGTGCTGATAAATTGATGCGGTACACGGATCGAATAGAGATATTATGACGGAAAAATAGGGAGCAATTGTTACGCAACATAAAATATTTTCGGTATGAACAAATACGAAGAAATTATAGTGAATTAATCAAATGAACAATATATTAAACAATAAAAAAGCAATCAAAGACTATTACACGTGCAAATAAAAACTTATGACAAAGTCTTAACTAACATTCAGTTACGATTTTTTCGGTCTTTCTCTTCGATTCCTCTTATGCAAAAGGGGCGGATTTACCAAATCGATGTAAGCATGCTTAAGACGGTTGTTGGAAACAGCCTCTTTGTGACCGCAACATCCAGTTCAAACACTTTGCCTCTTCTGCGCGAAACACGAAAAGTTCCTTCGTATGGAGGGGTTAAAGGAGGGCGATGGGAATTGTTTCGAATAAAAACGAAGTCAGCTGTAGCAAGGGATGGAGGAACGGTTGTGGGTGGAGTAGAATGACGAGACAAAAGTGGCTGGAGAAAGTGTTCGTGCTGCCAGGTGTAGGTATGTGATGCTCATTCCATGCTGCATCGAATCTTGTCAACACTGTGGCGAGGTGATTTGAAGAAATAGAGCGAGTAGGCGAGCATATAAATTGTGTATCGTAGAAATGCCGTTGTGATTAAGAGGACAAACCACAGTATTCAGGCCGAGCGGAATACTGGTAAATGAAAGAGCGTGAACTGTACGTTGATGCTTATCGTCTACCAATAAAGCATGTTCGCAAAGAAAATCCGTCCCCAACAGAGGTTTTCCAACGTGTGCAAGAATAAACTACTATCGAAAGGTTCGACATGGAAGACGGATTTTCAGGAGTTTGGAACCGTAACTTTTGATTCTACTTCCGTTTGCTGCCTGCAACTCTGATTCTTTGCGACCAAATCGTTGGTCAGGCAAGGTCGCAGTGAATACGCTAACCTCCGCGCCGATGTCCACAAGAAATTTGCACGTAAACATGAAATAGGATATTCATTGCGCCGGTCACCGTAGACTATCGGCGACCCGCTTGCTCTTGTCCCTGACAGGGGCAAGGTGGGCGGCATTGCCAAGCGTCTTTGCCATAGCGGCGATGATAATAACAGAAATCTTTGCGATTGTTGTAAACTCTTCGATACTGTTCACGTGGACGTGCTTGCTGAACTAAGCACAACTCGGGTGTTTGCATTTTGGCAGGCCATAGTGCATCGGCTTTCTGGGCTTAGACTACGAAAGTCTTCTGTCTTTTCACTAGCAAGGATAGTGCGTAAGTCATCGGGCATATATTAAAGAAAAAGGTGCTTTAAAATGAAACAGGCCTGATGATTGCCGAGCAATGCCATCATCTCGTCCGTCAAAGCGGATGAGGTGACTTGCGGTCACTCTATTGCGCCATATTAAGCAGTGTGGCAGCCCTGTCGGTTTCAGATAACCCGAAAGACCGAAACTATTTAAAAGACGTTGCTTAATGGCTGTATACTTGTTTGCGGCCGGCGGATTAGGCAAAAGGTCCAATAGATGCTAAGCAGTACTTTGGTCTATAGCAGCTAGCACGTGATAGTATTTAGTTTCATCGGATACTACATGCCTCAAAGCAAACGGCGCTTCAACCTGACGAAGCCAAATTTCTGGGTTAGTTGTCCAAAAATCTAAAACTTTCACTGCTATAGCACACTGTTGCCCTGTAACTGCCTGTTCTTCTTGAGCCATAGTCGCAACTTTCTTTCACGTCGGTTTCACCGCTATAGCGCTTAACTCGTGGCACTTGCTGGCAGTGGCATTGGCGAGTCTGACCTAGGTCGTATATATCAGCTGAGTACCTAACGAGGTTGTCGCAGCCAGCTCTGCAAAAACGGTATGAATATGTAAAACAACCGTTGCTATTTTGAGAATCTATGATAAGCAAAAGAATCGGCGGTAGCTAATTTTTTAAGCCAATTAGCTTTCTTAATGTTTGGTTTGGTCATTTTCCCCACACAAGTATTAAACAAATGCGGTAATTTTTGGTCAAATATTGATGGATGCTTTTGCTTACAGCCTTAATTTTCCTCAAGCATAATTTCGTGATAAATAACTGCTTAATAATGGAAATTAAAGTGCAGTGCATTTACTGCGCTGCTGCACATGCGTGCCGTGAGGTCTTTTTATCATGTGCGTTTAACTAAACAGGAAGAAAAACGGAGACATCACTTGGAAATGGAACGCAAACTGGCTGAGGAGCAAGCACAACTAGCTATGTTGGCTTCAAAAGATAAGGAAGCGAAGCACAAAGATTATTTAAACATGAAAAAGGTTTGATTTTTCGATGGTACGATGATGTTAGTGATTAAAATTCGTTCATCGATCAGAAACAACTTTGTTGCAATACACGCTGCAAGGTACATTACCGCAATAAAAATGTTTCTGATCGATTGTTGAAGAAATCCTAAATGACGTAACATACTATGCATATTGAACTACCTTAGGACAAACAAAAGTTGTAAATAATGTCCATAAATCGGATTCACTGAATATAGTACGCTCTAATCCACTCTTATGAATGATGTATTTGATTTGCTTAGGATTACGAAAGCTTGGACAAATCAATTCAACAACAACAAGAGAAAAAAGACAAAGAAAAAAAAGAATTGCTGGATAGACTAAAACACAGTGAGAAGTGTTTTGCAATTTTTTTTTTCGTTCTGTTGACTAGTAATGACTATTGCGATATGATATTAAGTGTACATTGGTATATATAAAGTTTGAAGAATTTGTTTTGGAAGGTGGTATTTAATTTTTTGCAGTTGAAAATGAAGCTTCTGGTTTGGTTGTTCAACTTCTGAATGCAAATGAAAAGTATGTGATTAATGCTTAGCTTGTAATGATAGTGATAGCTTATTGATTTCATCGATTTTTGTAACTGATTTTAGATATCAGCCGATCTTTCCTTATTAGCCTAACTTCTTACACCTAGCTGCTTGGTCAAAACCTATGCCCTACTGCTTGTGACCGTCGCATTCCTGACTTGTCCCGGGATATTGATTTCAGCCCCTAGGTTAAGAGACATTTTCCTAAACTGTGCAGCATAGTTTATCGTGTAAAGCTACATATAATTGTAATTTGGACTAACTCATAAAATGAGAAGAAATTTAATTCGTGCTTTTATTGCGACTGCGTTTCACTAACAATCTTGTTTGTAATTTTTTTTTTTAATTTTGCTGGTTTTTTTTGGTGCGATTCAATTTGTAAAACCTTGGAAAGTTGTTGTATACTCGCATTTCACATCACTGAAACATGATTTTGATTGGCTTTTAAACTTTTTGTAGAGCTCGAAAGCAGGAAGCGTTATTGGAAGAGATGGAAAGACAGAGATTGCAGGAAGAGCATTATTACAAAGTAACTCAGGAAGACATAGAAAATCTGAGAAAACAGGAAACTTTAGGTAGATTGATTTGGTCTATTTCTAACCGCCTTGTAATAGCATTCTCTTTGCTAAAAACAGTATGATGATTTGCGTTGACTTAAAGCTTAATGATGACTTTTGGTGCATTATGTATAAAGCAGACCTAGCAGTATTCTGGGACCGTAATTTCTTTAATTTGAATGTAGTACTAGACCTCGCAGTTAACAAATGAAAGCTTTTGGTTTGACAATACGCGTTCGATCATGTGCAAGTTGTTTTATGCTTTATTCAAAGCAAGGAGCACCCAACAGTGTATATTCCATTTTGTGTAAGGATGTGTTTGTAAATGGTAAGTTATTTGGTGGAAGCACTTCTACAGTAAAGCCCAATTAAGAATGAGCAATATTTTTCCTAAAATATCGTAAAAATCAAAACAGTTTAATTTTATTTTTTCTGACGATTTCAGCTGCTATGAAACTTGTGTTGGAAAACGATGACATGGCCAATGCGGTGGTGCAGAAATATCTAGCTGAGCAAGAACAAGCTCGTGTGATGGCTCAGCAGTCAATGGGAGAGGACACAGAGAAGTTGAGAGTTGAATTGCAGAAGCAACTCTCCACACAACAAGGCCTTGTGCAGAAAATCATATCGGAGGTAACTTAATACACTGATGTTGTGGACTTGTGTGGTACGCTGAAGAAGAGAGTCCAGTCCACTGGTGTTTGAGGCTTTTGCACGCTGGCTGTTTTTGAATGAGGTGCATCCAGCCACCTTCGGTCTCGAGGAACTCTCTCGATGGAAACTGGATGATGATGTAGGTTGTAGAGGTGCAGGTGCAATTTTGGCAACATAGTGACATTATTGCTTTCAGTGCTTATTGGCTGCTATTACTGAGGGTTTTTCTTCTTTTGTGGGACTGGGACGCCAATGAGTGTAGAAGGCATAGTCATTGGTCTGACCCGATTCACAATTAATCCCCGGGTCTACCGCTCCAGAGACAAATAGTGGTGTTAAGTGAGTTCTGGTTCGGATAAAAATGGATTTATCAGTGTGGTATATTACAGGAGTATCTTCAAAAAGAGGCCTTTGCAATGCTTCAATTTCAACGCGATGCGGTTCAGATGCGGCTAATGGCGCAAATCGGGCAATTACAGGAGGAGCTGATCCGATTGACTCACGTGGAAGCTCAAAAGAAAGCAATGAAGATGGAAGTGGAACAGGTAGGTCTGGAATCTTCGTGTCAAAAAACCTATAACGTGGTATTAAATGATAAATTCTAGTTTATGAGGCTAGATATTTGTCATTTATTGGTTTTTGTTGATCAGTATAGGTGATCCCAAATAAATTGGAAATCTCTTGCTCAGTCATCCATCCATTCCAATAACACGTGGTATTATTGCAATGCGTGAGCAAAAACAATTAAATTTTTATTATGCTCACGTTAATACGGCGTGATAACAAGTGGCGGAGCTGATCTCCGAGGCTTGGCGCCTGGGCAACACATCTTCGAACTCCGAAGAAATGTCGCATCGATGGCCACATTGTGTACGATATGACTCGAGTATCGAACCCCAAACTGGCCGGTTTGGGGTGAAAATAAAAGAACATTTTTCTGATCAAAATCTGCTTGAAGTTGGAAAAAATTTTCCACCTGCAACCTTTTTTCTATTGAAAAACTTTTCAGCTACTGTAGTTCGCACGTTCTGTTGGGTCATAATAGTTCGAAAACAATTACTATGTTATTAAAAGATTTTGTTCCTGATTGCTTTTTGAGGTCATACCTTCATAGTTTTCTCCTGGGAATGTGTAACCTTCAATTACTTTCAGTTCTATTGATTTTGTATCGACCATACCAGTGTTGCAGGAGAAATAGCTCGTACCAGTTTTCTTTGCTGCCTGTAATGTTACAAGCTAGATTGAAATATTTTAACCGTTGCAGCATACTGAAAAGTTAAATTTCTGCGTTTTTGCTGTAGATTCAAAAATTTATCGGGTGGAAATTCTTTCTAAACGATTTTTGCCATTTTTTTATTGAATGTTCTCCTTAAACTGTATCAAGCTGCTCAAAATAGTTATAATTTCAGGAAACACTTCGTCTTGTACGGACAGAACTCACTGATTTGATGATGCAGCTGCTCAAAGAGAAAGATCAGCGAGAAGAAACACTGCGTCATCGCTTGGTAAGAAGTAGTGGTGTTGTTGCATTGTTTTTCGATAGAAGTTAAAGTTACGGAAGAAACTTTGGTATCATCTTGATACAGAGGAGTCAGTACCGAATTGAAACGCTCCTAAAAATCTCAGCGAAGAAATGTTTATTATTTGTTTTGTGGCTTTATGATGATTGGTTGGATTAGGTCATTTTTAAATTATTGAACAAATATGCAGTGCTGTGAGGGAAACTGTGAAGTGGCCTCGCGTCCGTCGAGTCTGCTGCCACCCGGGTATATCCAATAATATCGGCATAGCCGTAAATCGAACCCGTCACCAAGAAACTCACGCGTGATACTGCTAGAAGATGATGCTGACGGGTCGTTTGATATGCAGAAATCTGGAAAGTCTTTTTTAACTTGACGTTTGCTTTGCCTCTTCTAATGGTAAGTTGTTTTGTTAGATTGAAATGGAAGAACAGAGAGAAAGCGATCAGGTTGATTTCTGGATCATTCAATATCAACGTCTATTAGATTCCAAACCGGAGATTTTGTTGCAAAAGGTACATCTTATTCCTAGTCGTCTGCTGTGTATTCTACCTGATTTAGTGAAAAAAGCTCAGCGTTTATTCCAAGTACAGGTGTACTCTAACTGACCGTTTTTTCCACATTAGGATTTCTCAGAAATGATTTAGTACAGGGGTGGCCACTGCCTTGCCTTTTTCTTCAACCGTCAATTTTGTTAAGCTCAATTTATATCCGCCTCATAAACGAAATATTTCTAGATAATAACTAAGTTTAGAGGCGTCCTCTGAAACAGTGGCTCATTGGCATTCCGCCACAGGTTTTCCGTCCTTGACTTTGAGCATAGTTCTAATGGTGAGCGTAATATTTGCTCAAGAGTTGTCTGTTCTCTTTGGACTTGATTTGTGAAGTTCATAAGCACTAGTGTCTCTGAGTATTTTGTTCCGATTAAAATGTTTTAGAGCAGGGGTGGGCAATACTGTTCACACGAAGGGCCGCATTTAAAAAAAAATGAAGCCGAGAATGACACTGATTGGAAGAGCAAAAAAAAGGTCTAGACGTCCGTAGATGTCCTATTTTCACCACTGAAAATCGTTGAAGAGCAAAAAACAAGGTGTACACAGCCGCACATGTCCTTTTTTTCACTTACATTCAACGCGTAGCTAAATGAAAAAGGAAAAAGGGTCTTCAGCTTGATTCACGATAGGAGTTTATATTTCTGTACGTGCCCGCGGGCTGCACTTTGCCCACCTTTTTTAGAGGAGTGGTCGGCAACCTTTGTTTAACGCGGCCTAGATCACCCTTTCAATAGCTATTGAAGGTCCACTACATGTAAAACCACGACTACGAAACGAATATACAACACGACTACAAACTACGAAATGAAAAAAACGGTGCGTTGTTTTAAAAGCAGAGCAAATGCAAAGCGCGTGCTTATTTTTTTTTCTTCTCGCTCGCATGGACAGAATAGAAGAAAAAACAAAGCGAGCATTACATGAAAAAGATACTGACACACGGCACTCATTTTTGTGCATGGTACCACGAGTTTTGCTTTTGTAGCCTGTACTGCCGGGAGAAAACGAATTGGATTGTTTTACGCGCAAAGCATCAAAGGAAAGGTTTTTGTTATTATTTGTAAGGGCTTACTTTTTATTTGCAGCTAGCATGCGGCCCACAAAGGCTTTGTAAAATCGAATAGACTGCAGCCCACAAAAAATTGCTAAAAGGCCCACAGTTGGGCCGCGGCCCACAGGTTGCCGACCACTGTTTTAGAGCATAGACTTACGTAATACGTAACCTCCATTTATATCATTAATATTTTAGGAACAAGGTCTTGATGATGATGTCATCAACGTATTACGTCGAGCGGATGCGGCTCATCATATCCCTAATTTTGTTCGTCACAAGATAGCGTCACAAAACGTCATTAATCTTACTGAGCGCCAACTTCAGAGCATTGGCGTGTTCGAAGTAGGAATACGCCAAAATATTATGAGGTAAGTGTGTTTGCTTGGCGTAATTGCTTTGTTGTGCCATCCACCCTCAGAGTATTTGAAAAAGTGAGAGTTTTTCATAAAAAATAAAAAAAAAAAAAAAACGAAAAAAATCATGGGATAGTATTTTAAGACACATTTTTTCACTCTGTATCTTGCCTAGTTATTAAATGCATCAGATTTTGATCAGTTAGTCAGCGACGTGACGTAAGGCTACGACGCGCAGACCCTGCATGACAGGTGCAGTTGGCGGGTGGAACCTATTGCGCGTGAATCGCGTATTATGCTGGGTGGCTGTGGACTCGAAGAGCGTAGTCTTCCTCCTCGTTGCACTGTAAATTTTAGTTTGAGAAATTTGCAAATAACTTTACTTATTTTTTCATTTTGGGAGGAAATGACGGTTGTTGGCTATTTACATAATTTGCATCCATCTACTTGCAGTAGATTGTGGCTGAAATATGAATTCTCATTGGGTAGAACTACAATGTACCCATGACTAGAAGCGGCCTAACAATTATTATAACACGAACATTTTTCATTCTACCTAATTACACGTTACTTGCTCGCTTTTAGAGAGATTGAGAATCTAGTCGCTCAACGTAAGAAGATTGATAATTTTGACCCTTTAATTCCATCAACTTCCGCTGTCCAGCCATCTGCTCCTCCTGCCTTCATCCCATCTCCCCTTCCTACACAGTTGCCTTCTGCTCCTCCTGCCTCCGTTGCACCTCCTCTTCCCACAGAGCTACCTTCTGCCATTCCAGAACCGAATGACATTGAAAACGAATGTGTGATATGCTTAGAGAGAGAGGTACGTGGTTTATTTTTGGCATACTATTTTTCGCGCCTTCGTTTCCACACTGTATTGGTCAATTTTTACTTTTGCAAACTTCACTACAGTTGTTTAGCTAGGGGGCTTTTTAATCGGTTTATAGTTGGCATTATGACGTAATTATGATCATGCAAATTTGAATAACAGATCAGTCATTGGAAATGTAGCGTCGGTCCAAAAAATTATTAGTATTGTAAATGTATTATTTAGTGTTCTTGATTTCAGATGGCTTTATTAAATGTAGATTGTGAATGCAAGTTTTTGATAAACGTCTTAGTAGTTTTTATACTTAAAACTCCTTCTACAACAAATAGCAGTTATGAATATTTGGCGACTTTTGTATTCAATTCATTCTTTTGTATGTCAACAAGAAAGGTTTCAATTCCCGAAGCTTTTTGTCTGACACTTGTCGAGGTAATCGTCAGAATGAAGAAAATGGAGCTGAAAACGCTTTCATAGCGAAAAAAAGAGAAAATAGAGATGTACGTTTCCAATTAGACGATACTAAACGTGTCGAACAATCAAAAACGATGGTGTTGGTGTGTGATTTTCAACGAGTAAACAAAGTCTTTTTGCCGGCACAAGAATGGTCGGGAAACTTTAAAAAATGTAGTTTCCAATGCAGAGAGATGAAACGCAGAACGCCCTTTGGAAAGGATCGAAAATCTATTGTCGCTGTAGTGTAGAGCGCACGATTGATTGGTCAACAAATGTTGTCCAGAGGCACAGTCGCTACTCGGTTCATGATGGGTCAATTTGCACGCGCGATTGAATGCCGTGCGATTTTCAGAATGTTGACCCGTCCTAATAGATTTGGGAGCGTGTTGCTTGATTCTGTCTAGCAGCCGTTGGGATGTGGGTCCCACGTAGCTACTATCACAGTGGCACTAGAATTCATATGTAACATTGCTCTGCTGCAAAGCAGGAAGCACGTCCTTTTTGCAACGGAGCAATGTTATATGTGAATTCTAGTGCCACTGTGATAGTAGGTACGTGGTACGCACATCCCAACGGCTGCTAGACAGAATCAAGCTACACTTTCCCAAACGGCAATCAATCGCCGTGCAAATTGACCAATCATGAACCGAGTAGCGACTGTGCCTCTGGACAACATTTGTTGACCAATCAATCGTGCGCTTTACGCTACAGCGACAATAGATTTTCGATCCTTTCCGAAGGGCGTTCTGCGTTTCATCTCTCTGCATTGGAAACTACATTTTTTAAAGTTTCCCGACCATTCTTGTGCCGGCAAAAAGACTTTGTTTACGCGTTGAAAATCACACACCAACACCATCGTTTTTGATTGGTCTACACGTTTAGTATCGTCCAATTGGAAACGTACATCTCTATTTTCTCTTTTTTTCGCTATGAAAGCGTTTTCAGTTCCATTTTCTTCATTCTGACGATTACCTCGACAAGTGTCAAACGAAACGCTTCGGGAATAGGAGACCTCTCTTCAAGTCTTCTACCACCAACCAGCTGTCTTGTGTGTACTGAAAGCAATTTTTGTCAAGTTTTCGCCTGATAAGTCACGTGACTTCTCATCACGATTACCGAATAACGAAAATCGCTTCCAGATTTTCAAACACCACAGTTTTAAGCAGGACTGCAAACTTGTAAGTATTTTCAATTGAGGTGAAGTTCGAGTTTCACTGAAAACTTGCAAACCGAAGTCGGCTTCTTCATTTTTAATTTTGTAAGTTCGAGTTTGTTTTCATCGGGTTTGGCGGAGTTCAAGTAAATTTTGTTGAGTTTAGGATAAGGTCAAAACTCAGTCAGCCAGAGCCGGCGGCAGAGCAGTCGACTTAGGGGGGCCAAGCGTTTATTGGGGTGGGGGCCAAAGTTTAAATTAAGCACAAAAGCCGCTGTCTTCAAAAGAGTAAGCTTGTTAATTGAAGGGCCAGGCTCCTCCTAGCCCCCCTTGGCGCCGGCATTGCAGTCAGCTTTTTTCGACATCAAGTTTGAGTTCGGCAGAAAAGAGCGAGTTCGAGTTCAACTTCGTATTCGCAAAAACAGTTTTTCTTGATAAAATTCTTGTTTTGTAATTATGGAAATGTGTGTTACCAATGTAGCTTGTGTGTGTGCGATGTTGCTCAGTTTTTTGTTTTCGTTTCAGAGTGACAGTGTATTCCTCCCGTGTGGACACGTGTGTTCGTGTTACCAGTGTTCGATAAAACTGACTACGTGTCCAATGTGTCGAGCCAAGATTACCCAAAAAGTTCGCATGTACCGAAGCTGAGATTTCATTATTACACGTATATCAACATACCATGACAAAGGTTTATACGTTTGTGTCAAACACACAAAGACATGAATTGTGTGTTGCTGACAAAGACAAATAACAGAATGTGTTTTCTGTATTGGCTTTAGATCGAAGAACTTTATTTTTGCTTCAATTCTTTGACGCAATTTCCATAATTATTTACTTTAATGTTGATCACTGTTTCACAGGTTAGAAGATTAATTAAAAAACCAGACTAGCATAATATTTTATAAATAGTTCATATCGATGGTTAGTTAAAACTTCGTTATCTTGCTGGCATATAAAACTAACTTATTTTCTAGCGAGCTTCACGCTATCAGGTTTTTGTTAAGATTTGACAACATTAAAGATTTTTATATTATCTCTGAATTCTTCTGTTTTTTGTTGTTTTTTTTTTTGTATTTTTTTTTTTTGCTTTAGTCAAGCATAGATATTGCTGAGTTACTCGTACGCGTTCAGAATCGTTTTGTGGCGCAGTTATATGAAAGGCACTTAGCGGGGTTTTTCTCACCTTTTAATTGTAGAAAAGTGGCCGGCAACACCCAAGCGAGTGTGTTGTTGTTGACGTAAAAAATTTACTCTTGTATTAAGTACTGTACTGCAATGGCCTAAAACATTTTGGTTTGGTCGTGTTATAGACTCCTAAACTTTGGTGTTGGTGCATTAGTTGCTCCAAGATTAACGCTGCGTCACTGTCCAACGATATGATGACATATCGAAAATGCATATACTGCGAATTACTGCCGAATTGCCGAATACGGGGTCTCAATGAGGCTTTGTCTGTTCATAGCCCATTGATAGAAGCAATAGCAATGCACTAATCTACACAGGAGCTTGTTTAGTAGGGTGTGATGAAAAAAACTTTTTTTGGAATTTCAAAACGGTGGTTTCCTCATTTGTGGCAAATGGACCAAAAATGACACTGGAAATGGTTTTGAGGTGTTGCTCCCCCAGACGCCTTAGCAACCGTGTCAAATACTACCCAAAATTGAAAATCACCATAACTTCCTAACTGCTCATGCTAGAAGGTCGAGTTAGGGCTTAAAATTTGTGGAATTATACATTTTCATTAAAATCTCAGGCCATTGACGAACTACTCTTAACACCAAAAAACTTTAATTTTTAAGGGGTGCAATTTTTGGCCAAAGTTTCAACTGCAATTTTCCAAAAACCATGCTATTGCAAATATAAATGAGAAATTATGTGGCAATAGACATTAATTTTGGCTGAAATGAACTGGTACACAAGCACACAGAAATGTAAAAGCATCCAAATCAAACAATATAATTATTATTCAAGTTACGCTTAGTCAGTGTTTATTGGTACAACCACAAATTGTTGCTGAGCATTAAACCACTTCATAATCGTGCGATTTCGGTATTTGACGAAACGGCGCATCTTTTGTCCCAAATCCTACCAATTACCAGAGGCTTCAGTCATAACCTTAACATGTTTTTTCACGGCCTGGTTGATCAAGTTCTTATGGCATAGTTTTCCGACTTTTCCTCTTCGCCATATTTTTATTCATCTCGATGGAAACAAAAAATAGTTCAGCAGCATTTGCATGTCCTATTGCGAAAACAATTAGTAGGAGTTGTGTCAGATCAACAAATCTCACAGTTTAAGAGCATTTCAATCCCATGCTTTCCCGAAGTTTCGCCAAAAGTGGTCGATGATCTGAGTCAGGATCAGCATTGTTAGCCTATATCAGGATATGCTAAGCAGTGATGATGAGATCAGCGGGGATAGACCCTCAATATCTCCAAACTGGACCAATTGTTCACTTGAGATGGTTAACCTTTGGATGTAGAATATTGAAGATTTATGTTTCTTTGGATGACCTCCATCTGCATGGATGTTTCTTGCTCAATGGACTGTGTAAAGATGTATTTTCATACCTTATTCGACATAAAAGGAAGCAGTGAATTGACTTATGGCTGCAAGAACTTTTTTTTTAATTTGGTTTAAAGAATAACTCGTATATCAAATGGGTAAGTCAAGCATGTAGCGTTGCAAAATTTTAATTAAATGCGTTTTTTGCATATGCCGAAAGTATTATATTTGCGCTTCGTCAGAAATCAGCTGACTGCAGACCAGCATAATGCAAGCCACAAGAGGAGCCGGTGCAACCTTAGATTTTTGATCTCTGGAAGTCCGTAAAGCCTGGCATATGCGGTGAAGTTACCATGAATGAGCACTGCGTGAGACGATTCAAAGTTCCAAAAGCAATTGAGACCAGCGCTAAACCTTTCTGTAAAAGGGTCAACTTACAATAGAATATTACAATATCTAGCGGCCACCCGCTATCTAAGAACTGTTTTCCGAGATATCATGGATAACAGGCCATTGGAACTTGATCATCCAAGCCACAACCAGGCCGTGGAAAGAAAAGGTTGTGACTAAAGCCTCTGGTAATTGGTAGGATTTGGGACAAAAGATGCGCTGTTTCGTCAAATACCGAAATCACGCGTGATTGTGAAGTGGTTTAATGCTCAGCAACAATTTGTGGTTGTACCAATAAACACTGACTTGGCGTAACTTGAATAATAATTATATTGTTTGATTTGGCTGCTTTTGCGTTTCTGTACCATGCTTGTGTACCAGTTCATTTCAGCCAAAATTAATATGTGTTACCTCAAAATTTCTCAATTATATTTGCAATAGCATGGTTTTTGGAAAATTGCAGTTGAAACTTTGGCCAAAAATTGCACCCCTTAAAAATTAAAGTTTTTTGGTGTTAAGAGTAGTTCGTCAACGGCTTGAGATTTTAATGAAAATGTATAATTCCACAAATTTTAAGCCCTAACTCGACCTTCTACTATGAGCGGTTAGGAAGTTATGGTGATTTTCAATTTTGGGGAGTGTTTTACCCGGTTGCTAGGCCTTCTGGAGGGGCAACACCCCAAAACTATTTTCAGTGTCATTTTTGGTCCATTTGCCACAAATGAGGAAACCACCGTTTTGAAATTCCAAAAAAAGTTTTTTTCACTACACCCTATTGTTTAGTCCTCTCTTGCAGTAAATACCAATCTTCCCTCGATTGAAATCTTTGTTTGTTTGCTGTTCAATTTACATTGATTTTTTGTATATATGAGAATGTAAAAGGTTATTTGCTTACTTTCTTGTATAAACATGCATGTAAACCGTAGGCTATTATTGTCACTTTGAATTGCTGTTTTATGTATTTTGCTTTACTGCACTTAATACCGATGAACTTGAATAAAAACGTTACTGAAAAGAACTGGTTTTGTTAAATTCTGTATTGAACAAGTTATTTAGGTGATAGATGTACCGTAAAACTGCTCAACTTTGAACAGCGGGAAAACTTTGAACGAAATTCAAAAGAGTCCGGAAGCAAACTTGTTTTGCCTTCCATTTCTTGTCGATTAAATTTTCGCGCCCACACTTGTTAGGTGGCTTATATAAGCCTAGTCGCTTTGAATTTGTGTCTTTTTTTTGTTGAAAAACTTTTTTGGGTTGCGTCACTTTGCACAGAAATTTTATATCATTTTTGCGAAAATGTGGTAGTGAATAGACTTGGTCCAACTTTTGTCTGGTTCGGACAACACATAAGGTGTTTAGTCTCGTGTTTTTGTTAAGAAGGTTTGAATTTGTAAGTATCGCAATGGCAAACAAGTTTTTTTAGGGAGGTTAGAAATTGTTCATAATCGCAATTTTTTAGGAGTGGCTTGCTCTCATGTCACAGCAGGTTCACTTTGAACGGGGTTTAAAGTTACCCCCAAGTTCTTAAAAAATTTTTTCAACAGGTCGACGTGTCGCTGCGATATTTTGTAACGGTAAACAACCACTTAAAAGTTATTCGGCTATGTCGTTGCCAGTTTTTAGTCTAACATGTTTATTTTTGTGGGTGTTTATGAGCGTAATTAGATGCAACTTGGCTGGGCCAAAATAAGATTTTGTCGAGCTAGAGTTGAGCGTATGTTGAGTAGTCTTTGACACTTCTGTACTGTTAACAACAAAATTTTAATACCGGCTGTTTGTATGCAAGTTTACCGATATATCGGTACTGTTATTGAATATTGATTACTCCTGTGTAAGTGGCTATAGGACTTTTAGATGTGAGTAAAACAAGATAAATTAGATCTCGACCACAGTGGCGTACGCAGGATTTTTCAATGGAAGGGTTTTAGAGACATCACATCGTGATGACGTAACAATTCTACGTCATCACGATGTGACGTCACTGGCAGTGTCAACTTTTAACGTTTATAATAATTTTTCATCAAACCGGGCTGTGATGACGTAGTTTTAAAGATGTCGCTATCCATGCGGAAGATATGGGGTTCGATTCCCAGGCCGGTCAAATCGGACATAGCGTAGCCAACGGCTCGCCGCCGCTGTGACGTTTCTTCGGACCTGTGTGGCCCAAGCGCTAAGACGCAGAGTCGTACCCCGCCACTCGCTACCACGCTTCGGTACTACAGCGAGTGTAATGAAACGAGTACAGTGAAGATTTGATTTAATTAAAAAAAATAAAAACTTTGTGTGCAGCCGTAGCTACTGCAGAGACACCGTGTTCTACTTACTCCTACTTACCAACTGCTTCACAGCAGCATCAATGACAAAAATGCAGTTCAAGCAAAACATCGGAAAAGCTGGACTACCGGTATTGCTGCACATCGCATCCGACGCATCGTAATGAGAGTTTTTCGAGATTAAATTGGAAAGTTGGACAGAACAGAAAAAACATGATAGTAATTTCGGCCGGCTCCGCACGAAGAAAAGTCGGTTCGTTTCAAAATTAAGAAAGGTTTCTGTTTTGTGCAATCGTCAAGGGGAATGACTCCCGGCCCCTCCCTTGCTTACACCACTGGGGCCCATCTCCGCGACTTAGCCCCCGGGGAACACAGAAACGTTGCAGCGGTGGCGAGCCGTTGGCAATACTGTGCCGATTTGACCAGCCCGGTAATCAAGCCCCAGACCTTCCGCACAGGGGCAGCGGAACGAAATTTTGCTGGGGGGGGGACGGTGCATCAAAGGCGGATCCAGGAATTTTTGAAATATTGTGTTTTTTGCAGCAGTAAGGTACGGTAAGAACTGCAGCACTTGTGGAACGATCTGTGGAGATTCTCCCAAGCAAAAAATTGAAAAGCAGAATAAATTAGGTGCACAATTTACTGACAACAAAGGAACGAAACTAATAAAAAGAAATATGAGCAAGATCTTATCGAAAATTTGCATTATGTTCTTAAAACAAAGAGTAGACCAATACAATCTCGCAAGAAGTTGACAAATTTTGTCAAACGATCTACGGACGAAACAGGTGCTTACAAAGCGAAGCGATAACCTGCATCCCATTGCTAGCCAGCTCAGCGTGCTAAAGTTATCGATTGTTTTACACTGCTTTTTATTGAAACAACCTATTGACTATCTTTTTTTTTCGATGATTGACATAAAAAAATTATACCTCCCTCCTGGATCCGCCCATCGAAAGTTTTGACCTCTCATTTCCAGGAGCGGGCCCAGAAAATCTTGGGCGGGGGATGAGGTTTTAAATTAGGTTAAATGTTGACTAAATCTAAAGACGTTAGACGTTTAGACCCGGAAGAGGGCGTAAATAAGCTCTTTGAAAATGGTTTGTGCAAGTGGCGTATTCAGAATATTTTTCAGGGGGGTGGAAGGGGAACACATTTTGACATTTTTTCCGGCAGAGTTACTTCAGGGCAAATCGAGAAACAAAAACAGCTCCAAGGGGGTAGGGGGGAATGCTACCCCAAAAATTTTTTGAAAATTTTGGCAGCGGAAATAGCCATTTTAGTGCTTTTTGTACAATTTTCAAGAAAAATTCTGTATAAATTTTTTACCCCTAATTTTGAGCCCTTGACCAAAATGATGCAATGATGCATTTTGGTCACACATTTCGATTTATGCTGGCTACAGGTGTTAGGATTTTTGTTATCGAAGAGGTTCAAAGTTATAGAAAAATTGTATTCATCAAAAACATTGATGAAAAGTGACTGGCGGGGGATGCATATCACACATCTCCCCCCTGGATCCGCCCTTGCTCATCTCTAGCAAACTAGTTGCCACAATTACCTTGTCCACATGTTCAACTTATGTGGGTTTTAAGCTAAGTTGCGAAGTAGAAAATTTTTACTGGGGGGATGTTTTGTCCACAATTTTGCCTGAATTCTGAACCCAAATAACAAGACAGTGTGGCAAAGTGGTATTTATTGTTCATGGGGCGATGTCATTGATGGTCAATGACCAAATTAAAACAGCGGCGGAGAGGGTTCTGCGTGTTTGCATACCATGCACCAGGATGATGAACAAAAATTATCAAAGAAAGAATTTCGAAAACTTAGCTTTGTCTTAGGCAGTTCTTTTTTCATAAACGAAACAAGGGGTTTGGGGGCAGAGCGAAAGCTACCCCAGCGAGGTCCGGGGCAAAGCCCCAAAGGCTGTAGCATTCCCTTAAATCATACTCTCAATCTCAAATATGATTTAAAAAAAGTTTGGGAACCGCTGCTTTAACATATTCTTAGTGCTTTCACTAATGTTTATAAAAAGCTGCTGACATGTTTTACTGTTGATGAAAAATAAACTGTTTTGTACGAGGCGCATTGGAAAGATTATTCTTGATTGGTTTGTGAAGGAAGTCATCAGGGGCGTATCCATTGGGGGGGGATGCATTCCTTCCACCAGCCATTTTCAGCAATGCTTTGGATGAATAAAAATCTTCCGTAATTTCAAACCTCTTCATAACAATATGCCTGAGTCGCCTTTAGCACGCATAATCGAAACTGTGCGAACAAAATGCATCATATTTGGTGAAGCACTCAAAATTGGGGGCCAAAAACATGAACAAAATTTGCCTGAAAATTGTACAAAAAGCACAAAAATGGCCAATACAGTATGTCAACTTTCAAAAATTTTCCAGGGGAGCATGCCCCCCTAGAGTCGTTTTTGATACTTAAGTTTCTTAAAACTAACTCTACCGAAAAATATACGCTTGAAGAAGTAACAAAATTTGGTGCCCCTTCCGAGATAAAAAAATTTCTGAATACGCCCCTGACATGAAAACAATTTCAAAGGGCTTATTTACGACCGTTCCTGGGTCTAAACGTCTTAGTTAACATTCAACCTAATTCAAAATTACACCCTCCCCCACCAAAACTTTCTGGATCCGCCCCTGAAAGTCATAATGGCTACAACATATGCTGGAAAGTATCGCCGCAGTCCGTAGGCTACCAGTACCCATACTCCACAGAATGCACGTAAAAAATATATTAAACTTTTTACGGTACTTATCTCTGGAGAGTACGCTTTGGCATTCCCATCAGGACCATTTTTTCTATGCTGGGGAAGGACGACTATTTTTACTGGGAGGGACATGTCTCCCCGTCCCCCTCTACTTCGCTCACTGCTTTAAGCCCACATCGACGTGGGCTTTTTGCTGTGGGCTTGATGTCAAAGTCACTTTTTGAAACTATGACATCAAAAATTTAACTGTGAGTCTGTGATGCAGAAAGCCCACAGCAACAAGCCCACATTAATGCAAGCTTAAAGCCCACATAAATTGGACATGTGGACGGGGTAATTATGAAGCAGCGCTGTTCTATACTTTCAAATAGATATTTTTTAAGGACAGGAAGACCGGCTGAATGGACGATTGTATCATCATAAACAAGTTATCAATATTCATTAGGCTACAACTTGCGATTGTACATTGTAGATTGTACAATCGTTATTATTCCACATAGAATAACGATCTATTCAGAATAGAGCAAAACAAGTTTATAACTGAGTTATTTTTTAATCAGCTATATACAGGCCGACATTGTACGATACTGATTGAAGCTAGACGTTTTTTCACCTAAAAAGACTTCCCTGTCCCCCATGGAAATCCCCGTCTCCCCCGGCTCCGCCACCTATGCTTCCGCACTGATAGTCTGCGCGGTTAACCACTAAGCTAACGGCCGGTACCGGCCCACAAATTGAACCCAAAACCTTCGGTGCCATTTTTGCACCATTTTCCAGCTATATTCACCTGATGAGCTCAAAATGAGAGCGAAACCGATCGTGGATTGCTACTCCATCCCCTGCATTGCTATTTTTTGCGATGCTTTCTTGTCATCTACCCTCTATTAATCTTTGAGTCTTATATCCCGTTACTTTCGAAACTGCGTTGCTTCATGCACTGACTGTAACTCTAATTGTGCATCGTGGGAAGGCAAGATATTCTCGCTTCGAGGATTTAAGTGACGTATCATTATCACGGAATCGATGCAGAAGAGTCTATCTTGAACAAAAGCCTACCAAATTTGGGAACCTGGTGTGGGGATCCGGTTATGGACTCAGTGTGGGGGTTTCAGTAATGGGTCCCACTAGCGAAAGCGCAACTTCGGCCGTAGCCGCGCGTGAACACTCTCGATGGAAATGGATGGAAGGCCCGATAGGTAGCCGTGACCCTTTTGTAGACTAGCTGCTGCGCAGTAGCCTACCAAACTCTTTTATGGTTGCTGGGAAAAATAGATTGCCATATGGATTGCTAAGAAACTTCTGGATCTTCTTTTCAATTTTCAAGCAGTAGTTCAGCAGCAACTTTTAACTTAACTTTAACCAAAAAAACAATAATTCATAACGCATAGAGCGCCCCTACAAGCTAGACTTACTGAATGCCGCCAGCTACCTCTATTTATAGTTTTTTTGAACATCGAAATGGACAATGACGTCACACACAAAATTGGCCAATTGCAGCGAAGCGGGAAATATTAATATTTTCGTAAAGATGTAATATGAAGGAAGTTGCGAGATGAGCATGGTCGCACTGCGGCGCCAGCGAGCCGCTGCGAGACATAAAGTTAAAAATTAGGCAAAAGCTTCTATTATGCAAATGAGACATCGAAATTGACGTGTTTGTGACATCATCATCGAAAATGACTTGAAATTCATAGTTTAAGCATTTGTATGATTAGACGTAAAATATAGCGAATAAAATTACAGAGACGGCAAATGCTTTATTTTGATAAATTCGCCACACTGGGCGCTCCCTAATTTGTTCTTTATAATTAAAACAAGGGTAACCGAAGTTAGCCTACCAAAGTGGTCATCAGTTCACACTGTGATTTTAAAAATTTAAGCAATAACTTATCCGTTCTCACACAATATATTGAATATGCATTATGTAATGGATTAAGATACATTAATATCACCACATTCTCCCCTAGGTTGCCAAAAAAGATTGCAAGCCATGCGGCGAATGAGTGAAAAACAAATTATTTAAGCGTGTTGCTTGTTCGGATGTTGCTCCGATTTTCCATAGGCAACAATAACAAATACACTCTTACGAATGTAATCATTAAAGACAAAATTGTTCAGTGTCACTAGTTATATCAGAAACTCGATCCTAAAACTGAATTTAAGAATCGTCATTCACCACAGGCAGAAAAATGCATGCATTAGTTAAAAAATTAGATTATTATAAGAAAACTCAATTACATAATTGGATATAAAGTTTTGAATGAAAAAATTACTCCACATTTAAGAAAATACTGGAGAGAAAGAAATTGTTAAAAAGAAAGAAATCGCTGCAATACCTTACCAATTTGTCTCAACTAAAAAAATGAGTTTATCACAAATGTGGCTAAAACACGCGCCAAAAGTTGAAACTGCGCTAATTTTTGTTAGCACAAGATTGATATGATTCTATCAATCTATTCGTTTGAAAAGAAACAGTCCACTCTAATCTATTCATAAAATTTTATTTACTTAGTATGCAGCCTTGTCGGTCAGTAAATGAATGCTTGCGTTGGCTATCCTCCTTCATTTAAGGGCAGAAAAAATCCGTGCGCAGTGAGTTTGAGTTACTACGGTTGCAGTCCACTCTGTTCAATTTCATGCACTAACCGAAGTACTGTAAATCGTAACGTTGCCAGTACATTGTTAGACGAATAAGATTAATAAAAAAAAATGCTATTTTAGGAAATAACAGGGGGAGCGAACTCCCGGGAACGCACGTTATGATTTAGTCTACAATTCATGTTCCACAAAAACCAAAATCTCCGTGACCTGTAATAACTTCCTGTGAAAAGTTCTTCATAATCCAAAATGATGTGCGGAAAAAAATTGAACTAAGACCTTCACCAATTTTGCATAGTCAAATCAGATATTGCAACTTTAGAAATCACGGAAAGACTGGAAGAAGAAAGTCAAGTTGTGTTTGAGACAAACACTAAACTGGTTTCTGAAAAACAAATGGCTCTTAGACTAAAAACGTTGTCACACAAAGGCAAAGCTAATATTCTTAGCTGCTAGCAAAAATCCTGTCTTGCATCAACTTGATTGAGTTTCCGTCGAAGATTTAGGGCAAAAAAATTAAATAACTTAATTACAATAAATTACCTTATATAAGTTTTATTATCTTTGTAGCATAAGTTTTATTTTAAATATTTAGTTAGTTACACACAAAAAAACTGTGCAAATATAAATAGGAAATACGTTTGTTTTTTAGATTATTTTTATATATTTATTTATTTTTTGAAATGTTTTTTTTATTTAAGGTTCATTTAATTAAAAAATTGTCACCATTTGACAAATAATTTCCCTATTGTATAAAGCAGTCCAGAGGCTAAATTTCTTTCTCCACTTCATTATCTCTTCTTCTCTTCTGGCATTCTCCAGTTCTTTACACGGGTCTTCGCCACTTTTAACCATTCTTCGGGTCCTTGCGCACCGGCAAAGCTCGTGCTCATCACGTCGATGGGTCACCAATGTAGCGATCACTATAGTCGACATCGTTACTTCGTTTATTATAGCTATAACACGCAGTACAGCAACGTCACGGCTAACCAAGAGATCCAGAGTCCCGAAATACAAGTCCCTATATTTATAGCAATGCTGTTTCCTGCTTGTTCAAGGGAACAGGAGTGTGCGAAATTTAATAAATCATACTTAAAGCAGGAGTATGTGAATTTAATGAGTAAAAATTTAAGCAATATTCGTTCTCACACTCACGCAATATCAGAGTTGGACGCGGGTGTTTTCTTTTTCGGCCGGAACCCGTCCCGAACCCGACATCCACTGTTGAAATCCGGCCCGAACCCGACGAGAGAATTAAAAGCCCGATTTCGGCTCGAAACATTGTAGTGTGCAAATATAGGCCTACAGGTTATTCTATGTTGCTCTATAAAAGTGAAAGTGAGTAGAAAGCAAGCAGTTGAGAACTTATTTATTTCATGCGGAAAAAGCGGAGTGAATAATTTCCAATGTCTCAAGAATACAGATTCAAATAAAAAATACAGTAACAACATTTTTAAAAAAAGGCAAAAATTTTTTGTGTTGATGACATGCTGAATATCAGCCCGAAAAAATCCCGAAATAATTTGAAAATCACAGCCAGAACCTGGCCCGAGCCCGACCCGAGTCCAACTCTGCACAATATGTATTATGTAATGGGTTAAGGTACATTAATACCTCTACAGCTTCACATTCGCAATGTAAAAAGCTTCAATACATGAACACTTGAACAGTTCTAATAACAGAAAAGCTCCGTTTCACAGTGAAATATCTTGGGTTGAGCCTGCCAAAAATGTAAGAAGTTAAGTTGTTGATTTTGTAGTTATGCTGCTATCACACCGACTGCATTTGTAGGCTGGGCGTTGTTTGCCGAGAATGTAAATCAATAATTTCATTAATTTTGTGTCAAAACGTTAATGGCCAGAACTTACTTTTTATGACGACTTTGTCCTGGAAAGATTGCGAAACAAATATTTATTTAACAGCCAGATGCGTTGCCAGGCTAGAGATAAAATTGCCACAAATTATTTAGCTGCTTTACGAGGCAATAATATGAATTTGTTTCGCCAGATTTACAGTTGTTTGCCAACAGCTTTTTTCCTTTCAATAAAATTTTTTCTCCATGAACTAGCTACCATAGTTGAAAACAGTTGAGAGGGTTCAGCAAAAATTCAAAAATACTCATAGTGGTCAAGAAAGTTTTCATACCTCCTAGTTCGATCTGTGGCGATTACGTGCTCGTTGGTCTCGGTGCTGGACGTTATGCAATCTATTTCCCAGACGAAATCTAACTGCTTCGCGACATTTTTATCGGTAGTTCAATGCAATACACGTTATGCAATCCATTTCGAACAAATCTGTCTGTTCCAGGACCGAGGAGAAGATGACAAAAAACATAAGAAAAATTGTACTACCGATGAAAATGTCGCGAAGCAGTCAGATTTCGTCTGGGAAATAGATTTGCATAACTTCCAGCAACGAGACCAACGAGCACGTAATTGCCACAGATCATTGATATTTAGGCATAATAGACCGGCAGCTAGACAATATTTTTCAATTTTAGAAGAGTGCAGTAAGTTAGTAACTACACACGTATCGAATGGGGGTATGTTGTTCGAAAAACGATGTAGCTAAAATTAAAGAAATCAGTGGACCCAAATCAAAGAAGGACGGATTATTGATAACAGAAAATGTGGGCTCGTTTAGAGGAAATCAGAGTAAGTAAACTAACTGTTTCAAATCCTTAAAATCAGGGTCAAATTTTTATGCTTATGTTTTTGCATTATAAAATAAGTTTTTTAAATGGAGGAAGCATCGCCTAAGTAATTTGTACACTGTAAAGAGTGTCAATATTATTTCTAAAAGCTCGAAATCTACCAACCGTTGACTGCATTTTCATTATGACCGAAATTGCGTTTTCGGTTCAGCTTATTCAAGTTTGTTTTCACAGCGGCTATTTGACTTAAAAGATACTAGAGTGGAAACGGTTCTAGTAGGTGTCGGGATATTAGGTATGTTGATCGGAAAAATTAAGTAAAGATGATCGTACAAATGGTCAAGAAAGTCTTCATATCATTAATTTTCAAATTCAGCAAGAGTGACATCGCACGCATCAGTGTGTTTAAAATTGTAAATGGCCTGCGCTAGGTACTCCCGTAAGGGTTTCGGGCATAGGCGCTCGCAAGGGGGTTGGCACGGTGCCATGCCCCCCTCCTTTGGCCCTGTAATAAGGTGCTAAAACCTAACTTTCAGCCTTTAATTTTTCAAACTAATAATGGTTGCAGCCTCCTTTCACTTATTTCAGCCAAGTTTCTGCTTTTAGACGTAAGCTGAAATGTTTTTGCATTGTCTAATGTCTATAGTGACTGCACTCACTGCATGCCCTTTTTCGTTAAAAAAGTGTGCTAAAATGAGTGTTTTTTTATGTGAAAACCGCAAAAATTCTTTGGCGGCTGGGGGCTACGCCTCCAAACCCCCAGTCGTGGCCTCCCTTTTTTGCCAAATTCTGGGTGCGCCATTGGTTTCGGGTGTCACTTACACGTAGGCCTACGGGGTAAAATGATTTTTCATCTCGTATATTTTTGGCTTCGTGGCTCCAAACCTTTACATCAGTAAACCGGTAAAAACTTGACAAAATGCTCTCGGACCGTCAACGAAAAATCGCAATTAGTGGTGAATACCTCAGTTATCATCGCATAGGTTAACCACAACCAAATTAATGACACAATATAATTAAATATTTCGGCGTTGGTTATGCATTTAAGCACAAAAATTAAAGCAAAACTTCAATTAGTTCAAACATTAATGTCAATTATGAACATAGTGTAGTGCATAATCAACGTTATCGGGAAATTCGTTGTTGTTTTGATGCCAATATGAGAGATAAACGAGATATTCCTCGAATTTTTCTTTGTTTTGATAAGGCTATAGCCAGATATGATGAAGTATAGTCTCGCATGATTTGTGGAAAGAAAGTAATTATTTCGAGTATCGGCGAAAAACATTCAGGCTACGCTGATTGGCGGTTAGTAGCCACTACTCTTGCTAACAACAGAGCTGTTCTGCACGCGTACGCAGGACAGGGCTGGTGAGAGGGGGGCAGGGCGTACAAAGTACCGGGGCCCGGTCTCTTTTGAGGGGCCCGGCCGCACTCCCAGAACCTGAATCAATTTAAAAGTTTTGTATGACCCGCCTAGCCTAGGGATTTTTTTGCGAAAGTATGGCAACGGTGGTATCAGCAAGCGCGTTTCCAGAGGAGGGTAGGGCGATTGATCTCTTGCCCTCTCCCATAAATGTTTGTTCTGAACGGAAATGCATTAAGATCTCGTAATTGCCTCCTTTCCCCCCCCCCCCAATCATGACAAGTGCTGCCGGCAACGCCCTTGGTTAGCGTGGAAGTTGGTATTTTTACGGAAAGGATTAGGCCTTTAGTTCTATACAAAGCTGCTGTGATATCACAAGTAAATTTTTTTCTCCAGTCGAGCTCGTGATAGCTGGTCCCAGGGCAATTTTTTGTCATTAAAGCCATATTTTTTTAGAAGGCTGTTGCTCATAAAACACTAAAAATTCAATCAAAACTTTCGTACGGTGTTAGATAAGGAGGTTGAAAAGTCTCATAAAACTCATATTTTAGAAAATATAAAGTCATATTTTGGAAATAATTATGTCATAAAAAATTACCTCACTGATACCGTTACCGTTATTTTAAAAACAACGTAGCTAGCAGCCTGTTTGAAGGGATAAGGAACGTAGTGTCTGACGTGATACATTTTTGACATCGAAAGGGAAGTTTTAATGCATACGCACCAATAAGATTCGATTAAAATAGAAAGTAGTATTGTGGAGACAACAATTACGTAGTGATAGAGCAAAAGTCAACGCGCTTTCCAAACGCTATAGCGTCCGTAGCGTCTGCAGAACGACTATTCAGCACCCTTGCTCGAATAAAGAAGCTCTCAGATCAACCACGTGTTCAGAAGCGGCTGAGATTATTAGCTGTTGAAGCATCTGAAGCAAGAAAACTAAGTTTATTTTCTTTTGTTTTTTTGTAGTTGCTTATTTATCTTTCCATCACGAGAAAGCGATCAAAGCGCTGTAACAAGCTCGCTTAGAAGTTGACGGCCACCTGTCTACCCCACCAAGATGGGGAAATACCGCCAAGTACCTTTCCAAACGGCACAACAAGTAAACTTGCCGGCTTGTTCTCCACACCGTCACTTCAATGCTGAACGGCAAGCAGGGAAGCTGTGAATACCAATTTTAAAGTCATTGGTTTGACCCGACTCAGAATCAAACCCGAGCCTACCGCTCCATAGGCGGACGCTCTTACCACTCGGCCATCTGAGCTGTTTAATAAATGTTTAATCATGAAATGTTCAATTTAATTTCATTATTAAACATTTTGCCATACTTAAAGCTCGAAAAGCGTTCTTTCATTGAAATGTATTGCCTGCAGGCTGAGAAACCACTTTCCTAAATTTCTACAACTGACTTCATACTCACTGTATGCACTTTAACGGCCATCCATGGTTTAAGCCATCTCACTTCCTCGGGGTTTTAGTATAATACCCTACTCAAGTGGTCTGGTCTATTAACGCATGTTGGTTTTATTGTGTTGCCATACTTTGAAGTTGTACACACGCCTCACCCACTAACTTGCTGTTATTAAACGGAAGAATGGTCTTAGAGGCACATGAAACAGACTTACGGGCACATAAAACTGTCATATGAAGGTTACAATCGAAAGAGTATTTTAAATACCATATTTCGAACGCGTATTACCAGGATTACGAGAGGAGGCAACGGCCCGTAGTTAAAGTCACTTCAAAACACTTGGCCTAATGATTTCTAAAAAAGGTCGACAGGGCGCAGGGGGCCCGGATTTTCTCTCAACGGCTCTGACGCAGAACAAATTGCTTAATTGTTTTGCCGAGTTTCACTTCCTGCTGTTCGTCAAAACTCAAAACCAAGCAACCAGAGATTGCTCAATTGAATGCAGCTTGTGCAAGAATGCGACTGGATTTGGGTTGAGCGAAGTGCCTTCAAAGCTTCGCTTTCTGACGGTTGTATTTGTGAATTCTGATCTCCACTGATAGGCCTACTTTACAGATAAAATCGCTGAATGGTGTGGTATTCTTACTCATGATTCTCCTCCTGTTAAGACAAAGTGTATTAGGTATGCTTCAAACGTAGCTTCAATACGTCATGAAACTGCGACGAAATTTGATGTCAATTTGCCTTGTTTTGGTTTTATGTTGGGTTTTTAGTTTTAGTAGGTATCGGTATATTACGGTAGCACTTGCTTGATGTTTTTGGAAGTCGTATGCAAGTTTTTATTCCGAAATTGTAAATCCTCAGTGATGTTTGTATGATGACGTCAGAGCTTTTCCTGAATATTTTGCGAATTTCATCAACTTATGACGTCATTTTCCCAAGTCAAATAATTTTAAATGACACGAACAATAAAGCAAATAGTTTTGTTGGTGGCACATTATTGACATAAGCTATTTGAAATGGCCAGCGTTTATTTGTGTAGGTAAACTTTCCATCAACATGCGTTGAAAATCTTAGTGCTATGCACTTTGAAATTGTTTGATTCGATAACCTGGCCTACATTTGATAAGGCCAAGGCTAAAGACCCACCAGATTTTGCCGCCTTCGCTTAGCGGTGCATCCGGGATCTCAATTTAGGGGAGGAAATACATTTATGATTTTCTGGTGCGTAATAATGCATCGACATTGGACATTTCAAATCATTTACAGTATTTAAAACGCAAAGTAAAAAAGCAAAACCCCTACAGACGGTTTCACCTCAGCGGATCATCAGGAGATATCTTCTGATGTAGAGGTTTTTACTTTTATGCTCTGACCTTGGTCATTGAGCCCTTCTGTTACTTGAAGCAATCATTTCCTGTAATTGCATGACATCTCAAATCATAATGTTTCGCTACCAGCACTTACAGCTGTTTCATGTTGTAAACGTTTTAAGAGGGAGCAATCGTCCCAGCTTTTGTTGATGGATTTTCAGGATCATTCGATATTGTTTTTTTTTTTTCGATCATCATGATTTTGACCAACTATGACACGGAAAAAATCATTCTTTCGCTAGGAGTTCTTTAGCCGATTGCACTGCATAGCAACGATATGATTGTACAAAAAGGAGTATACAAGCGTTGTTGTTTGCATAATAGCTTTTAGATAGCCCACAGGAGGCGCAAAACTACCTGACTAGTTTAAAGGGACTAGAGCAATTGACCCTGTGCACCTGATGAGTTCGCAAGGACGAAAAAGGTGATTACCGGTAACCATTTTTCGTGCACTACGATTAAAACTACACTGTAGTTCTCGGTGACGTGCTTTTTCGCTGTAATTTATAGAAGTTTATATTGATAGACCAGGTTTATGATTTCTTTTCGAAGATAAGGAGAGTCGCTCTTGTCAACATAATTGCTGCTAGTACAGTCCTCCCATATTTAAGCGGATTTGATCTGAGCTTCTTTAAGGAAAGAGCTCTACAAATATGTTATTATTATTATTAACATTCTACTGATGATACTAATTGAGATAACGTGGGGGATATTTACAGAGCGATCGACCAAAAAGCTTTCCATGTTATAGTCATTTACAGAAAGTTGTTAAATTAATTTTTAGCAGTTTCTCTTGCACATAACATTCCCAACCTGAATTCTTTTTACTTTGCAGATCTCTCACCATCGTCAACTACAGGAAATGGTGGACACGAAACTAATCCTCATGTTCCGCTGATACAAGAGTAAGTTTCTCTAAGGCTTTTTCATTTATTGTCTAACATGTTTCCTCTTCCACGGTCAATACCCTTACTGCTCAATTGTATGGTCGGAGAAACATTGACTTGCTACATAGGTGATGACTTTTGTTAAAATATTTTTGCTGGACCACTTTGGTTTTGTTAGTTTAAAACCTAAATTGCTAAAGTATGCCAATTATTTAGCTGACAATTGCCTCCTGACGTGATAAGCAGTGGTGTAAAGTAACGAAATACTTTTACTTGAGTAGATTACTTGGGTAGTTTTTTTTTTTTTTTCGGTAACAAGTAGGCCTACTTTGTTGAGTAGTTTTTTTTTGGCTACTTTTACGTTTACCTAAGTATTTTTAGTATAAAGTAACACTACGCGGGTAATTTTTATTTTTAGAAAAGTACAAAGTAGTCCTTGAGTTGCAAGTCTCACTTGAAATCCCTCGCTGCACCTAAAATCTTGCGTTACAAAGTTGCGTCCCATGCAATGTCACTGTTGTCTGTAATTAATGACCGTAACCGCATGACCGCAAGTTACGGAAAATGCTTAATATGTTCACACTTATATTCATTCCATAAACCTGTAGGCCTAGCAGTAAAACTATCGTATTTCTCTTTCAACCTTAATTGCGGAAAAAAGCAAATTGCAAAGCTAAAATTGAAGTGTTAACAGAAATAAGCAGGTTTCCGCTTCTGAGTTAATGCTTATTTATTGATATGTTTATCCTTCTTTGCGATAGAGGCGCTATAACGAGCTCGCTTAGAAGTTTCGAGCCACCTGTCTGCCACTCTGAGATGGGGAAATCTCGCTTAGCGTGGTTCCGAACGGCACAACAAATGAACTTGCCAGCTTGTTCTTCACGCTTTCGCCTTTGATGCTAAGCGTCATGCAGGAAAGCTATAAATACCAACTTTTAAGTCATTGGTTTAACCCTACTCTGAATCGAACCCTGAGTCTACCGTTCCAGAAGCAGACGCTCTATCTATTCGGCCATCTGAGCGGCAATATTTTCTTTTGGTTTACCATTTTGCCATCTTCACTTTAACGCAGGGGTCTTCAACCTTTTTTATACAATCGCCCCTTTTCGGAAAGTGTGGGTCCAAATTGCCTCCACATAGCCTTCACGTTCGTAGAGCTACTACTTTTCCCACTGAAAACGGGTGATAACCAAAAAAGAGAAGGTCTTTACATTCGTAGAGCTACTGTTTTCCTACTGAAATCGGGTGGAGACCAAACAAATGAATAAAAAAAGGTCTACACGTCCGCTGAACCAGTTTCTCGACAGTTTATTGACTATGCTCCCACTAAATCTGAATTCATTTCCATCATTTGTTCAGTTGTTAACAATATTGGCAAGTGTAAAATCGCCCCCTGAAAGGTAAAATCACCCCCTAATTTGAAGAATTGTCACAATTGCTTCTCTGAAGGTCGAAATCGCCCCCGTTAAAAAACCATGCTTTAATGTTTGAGAACGCTATGCTTTTACTTGAGTAGTTTTTAAATGACTACTTTTTTACTTTTACTTAAGTGCTTTTTTTGTCAATACTTTCTACATTACTTCGAGTAGTTTTGCCGTCAGTAACAATACTTTGACTTAAGTACAGTTTCAAAATACTTTTTGCGCCACTGGTGATAAGTAAAATTACGATTAATACTTGTATTGGCTTGTACAGTATTTTGTAGATCCAAAGTGACTCGTTAGAGGCTTAAGTATATAGGCGAGTTTTTAGACAAATCCTCCGTTTCCGGCGTCGAGGTGGCTAACATTAGCGGATCTCCGTAAAAATTAGTGCAAAAATTCATGATGTTTTAGACCACAAGGAGTGCAAACTCAAGAAGCGGAAACGATAAATTCGTTCAACAAACAAGACGACTCCGCCGCTCGAGCTACTCTCATTTTTCCTTCGTATTCTGGTTATCGAAACCAAGATCCTTTTGGAGCTGTGAAAAAGAATTCTACAAAAGACTTTGCTCCGACCGCTCTTGTGTCTCCCGTCCAAAATACCCGATTTAATCCTAGCAATAGCTCAGGAAAAGTTGACTTATTGTCCTCGAGATACTCACCGCTTCCCTCCCGCTATTCTCCGATGTTAACTCCGAATCGCGATCGACGCAGTCCAGCCAGAGTATTCCGTCATTTAGATCGAAGCGGATCGTTAGAATCCGGAGGATTTGATTCGGATTTAGAATCGGAAAATGGAGATTCTGAAACTCAAACTGAAATCAATACATCCGAACTTCACAACAGAACTGGAGCGTGTAAGTGTAATTTCCTTGTTCTTACAAAATTTTGAATCAAAAACTCGTTTTATAAGCTACAGCAAGCCTGGACTGTTTTGCCTATAGACTGCTTTGTTTCAGCGCAAGCTTCGCCAGTCACCGATTCTCAAATCTTAGAAAGAATCAAATCTGCTAAGCCTACAGATGTAGAACCGGAAGATTTATTGAAAGAAGCAGCAGGGATTGCTACAGAGGTCAGTTTATTGATATCACCGTATAATGCTATCACAAACATAACGTTTCGGGCCTAATTTTGGAATTTTTAAAAGGTTATCACCAAAAGCTGTCTTAATAAATAGATCGTATAACTGTCGCTTGAATGGGCAATTTTTGTTATTGATTTATCATCGCTTATATGTTTTACTTCGTGTATTTTCCGGCTTCATATTATGCTGAAGATTGTATTTACCCAAGACCTTATCTACAGCCAAGGTTCACGCTAGCAAGGTAGCAAGCCATAAAAACATAAGCTCAGCAAACAAGAATTAAACAGCCTCAAGTTTCTGAGTCGTGCCACTCTTCTGGTTCCTTTCTCCTTGCTTAGCGCGGAATTTACGGTTTATCAATGACGTTGATTGGACATTGTTTCGTAACGCGCAGCAAAATGGCATATGAGCACATTATATGGAGTTATTTCTGAGATCAACTTACAATAACAAAACGTCAAGGCTCGTGACTACAAGGCCAGGTTTTACACCCAAGGTCAGGCACGTTCACAAAGCACTTGGGTACAGGGGATGGCAATGGCATGTACAGGAGGGTGCAACTTCCAAAACAATGGTCTTGCAGGTGAATAGTGAAAACACGCCGATCCATCGTGGACGTTCTGCGGCGTGTGAATATATAAAGTGGGCTGTATGTTGGGCTGAATATACTTTGGGAAGCAAAGAACATTTTTGGGGACAATGCTTCATGCCTTGTACGGGCTTCCATATACTGCGTGTCTACGCATTGGTAAAACTGAGGCTGGGTCTTCACGAAAACGATGCAGTGCGAGCTTCTGTATCAGGTAGTTATGAACAATTGCAATCAAATTTTGATTAAAAATGTAACCATCTACCTTTGACCTTGAGGCGGAACTACCTAATTCCCATCTTCCGTGCTTGCGCACAAATCAAAAAAGCGCAGTGCCGACTTTTATCGCCATTATGAACTATTGCGAATCAAAACAATTAAGACTGTTTTCGGCAGAAAAATGAAATTGGTGTTGGCACAGAATCATATACACAAGATGATAGAAAGAAACAAGAAATACAAACCAACACAGAAGCACAACCAACCAGCAAGGCTAGTGCATCAGCGGGAGCCGATCTAGGTAACATGACGCTTATCTTTTACTATAGTCTTCTATAATGTGAAAAATTACAAAGTGAACAACATACAGTACCATGACCAGATATTAGATCAGCTGTCATCCCAAGTGGAAATGTCGAGATGATGGTAGGATACATTTCTTATAGCTGACCGAAATTCAGTTCATGGTGCTTGCTGTCTTTTAACGCGTTTCCGCGGAAAATTAAATAAGTCCCATACCGTTGCTTGCAGCAGTGTGTAAACGATAGCAGTGCTGCGTGATAAGATTTGTAAATATTAAGATATTTATTGTGCCAACGTACACATAAATACAAATACCAACAGCTTTGCTTTTTGATCCTTTGAAAATCTGCTGTTAGGTCACTTAGGTGATGGTGTGTGCAGCAGTCCGTGATCATGATATTGCTCCATGAAAAAGTCTACTGCAGGGGTGTGCAACCTTTTCGCTATCGCTGGCCGCATTGCGTTTATCTCAAGAAAGTATGGCCGTCAATAATTTTTAAAAAACTTGTGTGTTGCATTAAGGCTAATCTACTGTATACTTAAACTCATTCGTTTTAAAACCTTGGTTGAAAAGCCTAATGTAAAATAATGTCAATATAAAAAATTTTGTTCATTGCCTAGTTTGCAATTCATCGTACATTAATGACATCCTTGCTGGAGCGCATTAGGGGGGGGGGGGGGGGGGGCAATGGCATCGCGCCATGCCCCCCTTTTGACTCTGCCTTTCAATAAAGAAGAACAAAATTAATGGTGCCAAGTGACTAAAATATGCCAGACTCTTTTGATGGTTTCTGTAGCTTATGGCCAGGGGCGGATCCAGGGGGTAGGATGAGGGGTATGCAAATATGCATCCTCCACCAGCCATTTTCAATAATGTTTTTGATGTATACAATTTTTTCATAATGCCGAGCCTCTTCGATAGCGATAGGCCTTACGCCATAAGCACGTACAATCAAAAATGTGCGAACAAAATGTATCATATTTGGCGAAGCACTCAGAATTAGGGTCAAAAAATTTAAACAAAATTTTCCTGAAAATTATTCAAAAGGCACTAAAATAGCCGTTGCAGTAAGTAAATTTTCAAAAAATTTCCGGGGAAACATGCCCCGGACCCCCCTAGAGCCTTTAAATGTAACATTATGCCCCCCCTTCCTTTAAAATTTCTTGGTACGTCACTGCTCCCTTAGTTTTGCATACGACCAGATAAGCTTGCGAAATAGGGGTGTCTCGTTACATACCATCAGCCTTAGTTTTGATTTCAAATTGCTGTCTCGTCACCGGGTTCGGTACTCGCCAAACGACGAAAACCTCGCAAAGATCAACTAATCGTATTCGTGCAAACAGGACTGGCGCGTTTATTAGACGAAAATACGCAGCCGCCTAGGGCATCATTTTTCAAGGCATGCTTCAGGGGCATCAAAATACTTTTTTTGGGGCATCAAAACGTCTTTGCCAAAACTTTGCCGCTTTTATTGCTCACTTATTGAAGGTAAATGTGTATGCAAGGGAGCATCAAAATTAAAGCTTGCCCAGGGCTCCAAATAGCTTTGCGCCGGCCCTGCGCACAAACGCAATTTATAGGCTACAATTACTGCTTTGCGTTAAAAAGGTTTATCGGTACTTGTCCACTACAACATCAATGGAAAACGATACGCAGAATTGTTACGACATCAATGATGAATCGAGTTAATTTGTTTGACGGAGGCTAGCGCAGGTCAGCATAACACAGGGTTGCACGTAACTGCTGACAAATGGGTAAAAGAAATCCACGGTTTAATTCACCAAAAATGCGGATTACATTTTAACCTGTTTAATCCTCGGTTTAACTCGCTGTAGTAATCAGTGGCGGATTTCTAGTGGCGGCTACCCATAGGCTACAGAAAATCTGCCGCCCCCTACGCGCAAAAATTTTTTTCAGTGCCGAAAACATGATCACTCTAGATCTAGTCTAAAGGGTCTGTGGCATGCCCCTCTAGAATGTTAGAAAAAACGACGGTAGGCCTACACTTAAATACTGCATATCGAATTTAGTGATTTCTGAAAGTATAGCCCCGACAACTGTATATCGGGTAGGCCAGTGCTTTCGACAGGGTATTTGAGCAAAGTGGACGAGTAGTTTAAATTCGCAGTTCAACGAGGTTGCATTTTAAAGAAGTTTCCGCTACTGCTGAAAGCGCCGGACTTAAGTGTAGACTCTCAAACTGGTATGCCAGCTCAACCTCGGTACTAATACAATCGTGGCAAGGTCAAGCTCCCCATCAGCGGTTTCGTTTAATAAGATTTTACGATTTATCGATTACTGTTGAGGTGTGTATCTGAAAGTTTATTGCGCTCGACAAATATCAAGTCGGCAAAGCAAAGCCATCATAAAAGAACACTTGAAAATCAGAAAAAACTTACAAAAATTAACAATTAAGGGAATTTTTGTAAGTTTATTGCTGCAACATTTACATTAACGTTCATAACGTTTTCATACGAGACTTTTGGTCAGCAAACTGGTTCATGATTTCATCATAGTCAAGAGATTTGGCGATACCACATTCAATCGTAAGCACCGCAAAGCTGTTTAAATTCTCTTGCGACAGCTTTGACCTGAGATAGTTTTTTATGCGTCTTAAGCACGAAAACGAACGTTCCGCCCTGCAATTGCTGGCCATTGTGCATAGAAAAATTCTCAGAGCAATAGTAACATTGGGATAAACAAGTTCAAGCTTGTTCTTTTTCCTGCTACAGACACTGACAAAAGTCCCGATATTCCAAGCGAGCGTTCATTACGCGGTATAGACACCGAAATCCATCTTCCGGTGGTTTTCACTCTGAAAGTTGGCTGATCATAACTTTCGCACGTAAAAAAAAGCTCTTTTTATTGCTTTGTTAAAGTACGTAACAAATCTTGCCGCCCTAGGCTACAGGCTACCAAGCCTGTATGGGAAATCCACCACTGGTTGTAATTAATCGTGCTTGGTGCAGACCAAATCAGGGTTAATGCGAAAATAATCCGTGGATAAGTTTAAGCTGAGGATAATCCACTTTGGTGCATTTCACCCTTAAACCGCGTTTCTACCAGACTTCTGGAAATAAGTTCTCACATACCCTGCCGACAAAATGTTTTCGCACTTTTTATGTTTTGCGCTAATATACGCCAGCATCTGCTGTTACATCGTGTATTTTTAAATGTATGTCCTGGCCGCAGGAAATTTCTCTGACGGTCGCAGGTAGCACACCGTTGGTTTAGTGCAAGGGTTCTTAACCTTTTTTGTCTCGTTTACCCCTTGCCGAAAGAAAAAAGTATAATTTACCCCCAGTGTACCGCTACTGCTTTTTCAATTTTGAAAATTAAAGTTTTCTTTGGTTGTTAATTAGGAAAATTTACCCCCTCGGCAGGTAAAATTTACCCCCAGGGGATAAATTCACCCCCGGTAAAGAACCCCTGGTCTAGTGAAACACTGTTTAAATCACTCACAATATTCATTTTCTCTTTATGTGAGAAGTTGTTAACACGATTTGCATTTAATGGATGCTATTTAAGGGGGAACACGATAGATGCAATTAAGGGGGAAATGTTAAGCGTGTTTTCCAACAACACTGCAAATAGATTGGGTATGAACCCGCCAGAAACCTGTTGAAGATGTAAGTTGTTTATGGGTTCGATTCCCTTGTTTTTTGGCCTAAATTTTTTATTTTAGTGAATTAATTTTTGCGTTTATAGACACCAACGGAAAAACATTTGCATCTACTGGCGTTGGAACAGAGACAGCATCAAAATTAGAACCAGCCGCACAGAAAAAGACAACAGCAGCGGCAGAAATTCAAACCGACGCCAAAAAGCTTGTCAAGGTAAAAATGTTTTACCGCTTACAAACTCTCACTATATTATGAATCGGCTTTAATACTGCGTAGCAGAGATGGAAACCGGTCGGGTCGACCGGCGGGTCGGGTCGAAATTCTTCGATCGGCTGGTCAAGCCGGTCAAAAAATCGGTCAAATTCTCATTTTTTGGGACTAAAATACACTTAAACACCAACCGAAACATATATACCGACATGTATTTTTTAAATAAAACGGTTTTATGAAAAATGGCGTTAACAAATCACACTTTTTGAAAACAAAGGTTTGTTGTCTGTTTTCAACAACTTAATTAGCGTAGTTGACGTACTCTTTTTTAGCAGGATTGTGACACTATTGTGATGTCACTACATTATTATACCTCTCCATTGTAGGCTTTACCTTCTTTCCATGTGCGCGGGCCGGTCGGGTTGCGACGTAACAGCCCACGCTGGTTGTGGCGTTTGTAAAAGTGGTTTACAAAAAGAATGATTTTGAAGTTGTTTAAAAAAGGAAATTAAGGGACTGTTTATGACATACAGGTTTTACCAGCTGTGGCGTTTGAAATCCTTTTAAGTAGGGGGGCAGAAATTTGTGTTACCATACCAACTCCCCTCCTTGTTATCGCAACATACTTCATGCGTATCATGCACTTTACTTCAGTAAAAGTCACTTGGAGTCAGCTTGATGTACTCGAGCTTTCTTCCAGCTAGCATAACACACAGTAGCCAGAACGACGTTTGTAAACGTGTTAATGGCCTTTGAATGAACTTATTATATCCGTTCTCAAGCTTCTAGTCTCAGGCTCCGAGGCAGGAGCGCATTTAAGGAGGTGGGCATTGTGCCATGCCCGCCCTTATGACTCTGCCTTTTAGTAAAAAAGAATAAATCCAATGGCGCCAAGTGACTGAAATATCCCAGACTCTTATGACAGTTTCTGTAGCTTATGACCAGTGGCGGTTCCAGGGGGGTAGGATGAGGGTATGCAACCACCCATCAGCCATTTTCAAAAATGTTTTTGAAGTATGCAATTTTTCTGTAGTTTTAAACCTCTTCGATAGCGATAAGCTTTACGCCATAAGCACGCATAATCGAAAATGTGCAAACAAAATGCATCACATTTTGCGAAGCACTCGGAATTAGGGTCAAAAAATTTAAACAAAATTTGTCTAAAAATTATTCAAAAGGGACTAAAATGGTTTGAA
The DNA here is from genome assembly GCA_964006365.1 of Trididemnum miniatum. Taxonomy (NCBI): domain Eukaryota; kingdom Metazoa; phylum Chordata; class Ascidiacea; order Aplousobranchia; family Didemnidae; genus Trididemnum; species Trididemnum miniatum. The sequence continues at coordinate 13,050,949 of OZ023234.1, read as the reverse complement.
TAATTTTCAGGCAAATTTTAGTTAAGACATTAACGTACAGCATGTGAAATTTCAAAATTTTTTCAATGTAGCATGCCCCTGGACCCCCTAGAGCTTTTCTTGTTTCTCAATCAGCTTCAAATTAGCTTTGCCGGAAAAAAATACGCTTGAAAAAATGTGGTAATTTTGCCCTTCCCCCTTTTGAAATTTTTTTCTGCGCCACTGCTCCTAGGTCCTAGGATAAGCTGCTGTAATTCTAATTTGATATTTTATAGTTTCTTTTTTTTTTTTTTTGATTGGAGAAAATTTAACTGTGACATAATAAAGCTCTAAGAGCTTTGTACACGAAGTTACCAGGAAATCCAACAGTTTTTGCGATTTTGTTCACTTTTATCACAAAGTTGCAAAAGTTAGTAGATTACGTTGGTTTGAAGGTATCAATGAAGAAAAGAAACGAATAACTAGTGACGCCATATGCCATGGCTGAAGTGCAATAGGATGTACTGTAGTTATAAATTTTTGAAAGGGGGGGGCTGAAAATTTCCTCTGGGGGGGCTGAAAAAATATAGGGAAACTTCAGCCCCCCCAGCTCTCACCTTCCAACGCCCTTGTTTACCACCTATCGATTTATGCTAACCATTCAAGTGGAATTTATGTACAGCGAGTAACATGTTAAATAAATGTTAAAGTCAAATCAAGTCAAAAAATGCCAGCTTCGCATTTATCCAAGTGAAACAAATCAGCAGGTGAAGTTTACTTTCATCCAAATATTATTTTTCGCAGATGAAATTTTACGTGTTCAATGGTCAATGCATCTAGTGACAAAGTTAGTGTAAAGTACAGTTTGTCCAAAGACTATATACTTAATGACTGGAAACTCCCCGGATACCATGAAAAAGTCGTTCATTCGGTCACGCTCTGATGCATATGAAGAAAAGCACTAATTTTGTGCGCGGTATATTGGAAAGAGATAGGAGATTGGTAGTCTGCTGGCATAGTTTCTGCTCCTAAATCTATCAAAACAGGATTTAAGCCAGTTGAAGGTAATGGGGATATAAGTATTATCCTGCACTTCTAAATTTTAATGCTGACAGACATATTGCGATATGTTTTAAGTTGAATTTTAAGAAAGCTTCGGTAAAGAGATACTTTTTCTATACCATAAAGTTGCAATCGCCAGCAAATTTAAAATTGATCGCATTTTTATTAAAAAACTGAACGTTTTCGACCCATTTCTTCAGATCCTCATCAGAAAAAAATTATGCTTCTTACAGTTACAGCAAAACTTTCGAAATAATAGTATTTTAAACAGTTGTAGTAAATATATGATTAACCAAGCCTCAAGGGGTTATCACCTCATATGAACATACCTTCCTAATGGAGATCCCGGAAAGGAGACCCCTATAATGGACATCAATTATGGATTTTGTTCGAGGGACGATTCCCTATGGGTAACTAGTAGTCCCTGGTAGTGGAGATCCCAGAATGGAGATCCCACTAAATATAGGAGACTACTGATTCTAATTTGGTTCTTTTCACAGTTGTAGTAAATATTATGAAGATACGACACAATACATGCAATTATGAAATCATGTAAGACAATATCAGAGCAAATCATATTGACGGTCAACGCATTACGAGTACACAGCATTAATTCCCACGACTACAACGACTTATCATAGAACGTAAACAAAAGCAATACCAACATTAAAACACATTTAACAGAAACGAAGACCCACTGGCATATAATTGAGAATTTAATTAAAGATCCCAAAAACACTCTCATTTTTGGACGTAGAAATTAATATCGCCGACAATGTGTGATGGATCTTAGCAATAAAAAATTAAACCTAAAGGAAAAAAATGCTGCAACATTTGGACTCAATCATCACATTTTACCGAAAAAGATACAGAAGGATAAACTTAAGATCAGTATTGAGAAATTAGTTTATAGTTTGAAACGAAACACAAATACTGATATGGACGACGAAACAAAAGATGAGCTTAAATTTCTGATGAAAAAGTTTACAGAGGACAATCATCGCGCTTGTTCAACGAGAATGAATCAATCTCTTCATTGCACTTTACACAAATTAAGCCAAGATTCGAAAATTAAGGTATGCCGCTATGACAAAGGTAAAGCAGTAGCAATTCTTAATTCTACGGATTATTATGAAAAGCTGGATAAAATTGTGAATGGCCGATCTAAATTTGTCGAGTTACAAATTGATTCCAATAAACACCCGCTGATAGCAAAAGAAAACTCTTTGGCATATTACATCAGAAAATACCTAAAATCAGTCGAGGGCTATGCAAAGTTGATACCATCAGGAAGTGGTCCTGGAAAACTGTATGGAATGGCAAAAGTGCACAAGGCCAATGTACCTTTAAGATCCGTAGTATCAATGATCGGTACTCCTGAATATGAGCTATCTAAGTTTTTGGACAACTTTATAAAACCGTACATACCGGATAGACACTTATTGAAATCCACCGACCATTTTGTGGAAAAATTAAAACAAATTCAGTTCAGTAAGAATCAAGTAATGGTTAGTTTTGATGTGTTATCTTTGTTTACGAACGTTCCTTTGTCAGAAACTATAGAGCTTATCGCAGATCGAATATACAACGAAGACAATCCAAATGCAGTTCCTTTCAATAGAGATATCTTTAAAAAGTTAATGTTCTTGGCCACACAAGAAATTTTTATGTTTAATGATCGCTTGTACAAACAAATTGACGGAGTGACAATGAGCTACCAATTAGGACCAACCCTAGCCAATTTCTTTTTGGGACACTTTGAAGAAACAATATTTGCTCAAAATTCATCGGTAGCACCCAAACTGTACCTGCGTTATACTGATGACGTCTATGCAGTTTTTGACGACAACAACTCCTGCACTTCTTTGTTATCTATCCTCAATTCACAACATAAAGACATCAAATTTACAGTAGAAAACAACGAAAACACTCTCATTCTTGGACGTAGAAATTAATATCACCGACAATGGGTTCGAAAGCTGGGTTTGGCGCAAGAAGACAAATACAGGAGTTATTCTTAATTACAACGCAATATGTCCTAAATCTTGGAAATCTGGTCTGATTATGTGTTTACTGAAAAGAGCAAAAACAATTTGTTCCGACAATATACTCTACGACAAAGAAATATGTAATTTACGCTTCATATTTTCAAAGAATGCTTATCCAAACTAGTTTTTTGAAAATACCCTCTGAAAATTTGAAGATCGTCAGAATAAAACAGAAAAAGACAAAGAGCATTTGTGTAGAATTGGCATACCATACTTTGGTAAACCCTCACACAAATTTGCAAAACGTCTCTCAACTTTAGTCAAAGCAAAGTTCCAAATAGACTTATCCTTCTACTGCACTTCCTTTAAAACCGGATCCTATTTTAATTTGAAGTGCTTAACTCCTCATGCTCTGTTGTCTAATGTTGTATATACATTTACATGTTTGCGTGACGCAACGATGTCATACATCGGTATGACAACGCGACATTTAGGCATTAGAGCAAACGAGCATTTGAGCCTCCAATTAAATTCAAAAAGAACTGCTGCAAAAGATCACATTTCAACTTGAGAAGAAAGCAAATCTGAAAGTTTAACGGTAAATAATTTCAAAATTGTGCAAAAGTGCACTAATGAGTATGCGACCGAAATTCAAGAAGCCTTATTCATAAAAAAACAGAATCCTAAATTAAATTCTCAATTATATGCCAGTGGGTCTTCGTTTCTATTAAATGTGTTTTAATGTTGGTATTGCTTTTGTTTACGTTCTATGACACGTCGTTGTAGTCGTGGGAATTAATGCTGTGTACTCGTAATGCGTTGACCGTCAATATGCTTTGCTCTGATATTGTCTTACATGATTTCATAATTGCATGTATTGTGTCGTATCTTCATAATTGGTTGGCGGTACAGAACTTGAGAATAGCTTTGAAAAAAGCTGTTTTCGCGTTAGGCTTCAAGAACCCTCTGTCATAACTCTTTGAGAGCTTTGTGAAAAGCTGTTTGTCCCAGTAACTCTTTTTGAGTAGCTTTGAAAAAAGCTGTTGTCCCAGAAGCTTTTCGTGACGCACTCTTCAGTGGGTAATCGCGTCGAAGTGGAAACGAGAAAGCACGGTCATAGTTGCCACTTTTTCTTGACTAAAATAATCCAGTTTGACCTCAAAAATTATCAAGATTCATCTAAATCAGAAAATAAAATATCCAAAAAATTCATCTAAATGTATGCTTTAATAAACATTGACAAAACAAGAGCACGCAAAATATAGTAAATTTACATTTAAACGTAGTTTATAGAATTTTCATAGAACAACCTACAAAATATCTTTAAAAAATAAATGTGAAAATTATAAAGCATTGCGCCGCATTATAAAGTTATATCAATTAATATGTTATCGGTATCTACAACGAATATGTTATCGGTATCAAAAAAGGTTCTACGCGAGTAAATTAAATTTTCATGTTTAGAAAAAACAGTTTAAATTAGTTGTTCAATAAAAAAAATCATTTATTACTTAGAAGACCGAAATTCGGAAATTTTTAAACATATAGAGTACTATTTTTTTATCAAGTGATCATATTTATTCATAATGAAGTCGTGTGTCATCATTAGCATTTTTATTACTGATGTTGTTTTTCATTATATTAACTAACTTATCACAATTTGCAATGCCACGCTAAAAATTTTAAAACATACTTATTGAGACTTCATTTTTTGATCATGCAATGTTTCCTAAGCATTCAAAAATATCAGTCAATGGTGAAATGTTTCTAGCAAACAATGCAGCTACATGCTTTTTACTTTTAACGTGATTCTTCAAGTCTTGGTACTTTGCTTTCAACTCACAATTACAATAATTAAAAGAAGTTTTAGTTTTATTATAATTTCCAGGAACTTGCATTATTTAGCCAGTTTTTGAAAGAAACATCATTTAACCATTCCTTTCCAAATTTCTGTAGATACTTAACTTTCGGCATATTGAAGAGTCAAGAATTATAAAAAATCAAATGAATTGTTGCAAGTTATTGCTTAGCTTTCACTGCCGTATAATTTCCAAGTTCATAAGTTCAGTCTATACAAATAAATACGTTACTATTTTTAATCACTAGTAATAATTTGTACAAAAATTATGCTTGTTCTAAATTCTTTTCAGAAAGCATGCCTATAAATACTGTAAAATCATCCAAAAAACATCTAGATTTTTTTTACTGTAATCCAAAAAAATATCTAACATCTAGATCAAGGGTGTGCAACCCACGGCCCGCGGGCCACAATCCGGCCCTCCAGGCCAGTCAATGTGGCCCTCGACGATGGCAGGACAAAACAATTTTTTTTTTAAATCGATTTAATTAGCTATTTGTACCGTCTATAATACACGGGTTGTGTTTAGCATTTTATACATATTTGACGGTGACTGGCCCTCGACGTTGTTAAAATTTTCGAAAGTGGCCCCCCAGTGAAAAAGGTTGCACACCCCTGATCTAGATTGTGTAATCTTGTCATCTTACATCTATGTTGATACAAAAACATCTACCATTAGATGAAAATAATCCAAATTGGCAACTACGAGCATGGTCTGGCGATTTATAAATATCAGTTTCGGACGGCAGCGAAGCGGTAGTACATCATCGAATCCAGTCGAGCGCGGGAAAGTCACGCACAGTTCTGATTGGACAAGTCGTGCGAACCTAAATTCTACTTGAACAGTTTACGAGTATAGACAAACTCTTTCTGTTTGCATAGATTAGGTCGCCGTACTTTAATGTAGCTTGCTTCGAACACACTAAGATGGAAAGGGCTGCGCGCAGTGTCCAGAGTAGAGAATTTATCATCGTTGTAATTGGCAGCGCATTGGTCGTTTTCTAATAAGTGTTGTCCAATTGCCGAGTCACATTCTGGAGTGGGTTGTTTTCGCTTGCACGCTCGGTTGGGTTGCACTCGCTGGGAGGCTGTGTGCTGTCGTAGCCATTTCGGAACATGCTGCTTGATGCGGTCTTGAAGTCGTTGAACTGTTCTACCTACGTACCGACTGTCACAGTGGCACTTATACTCATAGATGACGGAACTCTTTTGAATGGCAGGTAGAACATCTTTCCGACTTGCAGGCAGCATTTGTCAGGAGACAAATACAGTCCGTAAAGCCACGGATCCAAAACAGTTTTCAACAGCGATTCGGAGGTTCCTTTCTAGTGTCAGTGCCGCCTTGCCAGTGTAGGTGACCCGGAGGTAGACAGGACACTTAGCAGGGCCAAACCGCTTGGGGCGTGAAAACTGCGTGATCTTCTTGGATATTTGTTTAGAAACAAAATTCTCAGGGTATCCATTGTCCAGTAAGATTTCCTTGATCCGGTTGATTTCTTACTTCGGTTTGCTTTTAGAGCAGGTCTTCAAAGTACGATGAACAAGCGCTGACACTAAACTGGCTTTACGTTTTATCGGCGTAAAGGATTCCCAGCGTAGGTAATGACCTGTGAACGTAGGTTTGTGATAAACTTTCGTTTCGTAGCTGCCCTTCGTGTGTTCAAGGTGGACGTCGAGGAAAGGAAGAGAGTTGTTCTTCTCCTTTTCAAAAGTAAACTGAAGAGAGGAATGTAGACCGTTAAGCCTAATTAAAAATTCCTCTGACTCATTTTCATTTTGAAAGATGACAAAAGTGTCATCGACATTCCTGAAATACACGGCTGGTTTAAATATTTCAGAAAACAGCTTTTCTTCATAATATCCAACAAAGATGTTGGCTAAAGCGGGGCCAAGCGGTGAACTCATAGCCACTCCATCTTTTTGCCTGTAGATGGTGTTGTCAAAACTGAACTCAACCGTACTTGTGGCACTGTGCAACAGTTACACAAATACCTCTTTTGGAATACAAAGTTGAGAATTAGGGATGTTATACAGCGTGTCTGCACATATCGCGATGGTTTCATCTAGCGGGACGTTCGTAAACAAGCTGCTTACATCGAACGAACACATAAAACAATCAATCTGCCCATCCAGTTTTCGAATGTAATCGGCAAACGTGAACGAGTCAGAAATGCAGTGTGCTGTGTAACGGTCCAATACCGGTTGCAGCAAGCTGGTTAACCACTTGCTTAATTCATGGTGAGCCGAGCCGGTCGTAGACAAAATGGGACGCAATGGAACTTTCGGCTTGTGCGTCTTGGGCAGTCCATACATCCGGGGTCTCTGGGAGCCTGTAGGACGTATAAATCGGTAAACTTCTTCAGGAATAAGCTTAGCCTTGAATAATTCAAAAGAGTTACGTCATCTATGAGTATAAGTGCCACTGTGACAGTCGGTACGTAGGTAGAACAGTTCAACGACTTCAAGACCGCGTCAAGCAGCATGTTCCGAAATGGCTACGACAGCACACAGCCTCCCAGCGAGTGCAACCCAACCGAGCGTGCAAGCGAAAACAACCCACTTCAGAATGTGACTCGGCAATTGGACAACACTTATTAGCAAACGACCAATGTGCTGCCAATTACAACGATGATCAATTCTCTATTCTGGACACTGCGCGCAGCCCTTTCCATCTTAGTCTGCTCGAAGCAAGCTAGATTAAAGTACGGCGACCTAATCTATGCAAACAGAAAGAGTTTGTCTATACTCGTAAACTGTTCAAGTAGAATTTAGGTTCGCACGACTTGTCCAATCAGAACTGTGCGTGACTTTCCCGCGCTCGACTGGATTCGATGATGTACTACCGCTTCGCTGCCGTCCGAAACTGATATTTATAAATCGCCAGACCGTGTTTTCTCGTTTTCACTTAGACGCGATTATCCATGGAAGAGTGCGTCACAAAAAGCTTTTGGGACAACAGCTTTTTGTCAATGCTCTCAAAGAGTTATGACAGAGGGTTCTTAAAGCCTAACGCGAAAATATCTTCGAAAACAACAAAGCGAAAATACACCTCCCTGGTACCACCAACAGACACGAACCTCCATCTCTAAATTATCTGAGTCATTTCTTTTTGAGTATAAAGTAGAACCGCGCAAGATAGCGAAAATTGGCCTAATAAAAAAAAATTGATCTAAAAAACAAGAAATTGACTTTATAACTTCATCAATTCTGATCCTACGACCGTGAAATTTTGTTTCCACATTTTTAGAGTTATTTTCTACATCCAAAATAAATTGACTTTATTGACCGTGAATCGCCCTAGTGATGACGTTTTCAACAATAATAATTTAACCTTTTAAGACTATGTGGTTAATTATGAAATCGGTTATGAACTAGTCTTTTCTGCTACTTTGTTAGTTCTGGGTTGCTAGTGTAGTAACGTTTTTTACGGATTCTAGACTATGCCCGCAGCTGTGCTATAAAGTTGTTTTAATTTCTAAGATCTGCTAAGTACTTGTAGGTTATCGACTTATTCAAAAAGACTTAAAAAGTCAGCCTCCAGGTGTAAAAATATGTGATTGCGTTAGGCTGACAAACATACCAGTAAGCTGATGACGAAAGGGACCTGTAGGCTACAATGATAAATCAAGCTGCAAATGCATTAAAGGAGAGGAGTGCACTTGGTCTGTTTTTTTTAATTATTATATAAATTGAACTCGCTCTATATTTAGTTGTACCAACCACTAATTTATATCAGCAAAAATAGTCTAGGTTTATGTTTACGGTCAAGGCTCTGCTCTGGGCAGAGTTTGGTCTAGGCTCTGGGCTAGTGTCTAATGATCAAATATTGTGGACTTGTCTTAGTTTCATTATTTTAGACTAAAATGATAAATTGTCTTTTGGCAATAACACTCTTGCGATGATGTTGTTGATTGTGCTCGTTCAATGCATTGCTGAATGCTAATATGCAACACTGCCATGCACTGCAAGCTTGATTGGCTACACAATCTGCATAAACTTCAATTTTGCCTAAATATTTGGTACAAATTCAAGATTAAAGATATGGAGAAGACAACAAGAAACTGTTTCACTAGACGTTTTCCGAGATGGAAGAAGCATACCTTACCAGCAGCAACTGGGAAAAACATGTGGCGACCGGAATAATTTATTCTCTCTTTGATGACTACGACCAGCCCAAACTGTCGCTTGCTGTTTGCAAATATGGCAGTAACTTACGGATATTATGGCTGCCTGGAATGCCAAAGGCCCACCTTACGGCTTCCCCGTTCAACACCAAATTGTAAATGCTACTTTACTAGGCTTAGCAGCAGCCAAGGTTTGTGTCGGGTCTCAGCGAAATTTTGGTACTAAAAATTTAAAAATAGTCCCCTTACTCTACTATTTTTTTCATATTTTTGTAATGTGACTTCAAACTATACCCGGTAGGCCCTTTGAACCTGCTTTTTTTTTCGGTATAATTTCGTTCATAAAAAAAATCAAGTTTTCATTATACTCGCGGTATTACGCCGAAGCGTGTTAGGAGTGGCGGGGCCCATCTCCGCGGCTTAGAACCTGGGTCACACAGCTTTGAAAGAACGTCGCAGCGGCGGCGAGCCGTTCGAAACACTGCGCCGATTAGACTGACCCGAGATTTGAATCCCAGACCTCCCGCACCGATAGCGTGTGCCCTTAGCTACTAAGCTAATGGCCGATTAATCTTTTTGTTTTTTCGATTTTGAAATTTCGGTCATAGTCCAAATTAAATTTGTAAAAGCCGAAAAAAATTAATACCATTTCGGTCAATTGACCGAAGTAAATTTTTTGCCAATATGCTAGCAACAATTACAAACGGACTACCGGTGTCAGGTTTAACAGACATCAGGGACGGCGCCAGCCAGAAATAAGTGGGGGGGACAAACCAAGCGACGAAAATTTGTAAAAATTTAGACTCTTTCAAGAAGGTATGGGTAGCCTCCCCCAGAAAATTTCGAAATTTTGGAATTAATTTGGTGCATTCTGGCGTATATTCAGGAGGAATTTTCGTCGAAATGGGGACTTATTACGAAGTAAAAATAGGATACTAGAAAGCGTAATTGTTCAGAAATTGACATTGCCTTCGGTTATCGTGCCTAGTAGCCCCGCAGCCCGATTCTGCAGTACAGTGTGCTACTGTACTTCAAAGTAGGCTATTAAAAAAACGGTCTACCCTGCAAATCTTTGACCAAATTTAGTCAAACATATGGTGTATTATTACAGTACCACGGCGAAGAATAAAAACGAAAATTGAAAATGTTAGAAAACAATGGCACTGGCAGAATATGAGAAGCGTATAACGGTCAAAAGGTCGTATCTTGTGGTCAAATTGTATATTTTTGGGTTTCCTTGACGCTTTATTTAGTGATTTCTAATTTTTGTCGTATTTTAAAGACAAGAACCAGGAGAGGGTCCACGTCTACCCTCTACCCTACCCCAGAAAAAAAAATAACGGATTTGCGCGATTCACAAAAATGGGCCTGAGAGGAAGTGGGGGGCACTAGTCCCCTCATTCCCCCCATTGGCGCAGCCGCTGACAGACATCAAACTGATTAAAGTAGGTTTTATTTAAGTTGCGGTTACAAAGGAGTAGGTGTACATTTCGTTCAACATTTTGTTACTTGAAACATGACCGACGAAAACTCAAATGACCGAAATTTCTGTAGACAGTTTGGTCAATTAGCTGAAGTCAAATTTTGAAAAAAAATAACACAGTATTGAACGAATTTCAATGATATGCTGTCAACATGGGGCACTCTAATCGTACAAGCCTAGATAGTTAGGCTAATAGTATATCCACTATCCAGCTATATCACAGCTGTTGCTCAAATAAAATAACAAATAAAAAAAGAAATTGTTAAAATTTATTGTTTTCTTACTTCATAAACGTTATGGAAATTACGCACAAACAAAAGCACACAAAAAGCAACGTCACTATTCACCACTATATCATTGCCTATTAAACTGTAGGCCTGTCATCCTACGCATAATACATGTAATCGGCAGTAAAAAATTTTTTAGCGCGATAAGTGCTTTTACGGGAAGTATTAAGTGGGTTGCCAATGTCTGTTTTATTTCCTTTTGCAATTGCTTTTCTTCCAAACATGCATATCGGGAGGTTCCACGCTACTTTCAGAGGCCGATTAAAAGTAACTTCAAATGGTTGGCGGAGATAGTGTTTGCCTGGAGGAGAAAACTATTACAAAATGAGATCATTGTCGAAAACTAACACTTTTGGCATATTCGTCATTTGGTAGGATTTACGTTTTTCTTGTTTTGTCAAGCATATCTTCACCAGCATTCGCAATGCGTCACAAGACAAAAAAGCTCTTTCAACTGACAAAGTCTTCAGAACACTTTTTTGTCCTCTTCTCTATCTGACAAATCGGTTTTTGCATTTTTTGCGGTATATGTTTGTCATTGAGAATGTTGCTTAAAGCTGCAACGGTAGACGACACATCCTGGCAGGTTAGGTTTGTATACATAGTGTTTGGTTATAATTTTAACTTGAGCAAAGGCGTTTCGCACAGATTTGCAGCGGAATCTTGAAGAGACCAAACAGGGCCGTTGAGAGCCAAGACCGGGCCCGGTACCAAAATTAAAACCGGGCCTCCTGCGAATGACAAAAACATTGGTCCGCCAAAAATGATAAAAACGATGATTCGCCATACAATCCACTTCGTTACATCGAAACCGATTAGCAACCAAAAAAAAGTCAATGATACTCTTAAATGGGTGATGCTTACTGTTTAGGTACTCTAGCTAAAATTTATGATTTAACCAACTCACAGCGTAGCAGTATATTCAACCTTTAGTAGCCTCTGTTTGTCTATAAAAACATCGGACCATACACAACTGATTAGACCATTAGAAAATGCTTATGTAAGTAATTTGTTCTGATATTGCTCAGATATACAAAGGAAATCACGCTGTAAATACAATTTTCATTAATAGCTTTTGCAACCATGAACATTAACATAACAGCACATACCGTAATGATGTTAGCATCTGTCCATGCCTATACAATGCCTGGCAAAAAGTACTATATGATATGTATCTGGTATAGATGGGCACATTTTAGAACAGTTGCCATAAAACTGCCGTCAATTGGCAAAACCCATTAACTCCAAATTTTTGAAGTTGCGTTGTTTTTTTTTGCATTATTTTCAATGTTTGCACTAATGTGCTTGTTGTGTGTAAATATCGAATTTGTACTTCGAGCCGATTTTGAGGTATCTATAGTGGCAAAACCCATCAACTCCACTTCTCTACCAAAAGTTGTCGAAAATTGTAAAAAGTGGATGGCAAAACCTGTTAACTCCACTTGCAACTGTTTATCTCTCTCTAATTGCGTCATAAACAAAACTCAATGCATTTCCTACAAATTTTTATCTCGCAAGTGATAAGATTCTGCGTAACATTATAAAACTATAGTATTGGTGGCGTAATCGTAATTGGGCTTAGTGCAAATTTGGATGAAAATCGATCGCAAAACTCAAACGCTGTTTATACATTTATTGATTAAAATTTTTGACTTTAAACTTTACCATTAAACTTTTGTGATCAAGCACTTTTATCAAGCCAAAAATTAAAAAAATTTATAATTAAAAACATTCTTAAAACGCCTAAAAACTGAAACTTGATTTTCTCGAAAAGTGTAAAAGTGGAGATAATGGGCTTTGCCGAATGAAAGTAGAAAACTGGAATTTGATGGTGTGTGGTATTACACCCAGCTTTAATCATTGACAGTAAGTCTATAATATGCAGTACCATTGCAACAATGAACAGCATAATTGTCTCTACGTACTTATATACAGCCCACTTTAGTAAGCATCAGCAAATTTGAAAAAGAAGATAAACAGTAAACACCGCTCACTGCAATAAATGACAAATAAAAAAAGAAAGGAAAAACTGGAACAACTTTTCTGGCGTTCAATGCATTCTGTGGTTTGAACCGACTCGGAATGAAACCCGAGTGTTACTAAATTCAGCCTTTGAGAAGTTACGACACTCAGATGATAACTTAGGTTATATTGTGCTTATAACTTCACTGTTAAATGAAAATAAATCTGAATTAAGGTAAACGAACACTTGCTATATTTTGAACACTTCTGCTCTAAAACACACGCTAGCATTACATCATTTTAACTCGCTGCACAACAAACCCATCTGCGCAGTGTTAGTTCTGCGCTCAACCATGGTTCAAGAGATTGCGCGAGATCGCAACCGTTCACACCCACAAGCAGATAGCGAATAGAATGCCAGAACGTAAACAGCTTTTGCAATTTCTATGATTTAGCAAAATCTTTAACATTGGTTTGACCCGACTCGGAATGAAACCCGACTCTACAGCTCCAGAGGCGGACGCTATATGCACTCGGACCTCTGAGCTATTTGAAACAAAAGTATTTGTGAATGTACGTTGAAACGAAGTTTATTGTGAATAACACTGATCCTAATTCCACAACGAAGATCGAACTCAGAATCATAGGGGCGGTGAAATTAAAACAAAAATAAATAGAAAAATGATTTTTTGTATGCTTTCAGGCGGTTGGGCATGAAACAGACGGTGATGACTTTTATACGTCCAAAAAAACTACAAAAGTTCAAGCAAACCACAAGAAACAGACTGCTACAAGCACTACCTCAACGGAAACTAATTTGGATGAAACAAACAAAAAATCTACTCATGATATGATGGTGGGGACCGATCCCATATCAACTGCTGCAGTTCTACCCCTAGCTAGGAATGATACTAAAACAAGCACGAAGTCATATGTTAAGGTATGACATGCGTTAACGTGTTCTTCAAGAGAATGCATTGAATTAATTCAACGCCCCGTCATCTAATATTGCTATCGCGTTGCAAAATCACGTTTCGATAAATCTTTACTATGTATACAAAAACAGCATTGAAATAAATGTCTGTAATCGTAATGGGTTTACCGTGCCCAAATTATTTTGCAAAATTAAAACTCTGGCTGCCTAAAAAAACTCGCATGGATTAAGCTCTATACAAAACGATTTTTTCGATATTAATTTTTCTCAGCCGGCGGTTAGCTCAGTTGCTTAGCGTACACGCTATCGGTGCGGGAGGACTGGGGTTCAAATCCCGGGTCGGTCAAGTTGGCACAGTGTCGCCAACGGCTCGCCACCGTTGCGACGTTCCTTCGTAGCTGTGTAGCCCAGGCGCTAAGCTGCGGAGATAAGTCCTGCCACTCTTACCGCAAGTACAATGAAGATTTGATTTTCAATATTTCTCAAACTAGATACGAAGATAGCGTAGAAAATTCAGTAGCCTTGCAATAATATTGGTGTGAAAAGGATGCATTTAAGCCTCTCATACCACAAACCCACCGCACTGGTATGCTGACACATCATTGATTTAGCAGCTATGAAAAAGCGGCACAAAGTTCTGTTGTAAGGTCTCTACACGGTCTTTTTATTATTTACTTATTTTCTCCAGGCCTGTAACGTTATGAAATTTTACTAAACCGAGCATGAAACCCAATTTCTCCAATGAAAAAAGAGTGACCAATAATAGATTCCCATGTTTTACTCAGCTTGTGGATGTCGGTGTTGGAACTGGCAGTGACAAATTTTACCGTTCCAAAAAGTCAAGGAAAGTCCAAGTTAAGTCGAAAAAGAAAGCAACAGTAACGTTAAGCACTGGGGTTGGAACCAATACAGGTGATTCACTGTAAACCTCTTGTTCTTCAATAACATTTTTTGTTGTTGTTGAAATGTTGTGTGGTTTTATGGCGCTTTATAACTACTAAGGTCCTTTAGCGCCAGGACTAAACTTTGTCAAGAATTCACTGACGTATTTTTTATTCTCTGTTTATTTCATCCTCCGCGCTACACTTAATTGCTGAGCGTTTAGCAAGTGTAACAGCAGATACCAGTTTTAAAGTCTTTGGTTTGACCCGACTGAGAATAGATCCTAGCCTACCAGCTTCCAAGGCGAACGCTCTTAACCACTAGGCCATGGCGCTGGTTTATACTCGTGTTATAAAGGAAGAAGCATCTCACAAGTTTGGGGTGTTCTCCGCACAACATTGCACTTACGCAACACATGCAATTAAAAGCGTGGTACATAGCAGCAATGGTGAATCACTCTAGAACTGTCTTTATGGTTTTTCTCTTTGTTGACGGCCATCCGCCAACCACTCCGAGATGAGGGAACCCCTTGATACGCCGTTCTCTATACGTAGATGGCCGAGCGGTATAGAGCGTCTGTTTCTTGAGCTGTACTCTCGGGTTTGATTACAAGTCGGGTCAAACCAATCACATTAAAATTGGTATTCACAGCTTCCCTGTTTGACGCTCAGCATTGAAGGGACAGTGTGAAGATCAAGCCGGCAAGTTTACTTGTTGTGCCGTTGGGAAAGGCACTTAGCGGGATTCCCCCATCTTGTTGTGGTAGACAGATGGCCGGCAACTCCTAAGCGAGCTCGTATAGCGCTTTGATCGCTTTCTCGTGATAGGAGGATAAATGTGTAACTAACTATGACTCTTCGAGTCAGCGACATGGCCTAGCGGTACCGCTCGCAGGTGACAGATCCTACGTGACGGGCTCGATTCGCGGCTGGAGCCGATCGCAATTGACATATTTAATGGGTGGCTGCTGACTCGAAGAGCGCAAGCTCACTTCGCAGTCTCCCTCAATTACCGTTGAGTTTTCTGTTCAATATAATGTGAAAATTTGAAAAAAACTATAGACACAGCAACCTATAGTTTGCTGGTTCAAAGAAGGTCGGTTCTCATCACCCTTAAATGGCGGTTCATTCGAAAGTCGCCAGATGATCTCCAGAAAACGTGACATGATAATGTAATCGCAATTTGGGAATTGAATTTTAATAGTGATGTTTAAACGATTATGATTGCAAAGTTGTTGGTTCCAACCTTTCGTTGTTGTGTAGTTGCGCTCTTGGCCGAGATACGTCACTGTGAACACGTTTGTTCAACGAATTGTTGTTGTTCTTCGTGTGGGTGCGATGTTGCATTGCAAAGTAGTATTATCTAAATGGCTGGGCACGTATCAGACAGCCATCTTGCCAAGCTCTCGTTCACAGTGAGCAGACCATGAATCCCATTTGGATGGCGGTGTATGGGACACGATGTTATGATATGGTCTGCGGTCTGTTCCTCAGCACTACACTCTCAGGACGCCGCGGAAGCCATACCCCATTTATGCATTAATGACCGAAAGAGGCCGACTCCAGTCCGGAGACGGTTCAGCCGGACCCAGGCGGGTCTGGAAAGCCCCATTCCAGGTGGAAGGGCGTCCACATCATCAAAAGATGAATGCAGACGAGAAGTGCACTCCCACCACCCAATGCTCCACCTGTGGTCTGCCCATCTTGCTGCACTGATGCTCAGTTCGCTTGCATCAGAACAGATTTATTTTGTCGCACTATAAACAACACGATTTGCATAAAAAAATATATAACACAAGTTATTTACATCAATTTGCGACTGGAAAGCTGCGAAGGACCGTGAGGTCATCAAGTCAAGCAGCCACCCAATGCCGGTGTAATTTATATTGGTCATTAAAGTGAGAGATGTTTAATTTGTCGATTAGTTTAATGACTTTGTTGAATTTGGGCGACCAAGGTAATCTTAGATACGCAGCACCTTGGCCTGCAACTGCTATTACCGAGTGCAGACTATCAGTAATTCACTCGAATCTGTAGTTGCAAATAATCATTTTGGTAATCATCATAACTGGACAAGAGAAATTTTTTCAGTTGTATCGTGAAACGTTTGAATTCTAAAGATTTAATTTCATTTGGAAAAGCATTCCATTTTTTTAACTCCCTGATACTTAATGGATTTTTGTAATCTTGTAGTTGGGTACCGTGGAATATACAAGCGTAATTCATCAGTTGATCGTCTAGTGGTTCTTTGAGAGGCCTCACTGACTTTAGTGAAATAATTAAGGAATGGGGTTGGCACTTGGTTTTGAAGACAGCAATATACAAATTTGGCAGTTTCATAGCAATACAAGTCATCTAGTTGCAGGACATCGAGGTTTTTGTAAAGCGGTATAGCGTTGTCACGGTAATGAGCGCCGGAGATAACCCTCAAGGCTTTATTTTGCAAGGTTTTTAACTTTGCTAGATAGGAAGAATAAGTTGCCCCCCAAATTATTATACCATACGCAAGAAGCGGGTGGATCAGGTCATGGTATAGTTGTAGCAAGGTTTTTCGGGGAAGCACTTGTTTTAACTTGCATAATATCCCGACAGACCGTGCCACTTTGCCTTCCAGCACTCTAATTTGTTCTTTAAAGCAAAGCTTATTGTCAATGTAAACTCTTAAATATTTAGCATTGGTTACTATGTTCAAAGGCGTGTGATTTCTCATAACGTTATGACTAGTTGTAGTTGATAGAACTGAAATTATAGTCAATTTAGGTGGAATAATAAGAGTGCAGGTTTTTGATAGATTTATTGTAAGTTTATTTACAGAACACCATGTATTTAGCCTTTCTAGCTCATCAGTAATTTTATTTTGTAAAATTACAGGATTGGTGGCCGAAATCAATAGACAGGTGTCATCGGCAAATAATCGAGGCGTATTTTTAATCGCATTATTTAGGTCATTTACATACATTAAAAATAGAAGTGGACCGAGGGAGGATCCCTAGGGTACCCCATAAGTTATGTCTTTAAGGTCCGATCGAAACTGGTTTATTGAAACGAATTGTTTTCTGTTAGTTAGGTAGGATAATATTAATGTATACGCCTTGCCACGGAAGCCATAGTTACTTAATTTCTTTAAAAGGATACTGTGTGACACTGGGTCGAAAGCTTTTTTAAGATCAACAAATACAAGTGCCGTAAAATGATTGCGATTAATATGGTTGTAGGAGGAAGTTACTACATCTAACATAGCATGTACTGTAAAAACCTTACTTTGAAAACCATATTGGTTAGGGTGGATTATTTTGTGTTTTTTAATGAATTTTATGAACCGCACATGCATGAGCTTTTCTATAATTTTCGAAAAACAAGTCAGTACAGATATGGGTCGATAATTAGTTGTTTCATCTTTTGCTCCATTTTTATATATGGGGGCAATTTTCGCAATTTTGCAACTGCGCGGATACAATCCCTCGGTGAAAACATATTTAATTAATTGATGCAAATAGGGAGTAATTATATGTCGAGCAGCTTTTAGAAAAAAAGAAGGTACGTTATCGTCTCCTACCGTTTTGTCCTTGAGGGCCATAATTCGATCAAACACTTCTGTCAGAGTCAAAGTCGATCAAACACTTCTGTCAGAGTCGGGGGTCGAGATAGCAAGAGGAGATTACTTTTTTGTCAAAAAAATCTTCAGGTCTTTTATTTGGTACTTGTTCAATTTTTTCAGCGTGATTTTGGCCAACAGTACAGAAGAAGTGATTGAATTTGTTAGCCTCTTGACTTACGAATTTATGAAACGAATGATTAACAAGCTGAAAATCAAATATGCAAAAGAAAATTTAACTTAAGAATTTATCCTGTTTGCACGTTCATAATTTATCCTGGTTGCACGTGCATTGTAATCTATGGGCTACAATAGTGCCGTAACGTTCTTACAGTTGTAAATAATTTCAAATTATAGCTATTTATGTTCACACAAAACCATAGCAATTCAAGTAGGCCTATTCTATATTTAACTCCAGTCTACATAGCTCAATTGGTTCAGCAGCTGGTGGGTGATCGGCCTATGTGCAACCAACGTTTAGGTTATGGTAATGATTTTACCTTGTATCGTTGTTTTTTCAGATCTAAGTCCAAAACCGAACCTCAAGTTATCTCCTCGGTAAGTTTTTGATTTATAAATCAACTCTTGTTTACACAAAGGCATGCATTGCAGTGTGCGAAGTAGAAAATTTTTAGTGGGGGGGGGGATGTTTTTGTCCACTATTTTGCCTGAATGCTAAACCCAAATAACAAGACAATGTTGCCAAAATAGTATGTATTGTTCATGAAGCGATGCAGTGGCGTAGCAAGAAATTTTAAAAGGAGGAGGGCATAATTTTACCGTCTTTTTTCGCTCGTAGTTTTTTTTTCAGCAGAGCTAACTGAAGCAGATTGAAATACAGAAAAGACTTTAGGGGCGTCCGGGGGCATGCTATCCCGGGAAAATTTTAAAAATTTACATGCTGCAATGGCTATTTTAGTGCTTTTTAAACATTTTTCAGGCAAATTTTGTTTAAATTTTTTGACCCTAATTCTGAGTACTTCACCACAGCACTTAGTTCGCACATTTTCAATTAAGCGTGCTTAAGGCGTAAGGCTTATTGTTATCGAAGAGGTTCGAAATTATGGAAAAATTGTATTTATCAAAAACATAGTTGGAAAAGGTTCTTAAGGTGAATACATACCCCTCATTCCACCCCCCTGGATCCGCCCCTAGCCATAAGCTACAAAAGCCATCAAAAGAGTCTGGCATATTTCAGCCACTTGGCACCATTTGTTCTTTTTTAGTAACTTACAAAGCAAAGTTAAAAAAAGGGGGGGGGGGCATGGCACAATGCCCCGCCTAAATACGCTCCTGGAGCGATGTCATTGGTCAATGACCCAATTAAAACAGCTGCGGAGGGCGTACTGCGTGTTTGCATACCACCAGCATGATGAACAAAAATTATTGACGGTAAAATTTTGAAAACTTCATTAGCTTTGTTTGAGGCAGGTTTTTGTTTCATAAATGAAGCAAGGGGTTTGGGGGAGAGCAGTAAGCTATACCAGCGGGGTCCGGGGCAAAGCCCCGGAAAGTATAGCATTTTCTTAATTCATACTCTCAATCTCAAACATGATCTGAAAAAAATTAGGGAATCGCTGCTTTAACATATTCTTAGTGCTTTCACTAACGCTTATAAAAAACTGCTGACATGTTGTAATGTTGATGAAAAATAAACTGTTTTCTAATAGGCGCACTGAAAAGGTTGTTCTTGATTAGTTTGCGAAGAAAACCATAATGGCTACAAGATATGCTGGAAAGTATCGCCGCAGTCCGTACCCACAAGCTACACGTATAAAAAACATTTAACTTCCTACGATACTTTTGGCATCACCCCAAAACAAATTTTTTTTCTTTGCTGGAGGGACAACTATTTTTACTGAAGGGAAACGTGTCCTTCCCATCCTCCCCCCCCCCCACTTCGCACACTGATGCATAGTGCTGAAAACATTTTAGTCGTGAAAATGTAACGCTACCAGAGTCCTGGTTGTCAACGTAGCCTGCTGTTTTAGTTTGGATAATTATGCTGCGATATTTACCGCAGCTTTTACTGGGCGGCACATTTCTCAATCAAGGTTAAAAATATGAAAATTCAGAGCTGTGTATCAAATCAAATAAAGTTATTTCGAAATGATTCAGTAGTAGGCTAGCACAAAAAGTTAAACTCTTCAATGTCTTCATAAAATTGAACTTAATTTCCCTAAATTTCTGTAATCCTCTGAAATCGTCTGGATGATGACACACTTATCATAATACAACATATATATCAACCAAATGGTTCTCTCTACCGTTTATTTTTCATTTTTTTGCAGTATTGTTGCTGAAACTAATACTCCACCTACGAAGGGGAGTGTTGTTCCCGGCTCTCCTTCGCTGACTTCCAAAATCAATCCTCCGGAAAAGCAAGAGCCACATCCTATCATTGAAACGCTTGAAAAGGCTTTCGAGAGATTTGCTAAGTGAGTTATAGCCAAACTTTTCACTAAAAAGTTTTGTATGGTTTTTGCAAATTATCTTATAGCCTTGCAATTAAGTGAGGAAAAGTTTTTATACAACAGGTCGACCAATTAAAGCGGAGTTCATAAACTCCTAATAGTCAAGGGAACCATATAGCCAATGGAAATATGATATGAGTCTATACCTACTCGCAAGAATATTTATTGTGGTCCTTCTAGTGATTGTATGCGACACCGAGCAATGCAAGCACGACATAAGCCGGGTGAACATTAACGCTTTGTGCACGAAAAAGAGTAACCGGTTATCATTTTTTTCGTCCTTTCAGGCTCATCAGGTGCGCAACTACGAGAGCCAAAGCTAGCTCTAACTAAACCAACAAAAATCGAAGCTTATATAGCCTACAGCTTGTTGATCAGAAGGGCGCGGCAAGATAAAAAGCGCTCGAGGACCAAAACTTGATTGCAAAATCCAAGCTTTTGTAAACTGTAGAACTTCTACATATTTTTTAGAAAAGAGTTGATAGTTTCATTGAAATGTTTAAGGGGCCTCAGCTAGAGGTGGGATTCAATTTTTTGTCAGCCGATTCTTTTCAGTAAGTGGTACAAGTAGGCTATAAACAGCAACTCTAGCCGGTTATCTAACAGGATTTCGTTAGACGATCTTATAGAACCGATGCGAACCGGCTGAATTTCATCACTGGTCTCATGCCACTACTTTAAGAAAGTCTATCGAAAGCAAAAGCACAGCGACTTATACTGAGGCTATTTTCAAATTATATTGAACTGAAACTTCATTAATTGAGGGAGACTGCGAAGTGAGCTTTTGCTCTTCAAGTCAGCAGCCATCCGTTATACTCGTATTATATACGTCAAATGCGATCGGCTCCTGCAGCAAATCGAACCCGTCACGCAGGATCTGTCATCTGCGCGCCATACCGCTAGGCCATGTCGCTGACCTAGACTTGGTTAAGTGATATCGCGCAGGAGCTAAAGGTTGTGCATCATGCGTTCAATATGTGGCTGAAGCAAATTGCTCATTCATTTATAAACTGCAGGTATGGGGACATCAATGGTGACGGGAAAAAAATGAACAATAAGAATTGGGCCAAGTTGTGCAGAGATTGCGAGTTCATCGACAATAAGAAAATACAACCTGGAGATGTTGACAACATATTTTCAAAATGGAAGTAAGCGAAAAACCTTTTGTAATAACACGTTAAATTTGAGAGCGCATGTAGAAACACTCGCAGGGTAGAAGCAAATTCATACTTTAGATGTCACAAAAAATTCCAACTGACAATTAAGCTTATAAACTTTATCATGAGCGCTCTGTTTGAGTAATTCAATTCCCACAGCGCAATGTGCAAGTTTGTAAATCCATCATTAATTTCTTCATCTTACTATAATTGATGTGATCTTTACCCCTCTTTTACTTCGGAAAAGTCATAGCAATTCCGATAGTCTTTTTGTTTTTGTTTTTTTTTTCCTCACTATTCATTTCCGTTGCTTCTAATATGCGTGAACGAAACACCATCGGTTTTCCTATCATCCCCCAAACAGCGCAGTGGCTTCATCTAGAAAGAGGGTCGTTTTGTGCACTTGTCTCAAAATGTAGCCAACGGATAAGCATTAATGCCATTACCAGTCACTAATGGCTTTAAATTTGTGTCCAGCCGTTTCGACTTAGCAACCTCCAAAGTAATTGAAGTGATCTATTAAGGAACGAAATCGTGTTTTCTGTTTTGAGTTTGATATTCATTGTCATTTTCAAGTCAAAGATCGGCCAGTTAGTTCTGTTGTTGAGAAC
The DNA here is from genome assembly GCA_964006365.1 of Trididemnum miniatum. Taxonomy (NCBI): domain Eukaryota; kingdom Metazoa; phylum Chordata; class Ascidiacea; order Aplousobranchia; family Didemnidae; genus Trididemnum; species Trididemnum miniatum. Next base: position 13,028,575 of record OZ023234.1, on the reverse strand, counting down.
ACGATGTCGGTGCGGGAGGCAGAGCCGGCGCCAGAGCAGTTGACTTGGGAGGGCCTAGCGTTTTTCAGGGGGGGCCAAAGTTTGAAATTAAGCACAAAAGCTTCTGTCTTCAAAAGAGTTAAGCTTGTTGATTGGGGGGGCCAAGCATGTCGATTGGGGCCCCCCTTGACGCAGGCCCTGGCGGTAGGTCTGGGGTTCGATTCCCGGGCCGGTCAAATTGACACAGTGTCGCCTGCGGCTCGCCACCGTTGCGAGGTTTCTTTGGAGCTGTGTTGCCCGGGCGCTAAGCCGTGGAGATTGGCCCCGCCACTCGTTACACGCTTCGGCGTAATACCGCGAGTATAATGAAGATTTGTTTTTGATTTTTAGGCCAAAAGGCTTCAGACTGATTGACTTTGATGTGTTTTTGAATTGTCTTAATGAGATTGCTGAAAAAAAATTATCTCATAAAATCGAAGATGAATGGGCAAGGAAAGAATTTATTTATCAGCAAGTAATCGGGAAAGCCCCTGAACTGATAGGAATAACGGTGAGTGCTGTACTAAGAAATTGAGTTAATTTAGATTTTTTTTGTTTTGAATATGGTTTCAGTAGCGTACGGTGACCGGAGACTCCTATGCGCATTCCCCTTTTCGACCTTCCTCCACGAACGTTAAAAGCCTTTAATCTTTCAGATTCCCCTAAGAACTTGATTTTGGGGGAGATACATCTTCTTGAGCACCTTTTTCTCAGAAAATTTTTGTATACATTCTTATGTGAGTATCATCATCTAATTTTAATCCAGCCTTTTTAGGGCCTCATTTCTTCTAATTCCTTCAGCGATCGCTTTCACTCCCTCTCTCTATCTTGTCCGATTTGCAGCCTCCTCCATTTCCAACCTAATGCTCTTTACACTCTCTTTAACTTGTCTTCTCAATTTTTACAGAAGCGTACACTAGGTTACATGATGTCGTACTGTCTATCATTGCAAACGATTTTTACTTGCTTACTTATACTGTTTTTATGGACGAGAATGTGAGTTTTTTTTATTTAGGGTACCTCCAAAACTGGCAACGTGGATCGAATGACGGATCATCACTTGTATCCAGTTTCCCATAAAATGAGGTTGGAAGAAGTGTAAATTAGGAATTATTTTTTAGTGAAAATAGACCTTAACTTCATAATGAATAAAACATTGTTTTTTTCACAGTACATTATTTTCGGATCATCTTAGCTTTGTACTTGGTAAAGACTAGGAGCTTTTCGAATATTGATTTAGCTGCCCTCATCAGCAGTGCAGCTTCTTTTCTATAATAAGCATAAGACTATAATAGTTTGGCAAAAGGTAATTTTGTTTCGATTAGAGACACTCCTGAAACTCACAGCTGAATTTTTGTGGTCGAAATGTTCAGCTATACTAAAAAAAATACACTGGTTTTAAGTTCTTCGGGACTTTTTTTAAATTCTTGTGGACATTTACCGTGTCCACATAATTATCCAGTTTAAGTAGCCCTAAAATTCACGGACTTTTTGCACCATAATTCAATTTTTGATTAAAGAGAGTGATCATGACATCAAAAGTTTGATTGCGATGGAAAAAGCCTGTGTACTTTCGGCTCACTTACACTAGACATGTGGACAGGGTAATTGTCAGTGAAGTGATTTTTTTGATTTCTCCCCTACTAAATCCATCCTTGTTTCACACTATATTACTATTTAGGTTTGACGAAGAAGGAAAAGGCTTAGGTATTGAAGAAAAGTTTGAAGTTCACGACACGCAACTGGGATACGTCCAAGGATACAAAGATAGGGATACTTATGATTTTAAAATGCTGGGTGTCACCAGAGAAAAATCGGGATTAAATCTGACGTCATCAAAATTATCCCCCCAGCTTCTTCGCAGGCCCATATCAAGTGGATCGAATCGGAGTTGAGTCCAAGTTTACGACTTCCTTGAGCAATTGCAAATACTCAACGACGTCAAATGAAAACCAAAACTTGTGTCTGGTTTGGCAGTCGTGAAAATGGTTTTCGTTGGTTTGAATTTAAGTATACCAGCCAATTAAACCTGTAGTCAATCCTTCGAATTCTTTACTGTCTTGTAGTCATGATGAAGAGAGTCGTTTTTTTTTATGCAAAATGCATTAATGTTGATTGTTTTTCGTGGTTGTGTAAGCACAATTTTGAACTCAATTTCATAAATGTCTTAGTTTTTGTGCATTTATTAGCATTTTGCTTTTTACGCTCCGTGTTTTTATTAAATACGTTTATTTTTGCAGTAACTTTGCATCTTTTCAGAAAACTTAATTTTGTTTTAGTGTTTGTAAGTATTTACACTATGATTGAGTTTATTAATGAGCATTTTTTACTGCTTTTATGTCGCCAAATAATTTTTTGAAACTCATTACTCAAAAGTCTAATTTAGGATATTAAAGGTAGCTTCAAACATTTGTATTACAATATTTTTCTAACTTATTGCTTGTTGTTGATTCAAGTTTTCTGAAGCAATCGTGAGTTTATAGAGAAAAGTTCCTTCAAAGTTTTTGCCAATCAATTGATCCTCATTATTGCTTCTAATCTTCCATGAGTAAGCAAAATGGTATGTCGTTGTTTGTGCACACGTCAGTGCGTGCGGTTTGTTACTTTTGACGTTGCTACCTTGGCATGAGATGAAATTAGTTCCTGTTTCAAAGTTTTAGTGAAAAGAAGAACTCGCGTAGCCAAAAGTAAAACTTGGCAATGCACGTTTTTCGCCAGATTACCAGTGTTACCGCTAGCATCGTCCTATTTGTAAAGGACAAAAAGGCCATAATTGTACGATATCGGTGCAATTCTTGTTGAAGTCGTTGCTGTGTTTTGGATTAAACCAGTGGTTCTTAACCTTCGTCCCCCCAGCTCCCCTTTTCAGACGTTTCCTTAGTCTGCTGCCCACATGTCCTACTTTCCACTAAAAATCAGTAAAGAGCAAAAAAAAGGTCATCCCGTCTGCGGATGTCCCTACTTTTCGTTTCCAGCCCTGGGCTAGCAGACCTATACGGATGTACAGAGCTCGTAAGTATATTGATCATGACACAAAATATCCTTACACCTTCTGAATGTAATTCCCCGCATATTACCCCCTGAGTATCTCCACCCTTCTAAAAATCAACAGCGCCCCATAGGGGGCGGTAGCGCCCAGGTTAAGAACCACTGGCTTAAATGCTTGAAATTAGTTAGTTTCGCGCGAGGGTAAAATAGGAAGTATTAACACGGTTGATAATGTTACCCAAAGTTGCCAGAGAAAGATTTTGAAACTGCCTCTGTCGTAAATGTCTGTGAGCCCATTTCAGGGGTGTGCTAAAGAAAGGAAAAAGTTATTTTAAAATTTCTAAATACGGCAACTCTGCGGAAAGTTTTAGCCTCAGAGTCACGGACAAAAAGTAAAGAAATGAGTCATGCTTCTTCTTTTGCGGCGAAAATTAATGCAGATAATTTTGGTAGGTTGCTTTGCCTGTACGATTTTCTAAGGTTGTTCTTGTTCCAACAGTTTCTAATGGTCCTTTGATGCACTGAGTTAAGTCTATTTCTACCTCTTAATTCGTAGTATTTTTCTTTCCCTCTGCCGAGCTGCTTGGAGATGGAACAACCTTAGTAGGCCACACACTGTTTCCTACCATCGCACCATAACATAAGCGATGTTGGTAGCTGCGATGCTTCTGTTGTCTTCTTTGTCTGACCGTCGTTTTTACCGCTTTTAGTTTTTTTGAAATTTCGGCTCCCGACCTGGGTGTTACAACTATGCCCACTCTTGTATATGAACGTAACCTCCTCGAGTATACTCACAACAAACGTCGTTCTTTTGACTATTTGGTTTCTCAGTGGCGTAATAAAACGCCACAAGACGACGCCCCTTACAGTCCTTATTTTACGGGGCACCGCTTAAAGACCTTATTCAGAGGGCTTCTTGGGGCATCATTCTCAGAAATTCACCCGGGGTTTGGCACGCCCTTGAAGAGGGCATACACACTGTTGTAACCCACATAGTTTCAAACATTTGTCTGGCTACTCTGGCAAACGTTATTAATATTACACCCAAATTTTTGATAAATGAATGCTGAACAAAAGCTTTGTTGTATTTACTGTTAATGTTTAACGGGGACTCAGATGAAAAAACACTGTAAACCATGTTGATTCAGTGGCAGAAAGCCAATGCACAAACGAAAGCTTTCAAAAAAGTGATTTACAGATGAATGGAACTGCCATAGAATAAAATGAAGGCAATAAAGATGAGGTGGCCAAGTGGTTGGTAGCAAGATAGGAGGCGAGATTTTTTCAGTGATATGGCCTGACGATACCAGTCAAAGTGCTAAAAGTTCTCTGCGAAATGATTGAGTTACGATCGGAAACAATTGCATTTGATACGCTCTACGTGTGGCTGTTGACTCGAAGAGTATAAAATTCGTTTTAGTGAAAGAATTAATTGCTTTTTTCAGATCATTGTTTTAAATATACCCGGAATTGCTTATGCAGCATTTCCTTGTCTAATCTTTTTGAAACTAGATTGCAGTTGCAAGCGATACATTAATTTAAGGCAATGACTTTCATGATAAAAACATATTTAAGGAAGACTTATCAAAAATTCCGCAAACTCCCTTCGCCAGCGCACAAAATTTTGGGATTTGTTATAAAAAAATCAATGAATGGTGCTTTTTTACTGGCCCACGAGTAACGATTAATACAGTAATTGACCGCATAATTGATTTGTGATAAAGTTTCGAAACAGCTCCCTTCCTGGGGCGAAGCCAGCAGAAAACTGTAGGGGGAACACATTACCATAGCGCAAAGGTTACAAAAATTGCGGTATTTCATTCGATTGTTTGAAATGTACTTAAAGGTAGAATTTGTCAAAAAGTTGGGGAGAGTGTACCGGTGCCTCCTTCTCCCGCCTGACCACACCACTCTTGCCTTCCCCTAGGCCTAACGATTTTTTAACTAAACAAATTGCTTTCGAAGTGATATGGAATTTAAGTTTTTGTGTCGAGAAAAAAATGACAGCAAGGAACCCAGCTGGTAAGGAGAAAGTCTCAGCGCAAAAATAGTGAATTCTTTCATAGTCTTAGCGGTTGCATATGTAAGAACAGTGATAATAAAAAAAAAAGGATCATGCCGAAAGAATTCTGCAAATCATGCTGGTAGTTGGGATCTAGACATGAAAATTTGAAGTGATATTGAGACAAAAAAAAGAGAACCAACCATCAAACGGCAACGCTGCTCGACGTACCTTTAGGTGAAACTTAGGCCTTTTTTCACCGTTTGTAAACGTTCAGCAGCTCGCAATTACAACCTGATACGCTTTTTACCAGCTCAGATGATTGTGTAGCTTTATTCATGCAAGCTTTTGTTTTGTGTAGGCTTGAAGCTTTGCTTGTTAGGACTTCATCTTGCTTAGCCGAAGCATTCCTAATTGCTTTGCGAACTAAATTTTAATTTTGTTGTTACCAGTTACTGCGATTGTACTTGGAGTTTTTACACAAACTTCGGTAATATGTCAGCTACATCTTGTAGTTGAATTAGACTTCAGTTTGAGTTACGGAATCTCATTTTGAACAAGAAGTAGATTTAAATTAAATCGCTTTAGACGTTGGTTTTTCGAAACGGTGAAAGTTTTTGTTCAGAAAAGGGTTTTGAGCTACACCCAAGCCACGCATTAAAATGGATTCTGCGCGAGCAATATGCTTATCAGCTACTTGCGCAACCATCTTTGCCTTAAGCATTGCATTCTTCAAAAATTTTGTTTCGTCGCCGCTTTATCAACTTAACTAGTGCAGCTAGCCTACATTACAGCTGAAGCGGCAGTGATAGCTGGTAGCGTTGCTAAATTATCAACTTAGTTTCCCGCAGTATTGTGGTAGCAGTGCGCTATTTGCGGCATTACAGTGTGGCTTAAACAGCCAACAAGGTCAACAACATCTTTTAATTACTGCATATAGTTGAGTTCATAGTACACAAAAAGGGAACAAGAAGTTGTGAAAGCTTAAACCTGTACATGTGAGGCCAGCATAGGTGTTGGTCATCTTAGTAATTAAGAGCTTTGTAAAAATCGCAATGCAACTTGATTATAGCGGTGAACAAGCGTTTATAGCTGCGTGTTTTTTGCTAATAGTATTTTTATTAGTCGATAACCAACTAATCATAACATACTTAAAACAGTATTCATTTCCATTCTCCTTGCTTCATCGCTGATGCATATCGTAAGATTTCTATAATCATTTTTGCGTGAAAATGCATGGCGGTGATGAGCCACCAGTAGTGTTTGTGATTACTGTTTGCTATTTTTTATTGCTTGAAGCTTCAAAATCTCTTATTTAGATGAGTTATACTTTTCCGACCACCCTTTCATTCTATGCTTTTCTCATTACCCGGAACCATTTCGAAGCGCATGAGTCCACGCTACAAAAGAGAGATTTTATCAGTTGCACCAAGTTGTTTGTTTTGCTTTATTTCATTCTTCGTAAGTTTTGTTGGAGTTGGATGCGTTGCAGCCTTATCAACTTCTCTTGAGCTACTAACTTCGGTTTAGCACGGCATTTGAAGCAGTTGGGAAAACTAGCAGCGCAAAAGAATTATCTATTTACATTTTGTTCAACTTCGATTTCTGCAGTTTACTAAATTAGCATTTTCACGCGTTGTCTTAGTTAGCCTAATTGTGTTCTGACTAGGGTTTCATTTTCGAGATTTCGGGACGGTAAATTTCCCGGGAAATTTAGAACTTTTCAATCTTTTACTCACTCTTTCTTTCTGCTTTTATAAATACCCACCACAAAACAATTTGCATTGCTGTTTGTAAATTTCCCGTTTCCGTAAAAATTGGCTCGGGATCCCGGAAAATTAAATTTTCCGTTGCCGGATCGGGATCCCGGGAAATTTTTGAGCTGAGCAAATTGAATAGGCAAGAAAGTAGTTTTTAACTTATTTTGCTCTATTTCAGAGCTACGTTCAGATGTTCGATCTAGTGTTTCCTCCCGGGAAATCGGGACGGAAAATTTTCCGGAAAATTTGGGGTTTTAAAACTCCCGTTTCCCGGGAAATTTTTTTACATTAATAAGGGTTTCAGTGGTACTGATATCTATCATTCCGACAAAAAAAAAATGCGTTACCGGTACTGCAAATTAAAAAAATTTTTTTGCTCACCAAAAATTATTTTTCAAAAGTCGCAAAATTTTTAAGACGAAATGCTTGTGAGATTAAAAGTTTTTCCTTATATTGTCGAAAAAATTGAAAAACTCAAACTAAGTTTGTCAAAACAACATAACAAAATGCTAAAATTGAGATCTTAAATGCTAAATATCAGAAAACATGGCAAAATAATTAAGCTCGAAAAAATTTCCCGAAAAACTTTCCCGAAAATTTCCCGAATCTCGGGAATCCCAAGGATTTTCGGGATCCCAAAAGTTTCCCGGGATTCCCGGGAATTTTTTGAAAAATTTTTCGTTTCCCGGGAAGTTAAAAATCCTGGAAAAAGGGAAACCCTAGCTCTGAGTTCTGACCCACGAGCGCTTTTTGCTTCGAGGTGCTTCTGTAGTTTACGTAATCTTGGATTTTGCAATTAAGTTCTGGACCTCGAGCGATTTTTGTCTTGCCGCGCCCATCTGGTTAGCAAACTGTATATAAGCTTCAATTTTTGTTGGTTTAGTTCAGTGGATCTCAAACTTTTTTAAAAAAATTACGCAACGGTCCCCTAGCAATTTTTTTAATGGCTCACGGTCCTCTTGAAAAATTAACACAAATAAACACAAAACAACACGTTGATTTTTTATTGTATCAATGTGACGAGGGCACTTGCTTCTTTGCAAACTTATTAAAGGAAAATGAACAATTTACTAGAGTTAGACTAAAATCACACATTGCAGTATCCTTCTCTGAAACCAATACTGCTGCCGCCACCCACCAGGTTTGTACTTTTAAGCCATCCGCAAAAAAACTTGATCCTTTTTGCTACTGCACGTTCTCCATCATTCGCAGACTTCACGCTAAAGGAGCCATTGCACTAATGTGACATCAAATTGCTTCTTGTGATATCATAAATGCCTATGTAGCCTGTAAGGTTTCATGACAAATTGTGTTTGTTAAGTTGATTGGAAGAAAAGTTGCCTGAAAACTTAATTTTACACAAAATTTTTTCTTCAGGATCGTCGTTTTAATTTTTTTGGAAGGTGCTTCGCGGTCCCAGAAAATTTGTCTCGCGGACCCCAGTTTGAGAACCACTGGTTTAGTTGGAGCTAGCTTTGGCTCTCGTAGTTGTGCACCTGATGAGTCTGAAAGAACGAAAAAAATGATAACCGGTTACTCTTTTTCGTGCACTAAGCGTTAGTGTACACCCGGCCCATGTCGTGCTTGCATTGCTCGGTGTCGCAAACAATCATTATAATTATTACATTTTGCAGTTACGTATTACCGATTAAAAGGCGATCTTTCCCGAAAGCGACCAACTATTGGTTGATTGATTTGATCTTCTACTTCGTTAAAGTTGCATTAACTTGGTAGTACTAATGGCTGTGATTAGCCCATGGGATTTAAATCGTGTGGCGGTGCCGGGTGCAGACTTTTAGCAGCAATGTTACATCGAAAATGTTAATTCAGCAACATGTTTACCTCCTGATAATTCTTGTTATTTTCTTTCTAGACTGCTGAAGGTGAAGTAGAGCGTTTTGTTTGCTTAGACAAGGATAAACAGCATATTGTGCGCTTGAGGCAATGAATGCGAGCTAGGACATTAGAAGTTTTTAATATTACGTAAGCCTGTCTAACGTTTGCTTCAACAAAACGTTGATCGAATTTTTCATTTACCGGTATGCAAAAGCTCCTGAAATCGGTACTTAATCGAGATGAAACGAGTGTAGTTGCAGCAATGGATTGATCGAAGACGCCTTCACGGGTAACAATGCTGAAGAAAAGTTTCAAAACAGAATTCAAACAATCGTTTTCTAAAAAGAGAAAAAAAGCTAAAAACTCCTGCGAGGACAATCTTGAAGAAGCAGGCTTCAACAAGATTTCAGCCGAAAATCCTGATCAGCATGAAAGCAAAAAAACTTTTGCTGCCAATGCCAATGATCATGAGTCTACTGAATTGTTAGAAACTACATTACGAAAAAATGCTTCAGCAACGGGCGAAAAAGAATTTTTTCAACAAAACACTTCTACACGAGCTGACCAAGAGTCAACAATTATCGACACCGAAAAGAGCATGAAAAATGAGAAATCTGCGACCAAAAAAATGGAGTATAGAAAATCAAAAAAAGGTAAGTCAAATTTGGTTGATTTTGGCTGTTAACTCGAACGGGGCCGGTGGAAAATGACTTAACCAAGCCTGTATCCGATTGTACAGCCTGCGGACTGTGGAGTCTGTTTCCGGAGCAGTAGACTCGTAGTTCGATTCCCTATTGGCCAAACTCAAAATTGAAAACATGTTTTACAAATCAAGATACGCTCATGCTTCATTCTTTTACGCTAACAACCTCCGAATTTTTGTCAGTTAATCACTCTTCTACATCGTCACTTCAAAACGATTATGGCCAGGGTTACCACCGGACCACACCAAAAAATAAGCACGATGCAGTTAGATTACGAACATACAGCTACAAGAAACTATTAGTATTTGATTGTATAGTTAGTTTGTAAATGCCTCGCAATGGACGCGGGTGCTGGTAACTAGTAACTAAAATTCGTAGGAACCGATTGACACATCCTTATTTATTAGACCGCCAAAAAGAGACTAAAAAAATGAAAACATCCATACGAAAGAAAAAGTCAGAATCCTCAGCAAACAAAGTTAAAGAAGTAACTGACAAAAAGCTGACAGAAGATGCTCAAGGATCTAATGCAGAAGTACCAGGTGACAAATATGAAACAACGAAGATGATTGATGCACAAAAATTTGATTCAGCATTAGGCGAAACAAAAATTGCTCAACACAATGCAGATACACAACATAGCAAAAAATCAAAAACTGTAAGCACCAAAAAGAAAGTGATAAAACAGAAGGTTGAATTTACAGTTGATGGTTCCACTCAAATCAAAAACCACAAAACCTCGTTCCAAAATGAGAAAACGGGAAGTAAAAGAAACAAATTTAAACAAACTGAAAAAGGTATGCCTTAATTTCTATTTACCTAGCTTTTTGTTAGACCGTTCGTAAATAACTCGAAGAAAACATTGATCTGAGTACTAGTTGTGCAAACAGAAAGCATAAATCACTTGAACCCAATTTTTATGATAATTTAAGCAGTTTGATAGTTTTGTGTTATGTCCCTAGCATTGTAGCAGCTTTTTCAGCCATGCTTTTCTTATTATATATTTTGCCAGTGGGGCTGAGGAAGTTCAAGCCTCCCTTAATTTTTAGATTGGTACTTCACTACTAGTAGATGTTCAAAGCTGCAGCAAGTATGGCATTTTTCTCATTCTTAGTCCTGATCCATTAAAAAAGTCCACGCAGTGTGGACTCAGCATACCGTAATTTATAGCAATGCGTTTAACGAACTTGCCTGACCGTAATCGTGGTCAGTAAGAAGTTGGACTCAAACCAGTGGTGGGTGATATTTGACTGAACTTGAATGATACCAACTCGTTCGAAAAAGAAGTATTTTTATGTCAGTATCGTTAGTCTACGCTTTATGACCCAATTGAAATTTACTAACATTCTTGATGGTGTCGCCCGAGGCCACTTCTGTTTTGCCTATATTGAGGCCTCTGTACAACATTCTAACGTTGTATGCTTAATGTGTATAGACGATCCGAAGGAGCATAAAAAATCGAAATTCTCACTACGAAGAAAAAAATCCAAATCTGAGGGTAAAGTTCAAGAAGCAACAGAAAAAACTTTTGCAAAAGATTATCAGGAATCTACTAGTGCACATGATCTTGAAGGTGAATCGACTAAACTGTTAGCAGTTGATCAACAAAAAGATCATCCAGCAACGGGCGAAAAGCGATTCTCGCGACAAATTGTACACAGCAAACGCGAAAATTCAGTAACTATGCATACCGAAAAGAGTGCAACCAAAACAAACATTGAGCTTATTTTTGATGAATCCATTCACACTGAATACAATGAAACTGCATTAAAAAAGGAAAAGTCGGAAAATATAGGAAAGGAATTCAAATCTACTAAAAAAGGTTAGAATTCTTTAGGTTAACTTGTTTGAAGGTCTGTAGCACTTAGGCAGTTCAACGCAATTATGACCGGAAGCCACCAAAACTTTCCAGCAATTTTGTCTTATTCATGGGTTGATCTATATGAGAAGACTGAGAGTGCTCAACTGCTTAAGCTCCTTCGAATAGGGAACTTTCGCGCTTCTGTTCTTACAAAAGATACAGTTCCTTAAAAAATCATGGATTTGCTTATTCTTTAATTTTTATTTACAGTTTATCCGCTGAGAAATATTTAGTCCTATAAAAAAAATCCGAGCAAGCACTCAGCAAATGAAACCTGAAAAAAATATTTGAGAAATTAATTGTTTTACCTAAAAGCGGTGAATCCTTGAATAGCCTAGCGCATGCAATTGTAAACTCATCCTGTAACAGTTGATTTGGGAATTCTGCCTCCATGGTTGACTTTCGGGACGACGATTTGATTTTTGGTCCCAAGTTTTTTTCTGATTGCCAATTAATTTAGTCGGTTTTTGAAGTCTAGCTTAAATCGTGTCAAAACACTAACTAAACTATGTAGCTGTATTTTGATTTTTGGCCAAGTGCTAACGCCAGGACTTGTTTTGACATGCAAGAATCGTGGCCCGATTTGCAGCAGCTATTGTTATTTTTACTCGTTTTCAAACTGCAAAACTGATTGAAAACCAGCTTATGTGGATTCTGCTTGGACAGGTCGCCAGAAAGAGCTCAAGAAAGTAAAGACCTCACGATGGAACAAAAAGCCAAAATTTTCTGAAAGCCTAGTTGAAGAAGCAACAAAAGATACTGCAGCCAAAGAACGACAAGAATCTGTTGCAGAAGTTTCTTCCGTTGAAGATGAAACAGCACGACTATTAGAAACTGAACCACAAAAGAATGACTCAGCAGCTGGCGAAAAACAATTAACTCAACAGAACACACTGATACAACGAAGCCAAAGAGTAAATTTCGTTGACACGGAAAAAAATGTTAATGAATCCAAGCAAATTGAAAATGAAATTCCACTCAAAGAGGAGCATATGGAGAGTAAAAAGAGCGAATTCAAAAGAAACAGAAAAAGTACATATAATTTTAACAAAAGTTTTTGTTTAACCTATAGTTTAAAATTTTAATTCCAAAATGGTCTAAATGACCAATGCCAAGATTTCCACGAAACAGACGTCTCTGTTTTGTTTTTTTTAGTCGTAAATCAATCCCACTCACTTAAAATTTTTAGTTGTTTTTTCTTTTTTTGTAAGTTTATGTTGTTCAGCCATAGTAGGCTACAGGCATAAATTTATGCTCAACTGAAGCGTTGGCGGAACCATTGGGGCTCAAGCCTCCTTCCCGCAAAGTTTTTATTTATACATATTGATACTTTAATTCTTCGATACTTCTTGTAGGCTACTAAACTGCAAAATAAGCACAGTTTTCAATTTTTAGCCCCCTTTAAAAATCGCTTCGGATCCGCCTTTGCAAAAGCATTCGTCCAGGAGAGTCTACAAATGCCGGTTTGAAGCAAGTTCATCAAGACCGCAACTTTTTTTGCTTTAACGACAAGTTAATCGCATTTGTAACCTATTTCAAGCTTAAATTAATTTTTTTAGGTAAATTACTTTCATCGTTCCGATCTTCTAAGAAAAAACCTGTCACCAATAGTGAAAACGTTCCGGCAAGCAATCTAACGTCTATACCAGAATTATCTAATCAGTTAAGTGAAGTAGCCGAGATAGTCCAAGCTAATGTGCAGAAATCAATTCGAAGAGAGAAAAACCTCCACGTTCTGCTAGCCAAAACAGAAGAAATGGAAAATCAGGCCCAAGATTTTCTTGTGGTATGTTCTTGATAATACCGACCGGTCGGCGTAGTGGCAAACGACATTGCTATCGATGCGGAAGGACTGGGGTTCGATTCCTGAGCTTGTCAAATCTGACACAGTGTCGTCAACGGTTCGCCAGTTGTCACTGCTGCAACGTTTTTTCGGAGTTACTCAGTAGCCGCTAAGCCGCGCAGATGGGCCTCGCAACTTCTTACTGGCCGGTGTAATTCCGCGAGTGTAATAAAGGCTTGATTTTTTATGTTTTAGTAGACATACGCTTTCTGTGCAACAAAATAAAATTATTTTAGCTTCTTTATTCCAAAAGGTGCATATTTTGCCAATATTTTTATTACTTGATAAAGCATGTTATTTTTTGTTTTGTTTCGAACAAACAAGTTTGTAACCACAACCCATATTGTTTTTTCTCAGTAGGCCAAAACTGAATATCAAATATAAGGCAAAATGCAATTTAATTAGGTACCTGTTTTTTTGTGCTGTGAAATTACAGCGTCGCCCATCAAAGGGTCTACAGCAAGCAAACTTTCCAGTTCTTTCTCCAAACTGTCCGTTTAATTCTGAACATTAAGCATGGAAACTGTGAATACCAAGGGTGGAGTCATTCGTCTTACCCGACTCGGAATCGAAACCGAGTCTTCCGCTTTAGAAACAGACGCGTTTATCCTTCTGCCACGTGATCAGTCATTGCTTTTAAACAGTTGAAGTTTGCGTGACTAAAATCAGGGCTGCAACTCGAACTTGAACTCGGAAAATATAAATCCCTGAACTCAAACTTGAGCTCGATGTCGAAAAAAGTCGAGCTTGGCGTAAATTCGACCAAAACTGACTTAGCATGAGCTCGGTAAAACTTACTGAAACCAAACTTGACCCCGAAAAATTGAAAATGAAAAACTCGGGCTTGCCAAGTTTTGTGAACTCGAAATCGATTAAAGTGCATTGAGTTCGAAGCCCTGATTCAAATGTTTTGTGTTTAAGGTAAGCAAACAGACACGAGTGCGGGAAGAGTGGAAAGGAAAATGCTGCGGATTGTGTTTTCTTTGCTGTCGATGCTGCTGGCGTAAAGGTGGTTGTTGTATGTACAAACAGAACTTCAATTATGCACGTCGGAAGAGTTCTAGAAAAGATCAACTTTTGTAAAGAGATGAAAAGGCGATGCCTGGGTAGCTTGGCCCCTTTTGACATTGGCGGATCCATGGGAAGGAAAGGTGGCTCAAACCCCCAAAACTTTTGGTCATGCTCATTAATACATTAGTACAGGGATTTTCAACCGGGAACCGTTGCTAGGGTGATGCAGGCGCTCCATGATTTTGAAAAAATTGATGGAAAATGCATGGCTTTTTTTGGTGGTGAAGTTATGCTAAAAATGACCCCTGTAAAATTTGAGAAAACTTGATGCAAATTTTGGGGTGGCAGAAAGCCCCCGAAAGTTCACCAGTAGACAATTTTTGAAGGAATGTCATAACTCCAGAACCACTTGGCCTAGAAAGCCCATTTTACATTCAAATGATGCGGAATAGCCATGTTTCTATCTGCTGTAAGAAAACATTTTGTTGTAAATCTTAAAATTTTCGAGTTATTTTGAAAAGACTACATTTTCCCTTGATTCAAGGCTATAGATTCATGAAGTTTTGAGTCGGAAATTCTTAAACTTGGTTCAGAAAGCTGCTAAATTGTTTTTTGCTCCAATTTGTACCTAGCATAGTTTATTTTGCAAAAGCAGTCATACTGTACAACATGCAAAAATCACCAACCAACTTTAAATTTCACTGAGAGGTAGACTTCAATATACCAGCGCTGTAGAATAGTATCATCATTTTATAAATCTAGCGCGGAGTCAGTGAACACACAAAGGTGTCTAAAAATTTCCAAAAGTGTCTAAAAATGAGGAAAGGCGAGATTGTTTGCAAGGCCATCTGACACATGAGTTATGCGAGAAAATAGTGTCCAATTTCAAAATGTTGAAAAACTAGTACGACCGGCCGTTAGTTCAGCTGCTAAGCGCACGCTATCGGTGCGGGAGGTCTGGGGTTCGATTCCCGGGCCGGTCAAATCGGCACTGTGTCGACCTTTCTTCGGAGCTGTGTTGCCCGGGCGCTAAGCCGCGGAGATGGGCCCCGCAACTCATTACACGCTTCGGCGTAATGCGGCGAGTATAATGAAGATTTGATTTGATTTGAAAAACTAATACTATCTTCATTTGCAAATCTTGCTAAATCAACAATTACCTCTTTTGAGAGTGCGAGAAATGTGAGCTAGCCCTGCCGTATCCTGCTCCTGTTCTTTTTGGGCTTGCTCCAGCATCAAGCTCATCTTCCTTTATTACCTCAACGATATTTTCCGTGTGCTTCTCTTCATGATCAATGAAGAAAGCAAGAGGTAGTGGCAGGAATTTTCAAATAGGGAAAGGGGGTTGAAACAATAAGCCGGATTTTAACTTCAGTGTTGTCACTTACGACGCGATCGCGCAGTGCGCAAAGAGATTATACTTTCGTCAGCGAAGAGCGGGAGCTGTATATCGTATAACTCCATACCGTAATAATTTCTGGACATATTTTTGTTCTACCGCAAACTAAAACTTCATTTTGTGGGCTTCAGATTAAACATTTGCTACCAATACCAGGAAAACGACGTTAAGTTAACCAAACTTTAGGAGCCCAAAAATAGTAACTTTTTTGCATATTGAGAACGCTTTCGTTCACTATACTCTTAAAATGCGCAAAAAGTTATTAAATTATTGTGAATAAGCATCAGCCAACGCGCTCACTGCATTGCAACGATGTTTGTGCTGATCTCTTCCTCGTAGCACAGTATAGCCGTCTTAAGGAAGAAGCATTTTGCCATTTTTAAGCATACTAACTAGAACTTTCTGCAGTTTGTTCATAAAGTCCAAAACCTAAAGCTTTTTAATATCTAGATTAGTAGCTGTTTTTCTCTCAGTATGCACACCTAATCACCTTGGAAGTTTGAATTACAGCTAATGAAAACCGGCAACATTTTTCACGATAATGATTTTGCAGGAACAGTAACAAAACTTAGACACGATAACCACACTTCGTAATTTAACAACGCTAGTGGCAGTGGGCAAAGGCTGTGATGTTCAGGATTACTTCAGCCGCAGATCAAGCAACCACCAAACTTATTGTTTCTTTCAGCAGATCAGTGAATACCGGCTATAAAACACAAACGCTCCGAACCAATAGGCGGGGTTTAAACCCCCAAAACCTTCAACGCACCGTATTTTCATTCCTACGCAAAATCAAATGGTCATGCATGAGTACAGAGATGGTGCCAGAGCAGTTGAGTTAGTGGGGCCAAGCGTTTACAAGGGAAGGCCAAAGTTTGGAATAATATTGGTCACACTAAGCGCAAAAGCTGCTTTCTTCAAAAGAGTATGCTAGTTGATCTGGGGGCCCAGCTTGTTGATTGCAAAGCCAGACCCCCTGCTCCTACCCCCCTTGGCGCCGACCCTTCATGATTACATTACGATGTACCCATGCAACTACAATAATAACAGGGCAATTATAAAAAAATTGGCTACAGTGAAAAGAGACACAATTTTGACTGCAACATCAAGTAAGAATTAGTCAGTAAGAGTGACTAATTCTTGCTTGATGTTGTATACGCCTATATTGGTGACTAACAACTTGGTATAAACTTGCTTATCATTCTTTAAATGTACTAAAAAACATAATTTAGAAACTTTTGACAATATTCTAACTGCCTTCGATCAAAAGTACAAATACAAAAAAAAAGTTTCACAAAATCCAAGGGAAAAAATTTGAAGCATTCGGTAGAGTCGAAATATAGTTTTTTCAAAATAACTCGAAAATTATAAGATTTACAACAAAATGTTTTCTTACAGCAGATAGAAACATGGCTATTCCGCATCATTTGAATATAAAATGGGCTTTCTAGGCCAAGTGGTTCTGGAGTTATGACATTCCTTCAAAAATTGTCTCCCGGTGAACTTTCAGGGGCTTTCTGCCACCCCCAGACTTGCATCAAGTTTTCTCAAATTTTACAGGGGTCATTTTTAGCACAACTTCACCACCCAAAAAAAGTACAGCTTATTTGAAGTTGGTGGGGGCGCCTGCATTACCCTAACCGTTGCCCTTCTAGGGAGTCATGGGACATTAAACCACAAGCACAAGATTAATTAATGGTGAATGAATTATCACTAAATGTCAGTGGCCGGTTGTAGCTACGGTAAATATAATACTGACAGAAAGTTTTATTGCTGAGCATGGAGCCACCGGTGTTGAGAGTCCTTAGAAGTGGACCACATAAATCACTGTTTTAGTATTTCAATGCTTTAATGCGGCTTTGAAAATTCGATGTAAACCACTGCTTTGGTAGGCTACTTAGTAATTAGTGCAACCTGATGAGCATTTGTTTAATTTTCAGCCTCCACCTAAAAACAAAAAAGCTGGATATTCTTCTGGCTTGATTGTCATCAACGTTCAATTTTGCTTTCAACACAAGCGTTTTGAAACAGTTTGTGGGTGATTATTGTAAAGCTCCTAAAGTGTGCTTGATTTTTTTCCTGGAGTCTTTCTATGGCTACAGTATTAATCTAGCCAGCAATTTGATGGGGTATTTATGTTGAGTTATATTTTCAAATGTTTCGCATGTCTGTTTTAGTATATCACTGAAATTGTGTTTAAGTTATGTAATTAATGTTATTCTGATTTTGTTTGCCCACCGTGGGTCGTAGGCAGTGATGGGATTCAGGGGGTTCGCACGGGTTCGCACGAACCCGTTTTTGGAATGTCAGAATAATCAGCGAGCCCGTTCTTGCTTTTTTTACTGACATTAAACCTTTATGAGGGAACCTGTTGTTAGTAAGTACGATACAAAAGAGAACCTGTTCTTAAAATTTTGAATCCCATCACTGGTCGTAGGTCTGTTTAACTTTAAATTTTTTCGATTTTTAACCTCCCCCCAAAAAAAATTTTTTTTTTTTTTGGATCCTCTTCTGGCCTAATTATCATCATGGATTAATTCTGCTTTTAGCACTAGCGCTTTAAAACGAATTGTGGCTGATATTGCTTATCATTGTAATGCTAAGTTGTGCAGGAGTTTTTTTTCCTGCAGTTTTTCTATGGCCGTTAATTTAACCAGCGATTTGTTTGGGTAGCCTATTCGTTTTTGCTAGCCTAATTTTTACAGAAATTGTATTCAAATTGTGTAATTAATGTTAATCTGATTTTTCTACCTATCATAGGACTATTTACGAAAAAAGGTGTTGGGAAATGGTGCTCGCTAAACATTAACATTATTTGTGAAAATATATACTAATCAAATTATTGTTCTGCACTTTACCGGTCTGGGCATGTTATATTCACTAATCACTGACAGCCTTTTTTAAAGCGAGCCTTTTTTTTTCGGATTATTTTCAAGTCGCGGGTGTTCAGATTGCCGAAGAAGGTTTCATATGCTCGTAAATTTCTGGTGGAGCCTTGCAGTCTACCGGCACCCCCGCGTGGTGGTCTACTGGCCTGTATAGCTCATTCGAAAGATAGACATTGCAATGCGCTAATATGAACCTTCTATTGGTGTTGTGACTAGTGCGTGTATGCCGTGAGTGCAGAGTGACGTTGGCATAATTCCAAATGCAAGGGTGGGCAATATTTCGTTTATGGTTAATAACGAAGCTAATTATGTGTTCATTGATTAGTTAATTCGTTAAATTGCTTTTTGAAACTAACGGACTTCATTAACTTCCGATTAACCGTCCACTAACTTAACGCAATGCGTTTGGTAACTTCCGTTAGGTTCCGTTAAAAAGCAAATCTGTCGTTAATTTAATCATTTGCCCCTAAAGAGCGTCATCTCGCTTGGTCAATGATTGCGGATAACAGGTCTGTACCTCCCAAACAAAATCATTGTCTATTTACAAAAAAGAGGAAGATAAGAGGTGCAGTGTTGGAGTGGAACAAAAGAGCATTATGACGTATGAGGAGGAATTATATAGCGAAGAGAAAATAATTGAAAGACTTCAGTAGTTGGAGTAGCTTTTGCACCGCGTAAGTCCAACTTAAGTGCAAGAAAAAGGCTTGGAATTAGAATGAAGTACAGGTAGCCTACAGTAATGTCAGCCTATTGCTAGTTTTCCACCCAGAAGTTCGCATTAGGATTTAATTGATTACCAAACAGTAATGAACTAACTAAACAATGGTAAGATTTACTAAACAGTGAGTTACTGTTGCAAAAGCTGTCGTTAGATCACAGCTTATTATATCAAAATTAAGTTACTAGTCAAAATCGCCTGTAATGTGGCTCTGTAGCTGTGCAGGACAAATTTAAATTTTTCTCAACACAACTAGTCTGTAAACTGGTACATTTGGGGCGGATCCCGCGATTTTTCAGGAGAAAACTAAACATCGGGAAAATGATTGTTTCTGAGTTTTGTGCGTTTGTAAGCATCCCACCGGTTGGGGGGTTCGGGGGGCGCTAGTTTCGGCACTGCTCTTAACGTCCCACTCCCAGCTTCATCAATGTAGATGGCTTATTCAAATAGATGACCATGTTTTAGTGAAAATTTGAAATACGATGATAGTAGGCTTATTCTTGGTATACGGTGTACGTTTGATGCTGACAATTAAATCACAACTGAGCACTTTTTGCTAGAAAACTTGCTCCAATTGTGATAAGCCCCTACTAACTGTCAGGCTTTTACATGAGGCAGTTCTTTTTTAAATAATTTAAAGAGTTAGTGTTATGTTTCTGAAGCTAATAACAGCAAAATGTGTTCGAAAATTTTAAGGTTGGTATAGAACAGTGGTTCTCAAACTGGAGACCGCGGCCCCCTTGGGGTCCGCGAAGCAGTTTCAGGGGGATCGCAAAGAGGTCGCGGATTTCTGTTAAATTATCCCGTTGAATTGTGCTAGTAAATTTAGTGAATGTTACTTGCTACATTTTCTCGCTCTAAATAGGCCTACCAGTTTGCTTAGTGCACATAGCATTTCTTTTCAAATGCCCATGTATTTTACATCAGCAACACCAGCGATGGCGGAAGCATTTCTAAAGTGGAAGGTTCCAAAATCATGACCAGATTTTCTTCATCTACAACCAAGGACGGCAGTGGCGTAGCGAAAAATTTTAAAAGGGGAGGGGTATAATTTCCATTTTTTCCAGCGTATTTTTTTCGGCAGAATTAATTTGAAGCTAATTAAGAAACCAGGAAAGTTTTAGGGGAGTCCAGGGGCATGCTCCCCCGGGAAATTTTTGAAAATTTACATGCTGTAATGGCTATTTTAGTGCATTTTGAATAATTTTCAGGCAAATTGTGTTTAAATTTTTTCACCCTAATTGTGGATACTTCGCCATTCGCCAAATATGATGCATTTTGTTCACACATTTTAAATTATGCGTGCTTAAGGCGTAAAGCTTATAGCTATCGAAGGGGTTCGAAATTATAAGAAAATTGTATGCATCAAAAACATTTTTGAAAATGGTTAGTGGGAGGATGCGTATCCCTCATCCTACCCCTCTAGATTCGCCCCTGGCCATAGGCTACAGAAACCACCAAAAGAATCTGTCATATTTTAGTCCCTATTGGCATCATTAGTATTGTTCTTTTTTACTAAAAGGTAAAGTCAAAAGGGGGGGGGGCATGGCATAATAGCCCCGCCCCTAAATACGCTCCTGTGGACCGGATTTAGACAATGAGAGGCCCTAGGCTATTTGATCACACTGATTGGAAGAGCAAAAAAAGGTCTTCACGTCCTCAAATCTCCTGTTTTCAATGAAACTATCGGTATAATGAAGAGCAAGAAAAAAGGTATGCACGTACTCAGATGTTCTGTTTTCCCGTGAAAGTATCGGTGAAGAAAACAAATAAAGGTCTTGATTGTTCGTGATGAGGCCCCCCATTTTCTACAAGGCCCTAGGTTTCAGTCTGCTTAGCCTATACTAAAATCCGACCCTATGCCTACAACCCATAT
This sequence comes from Trididemnum miniatum, assembly GCA_964006365.1. Lineage (NCBI taxonomy): Eukaryota > Metazoa > Chordata > Ascidiacea > Aplousobranchia > Didemnidae > Trididemnum > Trididemnum miniatum. The sequence continues at coordinate 13,007,671 of OZ023234.1, read as the reverse complement.
TTAGCCTGTCCACATGTGACATGCCCAATTTATGTGGGCTTCAGACCAGCGGTTCTTGCTTCTAGTTAATTCTGTCGTCCCACCGCACAAACAAAATTTTAAAGAAGACATCTCTGGATTTAAGCTCTTTCCTGGATTTTAATTTTGATGGTAGGCCAATTAAGTGTCAAATACATTCATGCAGAGGCAACATTGTAGAAATAAACGCGTAAATTAGGGCCTCCCATGAAAAAAAAAGTGGGGGGGCCAGGGCCCTCTTGGTTCCGCCACCTGTGAGCTACACTACTAGGGAAATGTGGGACCTATCGGACAATTGGACCTATCGGACAGCAGCATGTTTCCGTCATCAATTCGCGGTTTTATTTTAGTGAAGGAAGTGAAGTTTCACTAGAAGTAAAATTACATGTTTGTGTGAGGATGGAGCAAGAAGCGTGGTTTCTACAACAAAAAAACCGTTTTTCTTGGTTCAAAGTAAAAAAATTAGGCAGGATAGTTTTGAGATTTTAGGAAGCTTGCACACAGCGTTAAGATCTCGTTTGCACAGGTAGCTAAGTGAGTCTCATGCTTACTGAAGGTAGTGAGTATACAACTAGGTAACATTTCTAAACCAGAATATTTTGGGAAGGAAGTTCAAAATGGCTACCAGGGGACCTATCGGACGTGTTCAACTACTCAGACGCTGTCCGATAGGTATTGAATGATATTGTAAAAATCTTGCACAACCCGTCTCAGTCTTAACAACGAAACGGCTGCACTGGATTTTTACGTTCAAAGCCGATCTTGTTAACTATAGTGTGTAGATTATGTTGCCGTAATTATCGCTTATTATGCGTTGTTGTTTCGATTAAATTCACATTCGTTCGTCACCTAATTGTAGCAACGATCTTTATGAGATGTTTTCTCTTACTTTAGGTCACATTTGCAGCTGTCAGAAAGGTCCCGACCCTATGGACGAAAGGTGATCATGGGTGGGGACCAGAGATGGGCACAATTTCGTTAATCGTTAATAACGAAGCCAACTTTTTTGTTAGCTAGTTAATTTGTTAAATTTCTTTTTGAAATTAACGGACTATATTGACTTCTGTTAGTGCTTGATAACTTCCGTTAAATTTTTGCACACGCTTATTTCTCATATTGTTGGTTAAGTTTGACATCGATAAACTAGCAAAATACGACCAGTGAGGTCAAAAAGCGAGATAAAAACAACAAAACATTCCTTGTGAGCAGAAAAATTGCCTAATTGTTTACGTAAACATTGCTATTACACAGTTTCAAGCTTTTTTTTTAAGAAGAATTGCCGTTTTATGTCAAAATTAACGGTTTAATAAATTTAATTAACTTCCGTTAATTGGAGCTGAATTTAACGAATTAACGTTAATGGAGGTACATAACCGTGTTAACGAAGTAGTAGTTAACGAAGCTACCGTTTTGCATTAACTTGCCCATTTATGGCGGGTACCGTTCGTACGTTTGAGTGACACTTTTCAATCGCAAAAAAAATTACCTGTAGCATTTCGAATCTTTCCGTTTGAGTGCGGGATAAGTTTACCACAAACCAAAGTCTAACTTAAACTAAAAAGCATTTAAGATTGTCAAACCAGTTGGACAAAATATAAAATTAAGTAAAATTTGTCCGATAGATTCCACACTTCCCCTACTTCTTTTTGGGCAACTACGGCCCGTGGGCCAAATCCGGCCCGCCGGTCCTTTTGTTCTAGCCCACCGGCGCTTACACAAACCTAAACTTCCACCGTGAATTGAGAGGAAGACCTTATCTTTCCTTGAGAAGTCATGGATACCAGTGATTTTCAAAAAAATTAGCCTCAACGGTGCAAAATTGGAATAAAAAACGAGGTGAAATTCTTTTATTTTGGAGATCACATTCGTACGTGGACTGTGATTCGTACGTGAACATTCGTACGTGGACTGTGATCTCCGAAAAAAAAAGGTCTTCACCTTGTTTTTCAATCAGCGTGCGGCCCGCGGCGTCAACAGTTTTTTAAAATCTGGCCCTTTGGGTGAAAAGCTTGCCCACCCCTGGTCTAGATATTAGTTAGCACATGGTTGCTACATCAGCAAGAGGGAAACGAAACAACCTCAGGAAAAAAGCTGAAATTTTAAAAAGTAATTACCGTAACACTTTAATGGCCATTAAACAACACCAGGAAGGCACTACAGAATCATGCAAAACCAAAGAGCAAATTGTTGAAATGGACATAAAACTTAGATTCATAAAAACAGCCAGATGTCATTAAGCTGTCTAGATGATATCTGACAACGTTGAATATGTAGTAGGCCTAGCATTTTATTTTATTTAACGACCAGAAAAAGACCAGAAAGTAAGGAACAAAGACAATGGCCGAAAAACAGGTTACAGCGACAAAACGATATAGCCTACGTTGAAACGTGCAGGAATTAAAAAATGAACACAACTTTTAAAAAAATGCACGGTCGCTGCACCTCCAGAAAATGCACGGCCGCTGCACCTTAATGAAAAAAAGAGAATGTAGATTTGCGTAAAATAGAGTCAAAGTTATTGATGGGGCATTCAATTTGAGATACATTCAATTTGATTGGCAAGTAATTTGAAACATTAATCACGCTATGCCATGCGCTGATTCATTCTCATATTCTCTATGGTCTGCCTGTTTGGGCATGTACTTTCGATACTTACGTAAACAAATTAAGAAAATTACAAAATAGAGCTATAAGAATAATCATCTAGTCAAAAATCAAGGAAAAGATTACTCCCCAGTACGTTTACGGTGTTTACCTCGGCATCCTTAAACTTAATGACCTGCACAACTTTGAAATTGCTAAATTTATGTACCACTACGTGCATGACAAGTTGCCTTTGCAATTTAACCATTATTTTACGTATGCGCATGATCCGCATTCACATACAACACAATTTTTATTTTTTCATTTTGTATCAAGCGTTGCGCCTTTCTATTCAAACATAAACGCTCACTCTCTCGAGTCTCGACGTATAAAGCTTTAACGATAAAGCGTTTTTCTACAAATCGCAGTCAGAACTCTATCAAATACAAAGGAGCCACGATCTGGAAAGGAAATGGCATGGGCCGCTAAGAGAACCGCTAACGCGCCGTTAATCAGTCTTTTTACTGGTCCGCTAACGGCCCAGTTCTATTTGTGTTTTTTACTGGGCCGCTAACAAGCCGCAAACAATTTTTGAAATCCCTTAAGTTTGATTAATGTGATCAATGGCGATTCTACCACCCAAAAAGTGGGGGGGGGGGGCACTTTGGGGCCAAGATAGATTTAGATGGGGGCACTGAAAACTGTGTTTGAGAATAAAAGAGTAAGTTCAAAAAGATATGCAACCGAACTTAAAAAGTAAGCATATGGCATTATGACATAGGCATACTACAGTGTATAGACTGTATACATTCATTATTGACATTCACTGCAACATAAGATTGCAAAATGGTCAGAGAATTTGTTTCTGGAGCGGTAGACTTAAGGTCTTACTCCGAGATGTGTTAAATTGATTGCCTAGCCTAAAAATTAGTATTCACAGTTTTCCTGCTATACGTTCGACTTCGACATTAAAGGAATAGTAATATCGACAACAAGCCTTCAAGTTCGCTAGTTATAATACCCGTGGAAAAGGCACTTAACGTTATTCCTACATCTTTAAGTGCAAACAGTTAATAAATCCCTACATTCTATACAGGGCCGGTTTTAAGCCGATTTTATCAAATTGAGCCTCGCATTTTGAAGGGGCCCCGCGCTAGTAGGGTCTGTTGCTGTATTATGAGGTACAAAATAGAGGAAAGTGCCATAAGTTAAACCAGTGCTTAATATGGGCCATTTCTAGTGTCTCCTAAATTAGATAAAAAAAATCGGCAACTCGGTTGCTTCTAAAACCAATCATAAAAGTAAAGGAAAATTTTTCGCAGTTGTTTGATCGTGTGGGTTTGCTGTTTAGACGAAAATACTTGTAGATAGTTTGGGGGGGGGTTAATTTCAGTTGTAGCTTTTTAGCATCTGTTGAAGGAAACATGTCGGCAGCGTGGCCAAGTGGTTCAGAGCGTCGTTTTTACAATGGCCATGATTGCAAGGTTGATGGTTCAACTCTCATCCAAGCCTTATTGTTGCGTCCTTGGATAAGATGCTTCACGACAATTATCTCTGCTTGGAGGAATCTAACAAGCAGCAAATTGAAAAAGTCAGAAGCAAAATTCAAGCGGAAACCTCGGAGACAAGGGCAACTCCTAAGCGAGTCTGTATTCGTCCTATGCATAGCGCCTCGATCCGTCGCTTTCTCGTGACAGGAGGATAAAAATGAAGAAATTACATCAAATCATCAACATGCTCTCTACTGACAGCAATTGACACGTACGTTAAACTGTCGAATATAGCCTACTTCATTTCATGAAACCAAAAGCTTCGAAAAATCTTCAAGATTTATGGTAACAAAGTCGATAAGGCAGTATTAATCAGTTTTTATAATATGCAGTGGCGTTGGAAAAACTTAAAGTAAGGGGGGCTGAAATCTACACTACCAAACCAACGTCAACTTATTTTTGGGTTAGGAGCTTCTCTCCTCTAGACCCCCAGCTTTTTATCGCAGTATCAAACAACGCGCATTACAATTTACTTTAGCAGCAATGGAAGTCGCTTGAAGCAGGGGCTTATCCAGAAGTTTCCTCAGTGGGACGCCAAATCTTTGAGACTTGTTTAGACGCGATTTCTTTCGGCGTGTGGTAACAGGAAAGATACTTTGAGGTAAAATGAGGAGTAAATACGGATATAGGTGCGGGGGCATGTTTCCCCGACAATTTTTTCAAAATTTAAATGCTTCAATTACAATTTTGGTGCTTTTTGAACAACTTAAAGCAAATTTTTTGTTAAATTTCTTCACAAGTCTTGCTATGAACTATTGTTGAACTGCATGGGATTTAGTTAAAAACTTTGGAAAGAAGGGGTTCTGAAAAATATCTAGGTGGGGGGGCTTCAGCCCCTACCTTCAACGCCCTGGATAATACGGATCACCTATCGTTACCTATTTTGGGCCAACACGTAGTTACATTCTATAGACACTATGGCATAGTCTGGTTTTTCAGTCCGACAATCGCTTTATTTCAGGAATTGTAATGTTATGTAGTTAAAAGTAACTTCTATAATTGCGCAAGCATGGTTTTTACTAGCCTAGAGTGGAGAGCTACCGTTAGCCATTGCTGAAGATTCTGACATAGAAAATATTTTGAATGATTTAGCTAGTAAAAAAGCTAGAAAAGTCTTTTTCTGAATGAGTATAATGTATTGCGGCTATTACCTGATTTGCCTTTCTTGATAATATTAAAAGTAAAACGATAAAAGTATCCACTTCACCTTAATTTTTTTTTATAGCAAGTATTGAATGTCTATTCGTTGGTTTATATGTATGTTTTTTTATGAAATACCTACACCATACATTTTGCTATGAAGAGTAGGGGCCCCGCCATCAGATTTTTAATTGGGCCCCGCAGTTCCTAGCACCGGCACTGATTCTATACACCTCTCGAAAAAATATGTTCTCCGGAGTAAAAATATGTTCTCACCAGTGAAAATATGTTCTCCGTAAAAAGCTTGAACCCCACTCGGCTGGTGACAGTGTTAAGACCAGGGCCGGCGCAACCGTCTCCCGTGCCATCCGACCGGGGGGAGGGGGGCACGCGTTTCTGGGGTCTCACTTTCGTTACCTGAAGCCCTCTTTTTTGGTCTTCAATTCTGCGTGAAGATGAAAAGTAGGCCTAGCCTATTCTTTTCGGCATAAAAACTTTTACCAGTGGGACCTCGCGTTGAGTTCCAGGAGGGAGGGTAAGGGGCAACAATGGGCTAGCATTGGCACTCGATTAGATTTCAGTAGCGTCTTAGCTCACTCAGCCATCATGCTTCATGATAAACATACTGCAATTTTCGCTCTTTAATCAGTCGCCTAACAACCGCAGACTGAATATTGGTCTGGCCAGGGAGTCGAACCGTTTAAAATATCGCTCCGGTTCGGGTTCAAGAAATTTTGTTTTTAACGTTTCAGTTCCGGTTCAGGTTCAAGACTTTTCAAAAATTTGGATTCAGGTTCGGTTCGGGTTCAGTTGCACCAAAATTTAGAGGTTCGGGTTCGGTTCGGGTTCATCGAAACCAAATTTTTAAGGTTCAGGTTTACTAAATCCAAATTTTAAAGGTTCAGGTTCGGTTCGGGTTCACCGAAAAAAAGCGGTTTTTACCGGTTCACGGTTCAGGTTCGGATTCACTTCAAAATCTTTCATTTGGCCAAAAACTAAATTAGGGTTTGTATCATTAAAATAACGAAATGTAAATTGCATGCCCGAATCAATTAAAGTTAAATAAAATTGTAAAAAAAATTGTAAAAAAATAAAATAGTAAAAATAAAATTGTAAAAATAAATTTTGAAAAGCAGAAAGAATGTTGCAAAGGTTGGAATAGGTCAGTGCTTTATCGTTCTGATGATGTTGGTCGTCAGTACCAACGAAACGTCAACAAATAAAAAACCTGACTATAGATTTAGTTGAGGTTATCGCAAAGTTACCGGAAGAACGAGAAAAAACTCAAGTAAACAGAAAGAATGTTACGCATCGCAGCACATGTCTAGAGATTTTTAATAATATTTTTTAAGAATCAGCTCAGATTCAAACATTGTTACTAAACGATTTCTGTTCAGGTTTATGTCCACAAAATATTATAGGTTCGGGTTCGGTTTGGGTTCTCATGCATAAAATTTTAAAGGTTCGGGTTCGGTTCAGGTTCACAGATTTGAAATATTAGAGGTTCGGGTTCGGTTCAGGTTCAATGATCTCAGATTTAAACGGTTCACTGAAAAAAAGCGGTTTTTACCGGTTCGCGGTTCAGGTTCGGGTTCGGTTCGACACACTGGGTCAGGCAAGGAAGGTCGACTGTTTTATAACTAAATGGTTTTGTAATTTCAAAAGCGATGATAAAACAAGGCAGCACTGAGTTGCCTATAGAACCAGTCCACACTCAACCAACGTCTCCCGCACCAAACTCCACAGCCGTCAACCAAGTTTACCAAGCACTGGCTGCTGTTGCTTCTAATACAGCCGTCAACCAAGTTTACCAAGCACTGACTGTGAGGCGTTGTTATACCATTATTACGCCTACCAATGCTGCCACAGTGCACATTGCTGCCTTTCCTTTTTAGTGCTTGCTGATTAGGTTTCAACAAAAAAATTGAAAAAATACCGATACATGACTGATTAGGCTACAAGAAATTCGAAATGTCACTTTTATTTCGATTAGCCACTACCAAAGACACGATACGTAAGATTTTGATCTATTTAGTTCTTTATTCCTCATCACTAGGTCGATTCACGGTCAATAAAGTCAATTTTTTTTGGAAGTAGAAAATAACTTTAACAATGTGGAAACAAAATTTCACGGTCGTAGGATCAGTATTGATGAAGTTATAAAGTCAATAAATGTCAATTTTTTGTTTTTTAGGTCAATTTTTTTTATTAGGTCAATTTTTGCTTTCTTGCTTTTTTTGCGCGATTCTACTTTAAACTCAAAAAGAGATAACTCAGGTAATTGAGAGATGGAAGTTCGTAACTGTCGGTGGTACCAGGGAGGTGTATATGCTGTCGCCAGACTGTTATCGGTATTACAGTTTTACACATGCTTAATTTATTAATAAAATGTTTGATGAAATTTCATTGATTCGATTGTGAAGATCCGTTCAAACAGCTTTGCGAGATTGCAATTTTGGCAAAATTCGTGTATGATAAAATAAGCTTTTCGTCGTGTTTTCATTTGTTGCATATTTTTATCGCTACGTATCGGTAGTCAAAAACATTAGAAATGACAAGACAATGCATTAGTTGTTCGAACATGCTTTGATGTTGCAAAGATTGCAATACAGCGAATAGCGAAACACTTGAATACGACTCTGGATTCTGCGCAATTACGCAGAGCAGTTAAACTTTCTTATGGGGCGCCGTGTGTAAAGCTACGCAATATAAAATTTTGCATCATTTTTTCGGTTAAATTACGTGCAATATCATATATTGTTGCAATTTATGTATATTGCTGCAATATGTGTTAAATTGTTGCAATTATGTATATTGCTGCAATTTAAAAAACCTTTGAATCGGCTTTTAATTGCCATGGTGATATGCTAACTAAAACAGTCAGTGTTGCCCTTTCCCTTTTTCCATGAACTCATGTAGTGTACTGGCGTGAGGCGTTGTTGTACTGACTGTGCAGTGTGCGCTTAATGGTTTGGCTGAAACATTTAAGCTACTGGTTGAATGAATCATTAAAGCTACTACTGTTAAGCTACTGGTACCGGTATCCTTTGGAATACCAGCAGCTAGACTGGACTAGACTACCGGTATAGGGTAACAACTAGTATCAGCTCCCAGGTCCAGTTGGGTAAGGTTAGAATTAGGTTCAGTTAGGGTTAAATTTAGTTAGGGTTCGTTCAATTACAAAATATCGGTAGACTAGTTTGACATTTTTAATTTTACAGTTTACCGTATGTAACTGGTGTATCGGTGTGCTGATCTGCTGATGTCAGGATGTAGCCTACCTGCTTTCTGTGGACAGATCACAGAAGTTACTGTACTCTGACATGTTTCAGCCATACAGCATAAGCGCACACTGCACAGTCAGTACAACAGCGCCTCACGCCAGTACACTACACGAGTTCATGGAAAAAGGGAAAGGGTAACACTGACTGTTTTAGTTAGCATATCACCATGGCAATTAAAAGCCGATTCAAAGATTTTTTTGCAATATACATAAATTGCAACAATTTACACAAATTGCAGCAATATACATAAATTGCAACAATTTAACACATATTGCAGCAATATACATAATTTGCAACAATACATGATATTGCACGTAATTTAACCGAAAAAATGATGCAAAATTTTATATTGCGTAGCTTTACACACGGCGCCCCATACTTTCTGCCGGAAAACGTGCGGCATTATATGTGCGTACATTATAATCTAAGCACTAACTGAAGGGACTTTGGTGGTTTTTTTCTTATCGACTGGTTCTTACATTTCATTGTTTCGTTAGGTCAATAAAGTAAATTTTTTGATAAAATAGAATCAATTTTTTGAGAATTTTAGATCATTAAAAAATCGCCCTACTCATCACCCATTACTAACAGCTTCTTCAATATGCACTGGCTGCTTTATGACTTTATGACTTAACCGCTTGTGCAAGCGATTTTAAGGTTTAGACGGAAATGTGTGATGCAATAAAAGCACTGGTTTACTGAAAAGCAAAGACGAAGACCGAAGCAAACTATGCAACATGCAAGTTTCACATAGCTAGCCTAGTAAACTGAGAAGCAAAGACTACGAATGCCCTACTCTGAGGTTGGGCCAGTGGCGGATTAAGCGGGGGAGGGGGCGGAGCGGGCTGAAGCCCGGGGCCCCACAACATTTAGAGGCCCCACAAACTTACATTTTTCTAAAAAATTTTTTTGACAAAAAATTTTTTCAATTTTTAAATAAGGTCTTCACCTGCAGAATGTACCAAAGTTTTTAAAATTTTGGCGCTGAGGGTTTGGGGCCTTGGGGGTAAATGTGATATGTAGTTAGTTAACTCAATATCAATATTTATAAGCAAAAATCTTCTTAAAGTACGAATCGCAGTTGTTATCAGCTAACGTTATTGCTTTGTAGGTCGCGCGGACAACAATTTTTTTCAAAGAAAAGTTTATCCGCTTTTTGCCGATTCAAACATCACATTAAAGAATAAGATAAATGTTAATTCAGGTAGTAATGCAACAAACGATGATACTTATTTGCCACTTGCCAGCAAAAGTGCCAGACCACAGTTGAGGTTATACTAGCAGAAAATGTTTAATGTCATTGAAGAATCTAGCGTTAAAAATTATTGCACCAGCGTACAACGGTAGGCAAGCTACAACATCTAGGCTTAAAAACTTTACACTCTAGAACAGACGTGGGCAAACTAAGGTCCGCGCGCCAGATCCGGCCCGCCGGTTCTTTTATTCTGGTCCGCCGGCACTTACACAAACTTAAGCTTCCACCGTGAATTGAGCGGAAGATCTTTTTTTTCCTGAGATCATGTATAGCAGTGATTATCACCAAAATCAGCCTCAACGGTGCAAAGTTCGAATAAAAAACGAGGTGAAAACCTTTCATGTTGGAGGTCACATTCGCACGTGGACCGTGATTTCTAAAAAAAAGTCTTCACCTTGTTTTCCAATCAGCGTGCGGCCCGCGGCTTCAACAGTTTTTTCAAATCTGGCCCTTCGTGTAAAGAGCTTGCCCACCGCCGCTCTAGGATAAGTGGTAGTTCCAGCTTTAATGTGAAAAAATAAAATTTATTGCAGAGAGCAGTAGCATAGTATAGTAGCATAGTATAGTTTGGTTTTTATAAATAAGACATAGCTATATTTCAAAACAGGATAAAAACAGCGACGGCGCTAGCTTCACGCTAGTGATAGGAGAAAACAGCGGCACTGACGCTAGCGAATTACTAGCATAACGAGTAGCGACGCTAGTGCCCAGCTCTGCCTATACATTAATAATATGAGTAATGACTGTTTTCAGTTGTTCAGTCGCATTATTTCTTGATTGTTTTGAGTAAAAGATAAAAGCCATCTAGGCTTCTGCATTTCCATTGAATCGATTTATCGAATCTTTGTTTATTATAAACGACTATTAGAAATAAAAACTTTTTTTGAATGGATTTTCTATTTCCATTTACGAGAAAGCGAGTTGTATCACTATATGTTAGATTAGATATCCTCACTCGCTTGGGAGTGAACTTTTCTGAGGTTTCTCTTCTTGTCCTTTGTTCAATTTGCTGCTTGTTCAAGCCACCAAGCAGCGACAAATATCGTGAAGTACCTTATCCAAGAACACAACAACATGTTGAGGGTAGGAGTTGAACCGTGACCTTTCGATTCATAATGGTCGCCATAAAAATGGCGCTCCAGACCGTTCGGTCACGCTGCCGACGCAACTGAGAACGATTGTAAAATTATTCGATTTTTTTTTTGGTTCTTTCATTGTTTAAGTATCGTACTTGTAAAAACGATTGTAAAATTTAAAAAAAGGAAAATATAAACGTATTAAACCGATTGGGTAAATCGATGTAATGAAAATGCACCAATTGTTTTTAACAAAGAATAATATATTGATCTTACTTAGTGCGACTCAAAGGCAGTAATTGAGCGTGCTGAACAAAGCACAAGAAGTCCATACTTGGTCTTTTTACGCTACTGATCAATATTGGTATTGTTTTGTTTTTTTGAGGCTGTTCTTTCGGTTTATTGTTCTTTTCATTTTATATCGTATAAGCTTTCAGTAAACTTGAGAAAGAGGGCCCCATTATTAAATTAGCCAGGGCCCCACGTAGGCCTACCGTTAATCCACCCTGGGTTGGGCTATCGATTAGTAGGGGAAAGTCGGGTTATATGGGACGCTTAAGCTCTCAGGAAAATTGGCTTGTTGTAAAGCGTCAACTATTTGCTGCGATGATGCGCCCTACCACCCACATTATACATAATAAAAGCGACGATCCCAACTTCAGTACTTTAGTCACAAGAAAAGGTTTTGTGCGGCCCATATCCCCCGATAAATTTTCGCTGAGACGGGTGATAAGGACCACCCATATGGGTGCTATGATATGGGTATATTAAATGTTGGTTTGCCACCCAGGGGCAGTTTTCCAACTTGAGAATTTGATAAGCGGCGACTTAGAGTTGTCCATGGTACTTTAAATTGTTCGGCTGATGCTTTTCTCAATGAATTTCCGTTTTGAACATTATCAATTGCCTTACATAGGAACTCTTCACTCCAATTGCTCCGAATGTTCTTTGATGTGTACCTGGGCATCTGCAAAGTGGTATGATCCTGCTACAAAGTAGCCTACCCACGCAATGTAATAATTTGATCGGGTGATATGGACAGCCGGTCCATATCACCCAAGCATAGGTGGTCCGTATCACTCCACGCACATGGCCTTCAACATTTTTTCAGTAATTTTTTTATGAAAAGCTGAAGAAACCTGAACCTACAACAAAAGTATGCCTACAGAATGTAAACTAAACTAATAACGACAACTTAACGTTTAGTCAATTGCTTTGGTCCAAACAGTTAGATAAATAATGCTATTTTTTATAAGAAAAAGCTGAAGAACAAAAAAACTGCTGTCAGCGCAAATCGCACGTACTTTCACTGTGCGCCATGTTGAAAAACAGCCATTAGGCAACCTATGACTTTCCCACGCAATGAACGATTTTATTTAATTCTTGTAATGGAAGTTATGAAGTGGTCCATATCACCCTGGTGGTTCATATCACCCAACTTTACCCTATATTTTCATACCCTGTCATAGACTACATGAGCTTGTTAAACTGGGGGGGGGGCAACCTGGGGGTCAAGCAAAAATCTGGGGGGGCATTGCCCTCTCTGGTCCCCTCGTAGAATCGCTACCGAATGTGATTAAAGGTTCATAAAAAAAATGGGCTTTGAGCGGGCTGGGCTTTAACTTTGGTGTAAGTTGCCGGGTCGGTTACAGTTACTGGGCTAGAGCTTCCGGGCCGTGGGTGGTCTGGGCCTCAAAAAAATCAGCCCGAGCCATTTCTAATCTGGAACTCCATTCCCAATCATTTGAAATTATTAACGTATCATAAATTCCTACGGGAATAAAAATTTTTTTTTCAATAAGTATATCTAGGCATACTCTAACTCTGAAGTCTGAACTCTACCCAGTGTACATTCTTTCTTTTTGTTTTTTGTCTGTTTTTGTATAATAAAGGGGTTGTTGCTCGACTCGAAGATTAATTGGTCCCTTCGCAGCTGTCTAATGCTGTGTCAATGTGATTCATTTGCGGTGCTATTTTCTTTTATTGGCTGTTTTTTATCCGCTGCATCGAAAATAAATTTCCTGATCCTGATAAATTTTTAATTAATAAATAGGTTTTTGCAATTTTTTGGTAATGGATTATTAACGGATTTGGATTTTAAGCCAATTGATCGAATTACGGATTCGATCGCTGATAATGGTGGATAATGGTTAGTATCTCAAAATGGAAACCGTCATTAATTTCCTTTTCTGCTTTGTGGTTTCCTTGCATAGACTACTTGCCTACATGACTGTTGGCTTCCTGCGCCTGCAAACACAGCGACACTTTTCTTTCTTTCGTTTGAGATGCAATAACAAACACAATGACAGTGACTGAGACTTAATCAGTTTGTTTTATCATAAAAATAATAATGATAAATGAAATACGATGATATACTAGGAAGCACTAGCAGATTAGTGCTTTTTATTGTAAATTTGCTTCATTATATGTTACCAATATATCTGTTACTGGTAGGCTATATAGATATTGGCGCAACAATATAGCCTAGCTACCGGAAATAACATGCTGGTAATGCTCAGTCAATGTGATTGCACCTTGCTTTATAGGGGCATTGGTCCTACTAGGTCTACCGGTACATATATCAGTATCACCTAGCGTAGTGTGATGATGATGCCATATCAGAATGAGGATTGCAGAGATTGGCAAACTAGTTTAGGTTTACTTGTGCAGAGTGTAATGTACTGTGTGTGGTACATTACTGGTATCATTAGCCTAGCATTAGCCTGGGCCCTAGACTACTAAACACCACAGCGGACTGAAATCTTTGCGATGGTTAGTAGATCAATTTAAGGTCCTTTGTTGTTCTTTGCGGTGTTTAGCAAATCAATTTGAGGTCCTTTGTCGTCCTTTGCAGTGTTTTGTAGGACCGGGGTAGGCCTAGCCTATCTGCAATAGACTAGACTAGGCCAATAAAGCTTTTAAATTGCATCTGCAACGCTGTACTGTGATGGTAGCCTACAGTCTTTCAGTCAATATATACCATAGGTGCCATACTTTACATTGCAGATATGGAAGTAGAATATCATTATCAGATTATTAGTCTCCTGACTCTCCAGTCTACTCAGCACTAGTCTACAGTGTAGCAAGTAGAGTGCAGTGCTGATTAACTGATACAGCTGTAGAGTGGTGACACTGTTAAGCGCTGTTTGTAGCGAAAATTGAGTGAGCGTTTCCTTTCCCTCTTTTATTGAAAAGCGTCGTTACGATTAATGCCCCGTCACTTGAAAGTGACAAAGAAAATTTAAACATGCGGTTGCATGTCAGCACGTGTACCATAACGACACAATGTTTCGCTGTTTGCTAACTTGTCATTTTGGGCTACGGATAAAAAACTGTTAGATAGCTTGGCAAAATAATGAACAAAAAAGAGCATGTTAATTATTTTACAGTTTATATATTCAGATACTTGGTTTATTCATTATTTTAATGAGATATCATCGCTTTTTAAACGTAAAATATAATTTTTAGTCAACAAAAATTATCCGTGAAATAGTGCGGCATTAAAATTAGAGTTGACTGTGCATTTTTTCTGCAAATAATACAATTTGTCTTACTTTATTGCGTCTCGCCAATTTTCGCAATAAACAGCGCTTTACTGTTTCAGGAAATCCTGAATTCGGGGGCCGGTCAACAAAGTCAGCGATACCACCAGTGCATACTGGTGGTCTAGTTGTGGCATTTAGTTGTAAGGGTAAGCTATTGTCAAATCCACATTTGATTAAACTATAACTAGCTTGTCTGCATTTTTTGTCAAGACTGCCTAGCTTTATTAAGGTGCCATTGTGTCACAAAGATTTATGAGGCGATCAATATCATTAAGTCCTATTAGGACTGAAAGTGGTGCCAATCTTCGTACTGCAAACTGGACAAGGTTAAAGTTCAGAAACCCTAACCAACAACAGCACCGAAATTATAACAACTATGGCAATCAACACCACCATAACAGAGGATACCATAATCAAAGGTACTGCTAGATTTACTGTTTGTATGGGTATGTGAATATGCTGTAGAGTACAGTAGTTCTCTATGATGTATTGGGTAAATTTTGGAAAAGGCAGTGTCTTGAGCACCAGCCCAGTTTTCATAATCAAAACACTGCTTATCCGGCATTCCTTTTAATTCTTATAATGATCGTCTTTGCAAACTTGGCATCAAGTCTCTCGAATATCGCAGAATCGAGTTCAACCTCATACTTATGTTCATAATCTGTCATAACCTTTGTGATTTGCAATTTTCCAACTATTTTGGGTATCGTCACTGCAAGCATAATTTGCGTCAACATGAATTCACTTTGCAAACCATTCATAATGCTAAACAGGATTGGTTTAGACACTTCTTCTTCAACAGCATTGTCTCTGTATTGAATTGTCTCTCAAATGATCTGGTATCTGCTTTGGTTGCCGGTAACTTCGCCACACTTTCATACATCGAAAATTTACATTGCCTACACCGAAACAAGACTGTAAATTCCCAGTTGCTGTAAAAATTTTATCGGGCACATGGTAATTTCGCCACATAATCGAAACGTAGGGTACGATGTGGGGAGAGGTGTGGGAGAGTGCATGGAGTGAATAAGGAAGTGTGTTGGGGTGTGGGGGGAGATCAGGGGAGCTGTGGGAAGAAATATGGGGGGTGTGGGGGAGATGTAGGGAAATGTGTTGGGGTGTGGGGGGAGGTAAGGAAAGATGTGTGGGGAGGGTGTGGGAGAGTGTGTGGGGTGAGTGGGGAAGTGTGTAGGCGTGTGGGGAAAGGATGTGGGGAGGGGAATGGGGGAGATGTAGGAAAATGTATTGAGGTATGGGGCCCCAACACACTTTTAATTCCCCACATCTCCCTACCCTCACCTTTCCCTGCATTTCCCCTTACCTCCCCCACACCCCATCACACTTTCCTACACCTCCTCTCATTCTTCTTCCCACATCTCCCCTTCCTCCCCCCACACCCCAACACATTTTCCTTCTATCCCTACATCACCCTTCACTTTCTCAAAGTGTGGCGAAGTTACCATGTGACAAAGTTTCTGTGGCGAAGTTACTGACAACCTCTGCTTCAGGTCTTTCTTTGTTTAAATTGCATCTTCATAAGTTTGATTTACATACTGTTGCTTCTCTTGTATTTTAATGTATGTTTAATTTTCCTCACTTGTAAGTGTGATTGAATGTGAATTCTCTCACCATTGTGTTGTATTCAAATAATAATAAAGCTTGTTTGTTTCTATAATGATGTCGCTATCATGTAGGACTGTTTTTTCCACGCTGCACAGTGCAGCGAAATGCTTGTTTGTTTTGATAAAAAGCTGCTGGTGCTGTAGACACTTCTTTCACAGCTTCAGAAAAACTTATTTTTACGACAGGTTTAAATAAGGAAGCTTCTATTTCACTGCAAATTTCTGGTTACCGAAGTTGGAAAATTGCGATTGCGGAACCAGAAACGTTCCCTACAGTTCTCTTACTGTGAGAATCGCACTACGAAAACTGTAGAACTATTACGCAACTAAGATTTTCAAACTTTGCTAACCGGAATTTCTGGTGAAATAAACACTTGTTTTTAAACAATCTGGTATATACCAGTAATCACTGCTACCACTAAAATTTTGGCAAGTGCAAACTTATCCGAATTTAGATTGATAATATAATTACCCCTAATTTTGTAAGCTTTAAAGAAGGTTTGATTCATCTGCACTGAATTTGAATGTGCACTGTGCAGAATATCATACTTTCATTTCATTGAAAATTTTTAAGGTATTTGATATAGAGTCTATTTTGCCGCTATTGTTTTGCTGGCAGTAGATCCTAATTGGCTAATTTACTCAATACCAGTCATGCATATGGACGCAAGCCAATCAGGGTCCCGGTCTAATCGTCAACTGCAAAATAGATACTGCAAAATTAAATGATTCAAATTTGGCCAAAAATTTAAGATGGCCCAAAGTTTCTCGCTTTTCTTACATTTTGCACTCTAAAGGGAACAGTCCTTTTAATGGTGAAAGTATTATAAAGGCCTATGCATGTATTGTGAAATTATAATTATTGGTAGGCCTACCTGATAAAAATTAAAATAATAATAATCCAATCAGTGAAGTATTTTTTTAGGTAGTGTCAATTTTGCCATTGACAGCAAAATACTGATTGTCTAATTTTCTCAAAACTGGCTGTGCATATAGACGCAAGCCAATCATGCGCATATGTGCGTATATTTTTTAGCCAATCAGTATTTTGTCGTTAACGACAAAATAGACTCTGCCATTTTTTATGTTTCATAACCACCAGCTCTTCTGCTGGTTTTGATTAAAATACACGTTGTGGAGAGAATTCTTGAATGCATCTACACCAGAAGCTGAAATTTTTCTTTCAGGTATCAAAATAGAGGTCGAGGCTACTATCGCAATCAAAATTTTACCACTACTAGATACATACCTAAACGAAGATACAGTTCAAACAGACGAGATGGTTCAAGATCAAGGTAAGCTGTATTACTGTTCAATTGCTTAAATTGCCTAACTTTTTAGGCATAGGTTTGGTATTTTATGATTTCCAATTGACTTCCAACTGTCAAGTGAAGATTATTTGTAGAGCTCGACCGATATGAATTTTTTTAGCCGATATCGATATATTTAAAGGTGGATAACCGATATCTGATGACTTCGCTTATGTTTTGATAAAATTTGTTTTTTGACCTTTAACCTGTTGACTGCCACTTCCAAAAGCTGTTAGACACAAGTTCACATTGAGATCTACCATCCCTGAAAATTTCAAGTCTCTGGCTTCAGCAGTTCCAAAGCCTTAGACTGCACAATATTGGCAAGTTTTATATATTTTTTGACCTTTAACCCCAAGTCACGTGACATAACACGTTTATAGTTGGTACAATGCAAGAACCTGTTAAGATACACCAATCCTGTAAATTTCAAGTTCCCATCTGTTTTTAATCAATAGTTATAACTCAAACAACATATATATTTTCTGATTTGCTCTTTGACCCCAAGTGACGTCACGTGCAGATATTCACTTGGAATATTTTTTTACCCTTATCGAAATGCATTGCGTGTATATACTTGATAAATTTGAAGGTTCTACCTGTTTTCATTCACAAGTTATTGGCGTTTGGAAAGATTTCTTTTCAAATTTTTTAATTGACCTTTAACCTGTTGACAGCCACCCCCCGAAATTTGTTAGATAGAAGTTCACATTAAGGTCTATCATCCCTGGAAATTTGAAGTCTCTAGCATCAGCGGTTCAAAAGCCATAGGCTGCACAAAAAAACTTAAGATTTGTTTATTCGACCTTCGGTTTATTTTTTTACTTTGTCACGCTCTGGTGCATCTGGGGAAGCGTGAAGGGATAATAAAATAAACTAAGGAGACAAATGTTACGGTCACGTAACCTTAGCCTCTGCCTAAATTGTTTGCCAAGTTCAAAGAATTGAAACCTTATTAATGTGCACGAATGCATTGAACATGCACTGACACCAGTGTTTGATTGGACTCGAGCCCAGATTTTGAGGACTCGGACTCATGGTTGTTACTTTGGACTGGGACTCTAGTCATTTCTGTGTCGTTTTTTTCTTGTCTGAATTTTTTGCCCAATGTCCGAAATATCTGAAGCCATTTCGAAAAAATTTTGCTTATAGCGCAACAACACGCTTGCGGAGGCTCCATCTCCATGCCCATTAAAATAAAATTTTACGAGGTCCTTTTAGCAACTAAACCGTTGCCACTGCAACGTCTGATGAATTTTTTGCGTACTTATTGAAACATTCTCGCTTGTCAGCAAGGAGAAATCGTTCATGCATTGTACCATATTTCGGAATTATGTGCAGTCGCTTAGAACGATTGTGGCTACTGCGATATTGCGCACTGGCTTCGTGATTTGGACTCCCTCGAGACCGTAATGACAACTTGAAACAATTTGTTGCTTTAAGATATTTTGAGTGAAGTTGTGAAGTATTGAGCTGCAATAGGATTTTGAAAGATGAGGGTAATTATTGCGTCTTCGGAAGAAAATAATTAAAAAAAGATCATTTTCGTACGAAATCGGTTCCGTCCAGGGGCTCACCCAGCAAATTTCAACGGGGGGGTTCTAAAAAAAAATTCGATCCCGCACTCAGGAGCAGATCCAAAAAATTTTGGTGAAGGGGATGAAATTTTGAATTAGGTTGAGTGTTAAATAAATACAAAGACGTTAAACCCCAAAAAGTCTTAAAAATTCCTTTGAGAATGTTTTCATGTCTGCGAGGTATTCAAGAAATTTTTTCAGAGAGCGGCACCCCAATTTGCCATATTTTTAAGCGTGTTTTTTTTTGGGCAGAATTATTTTGAGGCATATTGAGAATGAAAAAGGCTCATGCTCCCCCTGAAATTTTTTTTTGTCTTTTACCCCTACACCACCAGCTGATTTGGCTACAGTATGATGCGAGGCAAATTCTGTCACAGCTGTTTTGAAATAACAGCACGTACTGCACCTGCACAGTTTGGACACTTCACTTTAAAAACAAGAGTTTGGTTTCAAAAGGGGGGGTCGACCCCCTCAGGTGCGCCACTGGTTCCGTCAATCGAGGTGACAATACGAATTCAGCGTGAAACGAGAAGAACAGTCAAGGAAAAAAACTAAACGTGATTAAAGTTTCGTTTTCAAAATTAGTCTCGTGTTTTTGCGAAATGCAGTAATTATATGTTAACATTTGATGTAGTAAACTTGCTAAATCATTTATTCAAAAATCTTGCCGAAAAAATTTTTAAATGTCCGAAATTTTTTGAGCAAGTTCGGACATTTGTCCGAAATTTTACAGCAAAAAAATAAACTCAGCTATCAGATAGAATAATAAATTGAATTTGTTTTTCATTGTGGTGGTGCTGCATGTTCTGCTTTTAACAAGTTTTTCAAATTTAGATCAAGATCTTACTCACGATCACCGTCACGTGATCGTTCTCAGTCAAGAAGCAGAGATTCACGGTCACGCTCGCGATCATTGTCAAAACATTCTCCTTCCCATGACAGAGAATTGTCCCAATCCTATTCACCTGAACCGAAAAATACCAGGGAGCGATTAACCTCAAACAAAAGTGCTGTAAAAACGGAGGCTGCGTCATATTACAGGTAACTGTTGGCTTGTCCACTTTTTTTGCAAACTTGCATCATAATTTTTCATGTGACAATACTGTTCTTAATTGAGATGTTGACAGTAACTGCCGATTGCGATACAAAAAGCTTGCCAAGTGTCCACTGGTCTGGTGATAAGCAAGTGTTGTCTATTTCTTGTGTGTGTTTGAGCTGTGATAGTGATTTTCTTTGACTATGGCTATAATTGTGATTTCATATAATTTTTCTTGTTGCTATTATTTTATGATCTTCCTCCCAGCAGTGCTCAGTCTCAAAAAAATGAAATTGAATTTCCTGAAAAAGTTGCAACTGATTTGAATCGATGGGGTTCACCCGGTGGATATTCTTCAACTTTTCAGAGTTCAGCAAACAAGGTTTTTTGTTTTGTTTTTTGTTTGATTTACTGCTGTTAGGTAGTAAAATGCTTTAAAATTTATGTTCTCATCCACTAAAACAAACTGATAGTTTTTCTGTGCTTGCTCTTGTATAAATAACTCTTGAAAAAAGTGGAATCTTCAGCATTAGTAGTAGTTTTATTTTGTAATTTCTGAGAAAAAACCTTCTACTTATGAATAACTAAAAAAATATAAACAATTTTTCGAGTTGACATAAGACTACAAATTGAAAAAGTGGTAGTTTGACTCGACTTGTTTAGCTTTCTTAAACTTTAAGCAAACGTTAAAATGTAGATAAGTGTAAAAGCATTTCATTTTGCAATAATGTGCATTAGCAATGGTTACAAAACTCTGAAGATTTGTTGAAAATTTTAGAAAATGCAAGAACAGTTGGATAAAAATGCTGATGCTGAAGAAATGCAAGAAAAATTGAAAAAAACAGCTTTGGAATCGATTGCTCGGCATGAAAAATCATTGCATAAAATCAAGCTTGAACAATCTAAGAAATTAGATTCTGATAGTGGCCAATCAGAAGACGAGTATGAAGTACTTACTCAGAAGAAAAAGAAGAAAGGAAAAAAGAAAAAACTTAAAGTGACAAAAGTTCCCAAAAAGAAACCGAAAGCACAAAAAGTAAAAGTTGTGCAGGTGTCCGAAAGTGATTCATCGAATTCTGAAAGGTGTGAAATTCGTTGCAAAGTTTTATAGTGAAGTTAGCTCAGCTATTGACGTTGCTATCGGTGCGGTAGAGTCTGGGATTCGAATCCCGGGGCTGTCACATCGGACACTGTGTCGCCGACGGCTCACCACCGAGGCTACGATTTTTCGGAGCCGTGTTGCCCAATGCCCATGCGTTTAGCCGCGAAGATGGGCCCCGCCACTCGTTACACGCTTCGGCGTAGTAACGCGAGTACATCGAACATTTGATTTTTTTGAAAAAACAGTGCACTGCGGTAAGCTTAGTGGTAACTACATCGCTATCAAGTGCAAGAGGTTTTAAGTTCGATTCCCAGACTGGATAAATCGGACACGATATCGCCAATGCCGCGACGTTTCTTCGAAGTTCGAAGCTGTGACGCCCGAATGCTAAGCCTCGGAGATGAGCCCTGCCACTTTAACAGACTTTGGCGTATTACCGTAACTTCGCAAATTGTATAGCGAAGATTTGATTTTTTAACACTGCGGTATTTAATAAATTTCAGTTCCGATGAAAAGTCATCAGATGTAGATTCCTCCAGTTCAGGTACTCCTCCTCCTCCCAAAAAATCAAAATCGTCAAAGAAAAAAAAGGCTAACAAGGATGATGGGTAAGAAAAACAAAAAAAAAAAAAAACGTTTGTAATCTTTTTGCTTACCACCTAACTATTTTAAATGGCATTATGTTTGCTGACTGGGAAATCAATATTCACAAAGCCAACTACTTTTTATGTTGGTATAAACTGGGTGTCTCTATTTATGGAATAGTATGGCGTAGTAAATGTGCATAGTACTCCAAATGTGCTGAATCCCGTATAGGTCATATGCCCCAGAGCTTCAAACGACCCTTTCGTCCCAACCGTCCTAAGGCCCGTTTGTCCCAGAGACCAAAACATGCTGAGACCCAGATCTCCTATTGTCCCAAATGCCCTGAGGCCCATTGGTCCTAGAGCCCCATTTATGCATAGGATATGCCCCAGTGTCTTAAATTAACATCCTATTCTTAGGGCCCATTTATTGCTTCAACCGTCCTGTCCTGAGGAGTGAGGTCCTTTTGCCCTAAATTAGCCTGACGCACATTTACCCTGAGGGCCATTCACCCGAAATTTAACTCTTTATATGGGCCCCTTTACTCTAGTGCACGCCCCAAACGTTCTATCGCCCAGTTCTGCCATACTATACCACAGTGCCGTACTTACTATTCCATACTGTGTCATACTATGCCATACTATTCCATGATTAGAGTATTTATGAAATAGTAGGGCATACTATTCCATAATTAGAGAAACCGATATAAACTGCGTTTTATTGATTACTTAACAGATCTTTAAAGCTTCTAATCAGTTTTTTCTTTGATAAGCAAATATTTGGTGCATTTCATTTTTTTTTTTTTTTCAGAGCTAATGTCAAAACGCCAGTTCAACAACAACCTGCCTTTTTCCCTTTTCCGCAAGGCGCTGTAACTCAAGGTGCAGCATCTCAGCCAGGTGACTTTTAACCTAAAAATCAAAACCCTTTGCAATGAATTCTGATCCCTTGACTATGTATGTAAATTTTTTAGTGATGATGATGGCTCCCAACATGGCTTCTGGTGATATGAAGTTTATTAATCCCTATGGCCAGCCTGTAAACATGATTAAGTTTGAAATGCCAGGACCAGATGGGAAGATGATGCAATTCATGCAGATACCATCAATGCCCCAAGGAGCGATGCAACCAGTCGTGATGGCTCAACCAGTTGGAGGTTAGTTGGAGTGTTTATTTTGCAGCACGCATTTTAGTAAACGATTATGTAGCTGTTGTTGTCAAGTTGCAGCGTGAGCAAATGTAAATTGGGTATAAATGAATGAATTTTGATTTGCTGTAGTTGCGCAGTTAATGAAGTGTTTGTGTAGTAACGTATTATCAACAATTGCAAAATCTTCTTACCATAATTCCTGTAAATTGCAATGTAATAATAATGAAACAGGAAATAGGCAGGATCGCGTGGTATTGTTGTAACTAAATTACTGCATTTTACCTAGCATTACTAAGGTACTACTGCGTTACCACCTTTGCAATGCTGACGAAGTTGGTGTTAGGAAACGACCAAATGGTTTACAACATAAAAACGAAATTTAACACGCTGTAGGTTCATGTATTGTTTTTTACAAGTTCGCTTTTGCTTCAATAAGCAAACACACCATCATTGTTTTGAATTTGTTTTTGGTAAGTTTGAAAGGAAGTGTAATTGGACGTTGCCTTTGGGCGGTTTGGGCACTACTGTTTGAAAAATTGTTTTTGCATAAGTATTTGGCTTTTGCCAAGCTGATTATTGGCATGTCGCAGAGTATAATACCTAATAATCAAGTCATTCGTTCTTTGCTATGTAAGTCCATTGACTGAACTCAACAGAAGTTGAAACTGTATTTTGTTACGAAGCACACCCTGTTATCCCATACTCCAGGTGATGTCATTGGATCTGTCTAGCTTTTTTCTGGGACAGGGACGTGGAGTAAGTCTCCACGTAGATCCAATGTGCAATTTACCTTCCTAAGTATGTGACTTTAAATGGAGAAGCGTCAAAAAATATTCTTTGTGTAGATCAAAACAGGTTGGTTGGATGAGATAGAGATGAGACACGCTAACGAGTATTGCAAGTGCTGAACACGTCGTGAAATCAGTTTTGGCTTCGTTCCTACAGTAGCCTACACTTGTAGCATATCGTGCCT
This sequence comes from Trididemnum miniatum, assembly GCA_964006365.1. Classification (NCBI taxonomy): domain Eukaryota; kingdom Metazoa; phylum Chordata; class Ascidiacea; order Aplousobranchia; family Didemnidae; genus Trididemnum; species Trididemnum miniatum. Next base: position 12,983,865 of record OZ023234.1, on the reverse strand, counting down.
TGCCTACCAAGTAATGGTTTTATTTCAGCTATGCCGCAACAAGTTCAGCAAGTTTCTAAGTCGGTTCCTCAGCCTGTTCCTCAACCTGTAGCTGCACCAGCCAAAGTTGACCCCCCTCAACCTTCACATTTGAAAGTGGTTCCGATAAAAGAAGACGCAGAGTTGCTCGCGGCAGAATCGGCTGCTAAAGATAAGGTAAGCATTCAAGAAAAATAGACTTTTGAAATTCTCTACGCTTTTGATAATTTAGGATTTAACTGAGAAACAAAAGCGAAGAAAAGAAGTGATGAGAACACGTCTCTGGCCCAGACCTGCAAACAGCAGAAGTCCAAACGAAAGCGACGATAAAAGTCTTGAGCAAGGTACACAGCCAATTAGTTCAGAGATTAGTGATTTCAATTCTATTTTTCGATAAAATTTATCCTAATTTGACGGTATCGAAAGATCAATCTCTGAACTTAAATTTTCATATTTCACAGTACCTTAAGTCATTATGGTGCTTTAAACTCCACACTGAACATTATTTAACGTTAATTTTCAAGAATTTTTTTCTGTTTGTGCATGACAACTTATGTTAGCAATAGAGGTGTGCCGATTAATCGGAATCAGCATCGGTGAGTATCGGCAATTTTTCGAGAATTGGAATCGGTAAAAAATGGCCGATACCTCATCGATTCTTCAGAAAAAAATTTTTGTGGATTTTGATTGTTTTTCTCGAAAATTATTTCATATTCCTTTTCCTTAGCCGTATAATTTCATTTCCTCTAATCACCAGCAATTCTCATTACCCACATCATTTGCTTTCTTACTGTGAGTCTGCACTAGAGATGAGCGGACTGAGATTTTTTCCACTCCGAGTCCAGTCCAATATTTTAAAATGAAAATCCAATCCAATCCGAAAAAAAGGCTGAATTGAGAGTACGCAGTCCAATATTAATCCAAACATAAAAACACTTGACAAAAATTTCTAGTTGCTTGTTTATGATCACATTTTCACAGAGCAACCCCTTCAATCTAAATTTAACTTACTGAAGCTACTCATTAGTCTATATGCTGCAAAAGAGGTTTTAAGACTTACTCCAAAAATTCCGTTTCCAAGTTCATGCATAATTTGTCGATACTGCTTCGACAAAAACAATCAATTTTGTAAATAACTGTACCAGTACCATATATCATAAACATTAATAACCCATACTGCAACTACAGAACAATAGACACTGATAGACCTAATGCTTCAGTCAAACTGCAATATATTCTGTAAAAAAAAAAACTAATATTAGGATTCTTGTAGTTCCACTATAATTAAATAAGCAGAGAAATAAAAAAGCAAAAAAGTTTTTACAGACATACACACAATACGAGTACGCAAAAAAATCAGCAGTGAACTGGTGAACACTTATGCTTACCGGTGCTTAATACTAAACTGCTAAAAGCAGGCACCAGCACTACACTACCGGTACTTTACCATTGCAAAAAAGCTGCAACTTTTGTCATCTCTGACATCATAAACCACAATTGTAATACAAGTTGGCCATTAAGTCTAAACAAAAGACCAAAAAAATAATTTTAAAATTTAGCTGGTCTATGATAGATTTGACTTGAGCTTGCATTAACTCAAATTAACTCAACCTTTGCTTATGCAAATGTACCGGTATTTTCCATTTCCAAACCTTTGTGTTCTTTTCAGGCTTTGCACAAAGGTTACCAGTAGGAAAAATATCTCATATTTCCAGTAGCCTGTATGAGTGTGAAGCCTAGCAATCATCAGGTTACATGCATTCTTTACAGTTTAATACCAGTACGGTACTGTATCAAAAAGGAACATTTACCGGTACTGGTATTTATTTTCAGATTGACAGTCTCCAATCAGCACTACCGGAACCATGGTACCGGTGTAACTGACTAACCTGCTCTGTGCTAAGTACCGGTAATCAAAACTACCGGTATAGCAGTATAGCCTAGGCATACCCATAACTGATCTACAGTCTATTCGTCAACTATTCAGCATCAGACTCTCTGACTCTATAGCCGAACTTATTTATAATCGTTATTTCGCTGTCCCTTACTTATTCATGTTTTTGTCAAGTATGACGAATTAAAGCGGTACTTGTAAGTCTACTAAACTTAGAGCTACTCTAAGCCTTCAAAACTGATGCATTAGCCAAAGCTTAAGACAGTTTATGTCTATGATGTCATGATCGAACAAACCAAATTTCTAGTTTCAACCTCTCAGTGTGAATTGTCAATTGTTAACGCGCGAATACACCTCTTTTAACGCAGAACGCATTAGAATTAAAAATGGTTGGATTTCGGAATGGACTTAAAAATCATGTAAAATCGTTCAAAAAACGGAAATGTAATTAGTATTTTTTTGAAAAGATTTAAGCTGAAACGAAAGACTTTTCAAAAGGAGATATCTAGTAGCCTAATCTATAGAATGTCAGTCCGGGTCCGATCCAATTCAACACTAAGCTACAGTTCGGATAATCCGGCTCCAACAAAAAAAAGGCACAATCCGACTCCGATCCGGCTCCATGCTCAACTCTAGTCTGCACCACATTTGGTTTCCTGCCTGAACTCTTGTGGGCCGGTTCGGACTAGGGATGTGCCGATTACTCGGCATCGGTAAGCATCGGCAATTTGAGAATCGGCATCGGAATAGGTATTTTTTTGAGTATCGGCATCGGCGAAAAATTTGGAATCGGTACATCCCTAGTTAGCAATAACATGTATACTTGTCAAAAATGGCAAGCATATTTAGTCACATGCAAAAGTCAAAAGTTACATTTTTCATTACGTGAATTTGTTGTATATACGATTCTACAACAGAAAGATCTGCTTTTTAATTCAAAACATGTATCGTCATTTGTCGTCTTCATAATTATTATCGATATGTTTATTATTGTGATTGCATCTACTGCAACAAGAGAACGCTATAAGATGATTTAAACTTAATCGTCTAATGTAAGATTATTTTTGAATAAATTTATCATTGAAACAGTAAATGCTGAGATGAATTATTACACAGGTGGGAGCCAGAATTCTGAACCTCAACAAGATTGGCCAATGAAAGACCATGATGGCACTGGTAAAAGCTCGTTGATTTGTTAGCGGAATCTTGAACGCATTAACAAAGCATGTATCACCATTCACCTTTCAACGATTTAAGAAAAAGTTACCGCCAAGTTTCACGTTTTTGCTTGTGTTTGTAAAGTTTAGGTTAATTTTACCACGTGTACACGTTACGAGATTATATTTCGCCGGTGTTGCAGTGTTTAGTTATAGAGATTATTTAGTTGTCTACAGATTATAGACTCGCCTCCATAATAGCAATTTTCTGCCAATATTGGTTTTATCCTGTTCCCATGTCAAGATATTGCCTGTGAACTTGTAGAAAAGGTTGCGGAAAGAGATGGTGACTATATACCAGGATTGTCACCTTTGCATTCTCAAACTAAATCGGACCCGCCTGAAATGCAAGGACAGAAGATACCTACTGTTGGAGGTGCAAGCAAATATACTCCTACAGAACCCGCTGAAGGTAAACTTCTGCAATCTTGCTTGTTTTCAATTCTGTATTTTTCGTTTAAATTTATATTTTGGTTGGAATTACGGTGCCTTCGCGTTGGCGCAGTGGTTAAAGACGCCGTAATTGTCCGGGGTGAAATCTTGTGTTCGATTCCCGGCCACGTCAGATCCAACACAAGGTCGCCACCAGATCCAACACAAGGTCGCCACCGCTGTTGGAGCTGTGTAGCCGGGTCGCTGAGCCGCGCCAATGGCCCCCGCTTCGGCGTAATGCCGCTGCTGCAATGAAGATTTGGTCTCGGCACAAGAAAAAAAGATTCCTACTCTTCCATGCCAGTTTGTCCGTGAAAAGAACAATTTATTGATGTAGCACAAATTATGTCTTTGATTAAAATGTTTATTAGTTGCATGGCTATTGGTGCTGATAATCACTGAGTTTTCTGAGTATGCGCAAATAAAGTGCCTCCGTGTCTAACGCCTTTTCACGGATGAACTAGGTGGGAGGAATGAGGTTTTTATTATTGTAATACTGTTATTTCATCAGTATTATTTGTGTTTTCCGGTAGCAATCAACACCATCAATTTTGTGCTTTTGTTGATGACTTGAGCTAAGTGAGCTTGGTAGTTTTCTCTCATTTTTGTGTAATTTATTTTTTGCACATTACTACAAAGTAGGGTCGATATAGTACAAGCGCTACGGCTACATAGACACCGGTAGGTGCCTGAATGTTTTTCTGCTATGTAAAAATGATTTTTTGTATCAATTGTCGTATGGCCCTTGAATGACCTGAAGCCGATGATTTGCATCTTGATACAGGTCTTTTGTGCATGATCGACTCAGTATTAAGAAATGGTTTCAGGGTTCGAATTTGTTATTTCAAAGACTTGGAGTGAGGGGTTAGGGTTGGGACATTGTGGGGCATGGATTAGGTGTTTCATTGTCGAGTTCTTGTGCCCTTATATTTGTGATAGTAGGCAGAATTGCAGATGTTACAAATTTTACTTGGCTGTTTCAATCTTGTATTATTGCATATACAGTATATTGGTGTTACCGCTTGAGCTTTGATACGCTTCTATGGACGCAAATGAAGCTTAATGTTCTTTTTACAGCCATGACCAACCGTATTACGTTTCACTGCCATTGTGTGATATGCGATAGCCAGTTATTAAGTGGTAGCAGTTGGCCTCTATCAATTGATTGTTTGAAATTGATGGATGGATAATTTGCAAGACATTAAATCTTCATTGCAATAAAACAAGCATTCAATAATTGATTTCAAAAGGAAATAAATTTTGTTCCAAATACAATTGGAATACAATTTGTAGTAACTATATTGAGTCTCTGCAATCCCGTGTAAGTGCTGACGGAATGTAAGTAGAATGCCTACTGTAGCTTACAAAGTATTTTAGTTACTATATATTCTGTGTACTGTCGTTCCAAATACTACTAGTATGCAATAATTTTCTGCATTTTTTCACAGTTAAAGGTTAAGAATTATATGTAGCAATGCACCGCTGCTGAAATTAATAAATACTGATAGAGCAGAGCTTGAAAGTTAGGTGCCTAAATGAATTTAAGGGGCTTAAGATTCCACAATGTTTTTGGGTAAACGAACTATTTTGATTATTTTAGAGGAAAAAGATGAAGAGGTTGAAGAAGAAGAGGTCGTGATATTTGAATCATATGAAGATGAGCCAGCATCATCAGCTCCCACAACTTCCATTACACCTGCCTCCAATCCTCCAGGTCTTGTGGCTTATCCACAAATTGTTCAAGGTTAGTTGTGAAATAATTTCAAAGTTTTATTGTAGCAGAGCATTTTGACAACGTATATTTCTCTGTCATCAGCAGCAGTATGCTAGCATGGACATTGGACAAACCTGTGTGTACTGTACTGCTTAGCAGAATAATTACACTTTTTCGAATTAGTGAGAAGTTGCAGACTTCACCTTCTGGGACCTTGTGATACGTGTCAGCCCGTCTTCTTTAATCCGGTCCCTCAGAGTTACTTAACCGTTTTGAGCTTTTCATGTGCATTTATGTGATTTAAAATATAATACACGAGTCAACTTCATAAACCTTTGGCTGAAGTTGTTCCTTAAATTGGATTTGAATTCTCTTTTTAGGTTTTACACCAGTTTTTAGCAACCAACCTGTTGCTCAAGCTGATAACCAATCTGGTAGAGCAGAAGCTCATGACGGTAAAAGACAAGAAAATCGTTGGTCTGCTGCTACTGAGGAGTTCATCCGTCTTGGCGAAAAGTGAGTTGAATACTCCTATGTTGTTTTTGCATCTTGAATGGATCGTAGGGGGGCTTCGCGATTTTCCATTAGACGATTTACCCCCTACATCAGCATTTTTTAGTAAAATTGTAAATAAAAAGGAAACTTTTCTCTTGTATTACGATTGAATAGGATAAATTAAGTTGAGCTGGTTTACCAATTAAATTTTTCTCGTGGTGAGCTTCAGCCGCAACAACTGTTAAGTTGATGTTGCTGTAGTTTTCATCAGAAGTGAACAGAATATTTTGTCTCAAGATCCCAACCTTCATCTGACGGTGAGGTGTCATCATCATCTGATGATGAAGCTGAAAAATATGCGAAAATTCGACGAGGAAACGAAGGAAAGAGGTAAGGCCAAGAAGAGAAATTGCAATCACTGGTTTATCTTTTAACTGCAACCAACTCGGAATTTGAAGTTTTCCGTTAGCTTCGGTTAATTGGCTGTGTGAGTTGAGCTTCTATAATTTTTAGTTGAGTTATTGACTTCTGTATTTTTGCCCATTGTTATTATTTCAGTGAATTAAAGTTTGCTAAAAACACCTTTTAATGTATTCAGTGAACGGTACATTGAAGCAGTTTTTGATTTTTTTCTGTTAGGTTATAAGTTTGTTTTTTTTTTTCATTTAGGGCTCCAAAAGGAAAAAGTGGATCCATGAAAGAAGATGAAATGAAAAAAGCCAAGAAGAAGAAGAAAAACAAAAAGGAAAGAAAAATGTCAGTTGGCTCTGAAGAATCTCCGAGCCCAATGAAAGATAAAAAGCGGAAAAAGAAAAAGAAGAATAAAGTAAGCTTTTGTGTGATCGTGAAATAAAATAATAAAGGAAGTAATTTTAAAATCAATCTACTTTTAATTTCAACAGTCAGTTGAGGGAAAATGCATTGTGAGCTTGTACTTATCGAGTCAGTTGTCGCTCCCATAGGCGATCGGCTTTGCCATGAATCGAACCCGTCACAAGGTATCCGTCACCCGCGCCACACCGTTTGGTTATCTACGCGTTACTGCTAGGCCTAGGTCATGGATCAAATCCATAATAAAAAAAATCCAAATCTTCATTCCACTCGCGTTATGACGCCGAAGCGTGTAACGAGGGTGGGGTCCATCTCCGCAGCTTAGCGCTTGGGCGACACAGCTCCGAAGAAACGTTGTACCGGTGGCGAGCCGTTGGCGACACTGTGTCTGATTTGACCTACCCGGAATTCCAACCCCAGATCTCCCGCACCGGTAGCAATGTCTTATCAAACTGAACTAACCTGAAAGTAGCATGCTGTTAATTGTGGAGTAATTTTTTCTAGGATAAAGACGTGGAGGAAATAAGCGATTCCGATAGTAAAATGAGCAAAAGATCGAATGTTAAGATCCAGGTTGAGCAGGTAGAAGGAAAGAAGAAGAAGAAGGATGGCCTTGAGAGGTGAGTGACGTCACAATAAGAATAATCCTAATCACTGTTTCTTGCAGCAAAAGTGGCAAAAAATGGAAGGATTTTTCAAAAGCAGCTTGGAATGTTTTTGCTTTGTTTTTCGGACTTTTGGACTCAATGTAGTGCAATGGGAACGCTCCTGTTGATTGTGTGTAAAGAAGAATATAATTGGTTTGACAAAATTACTGGCTTGCAACTGAAAATTGCTTTAGTTCCACCAATCCACCATCCTTTGACGATTGGTGTTTTGCATTTTGAACCATGAATCACTTTTCCTGGATACATGTATTTTGATATGGTCAAGTAACATATTGATTTACAAGCAAATCCACGTATATCTATGGTCTACGAGCAAATGGTGATAAATTTAACCATCATATTGATTTAATTATTGCATTAACAATCAATTCTAGAAATTTGCATCATGGTAAGTTGGAGTGATATTGCTTTTACTGTTTTTAGTAGATTTCACACCTGTGCTATTTGCATAATTGGATATCTTTTACATTTTTATTCCAGCCATAAAGTACGCTTTGTCCAGCAATATAATTTATGTTTTTTTTAGCATTAAAAAGTGCAATTATTTCAATACACTGCTTTGAGAAAAAGCTCAATAATTTGTCTTAAAAAATAGACCAAACTGTCCGCCCTCTGACGTGGTGGTCCGGCTGAGATTAGCTAGCACAAAAAGCGTACTAGAAGCTTTTAATTCTGTGCAGAATGTCTGGTTAAATAAAGCGAAAAAAATTAGCTTTGGCTCGGCAGTTTTTCATAGCATTAAGAATACATTTAGTCATCACAATATACTGCAATTACTGAATATGCAATATCCCTAAATATGTCATAATGCACTGTATATGCTTGCTTATTTGTCGTTTGCACCTGTTTATTTTGAACGTTGTTGCGACTTGTTCTAGCGCTTTGCTTTAATTATCCTAATATTAACTTTCTTATTAGACAAGAGTCTTTTGATTTTATTCGCTTTTTTAAATTTTTTGTTCATGAAATATTTTCCCAAAACTTGGCTTAGTTGATAAATCATTTTGTTAAAGACTTGGTAAAAACTAGTAAAAAGCTTTGATTTTCGTGAAAATGTCAAATGCAAACGTCTGCTGATTGAATGCTATTGCCCTGGTGTACTGGTGTAGTTATCCAGCTCTGCAGAAGTTAGACCTTTGCGTGGTTTTGTAATCGTAAATGTTTGTTTTTTCCAGGGGTATTCCTCAAGAACTGCCTTTGTCCCATATTCGAGGATTAGTAAATCGCAGATCAGGCGAAGGAAGTCGTTCAATTTTCGCTCATGTTAATTTTGGAAAAGTGAAAAAACCAGCCAAGTCGCTTCGGGAAGTTCATGATACGTATGAAGATCAGTTTGTGTCCCTCTTCCATGAGGAGACGGCAGAGGCCACAGAGTCTCCTCTCAATATGAGTAGAAGTGCATTGAAGAAAATAAAGATTCGTCCACAAGGTACAAGTCGGCTGTAGCTTGTTTTCTCGCTTTAATCCAGTAAACAAGTGGAGATTTGGGTAATACTGTAGAGTTTAATTTTTTGTCTTGTGGCTAAATTTCATGACGTTTTGTCAGAAAATCAATTAAGTTGATCCTCTTCAGGTACTCGAAGTGTGACCCACATGACCAAAATAACTTTGTGCGAAAGAATTGCTCTCATGGGATTGAAAGATAAATTTTCTGCTGATAAAAGTGCTTCGCAGAAGGTAAGGTAGTTCTCTAGCTATGTTTAGTTGCGCTGGAGCCTAAGTAACTTTTTCAATCCCCATAAATTTTAACGAATATTCCAAGATAAATTTTTACTGTTAGCAAATCAATGATTAACGCTAAGGTTCTAGATTGGGATTGATGTTTTTTAATTGCTGTGTATTAGCTAAAACTGAGAAAATAGTGCCTTGTGGTCGTGTCTGTCATCAACGCTACAGCGTTAAGCATCAGAAAATGAAATCAAATCTTCATTATACTTGCGGTATTACGCCATGCCAAAGCCTGTAACAAGTGGTGGCGCCCATCTCCGAGGCTTAGCGCTTGGGCAACTTAGCTCCGAAAAAAAGTCGTAGCGGCGGCGAGCCGTTGGCGACACTGTCTCGATTTCACCGGCCCAGAAATCGAACCTCAGACCTTCCGCGCCGATAGCGTGTGCTTAACAACTGAGCTAACCGGCCTTTTCTTGCAATTTTTGTTTTAAGATTTTTCGTTATGAGTTTTGTTTAATGATCGAAAAGTTTGTGACCACTGATGATGTAGTAAATTATATTATTTATCGGCTTCACATTTTTGGTGATAATTGTGAAATTTCTGTTTAGGTGTCAGTCAACTTGGCTAGTTTGTCGTCGGTGGAACAGGAGTTTCAAAAGCCGCATTCTCCATCGAGATCTCCTTCCAGGTCATCCAAATCACCGTCGAAATCTCCGTCCAGATCTCGCTCCTCTAAATCCATGTCCAGATCTCGCTCTCCTCGTAGATATCGCAGCAAATCTCATTCTTCTTACTCCTCGCGATCTCGCTCCAGATCTCTTCCAAAAGCTTATACAGTGGAAGATGACAGGTGATAAGTAACGCAAATATTATAAGAGGTGATATAGGCTGTGAAAAGATACTGGCCGGTTGGCGTAGTGGTATCGACATCGCTGTCAGTGCGTGAGGTCTTGGGTTCGATACTCGGGCCAGTCAAATCGAACACAGTGTCTACAGTGGTATTGCCACCAATGCGATGTTTTTTCAAACCTGTGTTGGCCAGGTGCCTGGCTGCGGAGATGGCTCCCACCATTGGTTACACGTTTTGGCGTAATACCGCGAGTATGCACTATGCAGTGAAGATTTAATTTTTTTGGCTGTAGCAGGAAATTCTGCTTTCTAGTCAGTGACTTGGTGTCTGCAACAATCGGCTTCAGCTGTGAAGTGAACCCGTGACTTTGAGTTGGCGGTTATAGTACCTTATTGCAATGTTACATTTTTCCTTTTAAGACCTGTCGTTTTACCTTCTGCTGTTTGTGTTTGTTTCATTAGTTCATAGATTGTACAAATCTTTTGAAGCGCAGATGAGTGATGAGCTTCTATTACATTAACATTGAACAATGCTTGGCAATTGTTTATGTTTTAATGGTAGGTTTTCTTTCCAGCTACAACTTTTTTCAATTGGATTAAATTGTACTTCAATTTAAAAGCACGTTGTGCGGTTTGCAGATTTGGTTAATGAAGTACCACATCATAAAAGTTAACAAAAGGCCAAATTTGAGGATTTTTTGAACTATTTTTGCATTACCAACTAATCTTGTAACAGAGGTCGTGATGATGATCGGAGAATGTATCGACGCGACGGGAATCGATATCACAACCAGAATTACAATCAACAACAACATCATCAGCGTTATAACCCGCAACATCGATATCAGAACCGTGGTAGAGGTTTGTATGTTTTTGCTACTTGTACTGGCAGATGGAGAATGGAGAGTTGGAGATGCAATCTAGAAGCTGGCACGACTGCATTATCTCGATTAAATTTTTCAATTTTCATTCTAAATGTGCAAGTTGTTACATAACGCTGCTTGACATGACACTTTATCTGAACGATTTTAACGTGTATGTTATGTGTTATGACGCTATTTTTGACCACGTAATAGCTGAATTCATACACCCCATGATCAAATCGTCTAATCCTATTTCCAATGTCTTACTTAACTTCGAATATGCATTGTCATAGTGTGGTCAACTGGTCATGTGCGAATTGTAATCAATTACAAAACTATGGATGTAAACAGTTGTTTACGTCAAGCCTCAGGCTGTTGGTTTATTGCATGGATGAGCTAGTAAAGAAAAAACTTTAGTTTCGTTAACAAATTTTCTATTTCCTGTAAAGTTAACTCGTTTACTTTATCAAACTTAATTAGATCCGTTAAATCTTTAATTTTTAACTTTAGATAGCATTTGTTTTAAAATAATTTGAAGTTTTGCAATGGACTGTCTGTGTGAGCAAATTTTGCTCTCAAGTAGTAGTTTTTGAATCAAACTTTTTTACAAGGCTTTCGTCAAAGTTAACGATTAAGGGTAGTAAGATTCAACGAAAACTTAACTGTAGTTAGCAAGCACTAAACGTTAAGTTAACAGACAATTTAGCGGAATTTAATTTTGTCCGTTAATTTCCAAAGTCATTTTAACGAATTGTTAGTGAAAAAATTCGCTTTGTGATCAAGGACTAGCGAAATTGTGCTTACCTGTGGCTTATTGCTCTTGACCTATGTTTCAGGCAATTGGCACAACTACAACAATCGAGGAAACCGTGGCAATTATTATAATAACAGAGGAAATTACAATAACCGCGGTTATCATAACAGAAATCGTGGCTATTATAACAACAACAACAATTATAATAACAGGTAGATAACAAGTGTGAAAAATATATCAAAAATCAAACCTTCATTGTTTTTGCGGTATCACGTTGAAGCGTGTAACGAGTGGCGGGGCCCATCTCCGTGCCTTAGCGCCTGGGCAACGTCGCTCCGAAGAAACGTTGCAGTGGTGTCGAGCCATTGGTGGCACTGTGCCGATTTGACCGGCGCAGTTATCAAACCCCAGACCTCCTGCAACGATATAGCGTGCGCTCAACAACTGAGCTGATCGACCGGTCAGATCTACTGAGCTGATCGACTAGTATTGTTTAGTTAATAGACATTTTGATCACAGTTATGCTGACACCAGCAGATTTTTAATCTTTAGTGTACATTAAAGAACTTACATTTGATTTGTAAATCGGTCAATTTTTTGTCTTCTTGTAACCGATGAAGGTGCATCATTGGCGCGACGATGAAATGGACTCGTGGCAGTACCAGGCAGTCTGTGCTCAAGTGATTTACTGATTGTTTATTTTAAATAATAATTACTTTGAAGTCGAAAATTTTCAGGCAACAATGGCGGCCTAATTACAACAGAGATCGACGTGACAGCGACCGTGGAGACAGGTTGGTTTATTTACTTTATTTTTTTGTATCATTTGGGCAAATTGCGCGAGGCGGTGCAAAAATGATTTTTCCTGCCAGAAGGGGTGCGAGTTTCAAAATGAATTGAAAACCGCTTGTCAACAATCTGATGTTACGCCTAGACAGTATGTACAGTGTACTCCGAGCATCTGTTCCACAGTGGCGTTGCTTTTGATTTGGCTTCAATTTTTACTTTCCAGGTCATTTGAACGACGAAGTTATACTCGATCACCGGAACGACGTCGCGCCAGCAGTTACAGCAGTGATGGTTCGGATAGGAGGGAACGAAGTGTGGAAAGGGTAGGGAGTTTACGCTCTTATATTTTCGTTTTCTGTTTAGATTTGGTTCATCTCGTTGCAGCGGAGGCAGATATCTGTCTTAATGCTGATGAGCGGCGCTAGACCCTAATTGTAACAGGTAAATGCAACAGTACCCAGCCAATGCAGACCTGGGAAGTATCAATTCAATTTGTCTGAAAGTCATTACATCGAAACTATTTTGATGCGCATTTTTGATAATTTACTTTGTAATTAATCACAATAACTACTAAATGTAAATAAATACCAACCTCCTTTTGTAGAATGACTACCACAAGACTGAGCCGAAAGGTGAGTAATCTGAACTAGAAGTTGGAGTGATGTTTGTTTCGGAATGTATTTTTTCGCTTGAAAGGTTATATGTTAAACAGAACAATAGTATTCGTTTTGCTGGAAAATAAATGCTTTACAAATTTTAACCGATCAGATGACGGACTGAGTTAAGCCTCTGCATTTGGATCGGTATACTTTGAGTTAGATTCCTAATCAGGTCGAATCAATGACCTAAAAATTGGTACTCACAGCTTTTCTGCTTGGCGTTTAGCATTAAGGAGACAGTGTGGAAAACAAGCCCGCAAGCCGTTGAAGAAGGCTTTTAGCGAAATTTCCGTCGCTTTAAGTGGTGGACAAGTGACCAGCAACTCCAAGCGAGCTCGTTGTAGTGTATCCAGTACTTCCTCGTGACAAAAGAATAAAAATGGTGTTAATACTAATGTGATAAATTGTGTTTTCTTAGATGCTCGCAATGTGATCGAGAACAAGCAAGCAGGAGGGAAATTGCACAAATCGCCTGTGCATTGGACTCATGATAAATATGACGAAGCCGATGAAATGAAATCAGAATAGGAAGGAGAAAGGTGAGTTGGGATGAGTGACTCCTTCCTCGTACAAAAAACTATGTAGTCTTATATTAAACTTCAAGCGATAACCCCGTGTTACTGTAAGTTAGGCCTTAGTAAAAATTAGTTTTTATTCTAATTTTACGGTACAACTTCACAATTTCCAAACTCTTTAGATTTTGTTACTTCCTGCCTGGTAGGGAGTAGTTATTGCCAAACTGACTTTGATTTCATTTATAAAATTGAAGTGAGCTAAAAGTAATTTGACAATTGCGCGCTGTAAAATGTCACAACAATTTGCAAGTGGCCATTTACTGGTATCGGAATTTCTGTGGTTTAAGAACTTGAAGAGATAATGTTTCTCAGTTGGACTCAAGTTTAGGTTTTATTTTTCAATGCGTTCTTTCTGACTCTCAAACTCTTCTTCAACTAAAAACTCCGATTCGGAGCAAGCATGTTGTGCTACTCGACACTCAGTATCATCCAAATAAATGCGGCTTTCACAATTCTGGCTTAAACAACTTTTGAGTTTGAATTGTGGAATTGAAGTACTTTTACACAGGGTACAATAGCATAGCATACTGACTGCTATTATAGTGTAGCAGCAACTTCGAGCCAGCCTACCTGTTAACTACATTGCTATCAATTCAAACGAGAAATTAATCGTCTGGTGCTCTGGCTAACTACATGTTTTTTCAGAACAGTTCCAACTTGCATGGTTCGCAGTGGAATCTTCTGTACAGTTAATGTGTGATATTTTTGTATAGCTCTGGAGAGACTTGTTGTAACATTTGTTTTTCCGTTGCTGTAAAATTTGTTTGAAACAAGCGTTTTTCGCGTTGTTTTACTCATTAAAGCGTGCTAGCTTACAGCTTAAATAAAAAGCATTGCCATAAATGTTGTGGTAGTTAAATAGAAACTGTTGTGTCATACGAAGCACAGCTGCATTCGGGTCAATTACTGACGATAATCGTAGTTTCTGACGCGCAGAGATTTGGGTCATTTTTCCCCTTGCTTTCCACCCGTTGGGGCACCGACTGACACTAAAAGCTTGCTGTTCGTTTGTTAGAATTTACGACTCGTAATTGCCAACTGATGTTATACAATGCCAAGAATTCATTAAATGTGAAATAAGAGAGCAAAGTGAGCTTGTTCCATTTCAGTTGGCAAAAAACTATAAGATGCATTAGCAACATGGTCTGCCTTAACTAAGAAAAAACTCGTTCACAAAGCAGCGGCATGGCGAGAAATTTTTAAGGGGCGCTGGACCATCAACTGTAAAAGCCATCGAAAGCGTCTGGTATATTTCAGTTACGAAACAATATGTGATCTTTTACTAAAAGACTAAGTCAGGGGGGCATGGCACAATGACTCCCCCAAATGCGCTCCTAATCGTTAAATCCCGGGCGGTATTGCTTGATCACTGCATAACAGTCTCTGTACCACGACTTTGAAGTTGCTCTAACTTTGGAATCAACATTGTGTGCGCGCTGCAAGAGAAGGTAAAGGGACAATAGGCCTGCTTCACGGATCTGCAGCAGAGGCTTGCAAGTGTGCTACAACAGAGCGCAGACGCATGGAACATAAAACAGCTTGCGACATCAGCGTCCTGAATACGAGCTGTAAATTTACACTCCATTCGTCTTCTATTACATCAAATCAAACCACCACAATAGCTTATTTCCGCTAATCTAAGTTGCGAACCAGAGTAGGGCTACCGGCTAATTAGCCTACTATGAATTCATTTAGCTGAGCCACATCAACCAAATTGCAATGTTTTAATTGGAGCGGATCCAAATTAGAGCCAATACGCGTAAACTAGGCCTATCTTTAGATCAAACCGAAGTCCGCAAATGTTATAACGCTTTGGTCTTGGCGATAAGCTTGGCGAAACTTCTTTGAATTTACATCAAAAACACAGTCTTTCGACCAGTTCTGGCTTATTTTGAATTACTGTGTATCAAAATGGCAAATTTTAATTGCTTGAAGCGTGGAACAAGTTTTTTTGTTAAATTCTCACACAAAAAACGAACAATTTTCGACACGAGCAGCCGTAGAGGAACGACGTCAGCGTTAAGTTGTTAAGTTTGCATAAAATGCGCTAGAATTTGTGGCAAGTTCTGAAAACAGCATAACAGTTAGGAGCTAGGCCAAAGTAGTTCTTCAGCCAAGTTATAAACATAGCATAGAAAAACGATACAGAGCTATTCCAAAGATCGGTGCAATGTCAGCCTGTCTGAGCGCGTAATATCACATTTGGAATGAAGAATCAGAACTATGAAGTTAAAAAATTAAACGCAGTCGAACTTGAACCGCAAAGTATACTGATGAAAGACTTATGCTGTGTGTAATCGCGATAAAATAGTGGTCTGCGCTCAAGGAAGTTCTCGGAAATTTTTGAGAGGGACGCAAAGTAACGCTCCATATCTTGGCGCACAGATTTTTTTTCCCAAAATATGAACAAAAAACGCTTAAAACATGTTTTCAAGCATGTGTTAGGGCAACGCCGTACTCGGGAGACGATCCCCACCCTCCGAAATAGTTAACCATTACCCAGCGCGTATCCAGTCCAGGAATGAGAGTTTTTGCGCAAAGTCCACCAAAGACTTTTTCGTAAACTGACTCAGGGAAAACCTTTTGAAGATCGACTAGTTTTTTATATCGACCATGGAAGAGTTTACTTAGGCCCTACGTTCAGTAATTTTGCCTTCCCATCGAAATTTCTATCTGACTGCACCACTGCCAGACTGCTAATAGTGAATACGTTGTATAGCCTACTCTAACTGCGAAATATCCCCGCAAAAAATGTTTTTAGATACGTCCCTGCCTGAGGGGAAGACAGAGACGCGCAGCAACCATTGGCCAGCCTCGCTTAATGTGCCGCAGCCCCAACGCTATAAGCGGTAGCGGTACCGTATCAATGATAATTTAACGAGTGATTTTGGGTTTTTTTTTCGTAATAGGGAAAAGCGAAACAGAAACCTGCCAAGAAAATGGTTTGTTGTATCTAGGAGGCTTTAATCATTTTTTATCAGTTGGAAAGCAGGCTAGCCTATCGGCACTTTGTTCAGTTAATCAGCGGTTAAGAGAAGAAGCATGGCCTGAACATGAAGCAGTTGAAGCACTATTCAATTTATAGTCTTCCAGTTTAATTGCTATTAAAAAGTAGTCGTTTTAACTGTTGAGTCGAAATTAAATTATTGCTCTAATGAAATAGTGACGAGCAACACTGCACTCTCGCATAGGCGCGCCCCTTATTATGTATAGGAGTAATCATTATCTTTAGTTGCATTATTTTCTTTGTACCACGAGAAAGCGATCAACGGGCTTCAACAAGCGTGCTTGGGAGTTGTCGGTCATCTGTTTATATCACCATGAGATGGGAGAATCCCGCTAAGTGCCTTTTCCAAAGGCTCGGACTTGCCGGTTTGCTCTCCACGCTGTCCCCGTATCGCAGAGCGTCAAATACGAAAGCTGTGAATGTCAATTTTGAAGCCTTTGGTTTGACCCAAATCGGAATTAGACCCGAGTCTACATGCTCCAGAGCCAAACACTCCAGCCACTCGGCCGTCTGAGCTGTTTACTTACTTTGCCATATATACGTTGATTTGGTTTTCCGCTAGGTGGAAAAGTAGAGCTTCTCTTGGAGGAACAAAGCAACGCAAAAATCTTGCCTTACCAGGCAGTAGCCTAGTTAGTAAGGATTGGTTAATTTGGTTATTAATTAAAATTTGCTGTTGCTTCGCTATTGACTCGGCGTGAAGACTTATATGGTAAACGAATGCTTATTTATTTGTTAGTTGCACTTGATGGAAAGAAGAGAGACTTTCGTTTTATTACGCAGAGAGACTTTCGTTTTATTACGACTTTCCCCAGCAATATTAGGCCTATACAAATCTGAGTGTTATCTATTTTTATTTGATTTTTTTAAGAAAAATGTAAGTGTAGCCTATACAAGTAAGCCTAACTGTGGCCGCAGCCGAACACAAAAAATCAAGCATCTTCTTTCTTAAAACACACTTTTTAACCTCAAGACTTTGTGTCTCGCACACTGGAGAGTTAAATTGACAAGATGCAAGACACTCTTTCGTGGATATGCGGAATTTTCCCCGAGCATTACATTGGCCACCGGCCGCTAGCTCAGTTGCTTAGCGCACACGCTATCGGTGCGGGAGGTCTGGGGTTCAAGTCCCGGGTCGGTCAAATCGGCACAGCGTCGTTAACGGCTCGCCACCGCTGCAACGTTTCTTTGTCGTTGTGTAGCCCAGGCGCTAAGCCGCAGAGATGGGCTCCGCCATTCGTTACACGCTTAGGCGTAATACCACGAGTACAATGAAGATTTGATTTTTTCATTTGATTACATTGGCCTCTCAGCACTAGTTACAATGGAAACCACAATTCGAAAAGTTTTTTTTCTGCGGTAACCTTGCTCCACTGGAAAATTTAAGGTCGCTCATTTTGCTAATGTTTTCAAAATATGATTATAAAAATTTTTTTTTACATTAAGGGACGACAATGAATGTGTTCCATAAATATATACAGTAGGCTATTTCGGTATTTCCAACTTATCCGAGTGAATTTCAATTTGTTTCTCGAATTAAAGTCAATTAAATAAAAACAGATGACAAGCATCTATGGCGTGCCATGTGTGTCGCGCAAAAATTCCTTGTTTCAAGGACAATTTTTTAACTATGTCGCGCCATAAGCATCTTACATTAAAACACGTACTGTAACTATCAAAAAATAAATCTTCGTTATACTCGCGGTATTACGCCGAAGCGTGTAACGAGTGGCGGGGCCCATCTCCGCGGCTTAATGCCTGGGCTACACTGCTCCGAAGAAACGTCGTAGCGGTGGCGGGTCGTTGGCGACATGTGTGGGATTTGACCGGCCCAGTAATTGAACTCTAGACCACACGCGCTAATATAGCGGTGTGCATAACAACTAAGCTAACCAGTCGGTTGCATTCACTATAAACCTTGAAAAAGAATTGTGGAGTATGCAATATTTAGCAAAAGTGACCGTAATGTAATATGCATACATGCAATATGACCGTAATATGCATGCACTGCAAGCAACATTTTAAACCAATGTGTTGTGCTTGACCCCATTTGAGTTAACGGTTGCTCAAATTTTTATGGTTACTGTAATTATTGGGTGTTAAATGTCTAATTCGAGTAAACCATAAAAAAAAATAATTGTCAGTAACATCGCTGAAATCAAGTTTACTTCACCATTAAGTACCAAGAAAAAATATTCGGCTTGAAACAGCTACGGAACAAGGATAAATCCAAAAACTATGCTTCTTTTGTTGCGCTAAGTATCTCACACACGCTGCATTGAATGCTTTTCTAAACAGTAGGTACTTCTTAGAAATGAGATAAACGTTAAAGTGAGTCATAGGCTTGTATGCATGACTTTTTGTGCAAGGGCTAACTCCTGCGGTATCAATCCGATGTTTATGCTTTCAGACTTTAGACTACAAAGCAGTTATTCTTATTTGTTTAAGAAAAGCTTTTAAACCGTTACTCAGCCGATTGGTTAATTATCCCATCCTCACTTCTTTAGGCTTTGTATGAATCAACTGCATTGAGTCATAACGCAAGAGTATTAAATTACTTAATAACATAATAACCGGGGCAACTGTTTGTGTTAGGTTAGTTGGTTTGCAAAAACGCTGTGGTTAATTTTTTTCAACTGCCATAATGTTATGTTAGCACGTTGGGTTTCGTTTTAGAATATCAAACCGAAATACTGTATTTTTTTGTCAAAGTGATAAATCTTCCGGATTATACAGACCTTTAAAAATAACTTGGTTCTTACACCGTGGATTTGCACTAATATTAAATTTAGGAACGTGCTAAAATTGGTACACGCGTAGTTGAGTATTCGTTTGTTTCACAAGCCTTACGCAAGCCAACTTGCGTTTCAGGCCTTATTCGGAATTTAGAATTGATAGTTGGTTTGTGTCGCTTGACGTTCATAACAACTAAAATGGCAAACTCAACTTTGTGCTAAATCCATTGCCATGGTATAATATTATTATAGTCTAACATCTTAGATTTTTATAACAAAGAGACTCGCGGTTTTCATCACCAAAAGATGTAGTAGGCCCCAATATGCCTCCTAACTTTTCATTACTAGAATAAGCAGCTGCTTGGGACATAGGTGTGAGGAAACTCTTTGCTCCTCGTATAGAGCCAATTGGTTTGGCGCCTACGCTTTGTAGACTAAATTGGAGAAGAGAGATGTGACCAGTAGCTTATGTATAAGTTACGAATAGGCCTTCGCAGGAACAGAGCCGTTGAAAGCCAAGCCCGGGCCCCGGTACCAAATTTAAATCTGGGGCCCCCGCATCGTGTGTCTCTAAAAAAAAAGATCTTCGCCCTGTGATGGAGTTTTATCTGGCCAAACTGTATGTCAAATTTTTTCTCGCGGCATTCAAAATGACGGGGCCCCTGTATAAAGTTTTAGAAAGGCTGTTTCCAGCCGGCAGGAAAATACAGCACCGTACATAGCTACGTAAGAAGTTTTTCGAGCAGTATTGCGGTCGGGCCTCTCAAAACAGGACGGGCCCCGGTACTTTGTACCTCCTTGTCCCCCCCTCTTACCCTCCCTGTGCAGGAACACTGACCCCCTGGTTATACGCCAATGAACCAGCAGTGAATCACCTTGTGATTCACCAACTTCATGCGGAACTAAATTGCAAAAAGATCTTTTGTAGGCCTAATTATGGCTTCCTTTACGCGCATTAGTAATCACAACTTTTTCTTCGCAAATAACTTAAAAATCATTTTATTTTGCGTTTTCTAACACCATAAAAGTTATTTTCGCTGTGGTAGTACATCATCCATCACGATTTCTCAAATGTATACCTTATTAAATATTACTATATTGATCCAGACTGGTGGAGCGATGGATGGATATTTTCACTCGTATATCTGGTGAAACATTGTTCTCCAGTGACTGCTTCATCGAAGAAGGAAGTATCATGGGAAGGCCAAATAACTATTTTTAAATGTGGTTTGAAAAAAAAATCTATGACCGGTACATTAGCTAACTATTGATCGGTTTATATAAAGCGCTTGAATTACAGACGAGCAATAATCTCCATCTCTTGCAAAGTTATTTTTGACTCGCCAAGGCAACGAAGACGTCACTAAGGTACTGATAAACGCTGTAAATCGATCTATTCGCGGCTGAGATTAACCTTAACAAGCCTGCCAATTAAGAATACCCACTTCTGGCGTTTTTGAAAGGATGCAAAGACTGCGTATTTTTTTCCTTGACCAACTCCTGCTATCTTGTTGCGCCACTGACCTGTAAAGCCAGGGGTGAAAATGCGAATTTCAAAGGGGTGAGGGTTAGGAATTTCAAAGGAATAAAAAATGCTTCTTTCACAGATAGGTACGTTTAGAAGCAGCAAAGCACCAATGCATTAATATGTGTTACCGAAAATTTAGTAGGATTTAGCCCCTTTGAAAACTGTGGTAATAAGAGGTAAATTGAGTAGAACTTGCTCCCCTTCATTTCTATAGCTAAGATGTTTATTTCATAACAAGGCAACTACATGATTTAAATGAAATGATACGTTCATTATGGTTTTAAACACAGAATGCTTGCAATTGCTTTAATGCTGATACATGAAGAATTTCGTGCAAATTTGGTACCAACGGCTTGGTGCAGAACTATCTCAATATATGCCAGGTGGACAAAGATAACAAAAAGATTGGTGCAGCTCCAAAACTTTTTAAATATAATAATTCTAAAACGTACAACTCTTGTTAGAAACTCTTTGTGGCTACATTGTACTTCATCGCTTCAGACCTCATCAGCATCTCGAAATTTGAGCTCAGCGCTTAGTCTATTGATTTAAGTTCCTTCAAAATATTGAGATCGCTTTTAAGCATTTAGCATTTAATTTTCTTTAAGTAAAGTGAAGTCAGTTACTTTATTTAGTTTTTGCATAACAACTATGTGCTCCCGGTGGAATATGGATGTATTTATATTAGTAAATGTCGCGATGCTTGTGACGTATAAGCTTGGTGTTGAATCTAATGTTTATCGTCAAGCATCAACTGCCTGGCAGACTATATTTTGAGAATAAACCTTTCACTGATTTATGCAATCAAAAATAACGCAACTGGTTCAGAGATTTTCATGAGCGATGTTTCATTTATTTGCTTCATTCAGCGAATTCAATTTCTCTTTGTTTTGGATGTGTTTTGATTATTATGTGGAATAGTTTTGTTATTGGCATCATGTTTCAATCAATGAACGTATTAATTAAAGTTTAAAGACGTTTGCTATAAATAAGTTGTTGTTAATTCTTTTCACCGTTCATTGTTTTGAAGATTTTTTGACAGCAAAAAACACAGATTGTTGTTATTGTAGCTACAAATTTCGAATGCTTCCCTGAAAAGAAAACCAATCTCTCGATTCTTTTCTTGAGATCTATTTTTACCTGAATAATGGCGATTATAGGACTGTAACGTGATCTGCTCGACGACCTCCACAAACCTTTGATCCCACGGTTTCCGATTATGGCCTGGTGACGTCATTAGCCACAACCAAAATAAACCAGACAAAAAGATATGAAAATTCGCTCCACACTTTCACTTTTGGCCTACCAATAACAACTTACCAACCATGCCTACACGAAAGGATAAGTCAGAAAGCTAAAAGTGTTATGCTCAAGGCTTCATTTCGCTATCAAGAGAATGGATTTTAAACTAAGTCATAGGACTTGGAAGCTTCACTGTGTTTAACTTTGGCTAACGCCCTGCAGCACAGGTAGTGCTGCCTACATAAACTGAAAATTAGGAATTGGGATAACAACTGTTTTGCTCTTTCCATCAAAAATTTTTAATTCAATCTAATTTTTTGGCATCTGCATTCGGCAATGCGTAATATTTGCCACAGTTCTTGAATTTAATTATTTTGTATGACCTGCCTGAGCATTTTCAAGTGTACAAACGACTTCTGTTTTTCCATTTAATGAATTGTACTGTAAGCGGTAAAAATAGAATAAAATTATCAGCAAATAAGCTAGAAGCGCGTGCTACAACATTTTTGTGAGTACGGCCCTTTTAGCTGTCATCAACAACACTGCTGCAGATTCAGCTGCCGAAGAGCTGGCAGACAACAGCATACGAGAAGCACAACAAACAACAGAACCGTGATTTGTTTTTACGAGGAAAGTCTATTTGGCGACGACATTTGCTCTGTCGTTTATTTTTTTCTTTTAGGACATTATGATTACGACACTATGAAGCGTACAGTAGTATTTTTAGTGTGTGGAAGTTGTTTTTTTGTTTATTTTTACGCATTACTCATCATCTCTGCTGTTTCAAGACCTCAAAAAGCAATTTGTTCTGAGCGCAAACAAGCTGTTGATTTGTAAGTTCTTGAATCATTCATGAAACTTAGAAACTGGTTTGGTGTAAATAGGCAAAAGATAAACGGAACACAAATTCAACGTAAACTACTCGAAAACCTTCTTTTGATGAACGTTTGAAACATGAACTACTAGTTCTGGGGGTATATGAGAAGCTATCTGTGTATTTACATTATATACCGTTTATTTTTGAGACCCACCTCTCCTTGGTGTGCCGAGAGGTGGTAGTCATAATCAAGCAATAATTATTCCGCTAAAACAGAACTATCTAGAGACAAACCTTTAATGTTATTTATTTTTTGTCAGTTTTATCAATCATAAGTCATTGCTAATCTGTCATTGTTGTTTGTAGAGTTCAAAAGTATAACCGCTTATGCAACAAGTAAATTAGTTTGTAAGGTCATTGTTGAGGATACATTGTTGACCATAAGACGAACATTTAAAATTATGGAGCACCAAAGTCACGGGGGGGGGAATACATTGTTGACGATAAGACGAACATTTGAAATTATGGAGGGCCAAAGTCACGTAGCTACGGGGGGGGGGGGGGCAATATTGAGATCCTTGGGCCCCCTTGTAACTTGGCGAAACATTTGCAAAGTTTTCTGAAAAAAATTTCGAAATTATAGATGCAACAAAAACTTTGTTTTACGAGTCGAGAATAGCGCTATCATGTAACAATGATGGTGATAAACGGGTGACCCTGGTTTTGCGTCAGAGCAAAAAAGTGCGGTTGGAAGTTGGAACTCCGCAGAGGAACCTGCTTTCGAGCCAAATCTTTACTGCTATTTTCATGTCAATCGTAAACAGCGTTGCCAACTGGTAAGCCTATACCAGATTCGAAAAATCTGGTATATTTTTTGGCTATTTGGTAGGTAAAGTTTTGGTTTGGTATAGCCTATATTTCCAGTACATTTTGAAAATGTGCTTAAACTCAGTCTATCGGGGGTAAAACGCAAAAACCACATTATCGCAACTTTTCTTCAGCCAGTCAGCGTTTGAGTCCTCGATTATGCTTGGACTCGTAGCTTCGAAAGGAATCGTGTTCATGAAATCACAAAATTCTTTCTGATGGAACAAGATAAAATTTAGTAATAGCTGCTGCAGATGTATTAAAAGTCTTGCGTAGAGAATGGAGCCAACGGAGGGTAATTACTTGTGCAATTGTATAACGGTATTAGTAGTAGCAGTTTATTTATCCTAAGACAAACAGTAACACACAAGAAAAAAACAGCACAAAACCTAGGCCTAAAAATCAGCTTTATAATACAAATACATCCTCATACAAATATGTTTGGAAAGGAGCACCGAAAAAAACGCTAGGTAGAAGATTGGTCAGGAATCTTAAATGTAAGGACTTCTTGCTTAGGCCTACCTTACCCGGTTTTACTTCTTGCTTACAAATTATGGTAGCTTACTACTACATTGTCGCAGTGTTTGACGTCATATATGTAATAAAAATGTGGGCCCCAATAGGCCCCCCTGAAAAAAATGTCTGGCTACGGGCCTGGCCAAAGTTATTGTGAAAAGTTATAGTAATGAGAAAAGCAAGAACTGTCTACGTTTGTTGTTGTTTTGAGAATTACTTCAGTTTTGTTTTTATTCTTTTCAATTCGGATCAGATTATAAAATATTCATTCAATTCAAGTAACCTCTTGGGAGTTGCACAAATTTGACAAAACACTTAAATACTTACGAATTTTCCCGGTCTACTCTCTATATTCAAGAAAAATAATAGCTCAGTTGTTAAGCACACGCTATCGGTGCGGGAGGTCTGGGGTTCGATTCCCGTGCCGGTCAAATCGGCACCGTTTTGCCAGCGGCTCGCCATCGTTGTGACGTTGTTTCGTTTCGGTGTGTTGCCTAAGCGCGAAGCCGCGGAAATGGGCTGTGCCACTCGTTACACGCTTCGGCGTAATACCGCGAGTGTAATGAAAATTTGTTGTATTTTTTTGCTGTACTGTTATTCCTGTAATATTATCGGCAAAATAAACCATTCTTTAGGAAAGATCCTTGCAACTCCTAGGCTATATATCGAGAATTCATATGTATGCTGTTTGTTTTCGGAAATCTGAATAACAATAAAAGTCCACTGTTTAGATTTTGATTTATCCGTCGGTGTAAGGGTGGTTGCTTGACTCTTATGACCCTGAGGAAAAGTTGCATCACGCTGCTGCTGCCTTCATCACCTGCATAACGCTATATGGTATAGGTTTCAGCTGCATACAGCAAAGGAAAAACTAGTAAAAGTTACGTATTCACTAAATATTCTTCAGAATTTTGAACTTGGATGTTTGAGTAAATTTTTTTTTTGTTCAATATAAAATTGGGTAAAATTTTTTAATAATGCAACGAAATTTTTTACGTTTGGGTAATTTTCAAAAATGCCCAAAATTATTTTTTACGTTTGGGTAATTTTTAAAAATGCCCAAAATTATTTTGCTAAGGATAAAAAATTACCCAAAAGCAAAAAAGTCGCAATGGGGTAGAAGGTGTGTTTACCCCCCAAAAAAATTGGGTAAAAATTGTATTTGCCCACAAAATTTCATGTTTACCCAAAATCTTTTTTACCCAAAAAAATTATTTAAGTTATGTTTTGGGCATATCGATTTATGCCCAAAATATTTTGGGTAAAACGTGTTTTACCCAAATATGAATTGGGTTGAGTGGAGTTTTACCAAGACTCTACCCAATTTTATTTGCAGTGTAGCTCTATATAGTACTTTTGTCGTTTTCTCGCAAAAAGGAAGGTAAAAGTCAATAAAACAACTACAGCTATGTTTAATAGGGTGGGTCGAAATTTTTAAAGAAATTTTTAAATAATAATGAGCCCCCCTAGATCATTGTCAAATATGATAAAACTAACTTCAAAACCAATTTTGGCTCGTTACCGTGTGAAATGTACCAGCAACCGACGCTCAGTGGTCAGAAATGAGAAAAAGTCGTGAAAACTTAATAACTTCTGAACTACATGCCATAGAAAGCTGATGTTGGTGTTAAGCGATGCAGAACTAATAAGTTTATATCTGCTTTAAGAGAACATTTTGTGCTATTTGCTTAGAAAAAAAGTTATTCACCTAAAACATAAACTTGTGATCATTTTATTGAATAGAGACTGCACAAGCTCAAAAGAATCATACAAATTGCTTTATAGAATCAAATTTTTCATGAGAGATCGTGAATTGATCATCTGGCGCGTAAGACCATCTCTTCTTTCAAAACCTGCCACAGTAGCGGAAGCTTGAGTGACCAACTTAACGTGGCGTTCAGCAACCTGGTTGTGGCAGGATTGTTTGAAGAGTAGGTTTTTGTCGGACACTTTGAGCTATGATTTGCTACATGACTTAAGTGGAGGCTCAGCCTCTAAGCACAGATCAACTAGCTGGTGATACGAAGTTGCGTCTTTGTTTATGGATGTAACCTTGAACTTCCTCACAGATTTTACTTCCTCGCAGCTTGTTTCTTTAAAGGTGTCGGTGTTGCCAGCGGTCAGTGTTTCACGTAGAGACATAATCTTATCAACAGCAATATCTCTGACCGGTTTGTTTTCATCGCCAAGCATCGCAATAATTACATGCTCAGCATGAGCAAAAAAGGCATTACACCGCAAAACTAGCCTATAAGGGCGATATCTCTCATTTGTTTATCAGGAAATTTTACGACTCTCGTAAGCACACAAAAAATATTTCTTGGACCATCTGTAATAGAATTCTTTGCTTTGACTTCAAAAAAGTATGGAAAATAAACCTTAATGCGAAATTCAGTACGAAAAACTAACGTCAAATTTGGTTTATCTTGGGAAACGTAATACCTCAGAATTCAACAACCTAGAGTCAGCCATCTTGAATGACACAAAGGACCCACTTTTAGTAATTGCAAATCAGGATCTAAAGTTCCGTGAATGATTGACCAACAAATTTGGTATGTGTAATGTTGGTCATTACTAACATCACAAAGGGCTTCATCACTAAGCACAAAAAATATTCGCTGGGAATTGGCAAAAATCTTTAACATCCAAATTGAAACAACCTCACCAATCATCTTTCGAATTTTTCCAGAGAAACTGTCCGGACCAGTTGTTACTCCATCCAATAGCCGGAAAACAAGGCGCAAGGGAAGCTCATTACAATCTAATAAACACATGCTCCATTGTAATGGCCTCCCCAACCGCTCTTCCACAATGCGTATCACTCCGCCGGAATGTCCGGTCATGACTGTCGTTCCGTCAAAACCGATAACTAGCAAATTCTTTCCAAGTTTCTTGTGGCTTGAGGCTATTGATTCAGCTTTTCCATCTTGCGGAGAAACGTGTAACAAGTAGCATTTACTGCCCACCGTGCGACGTTTTGCAGGTCACGCTTCGATTTCTTCGTCTCATCATTTTGTTAATGATCTCTGATAGCTTATTCCTAATCTTGGTTTACTGATAATGAATTAGATCGCTATAAGCAGTTATATTATATACGTTATCATTAGAAGGGAGGTACGTTATCATGACTGCTTCTTATCAGCAACCAAGTTTTTTTTTTGATATTTAGTTCAAAAAAAGTTGTGAATCAATCTTTCCTGAGTAAGCAGTGTCACAAACGTTATTTTGTTTTAATAATAGGACTGAATTTAAATCCTGGGATTGTATCGTTAAAATGGGGTATTTTCGCTTTGTATTCAATAGCATGCGCTTTCTACTTGAAGGAAAGTTGACTATTTTGTGAAAGCGAGTTTTACCATCATTTCAGCTATGATAGAGATCAATAACCGTAGATTTTGCTCTATGCTCTGAATTAAGTGTTTTTGCGGTTTTCGCCATATGAATCTTTTCTTATGTACAACGGGCTATAATCAGGGTTACCATTTCGTGCTTATTTCTAAGATTTGTGCTTATTTTCAAGGGCAATGTCTTAGAAAATGTAAATATGCTTATTTCTAAGAAACGTGCTTATTTTTGAATTTCTAGCGGAAAAAATAGGATTCTTCGGACGTGAAAACCTTTTTTTAGGTCTTCACCGATTGTTAGTGGAAAATCAGGACTCTGTGAACAGGGTTGCCTTGGTGGGGAGGGGCCTGGGGGGCTCAGCCCCCCTAGTTCTAAAAACACTGTTTGCAGGGGGCTCGGGGGGCTCTTAAAATCGGCCAAGTCCTTGTTAACGTTTAGACTTTAGAGCAGAGGTTCTGATACTGGGAAGCGTAAAAGGTTTGCAAGGGGGGCGTGAACATAGCAGTGACTAAATAATTGAACGTATAAGCTTATTTTCAAATCTTCTTTTCGTCAAACATCAAACCTTGTTTCTCCAAAACAGCTGTATCCTTCTTATTAAGACGATTAAGACATTGCAAATAAATTGTTATGTTTTTTGCATGTTTTTTGTAGCGTGGTGAGCAGTGTCTTATCAAGGCATCTCCTAGGCTTGGTCCCCCCGGTAGGGGGAGCATTTGTAGGGGCCCCACAATATTGTTGAAGTAGACTCAGAATTAAAGGCAAAAAATTTTAAAGAAAATTTCGTCAAAAAGTTGTTAAAAAAGTACTATAATTGCAATTAAGTGATGTAAAGTTCAATTAAATTTTCAAAAAATTTTCGGGGTAGCATGCCCTCGGACCCCCTAGAGTCATCATTGATTTTTTTTTCTTCTAATGTGCTCTGATTTTGCCACACCCTGAAAGACATTGCAAGCACGAAAGTTTGGGGCGCCCCTCCTGAAGAAATTTTTGGATACGTCCCTTGAAACAATGCAGCTAATGAGTCGTAAAAGCGCGAAACTGCCCAAATTATTGCAGATATCAAAGGACCCCATTCAGACCTTTTTTTGTGGGAAAAGTAATAATCTTCACACGGCACTGGTAGTAGGACTTGGGCAAACATAATTAACGCCAAAGGGGAATAGGGATGTAACTGAAAAAGTTTACGAACATCTGGCATAAAATAATAAAATTTTTAGCATTATACAGGCCCCAGGGCCGGGGCCAGGAGGGCCTGGCCCCTACAATCAACATGCGTGGCCCCCCCAATTAACAAGCTTACTCTTTTGAAGACAGCGATTTTTGTGCTTAATTTCAAACTTTGGCCCCTCCTGATAAACGCTTGGCCCTCCTTAGTCGACTGCTCTAGCGCCGGCTCTGCAGGGCCCCCCTATTTCGAATTTTACCATGGCACCCCTATCTGTGGTCGTCAAAACCTTTTTTTTTTCTGGTTTTCACCGATTTTTAGTGGAAAATCAGTACTCTGTGGACGTGAAGATTTTTTTGTTTAGTCTTCATCGATTTTTAATGCTTTCACATTAAAGAGCTTTTGACTTTTAGGTAACCTAACTTTAGCGTGTTTATTTTTTGGTGTGGACCTGTGGTAACCCTGGCTATAATGATTCAAAACTTCACATAAGAGTGAGCTTGATATAGTAGCGCTTGCATTGTATTATTCTGGCTGAAGTCGTAATAGTTGTTGTTTCAAGGCAAGGCTTCGTTTTGTTCACTACTGTAATTATTTCTTTTATTCGACTTTATTAATTTTGCTAATTTTTTGCTTTCATGATTCTATTTGAATAAGCTATGTACATTTGTTAAGTATTGTGGTGCTGTAAAGAAAGCTGCGAGAAGAATTGATTTAGAACCCAACAAGCAGGCAGAAAGCGAAGTTTAAACGTTTTTAGGCAAAATCTACTCCCTTACTTAGACAACTTAATGCAGGTTAGTATATATTTTGACATGGTAATAATCTGAACTTGACTGGTTGAACATTTGGTTCCATGGCAAACTGGAAATTAATATTCAGCGAAGCAAAGTCATGAGCAAGAGTCGATTTTCCAGAAACAAAATTTTTCTTACATAAAAGTAGATTTTTTGCTACTATAGTTCTGAAAAAAGACCTGCTTCGATTTAAAAGTAACTTTTATTATGTAAGCGAAATAGGGCAAAATGTTCTTTTAAAGCATATATAAACTCGATAATTCTGCTTCGTTTGACACCAAAATCAGCTTTCTACGACGTGTAGTTTAGAAGTTACATTTTTTTTACCATTTTTGACCACTAGGTGTCGGTTGCTGGTACATTTCAACGGGCAACAAGCCAAAATTGGTTTTAAAATTAGTTTTACCATATTTGGCAATAATCTAGGGGGGCTCTTTTTTAAAAAAATTTTTCGACCCATCCTAATGTTTAAGCAGCACAAACACAAACAGTTTCATTTTACACGATTTATTATTTGAAGATATCACGATTGAGACTCAAGTGTCGATTGGCAAAAATTCACTGAAAATTTTGCCAGAGTCAAAAATAAACAAAAATAAAATAACAACAAATAGGCCGTTAAATAAAACAGCACTCTCTCAAGACGTAATAAATATTAGCAACCAATTCTATACTGCAGGTCTACGGCCAGAGGGCGATAGAGCACTAGCAATAAGACGATAGACTGTGCATACGCAGAAATCAAAAAAAAAAAAAAATAATATCACAGTTTTACAAAACAATGCAGAGCTTGAAAATCTTCCATTGATGACGTGAAAACAAAATCGTTTATTAGTAAAAAATTACATAATTTATTAATCAAATGATTTGATTATTAAGTTTTGTATAAAACCGAAAGCGCGAAAGTTTATAAAATCAACATTCGAGAATATTTTTCTGATTGTTCTTTTAAGCTAACAGCAGTTCGGCTCAAAGTCCACCTGATACTCTTTTCTGAGGCAAGATAAGCTGCCTGGGTTTACAACTGAACCTCTTTTCACCACCTTGATCCTGAGCTGGGATATAATTTGGTTAAACATGAGTGGTTATTATGCTAGCAGATTTAAGAGATTTCTATATCAACTTTGTAAAAGAGCCCTGAGGCTATTTCGGGGTCGGAAGCCCGACTTCCTTTGGGAGGAGAGGATGAGAGCTTTTTTAAACCGAGAGAAAAACGTCGAGGAACTTTGATTTCGGATTTTTTCTTTTCTTCCACCAAATCGGAAGCTGATTTGGAGTTGTTATTGTTGGAGTTTTTTAGTGTCAGTTTGTTTTGGGACTTTGTGGAGGAATTTCTGCTTCCGGGAAGGATGTTGGAGATCACGGAGTCAAACGGACTTTTCTTCCCAGACAAATAATCTTTGTAATAGGAAGATGTGAGAAAACGAGGAAAGGAATCGTTTTCCATAATTGTAAATATGTATCTCTTTGCTGAATCAAAAATGTCTAAAGGCAATGCATCTTCTCCCATGACTGTCATTGCAATTTGACGCCTCATCAAATGATCAATGTTGACCTGCAAGAACAAATCACGTGTCACATGCGTAGGTAGCAATCAAGACGTGATTTTGACGCTGTTCACTAACGTAAGATCAACCAACCTACGTAAAGAGGAACAATACTGGCATAAACGCAGTCAGCCTAGTAGAATTTAAGACGTCAGAATTCGGCCAACTCCGGAAAACTGCATTAATCAATGTCACAAAGCCTTACGTGCATTGACGCATTAAGGAGTCCATTAGCTGGAATTGAAATTAAAAATTCGGATTTAATATCAAAGTAAAAGTTGTACATTTTTAGTAATTTCATTAATTTATCGAATGCTAAATTAACTAACTATTTTGCATACCTGATGGGGGGCGTTTGGAGAAACGTATTGGGAATAAATGTACTGTCCTTCTCTCATTCTTTGCTCTTCGCTCTTCAACTTTCGATATTTTTCACAAGAAAGCCAAAAGTACAAGTTTTCAGAGCTGTATTCTGATTCGAGAAATTCAAAAAATGCTGCTTTGGTTTCTGAAAAAAATGTTAGAGTTTCGAAATAGGTAGAGCTACAAAGAAAAAAGCGAGATGAGTTACATGAATGAGCAAAATAATTTTTAAATATAGCATATCTTGTTTATGCATAAGATCTGCAAAAGTTTTTAATCAAAATTGGCTTTAAGGATTCTTATGAGAATGCAGTGTGAGACGTAATACACCTAAGACCTGCAGTCTTAATTTAGTGAAGCCCGAAGGAAAATAAATGATATTTATACTTCTTTTAATAAAACAGAGAAACTAATTCGCATCACCAAATTATAGCCCGAAGCAAAATTTAAAGTATTAAAAACTTGATCAGCAAAACCACAAAATATACTTAAAATAGCAAATCGTTAAGTTTTTGTTTTGCAGTGTGTTTTGAGTATAATGAATACTTTTTCCTCATAAAAATACTTACTTTTGTTGTCCAAAATGTTGAGCAAAGTTAATCCGGTCGAATTTTGAAGCGAATTTCTTGGTCTAAAAAAAACATTTGAAATCAATTTAGTGGAATCAGTGCAAATCTGCATGAAAACATATTAAGAATTCTTAATTTATTTCAAAGTTATCCGCAGAATGAAAATTTTACACACCGGTACTCTAGATTAGTTTATTCACAACTAATAGGCAACAAAACAATTGCAATCATTCGCCTCTTACCTTCTCATTATTGCAGATGCACCAAAGATGCTAGATCGAGGTCTTTGCTTTTTATGAGTACTTTGTAGCTTATCTCCGTACACTGATGCTGCTTTTTCAGCGCGTCTTTGAAACTGCAAATAATATAAATTTGTAAAAATCAAATCATACTGCAAGTTTAAACTCATCGTTTTATTCAAAGGCTTTAACAAAACTTAATTTTTCATCAGTTTTTCGCAATGACTATATCATTTACAATGCATTATTATGCAAAAAAATTACTAAGTTTACTTACTGCGAGACTAGGAGCTGATTTTTCTCGAAGTTTCACAAATCTAGGTGATTCTTGGGGGGTAGCTGGGGGGGTGCTTGACTTTTGTTTGATAGGCGATGAGTCAGTTTCTGTAACTGAAAGTTGAGGTGTGCTTCCGTTCAAACGAGCTGACGCTTTCAAAGGTGATTTGATTTTTTGTTTATTTCCACAAATTAAGTCCGAAGCTTCGTTATCGTCAGTATTTTCTGTTTCTTCTTCTTTATGACGTTGATCGTACCAAGTACTTAGTCCACTAGCTTCCGATAAATTTTCAGCTATTTTCAACGATTGCACAGAATTTTCTTCTGACACTTGCAGTTTATCGTTACTTCCGCTATTCAACTTTTTTCTGAAACAAAAATGTTGTTTTAATATGTTTTTGATTATTTGCAGCGTATTATTTACTGTTTTTACACTTGAAGTTAACTATAGGCTGCTAGCTTTTTCATGTATGTTCTTGCTCCTTTGACAACTGCGCATTCAGCTAATTGGCACTGAATGAAGTCGAGTCGAGCTTTATATAATCAAGCTAGCACGTGAGCAATTGCCTTTTTCTTTTTTTTTTTTTTCGAAGAACTGCTGCATTTCGCTTCGTTCTGGATGATGCGCTTGTTTTGTCCTAATTCCTAATAACAATGCAATATCGTGTGAACAAGCGGTTTTATTATTTTTTTTTTTTAAATACAGCCTCGGCTTTGTATGAAAAAAAAAAAACATCATGGAGGATGTTTTATGAGTACTTTGTAGCTTATCTCCGCAAATGACATAGCTGAGAATGGAATCCGCAAAACCAGCTCCGGAGCCCAACGCACCAACCACTCGGCCTACTCAATGTGAAAGTAGCTTTTTATTATTCAATAAACATGGAAAAACTTGATGATCCCAAACAAAATGTCAACAGATGGAACCCAAATTAGAGGGCTGATGTTGACGCATCTCTGTCACTGTCTTTCATCAACTTTAAGTTCAAAACTGATCATGAACTCCACAAACCAAATAAAAACGCAACAATGTTACTAAACTCCAATTGTTCGTAAATTCACTTGGCTAGAAAAATAGTATTAAAAAAGACAGGATGCCTTCGGACCAGAGTGAATACGGGACGAAAATATAATAAAGAAACAGTAATTCTTGTAATTGGACGTTCCGACAAGATAGATTCAGCTGTCATCTACAGAACCTCAAGACATGATGTGTTTTTATGTTTTCACAAACTGTTACCGTTACTTTCGACGAGCATAATTTACGCAATTGGGTCGGGGCGAAAAAAAAAACAAAAGTCGAATTAGAAAGCTATACTTTTATTGTGACCAACAGGTTAGCTCAGTTTTCAAGCGCATTGCTATCGGTGCGAGAGGTTTGGGGTTCGATTCCTGGGTCGGTCAAATCGGACACAGTGTCGCCTACGGTTCGCCACCGCTGCGACGTCTCTTGGGAGCTGTGCTGCACAGGTGCTAAGCCGCAGAGATGAGCCCTGCCACTGGTTATCTATTTTTACTCCTTTGCCTATAGATGCAACACAACGAGTATAATGAAAATTTGATTTTGATTTTATTTTACTTTCATTGTATTTCTCGCAACAGCGAAATATAAATGTAGAAAATGACAACCAAACAAGTTTGTCAAAGTCAGACCTTGCGTGGTCGTATCCTTGGCAACACTGCAGCAAGGTGAAACAATTATATTTTTGTCTTGGCAAAATTTTTAAGACAATTTTAGATTCAAGTAGATTCAACAGCTTTTAGCTTTTGATATCAAAACCTTTGAGCTCTTGGACTTTAACTTAACAAGTTAAACACCAAATTAAGCAAAACGAATTTTAATATTAAACTATTTCTGAATTAAAAAAAGTGCAAACCAAGAAGTAGATAATACTGATTAAAAAATCGAAACAGGACTTGGTTTTGTTTTTCGTTTTGCTCTCAGAATTTATGCAATGTTTTTACTGTATATACACTATAATTAGAATGGAAGGCAGGAAAATCATGAGAAAGCCAAGAAAACTGTTTGGGCGCAGTGCATCAGCATAACATCGAAACATAATTAAACAAAATGCAGATCATATTCGCTCGAAGAATCCTGCTTAAAAAAGGCTTCGTTTCGATTCGTACTTTTTGCATTTTCTGCGCCTGGCACGTGTCAGGTCGTTGACGCTGTACAGAGACTGAGAATAAAGTACCGTATTTTATCGATCGCACTGACACTGTCGTTTTTCTTTCATACATAAGGCGCACCAAACTGTATAAGTCTAGGGCTCCACCGGGAATATTTTAAAACTTCCATTCCACTGAAAAATTCCTTCGCACATACGCGATTATTTTTTTAAAGATTGTTGATGGAGCCGGAGCAGCTCGACTGAAATTTTCCACCGGGCATTTTTCTGCCCAGATTGGAAGATTTGCTTTGGCGAGGAATATTCCCGGTAAAGTATACTGTTTGTTCAACGTTTTTTTTTTTTCTTCGCGCGAAAATAAATCGTTTCAAGTGATATTGTGATGCCACAATTTGTCCGATTTGGATTAAGGTGATTGTATTGGGCTGGTTATATTTTGTCATAACACTGACCTACATAGTGATAGTAAAATGGAAATGCAAAGCTTGTCTACCGGTAGCTCAAGCAGTAAGGATGAGATTTTAGTTTATTTGGGAGCCGTAGTTGCTGGAAAACCAAAAAAACGTAAGCACAAAACGTGGGTAAGGGGAATATTCCGCAAAAGAGAAGAATATGGCACTCTCAATCTTGTCAGGGAAGCAGCAATGGCTGATGAAGAGATGTTCTTTAGATATATGCGCATGAGCCCACACAATTTTGAATATTTATTGTCGCTTGTAGCTCCAAATACTACGAAACAAACAACAAACTTCAGAAAACCTATACCACCTCAGCTACGCTTAAGCGTCACTCTTCGACACCTGGCAACAGGTGAATCACACATCTCACTGAGTCTTCAGTATAGAATCGGCCGACAAACCGTTTCAAAGATTAGCCTATACCTGATACCTGCAAGGCTATTTATGAAGCAATTGCTCCGATTTACTTAAAAAAGCCGTCATCGCCTGAAGAATGGCTTTAGATTTCTCAAGATTTCAATGACAGGTGGAATTTACCTCATGTTGTGGGTGCTCTCGATGGTAAGCATGTTAGAGTCGTTTGTCCCTCAAGATCTGGTAGCCTATATCGTAATTGCAAAGGCTATTTCAGCATGGTACTAATGGCAATCTGCGACGCTAACTATCGATTTCTTATGTTTGATTTTGGGCAATATGGAAGCAATAACGACAGTGGAGTTCTTCTAAAAAGCAAAATGGGGCAACAATTAGAGCAAGGTCAACTGCAACTTCCGGCCGCAACTAGGTTGGATGGATGTGACTATGATCCATTACCATATTATTTTGTCGGTGATGAAATTTTTCCATTAACAACATATTTGATGCGGCCATACCCCGGATCGAGTTTGACAATGTCAGCTTCAGTTTATAACTATCGTCACTCTCGAGCTCGCGGAGTTATAGAAAATACTTTTGGAATACTCTGCGCAAGATGGAGGATATTTTTTACCCCAATTACCTGTAATGCCAAAGTGGATAATATTGAAGCCATAGTTACGGCTTGCATCGCTCTTCATAATTTTTCCAAAACAACGGATAACCCTGCCTATTGTCCTACTGGCTACGTAGATCGTGAAACTGCAAATGGGGACGTAATTCCTGGAAACTGGCGACGGGAAAGTCAGTCAAGCAGCGCCAGCGCTGATGGTAATCTCGGAGACTGTGTATCTGTGCTGCGAGGACGTCGCACCAGCGGCAATGCACTGCATATGCGTGACTGCCTGAGAGACTATGTCAATAGCGAAATCGGTTCCTTGCCATGGCAGTTAGATTATGTTCGTCGCACAAAGTGAGGCTACGGCGCACGAGAGCAAACAATGGTGTTGACAGAAAACTGTTTTTAGTCATTAGCTGTGTGTTCTTTCTTTGTTGTTTGATACGTGCATGGTTGTTATCCTTTGTATCAAGTACACTACCGACTAGTACAGTCCTTTCATCCATTGCTAGGTGTATTTATCGTTAGCAAAACAGTGCGAAAATCGGAAAATGTCTATGCGCATGATAAGTTTTATCCATTTTAGGAAGTTGTTTAGCAATGGAAATTATTTTTTTAAAGATGAATACTGTTAGTTCTGTGAACTTATTTGTTGCTCATGCAGCTTGTTTGAGTACGGCAGGCTGGCTCAAGGATTATTGGAAGATGTTGAGTACCCGTAATTTTATCTTATCCAAGACCGCTGAGATGTAGCTCAAGAGTTGTAGTGCATTTCAACTAAGTTGGCCAAGCTCTTGACTCAAATTGAAAGACATTAAATAGAATTACAATGAAATCTAATGTATTTACATTTCAAATGACATGTGAAGTGAGCACTCAGTACAATGCGTATTCAAATAATAAACAAAACGAATTGAAATCGCATTACTTCAATAATCACACACTTAATCAATTATTATAGAAGACTTGAGGAAGATCGTCGCTGTTCAGCCCACTTGTTTGCGGTTGATTGCATGAGCAGCTTGGTGGTGGAGGTGTAGCAGCTGTGCTTCGAGTACTCGAAGCAGTTGATTCGTGCAAAATAATTTTATGCTTGTATATCACTTGATTTATTTCATGCTTTGCCATAAATTTGATGTGTTCGGGAAATGATTTTAACTCCATAGAAACCATGTTTCCAAATACGTCGTCTGAATCTACGGTTCTGGTTGCTTGTTCTTTTGCCCTTTTTTTGTCTTTTAAATAAATACATATTTGTTCAAACATGTCTTCTTGATTCAGACGACGTTTTTTAGCTACCGGTACTTGCTCCTTTTCCATACCGGCAGGTCTTAACTCCGCAAAGCTATCCCCTGAATCAATCGATTGGGTTAAGTCTACCGATGATTCCTCTGCGTCGATTTCCAGTGGGATATCACCAGTATTGCCAACATTCGACTTTGTTGCTTTCGGCCGAATAAAACAATCTATCCAGCCCAAAAACTTGTATTCGTCCAAACTTTTTTGGGCCTTAGCCACATCCGACTCTTTTGCACCAGATACATTCGCTTTTCTAAAGTTGGACCGTTTTTTACTGTACCTGTTGAGAAGGAGGGCCCACTCGTGCTTTGAACTGCCGCCTGGTTTACCCAGAGACTCATCAATAAGGCGCCATGCATTTTTTTTTTGGCAAATGATCTTTGTAGCTCTTCAGCGATTTATCGTATAAACATGGAAACTTTTGGACCTCGCATGCCAGTTTTTCGTCATCTCTTACAGACATCTTGATTGATTTTATAGTCAGTACTGTATTTCAAGTAGAACTTCCAAATGCTGGTAAAACTTTGACAAGTTCGAATTTCGATTCAATATTTTTCGATTGTGATTATGACGTGATAAAACCTTTCTTCCAGCAACACAACTGAACTAAGGTAACCTCCCACAGAATGTATTCCCATAATTTTCCCGGAAAATTTATCAAGCTTGCTTTGATAAATTTTCCAAGCTAATTTTCGCGAAAATTATCGACAATTGGAATATTGTTAATTTTCCGACCCTGCTCCACCAAAATTTTCCAATCGTCACATTTCAAAATAATCCATCGCACATTTCATAATTTTCGCGCAAAATAATTCCTTTTTTCTTCTCGTTTCTCTCGAATTTTAAAAAACGCCGCGATTAGAACATTTATTGGTCGGCTCCATTGCGATTATTCCAATAATTTTCGCGGAAAACTACGGGAAAATTTTCAGTGGAGCCCTAGCTTAAAGACGCAACAGCTTTGAGAAGCAACAGGTTACCCTATACAGCTCATTAAACAAAAAATACTCAATATTTTAATGGAAAAAAAGGATAAAACGCTACTTCATCCATGCATTAGGCGCATCGCCTTATACGGCGCACGATAGGATTTAAAGTGCGCCTTATACGTCGTCCTTCTGGTTTGTAAAAAACGGTAGCCTATTTGCTGCAAGTCACGGAAAGTTACGATAAACAAGAAATACAACCCAATACCCTTCTCCGCAGAGTCCCGAGGAATATAGTTGAGGTTTTAATAATATTGCTATTCGACCCTTTCGGATTATTTCATTCTTAATCAAAGTAATACCCTATTTGCAATCTGTGCAGCCTATATGTTTGTGTTCATCTGGTAGGTCTGCTACGGCAGATCTAGCATAATGAAAAAGATAACTTAGCCACGAGAAATTTAAAACGAAGATTCACAAGAAACTATTACAGTAAAATATGAAAACCTTGCTAATCTACTTGACTAGAATATAATGGTCTTGCAAATTATTGATGACAATATCTTCGTTAATTTAACGCAAACCCCTAACATATAACATCAACTTTTACTGCACATAATTTCTTGCCTGTACCCCTTACCCAAATAAGATGTACAGTATAGGCACTCCCAAATTACTTTAAGGTTAATTGTTTGCTTATTTTTGGATATAATTTTGGTCGTTTGCAACGTCTTTGAGGGAAAATCAAA
Organism: Trididemnum miniatum; assembly: GCA_964006365.1. Taxonomy (NCBI): domain Eukaryota; kingdom Metazoa; phylum Chordata; class Ascidiacea; order Aplousobranchia; family Didemnidae; genus Trididemnum; species Trididemnum miniatum. The sequence continues at coordinate 12,944,885 of OZ023234.1, read as the reverse complement.
AATTCAATTTTATTTATGTTGTAGTTAAAATCTAGCGCGTTGCTGATGACAACAGTGAAGACTGTTATCGTTTCCACATTATTGCAAACGGAACAAGCGTTATTACAGTATGAAGTAGAGTCAGGAATGGATTTACCAATAAGCTAGGCAGGCTGAAGCTTAGGGCATCGGAAAAGTAAGGGGTCTCGTCACAAATGACGAAGACCCTTTTTTTTGAAAATCGACCATCAAGACCTTTATTTACGCAGAGATGAATCAGATTTTTGATCACTAGGGCGTCGTTGATCAAGTAGCCTATAGCCAGTGATGGGATACAGGGGGTTCGCACAGGTTCGCGCGAACCCTTTCTTGGAATGTCAAGATAATCAGCGAACCCGTTCTTGCTTTTTTTACAGACATTATACCTTTATGAAGGAACCTGTTGTTAGTAAGTACGATACAAAAGAGAACCTGTTCTTAAAATTTTGAATCCCATCACTGCCTATAGCCCTAGGGTCTCTCATTGTCTAAATTGGGCCCTGAATACAATAAAAGCAACTTACATGAAACAGTGAAAATTTTGGATAACTGCAAAATTACTAAAATGCAGTCTCATCCATAATTCCGATCCTTTGAATGTAATTCTTTGTTGCATAATATCCATTAATCCATTATATAATGAAATATGCAAGAAACTCAATTTGGCATAGACTGTAATGTATAATGGGCTACTTTTTAAAGAAAATAGTTGACATTTTTTATCGCACATAACGGTCCTTTTAGCTTAATATACTACATGTTTTATGTGCCTAAAAAGCAGTATAAAAATCGATTGAAGACTTGAAACTAGCCAAGGATCTCCCTAATGCTTTCACTGAGAAAAGAATTTGATTAAAATAATGGAGAACTTGTCAATATTTTGATGAAAAACCACGTTCATGATTACGTGGCCAATTAAATGTTATGCAAGCAGTATTTGGGGATATTGAACTGTGACCGAAATAGCGATCATATGAAACATTGAAGAGAATTATGCAACATCGCAACGATTTTACAACTTAACAGCATCTAAGCCATTTTTGATGAATAATTCGATATCAGCTCTGCTCTATATGCAAAATAACGGCATCATGCTACAAATTACGTAATGAATTATTATTCAGGTAGGTTATAGCCTACGATAAATTTAAGCGGAAAAGAGCTGAGCTGTCTTCTTATACATTGTCACACAGTTTGCTTTAGCAAGCTTTGGAACAAACATTCAGGAATTTATAAAAAACAAGCAAAGTCAAGATCCGCTGCACTTGGTTATTCGTGTAACAAGTACAGTAGTTTTCAACTTTATTGATGTACCGCACTCTCAAAATATTCTAAGATATTCTCGCACTTCTTACAATACATGCAATTAGACAACGCGGAAACAATTGACAGTAAATCAACTGAAAATAACACTCACGGCCAGTAATTCTGGCCTCGATAGCGATGGCCTGTAGAGATATCTTGATGATTCTGGGACATTTTGGGTTACGCAGAGATCTGAAGAAAGAACACGTTGCGCTTTTTTGCAGCTAAAAGTTTTCAAAGTGTGTAGATGAGCAATGTTTTGTTTCAACTGTACAACCATAAGAATTTTATCAGGCCTCATGCGAAGATCTGGTCGGTTTCCTTAAAACTACCAAGTTCTACACCCTGCTTTCTTGAGCCCTTGAAATCACGACGGAATCATCAGTCATAGTTAATCAGAGAGGATATTATGGACAATTATTGCTTTTTTAATTAGAACGTCGTGCTTGTCCAAAAATTACGCCTCTCACGTAAAAACTTGTTCCCGCCAAAATTCCCTATCCCAACAAAACAGAAAACTAATGATCTTCGCGCTTTTCTGTAGTTGACTATATAATGACTTGGTTTGTGAATTTTAAGCGCACAGAATCATCTTGGATTTATTACTTAAACGCAAAGATCAATCTTCATCTACACACACCTACTGCTAAAAAATCTTAAATCCTTTTCCGTTTTTCCACTAATCGTTTAATTTCAACAAAGGCTGACATTAATATGCATCCAATTTTTTAAAGATAATATTGGATCTGCGACCTTTTCATAATTGGTGAGGGACAAAGCTGTTTCGGAAAAATAGTTTATTCATTGGGGCAAAAGGCAAAAGCGTTTAACATTACTGTCACTTCTCTCAATGGAAATACTAATGCCAATCAAACTTGTGTCAAAGCTCATCACATCGCCGCGCAATGCTAAATCAGAGCATGGAATGGAATAGCATGAAAGCGAAGATGGAAAGGAATGAAAGAGGAATTTCGGTATGGAATATGGAAGATACTTTATATGGAAAAGATTGGAAGATTTCAATAAGGGAATGGAATGCTATCTTCCATACTTCCACACCAGTACTATTTTCAACTAAGGTCTGAAACAGATTGAAAAATCTTGGTCTCAAAAAGAAAATACGATACCAATAAGCAGTTAGTTACATGCCGGCTACCGCCATTACCACTTTGTTCTGTCACGCTGATGTAAAAAGCTAATGCAAAGTAACTAACAATTACACGTATCGTGTCGCATTGTCATAATCGTTTATTTCAAAAGTTTTGCTTTGCAGTCAACCACAATTTTTCACTAACAAGGGCCTTAAGAATAGGTCAAAAACGTTCAGCTCTGCAATAAATGTTTTCAATTCTAAAATTGCTAGCTGTAGCCACTTTGGCTTTGACCAAGAGGTATGACATTCACCTGGCATTTGGTTATAAGTTATAACTAGGGCGATTCACGGTCAATAAAGTCAATTTTTTTTTGGATGTAGAAAATAACTCTACAAACGTGGAAACAAAATTTCACGGTCATAGAATCAGTGTTTATGAAGTTATAAAGTCAATAAATGTCAATTTTTGTTTTTTTGGTCAATATTTTTTTATTAGGTCAATTTTTGCTTTCTTGCTTTTTTGCGCGTTTCTACTTTATAGCCTACTTAAAAAGAGATGACTTAGATAATTTAGAGATGGAGGTTCTTAACTGTTGGTGGTACCAGGTAGGGATGTGCCGAGTCGAGTCCGAGAACTCGGCCGAGTGATAAGGCATTACTCGGACTCGGTCGAGTCCGAGTATTAATTGATACTCGGCCGAGTATAAAACTATGATCATTTTGACTTTTTTTTTGCTTTTTATCCGAATTTGGGTCGAAATTAGGACTTTTCTACGGACGTGATGACCTTTTTTTTTTTTGCTCTTCACCTAATTTTGAGTTCATATTTTGACGTCGTAGATACTCGGACTCGGATTCGGCCGAGTAATGTCGTGAATACTCGTTACTCGGCGAGTCCGAATAATTTTCCTCGAGGCACATCCCTAGTACCAGGGAAGTGCATGCTATCGCCTGACTGTTACCGGTATTACAGTTTTACACATGCTTTATTTATTCATGTAATGCTTGATGTGATTTGATTGATTTCGATTGTAAAGATCTGTTCAGACAGCTTTGCAAGATTGCAATCTTAGCAAAATTGGATTATGACGAAACAAGCTTTTCGATGTGTTTTCATTTGTTACATATTTTTGTCGCTACGTGCCGGTAGTTAAAAACACTAGAAGTGAAAAGACAATGCATTAGTTATTCGAACGTACTTTGATGTTACACAGATTGCAATACAGCGAATAGCAAAACACTTGAATTATATGTGCGTACATTATAATCTAAGCACTAACTGAAGTGACTTTGGTGTTTTTTTTTCCTTATGGACTGGTTCTTTCATTTCATTGTTTCGTTAGGTCAATAAAGTCAATTTTTTGATAAAATAAGGTCAATTTTTTGAGATTTTTAGGTCAATAAAAAATCGCCCCATAGTTATAACGTATACACAACAATACGCTTGCGCATTTGCTGCGCTGCCAACATGCAAAGCAATACCAAACACGCATTGTCATATGGCCAAAAAAGTTATTGCAAAAAAGGATCAGCCATATTCTACTTCTGCAAAACGAAGGATAAGGCCAACTTTTTACCAGTATGGAATGGAACATGGAAGAAACTTTTTGGTATGGAATGGAATATAGAAAATAATTTTGGTATGGAATGGAATATTGAATGAAAAGAAATGTCGGCATGAAATATATAAAGAATCGTCTTCCATTTCATTCCTATACATGACCTGTGCTAAACACACGCTGTGTTAAAACACTAGCTACTGTACAGTGATGTTTAACCTCATAAGGCCTCAAATAAATTAAAAGGTCGTTTTTCTCGAGCCGGTTTGTCTTTGGGTTTCGTAACGCTCAAATCTATTAACACATTTTTGAAATCAATGTCTCGGGAAATTGAAACCATGTTAAAAAGCTTGTCAAGAAACCATGTTAAAATAAAACTGTCGGAAAATGATAATGCCAGAAACTGGTGAATAGAATTGCGCTTTTCTTTTAATAGATTTTTGTTTGTTTTATTATTTTGCATTTTGCAGATGGACCAACATGCTTTTAGCTTGGAATTCGGAAAATATGCTTAGTGGATAAAAGCATATTTCTGTGTTATAAAAAGACTGCCATATAATCTGACCTTTGCATTATTTCAGAATTTGAAAGCAAATGTGGCATCTTTGAAACGTATACGTTTTTTAACCTTTTCGTAACCAACTGTATAAAAATCAATGTCGTTAATAAAATGTAATGTACAGTATAAGCTCTACACAGAGGTAAAATCTGAAGAAAAATGTAATGTACAGTACAAGCTCTATAGAGAGTTACAATCTGAAGAAAACCCGCTCATGAAAGCCTGAAGAGGCGAAGAATGTCACAAAAATTCAACTTTTTATCTAATTAACTGAACAATTTTACAAAATAACTCGGTTTAAAAAATCAAAACAAAATGCCAGAAGAACAGGTGCAAAGTTTTCTTACTAGTTTGATGAATTTACAGCCAAATTATCCATTTTTTGTAAAGTTCGATTGCTTTCGCTGTTTGCCACTCATGTTTGATGTGCTTTCTGTTTCTTGGTGCTTTGTTTTAAAACAAGAAAATGTCAAAGCAGCACATTGATGCTATTCTAGTCAGCACTAAGAAACCATAATATTCTCTCCATTCCTGCAAGAATTATATGGATTATGGAAGCTCAACAAGAACAACGTCGTTGTGAAACAAAAACTAAACAAACTAGCGCTGTTAGCTCAGACTAGACGTTTCGACCACGTTGATGCATCTGTCATCTGGAGTTGTAACTTATTATTTGCTCACCCGAGCGATGGCCACACTTTTAAACATCTAAACATGTATTTCTCCTAAAATTGTGTATAATGTTATTTAAATTCATAATTCCGGTATTATAATAACAAAAATAAACATTGCCGCAGTAGACCACTTCAATTACACTCTACTCGGGTGCTGGTTATTCATAATTATGGAGATGCACTTCAATAACGGATGCTAATTTGCTAATACTGGCCTAGACTGTTTTGCTGACTCACATTGGGTTTATTGCTAGCTAGGATGTTTAACCGGTATAAGTTTACTTTTTTCAAAAATGTTTGAAATTATTGTTATTGGGAGGAACGTCTGTCGACCTAAATCATGAAAAGTAAATATGAATATTTTCACCTGCTCTGTGCCCTTTGGCTATGTGATTATACAGTAATTACATTAACTTTAAGCACTGCTAAAGGTTAAGCTGTTTATCAATAGATCTTTTTCATCCACATTAGCATGTTATGGTTTATAAATTCCAAAGAAGCCTTGTCACGACCAAGCTATATTTAACGATATACCGAGAGAAACCAGATTGGAAACATCAATCTTGCTTCTATAGCATTAAGCAACATAAACAAAGCAAGATCTCGGTGACCCATAACTTCAAAGCAACTAGAAAATCAGATTGTGTAAAAAAGACACAAAGCAGGCAAGAATGCAGATCATTTACATCTAGCTAGAAATCATTTCATTCGCACAAAATAGTGAAAACTCAATACACTTCGTATATTAAGTTGTGCAACACAAGCCTTTGGTCTCCAACAAAACATTGGGCGCTTGAACCAGCTGAAGACGAAGTGCGAGTCAAGTGTTCCAGTGGTAAATTCTGATCTCCGATTTGCTATTTGCTGCTTTTCGCAAACGTACTTTGTATTTAGCTGCATACTTATCCTCCTATCACGAGAAAGCGATCAAAGCGCTATAACGAGCTCGCTTAGGAGTTGCCGGCCACCTGTCTACCACACCAAGATGGAGGGAGGAATCCCACTAAGTGCCTTTCCCAACAGCATAACTAGTGAACGTGCCGGCTTGTTCTCCACTCTGTCCCTTTAATGCTGAGCGTCAAGCAGGAAAGCTGTGAATACCACTTTTAAAATCATTGGTTTGAACCGACTCGGAAGCAAACCCGAGTCTACAGCTCCAGAGGCGGACGCTCTTATCACTTGGCCATTTGAGCATTGGATGATTTTACTGAACCATCTTATTATTTTGCAAGAACCATTGTAAAATATGCTTCCCATAAAGCGCTCTTAACCAGCCGCTTAGCTCAGTTGTTATAATCGACATTGCTATCGTTACGGTAGGTTTGGGGTTCGAATCCCGGGTCGGTCAAATCGAACGCTCGCCAAGTCGTCATTGCTGCGACGTTCTTTGGAGCTGTGTCTGTCGCCCAGGCGCTAAGCATCGGAGATGGGTCCCGCCACTCGTTACAGGCTTCGGAGATTAAGCGCTCGTCACAAAGTGCTATAACAGCTAATCATGGCCTGCCCTGCACAGTGTGTGCATCAAGCTCCTATCTTACAGCACTGCTGTGTAGGGTACTAAAACACTCGTATTGGCAAGCAGAAGTTACTGAACCGAAAATTATGTGACATAAGATCTACTAGGATTACGTTGATCTAAGCGCATCTGATTTTCACAGAAGACAACAAATCACTTACGTACTTTTTTTACTCTACTCTTCGCCTTTAAATAAAACGCTTTCGTCAAAGGATATGTTGCTCGCCATAATTTGAAATGATTTTAACCCCAAATGGATGTTTTACAAACTTCAAGTTGTTCAACGATACCGTATAACCTAGTTGAATTCGCGGAAAAGAGGTTGCATCAGTGATGGTGAAGTGCGCATAAAATTCATTTATGAGATTGTCCTCAACACCGTCAAATTAGTAATTCAATTTCATTCACTTGTGTCTTAATGCTAGGGCGGTGTGACATTTTTCCGCTTGCGTTAGGAATAAATGTTAAAGTAGTAATACTGAACACTTAAGCAATATTTTTTTAGCCCAAATCTCACCATTGAATCAGAACCGAGTAGTGCACAGTAAGACATCAAATGCGCAAAAACAACCAATTTTTGACAGAATTCAACTGTTTGCACATTTTTAGTAGCTTTTGTGATGATTTCCAATGAAAATTCTTAATTTATCAAAATGTCTGTGATTTTAAGGGAAGTGGTACAAATTAATATCATCTGATGACGCATTTTTGTTTACACCTTAATCTTTTTTGTTTTACAAATATTTTTCTTTTCTTTTTTTACTTTCCTTACTTTTTCACTTTTTCTGTTTTGCTTTACCACTGATAGAAAGGGCTGTCGTCCAAAAACGTAATATTTTTGTTTCTTGGTGATAGTTTTTACCAAGTTCAGTCAGCAAAAAAAACAAAATCTACCGGATAATTTCTGTTCGCCTTAATCGTTAATGTTTATGTAAATACTTATTTTGCATTTTCGTATTTTTGCCCGGATTGTTTTCGAAAACTTTGAGCTAGGTTTGGAAAAGCATGAACCACATAACAACTGCTGTCAACCCAAAGAAGAAATTCAACAATCCGCTGACGTACAACGTGCTTAGTTTTGAAGTCATGATCAAAATTAGCGCTCAAATGATGTCACGAGTTTGTGCAGACAATGGCAAAAGTTAATGTAGTCACAAGGAAGTCTCATGAACATCATTGCGCAACGCTTTTCATTCACTTATGACGTCATTTTGTGTAGTTGTTCCATTCTCACGCGCTACCGGAACAGGAAATGCGTTAAGAATGGCGTCATCAATTCCGCTTTCACAAAGAAGACACAACAAAAAGTAGAAAACGTTAGAAACATATCTTTACTTTGTGCTGCGTAATAACATTACATTGAATTTTTTGTGATGGCAACGTCGGCGCACACTTAAGGTATTCAGCAATAAACTTTCTATATACGCATAAAAACTTTCTATATACGCATATCTAACCAAACAACGTAAAACTTAGCAGAACAATAAAACACAGATGAAATTTAGCCTAGCAGTTTGACAGCGTGTTTTAAAACATGAAGAAGCAAAAACTCTGCTCGTAAAAAGTCTTTTACGTCAACTGAGAGCTATTAAAATACCTTTACTTTTTTTCCTGTCAGGCGCAACCGGTAATAAAATTTTGCTCACCATCTTTTGTTATGGTAATATTAGAAGCAGACAATGCATTTTTTATTCTAAAAAACGCCCAATCGCAGACCATAAACGTTATTTGAATAATGGGAACTGCTTAGGTTGCTTACAGAATTGCTACCGTTGCTTTTTTTACAGACCGAGGGATGACTTATATAATGATTATGAAGATACTGGTGCATCAAAATATTATCGTCAAGCTGGCCTAAATGAAACTAACATTTGCTTTTACAAATATCCACTTTGTCACTTGTCAATTACACAAACAGTTCAAATGCTCTAAGCATTAGTTCCAAGCGACATCATACCCTAAAAAAAATTACTTGGGTCGTTTGGACCTAAATTTTAAGAAGCAATTACCGCTGCACGGCTTAGCCTTTTGCTGGATAAAGCATTGGATTTGCAGTTGCGAAACTAGATTCGGCCGCCGTTGTGGTGTTCACAACTACTTTTAAGTACCGGTATTTATTATGACCCAGAATAGAAAAGAGTGTAGATAGATTATCATTGGCCTTAGAATTCTGAAGTAGAAACAGAAGTATCCAAACGATGAACAAAATTCTGGAAAAACTGACAATAAGGGATAAAAACACTAAGGTCAATCATTGTGAAGGATGAACGTACCATTTACCGAGTGCGGTTGACGAGGGCCAATAACCCGAAGCAGCGCTGTCCCGCTCTATGGATAAAAACATGTTTTCTGCAACGCTTTCGTATTATCAGTTTAATTTTATTGATGCTTTGGCCGCTTTTCCTTGCCTTACAGGACTACCGATTTACGGGAAAGTGGTTTTACACATTCGAAAATGTGATCATGATGTAGGTTTGGCCATGCTAAGATTTCGATCAGCGATTTCAGTTTTGCGCTCGTTTTATGCTATCAATTTCTGAGCCGTGTGTACACGGCTGACCAATTTAACTGGTTAACCTAGAAGAGCGAATCCGCATCTTTGCTTCACGAAAATTGCGCTCTGTGTGTAAACACGAACCAAGTATCGGCGACTTAAATATTGTAATACAAGAAACACTGGTTTGCATACGGCGTAGAGATTTCTAAGAGGGTGGAACAATGTCAATCGGCCACGAGGAGCTGATAATGCTCGAAACCACACTATTTTTGCACCTTTTACACAGAAACTCAATTTGCTGCCTATTGCAGAAAGCGTGTGTTTTCATAGATATACTTAACAGCATGCTCTTTCTATGGTATAGTTCGTGCTGTGTTTCAAAGTAACTGACATCGTGACTGCACCACACTGTAATTTCGACTCAATATGTTTTATCGTTCTTTCACGACTACAATAAGTAACCGTAAATGGTGATTACTATAAACTCATCATCTTATACTATGAAAACAATTAAGCGCACGTACTCAAAACATTAACGATATTTGTGCACTCCACCTATATTTCAGCTTCTATATATCATATAAAGTACATGAGCAATAGAAAACTGGCCCTTAGAAAGGTTTCACTCACTCGGCATTGCGCAAAAACTGCTGACTGCATAATTGTTCTTTGAACTCCGTCGGATGCAGCATCGGCAAACAACAAGCGGGGTCTATAACGATTTCTTTGCTTTTTAACTATTGACTTCTGCAATTCTATCGTTCGCTGCAATGAGTGCAAGCTTTTTACAACAAAAACATCGAACTGAAAAAATCAAACAATATGGAAAACATTGCAAACATACAAGCGACGCATGCTGGGTGAAATTAAGAGAATGAAAAGCAAACGCTATTGACCTTACCATACTGGCAGTGCTCATCAAATCAAATCTTATTATACTCACCGTATTACGTCGAAGCGTGCAACGAGTTGCGGGGCCCATCTCCGCGGCTTAGCGCCTGGGCTGCACAGGTCCGAAGAAACGTCGCAACGGTGGCGAGTCGTTGGCAACACTGTGTAGATCTGACCGGCCCGGGAATCGAACCCCAGACCTCCCGCACCGATAGCGTACGCTTAGCAACTGAGCTGTTGTAAAAACACTTATGGAAGAATGGTGCTAGGACTACCATAATTTTTGGCCGCAAGTTCGAGTGAAGACCAAAAAGAAAGGTTATCGTCTCGGCTGTTGTCCGATTTTCGGGACAAAAAAAGCTGTTCACATAGACGTAATGAATGGATGATCATAATTTATAAGGGGATGGTTTGCGCTAAATTTTTTTTACAGGGGGATAGTGTTGGTTTCCGAGGGGATGGCATCCCCCCACAACTTGAGCACTGCGTACTGGTAGCTATTATTTCTGCTACTAGTGGCTACAGATGAAAGATTATCACTCCACAAACAATAACATCCCAATTTTATTTTTAAATTTGCGTAATATGCTACTGATGGCAAACTTCATTTTGATATTGTGAACGCGTTTTTTAAGATTTTAAAAACTTCTTTCTGCAATTCGAAAAGGGAACCATTTCAGTTTTTGAATCGCTGAAGCAAGTTTGAAAAGAATTAAAATAGTGTCCGCAATAACAAAATGAAGTTTTGCGTCTGGTTGCGAAAACCTCCATGTGTGAACGCGGCCTAGTCTATCATCTCTCAACCAAACTGTTTTAAATCGAAATCGGTGGAAACAAATCTCTCATGTTGATGCGCAATCTGCTGTAAGCGGAGGAAGCGATTGATGACGAATATCCTAACTGTCTTGCAGTAAGATTTTGCTCGCACAGCGAGGGGCGTAGCCGTGGGGAGGGGTGGTGCAGCGAGGCACTGCCGCATTAACCCTAATGCTAAGCATGTTTAAACCATTATTATAAATACCATAGTATTAGCAATGTTTAGCCTATATCCAACCAAAATTTTGCTGACGACGCCTTTGACTATAGCCTAGGCTGTAACATAAAAATGTATCTGATTAAGCACAAGAGGTCGCAAATCGCACATTATAACGCAGCAAATTCATGATATATGACGTCCTTTGGACTTTGGCGATACTAAAGGTTAGCTTGCAATTGAAACACTTAAGTGACAGTAGTAGCCTAGTGCCAGTAGTGGTAGTGCTGGGTGGTTTTTTTTAAACGGTATAGCTTTGAGGCTCTTTTAGCTACACGCCCACTAGTTAAAAAATAGATTTACTGAGTTCCCCCAAACTAAAGACTACATCCAAAACTTTTTGAAGTGGTGTAGCAGTGTAATTATATCTTTAAATTTGAAAAATGTTGAAGTAGTCATATTTCTAGAACATAACTAAGAATAGAAACTAGCACTTTCTGCAAAATGTCAGTTTTATGTGATTGCACCATTCAAGTAAAATCTGTGTCAGAAATCTATTTTGAAACAGACTCATCTGAGCACATCTACCAAAGGAACGGCAAAATGTGGCCATTTTAATTCGTTTATTTCAACATAAATATCTAATTCACTTCCCGATGTCGCAGTTTGAACAAAATTAATGATTACTCTGTCAAATATATCAAAAAAAGCAATCTGGAACTGTAGTTTTCCCGTGTTTAGCCTATATTAGGGAATGGAACGATACGCCAAATATATTTTTAAAAGGAATTGTTGACAAGTAAATTAGTGGAAAAATCACACGTGTTTTATAATTGTATCTGATTCACAATTGTTTTATTCTCCTTATAATCTAAATTTTGTTTTCCTTAGCTTCAAACTATTAAGTGTCGTGGGCAATTCCTGAGAAGTGGGTCGTTATTAAATCATCAGTCGCTGACATGGGCTTCGCATTCTGTTGCGAAATCATATCACGCGAAAAAAAAATTCGGTCTCGCAGCGAAGAGACGACTTTCTGAAAAGTATCATAAACATAGAAATTAAAATATTAAAGGTGCTACGGCACCGCTGAGTTTGAAAAATAAATTTCTGCTATGAAAATTGCAAAAGCAGGAAAACATAAGCAAAGAAAAAACTGCATCGCTTATTTTCTTGCGTCTGTGAAAATTCAAGCTTATCTTTCACTATCAGTCAAAATCAAATCTTCATTATACTTGCGTCATTACGCCGAAGCGTGTAACAAATGGCAGTAGGGGGCCCATCTCCACGGCTTAGCACCTGGGCAACACAGGTCTGGAGAAACTTCGCATGGGTGGCGAGCTGTTGGCGTGACTGTGTTTGATTTAACTCACCCGGGATTCAAACCGCAGACCTCCTGCACCAATAGCAATGTCTTATGGCCTATAAAAAAGGGCTCCTACCCTCCTTCCCTTAGCTTTATCGATTAGATTCTATAAGAAAAATCGTACCTGACGAAGGAAACCTCCTTCTCCCTCCCTGAGAAAAATTCTGGGCGCTATTCACCTTGATTATTTTAAGCGCCTAAAGCCTGAAACAGCTTCATGTTTTTGCTATTTTTGCGGTTGTAAGCAAGTGAAACAGTTGCTCTGACGAAGACAATTTAATAAACCTTGGCGTCAAAAATCTCGGTTGACAAACGCGTTTAAAATAGTTGAGAGTAGACCCGCAGGTATAATGGTGATCATACAGCAAGCAAAAATTATGGCAACTCACGTACCCTTCTTCATAAAACATGAGGATATGATTAAAACTTCAAGAAAAAAATCTATTTGCTTTAGGCACCACATCGATTGGAGGATAAATATAAAGTTGTATAAAATCGTTATCATTCGTTCAATGACGTCCGGAAGAAGACTTCAGTCGTCATTAAACACGCATCTTCAGATTTTCCTCTTTTTTTTCAAAGAACTAGTCTGTTTCATTTGCTTCTTTTTGATTTTTGAGCGAATAATTTACCGAATGTCACGTTACGATATTATTAGGCTGATAGGGTTTACAAGTCAAGCTGTAACAGTGCTCAAATCAAACGTACTTGATTCTTGTTATTTGAAAATGAAAAAAACTTATAGCAGTCGAACAGTTTGTTTAATTTTTATTATTCAAAAACAAAAATTTAATTAATTTTTTGCTTCTAATGCTTTTGTTTATTGCTTGTGAGATAAATCCAACGCAGTATGTGAATTAAGCTGTAACTAAAATACGCTCGACATAATGAGAATGGCGTTCTGCACGTAGCGGCAAAAGCACGTAGACTTTATGAAATATTTCTTCATTAAGATTTATTTTGAACTACAGTCGTGTCTTCACGTGCAAGCGACACTCACAAAAAATTTAAAATACTATATAGAGAATTTTTTTGATGTGTCAGCGTGTCAATTTTTCGCCGACTTACAGTAGGCCATTCAACTTTGCCCCTTAATCAAGAATCAGTGATATTCTACAATGCCCATATGAACACACAAAAAATTAACCCCTTTTTTAAAAAATCGGATTAATGCATTTTATTCGTTCTTTCGGTTAAATCAAGAAAATTTATTAAAGACTAGAAGAATGTGATCAAAAAAACTTCTATAGTTCGCAGTTGAGTTGATAAACAATAACATGCAACTTTAGGTGTGCTCTTTATTTAAGCAGTTTTATACACACTGGCAGCATATTTCGAAATGATTGCGCAGAAAATTTCCACTTTGCTCTTCGGCGATGTGATTGGCTAGAGCAGTTGCGCGAGTATGCTGCGAGTAATGAAATCTTTTGTTTATTCTATTATGCCCTCATATCATTCTCCTCGCAAATGCTCTAGCCAATCAGATCGCTGGAGAGCAAAGTAAGAGCAAAGTGGAGATTTTCTGTGCAACCGTTCCAAAATATGCATACCAGGCCAAGATCCTAAACTGGTACGACAATCTTTTTTCTACAATCGAATTGGAAAAACTCAACTTGCACAAAAACCTTTTTCAATTCTTGCATTCGGGCACGCAAAAACCTTAACTTGGCACAAAACCCATTTTAATACTCAACTCAACTTGAACCAGAACCTTTTTCATAACTTGCATTCGGGCACGCAAAAACCTTAACTTGGCGCAAAACCTATTTTACTACTATACATTTAGGAACGGAAAAACCCATTTTGGCGCAACATCCTTTTCCACAGTTAGCGTTAAAATCAACCAAAAGATATTTTTTACGTTGACTGCTAAAAAACACGACACTTTAAAAGCAAGGGCAGGTTGCATAAGCCTATATCCTCACCAAACCTTACCCCACTTGTTTTCATCAACCCTATTACGGTATTAAAGACAGAAAAATGACTTGCTTTGCCTCCTCATGAATTTTTATTGATTATTGTTGGCAACGCTTTCGTGTTTGGTTGTTTTGATAAGAAATTTTCAGTATTGGGTGCATAGGCTAATTATGACAGGGCCCTGTAGTAAGAAAATGTCATACATCATTTTACCTACACGTATTAACTTGTCATTGGCGATGAATACTCAAAGTTTTTAACGGAGCGGTATTGAGGGACAGTCGACAAGCTGCACCAAAATAATATAAACGTCGAAAATGCATCATTTATGAACTGTTTTCAAAAATAATTAGCACTTTCCGGGTTTGTTTTCGTGAAAGTACCTAGTGATTTTAAAGCAGATCCAAACATTAAGATCAACATATTCCAACTGCACATTTTTGCTCGTTTTCACGATTTTTTAGCACTTGTTGTCGAGGCTACACCAATTTTAGCGCAAAGATCTTAGCTGCAGTGGGCACTAGGGTTATGACATTTTATACTTTTTTTTTCTACAAAAAAGATTTCCTGTATTATGAATGGATGAACTTTTACATAAAAACGGAGAACAAAAACTTAATTCGTCTCAATGTTTAAAAAAGGTCACCCCTAAATCAAAAATTCAAATTGTATGCGTGTTGCAACCTTATAATATGGGTGACCAGTAGGGGAGAGTGGGGTTGGTTGACTCAATTTGCAGTTTTTCTTCACTTGCAGCCGCTGCGAAGATCCGTTATTAGTAAAAATTCGTCAAATTATAGCCAGGGCTACTCTCTCTAATATGAAATACTTTTGGGGGTTATTAGTTTTCATTGAGTGATTTAAACGCATTTTCCTAGAGGTGGTATTTCCTGCCCCTCGGGGTTGGTTGAATCGCATGATGGGGTTGGTTAAATCACTTTCGATTTGCAATTTCTTTCAATAACCAAATATTTTTTTTATTGTTTAGTTCATTGCATTATGCTCAACACATTAACGAACAGCAAACGAACACGATAAATAGCACACACAACGAAAAATCAGACACTACATGATAAACATTCTACTCCAAGTTGGCGCTTATCAAGTGGTACAGATAAATTTGCCTCTGTCAGTGCATAATTCATGGGCCCAACTACTGCACCCTTTAACCAAACATTCTAACCAATCTTTTTAATGCGATTTATGAATTGGTTCATTGCGCTGCAGGAAACTCCAAAACTCTTTCCTGCCCCACGAACTGACATTTTATTCTCCAGAACCTTACGCGCAGCCCGCTTAACTACATCCGCATCCTTCCCTCGATTTGTCTAGGCTTTCCAATTTCTCACCATGATTATTTTAATCAACTAATCTTTCATAAACGTCTGTAATAGTTCAACTACCAGTAAGCCTTTTGAAAAGCTCTAGTTGCAGTATTAAAACTTGTTGCTTAGTCAAGCTGTTAGCAAAGTTCCCTATTGGGGTTGGTTGAATCATATGATGCAACCAACCCCAAGGCGACATGCTGTAATGTTTTAACTAAAACCTAGCCTAAGAAAGTTTTTATCAAGTTAAAACCATATTGGTCGTGTAGCCTACGTTATGTTCTGCAAATAAAATCCTTAGTTGCAAGAATTATCTTGACTTAATGAGCAGAAAATGAAAAATTGTAGAAATATCGAAAGTTACTTTTTGGTGTTTTTAAGCACCTACCGAAAAAAAGCATACGTAGCCTTGCTCAATCCAAACTCCAAACTTCATTCAGTAGGCACGAAGACTCCTTCTGGCAAAGCAAAAATATGTCGACAGGTCTGGATTTGTGACTTTAGTCCCGGAGCATGGTTTACTGATTCAACCAACCTCCAATTCAACCAACCCCACTCTCCCCTAGCCTGAAGGCAGGAGCAGCATTATGTTATACTTACTCGTACTGTTTTGTTTATTTTGTTACAGACAATTCATTATGCACATTTTCTCCTTTTCCTGACATTTTAAGCTTGTATTATTCGTAAGCTGACAAACTTACTCAAATCGCTAACCGTTCTTCTTACATACGTTTTTTTCAGAAAAAGTAAGCTAGGTTTAACATGTCTCATAAAAAAGCGGTAATGAATGTGAGAGAAATATGGGCATTTGGACCAGCAACTTAGCAAGATTCCAAAAGACATAGAGAAAACGAGGAGCAATATCTTTGGAAAAAAATTCATTAGAAGAAAAATAAAGGATGTTGAAGAAAATACAAATTGTTGGACGGTACCAATATCTTGGGACCGAAATAAAAGGAAGGAAAGAACGAATAGCACAAATTTCAAAAGAAATCACAAACTTGTGGAAGAATAAGTTGATTTTTCCTCACGTCTTTAATCAGGTTATTCAAGCAAAGCTTGAAAAGTTGATGAAAGTGTATGATGAATGCGTCAGGAGAGGAAAGTATGACGCTTTGAACGAGCTTTTCGATATTACCAAAGTAAAAGGTTTTTGGTTATCTTCAGAGGACAAGTGGTTGTATTACCTTCAAGTAGAAAATAAAGGAGAAGTTAAATATTCTCAAGCTCAAGTTGCCAGTAAAAAATCAATTTATCCTTTTAAAAGACAGAAACTGCAAGCTGAATTGCCCTCAACATCTTGTGATTTTTCATTTGATTGTCATGCGCTTAGTAGTGAATCGGACAACTGAGTATAATGAAGAAGAAAGCATACCTAAACCAACAAGAAAATACAACAGCAGCAAATTGGCAGCAGACTTAGTGATATCTACAGGAGTGTCAACAATATAAGGCCTCCAAAATCTTCAAGCACTTGACAGATGACGGTCTTGCTACTCCTTTACCAAGTCAATCTGCCATTTATGAAGCAACATCTAAGGAAGCTGTTAAACTAAAGGAACAAATGAAGGAGAATTTGCAGATGGAAAACTGGTTCCTGCATTTTGATGGAAAACACATTGAAGAGAATGAGTATCAAGTAGTTGTGCTTAAAAACGAAAGAACAGAAGTAAAATTGGATGCATTGCGTTTAAAGAATGGCAAGGCTGATACTATTGCTCAAGCTATAACAAAAGTTATTGATAAATACAATTTATGGAATGCCATAAAGATTATCACTGCTGACACAACTAGCGTAAACACTGGTAAAAAGAATGGAGTAGTTATTCAACTGCAACAAAGGTTTTTAAACAAGGT
This sequence comes from Trididemnum miniatum, assembly GCA_964006365.1. Lineage (NCBI taxonomy): Eukaryota > Metazoa > Chordata > Ascidiacea > Aplousobranchia > Didemnidae > Trididemnum > Trididemnum miniatum. Next base: position 12,927,338 of record OZ023234.1, on the reverse strand, counting down.
TCGTTGCAAACCTCAATTTATAAGTTGTCAACACCACGTTTTGGACCGAATGCTCCGTCTGGTTTTGGATGAAGAAAACAGCGTTGGGTCAAACAGCAGTTCTCCCAACATCCAGTACCCGTTTGTGTCCCAACTGATAAAAAATTACGAGGAATTGAAAGTTCAGTTTGTTAATGGCACTGAAGTGATTCTTGATAAATCAAGATAAAGAGAGACGATATGAAGTTTTTGTACCATCTAACAAGGGTCTTTAAATTGTTTGAAGAAAAAGGGCATTTTCCTAAGATTAACTTTCAAACAATTCCAAACATAAGCCATACAAGGTGGAATTCAAGAGCCAATCTGGTCTTACTTTCATTCATTTTTATTCCATCAGCAAGAAAAATATTGAAGAAAATATGCAGGTTTATTTCTTATGACTGGGCAGATTATTAGTTTACTAGTCCAATGCACAATGAAAATGATTACCAGAAATCGGCTGAAAGATTGAAACCATACAAAAAAGCATTAAAGTCATTGCATAATCACTGGATGCAGGAACCATCCCCACTCAACACTCCAAGGAGCAATCAGTGCGCACAACGTGCAACTAAATTAATGCAGCAGCTCTATACTTCCTGCAGAAACAAAAACAAACTGCCACTTTGTTTCATTTTAAGCAATAAGGGCTAAAAATTGAATTGTTGTATTCTGTAAAATTTAGCAACACTCTTTTGCGAACTCTCGTCATGAACTTGTATTTACATGAAAACAACTTACATACCTGGTACAGGTCATAAATATAGGATTTGCTTGAGTTTTGAAGCTAGATTAGCATACTGATTGTATTCAATATATTTTTTCGTTCTGTGATCAAATACACAAAACTCAAAAAATCAATTTTCTTATCTCGGGGTGACGTTTTTTAAAATAAGTGAAAATAAAGGTTCTTTTCTTTGTTTTTAAGCAAAAGTTCTGTGATTTATGGTACAGGGATAAGAGGTTGTAAAAATGTCATAACCCTAGTGGGCACTGGCGCATCACAAGATCAGAAAACGGGCATTTAAAAATCTTCCTACCATACGGAGCAAAAAAAATAACAATCAAAGCTAATTTAGTAGATAATAGCCAACATTTTAGTCCCTTTTTTTCCTTCGAGCTGGAGTTTTAAAAAATATAATGTGCGGTGCTAGTTTTACAACGGTACTGTGTAACTCTTTCCAGAATTTATTCCTCGCTCTATCCATGGTACTAACGTTAAGCTCTTGACAAGCAATAACTCTGCTTCGACCAAGTATCGAACCAAGAACCCCCAACCGCATTACGAACGTTCTTGTAATTAGCTATTGTAGATCACGCAGTTTTGTTTCAAGGAGCAAAGGTCAACGCAGTCCACTATGATCACAGTGTTGCCAGTTGGTTTGATTCTGATGAAAGTTGCAATTTTTGAAAGTTGAATTCTATTTCGAAAAAGTTAGAAATTTATATAAACTAAAAAGAATCATTAATTTATAATACGCTATTAACTTTCTTTCCATACTTTAATTGCACAACTCCCGACCACTATTTATGACATTATGAGTTTTGTATAAAATGATGTAACTCTATTTTTGAGATTGAGTAGGCTGATTACTTAGAAAGATGTAATTCTATTTTTTTAATGCAATTACGAAATGCTGTACGAGTGTACGCCTTAAGTTTAACGTTACTGTACAGCATCAATGTCAATTCTGTAGAATGCAACCAACAGCCTACTTGTTTACAAGCGTGGAACAATTTCTCGGTAGCCTATTTTAAATATTCAGATCAAGGATATTGCAATTTAGTTGTGCAAGATCGATTGCTTGTGTGTTAATAATAGTCTGCTAGCAGGAAATGCGTATAAGCTTTGCATAACGACGTTTTTAAGGTATAATAAAATCTTGTTACTTAAGAGCTGGTGATTATGATGTATATATACCACACAAAGTGATCCTGACCTCAATTGTCAGAGCTAATTTTCTTACTCTAATTACAATATATATTAATCTACGCAGCAGGATTAGGCAATTAACCAAATAGCTATCAAATTACTCGACGTGAACTCAAAGGAATTTCCATAAATAAAAAATTTAAACACGCCAAAGCTTCCATAGAAATAACTATTTTGATGAGAGCTACACGACCGAAACAAGCAAAAAAAAATTCATTCAACAAACTGACTGTAGATACCAGCTCAACATACAAAGGTTTATTTACAAAAAAGATTATTTTGGAAAACCTTCATTTTTGTTTTTATCGGCCAGTTGGCATAGTGAGACATCGCTGTGGACGCGGGAGGTCTGGGCTCGGACCTTGCCGCTAACTGCTCGTGCTCGCCACCCCTACGACGTGTCTGCGTTGCCCTGGCGTCATGCCGCGAAGATGGGTTCGATCACTTGTCACACGCTTCGGCGTTACAACGGGAATATGATAAAGATTTGATTCTTTTTATCGATCTACCATTACAATTTCAAGTTTAGAAAAGGTATTTTAGAGCAAATAGCAATTACTTATGATGAGGCAATTCCACGAAACTATTTCAAATAAATGTGCAAATTTACGACGTATTTACTCAAGCTGACAGGCACACAAGAGGCAATGATAATTTCGCAATTCTTTTGTTACTCATAGCGCGAGGGTACTTTAAAAAAAATTTTATTGTTACCAAGTCAGGTAGTAAAGTTTGGACATAATAATTGATATTTGCACTATTATGCACACCTACATACTCTTAAAATTAACTGTGTTTAAATTTGACCCAGCAGCTAAGGTTTGAAGGTGCTACATAATAAATAAAAGAGGATTATAGCCGCTCCTTGTGCAAACATGCAATTTGATTGCATATTGATCAGCATGTCGTCATCAAACTACACACAGAATTTTATGCATATTGATAGATTATACCGTTAAATCTACATTATTTCGAAGAACGCGGTAACTCTCAGAAATTGCAACCACAATGAGTTATAATTAGGCTTCTTCATCAGGCATATTTTTCTGTTCTATCTTGTTCTATGTATTCCAATTATAAATAGGATTATATGGAATGCAGTTTAATTAGTATTTCTAAATTTGGAAAAGTTCAGGCTTATTGTCTACCAAGTATAATACATGGCGTGTACAAAGAGGCATGCAAAATGACAAATTTATTGACTTCATTTGACTGACTTTTGACAGTTTCATTGACTTTAGAACTTAAGGCATAGTAAAAACCAAACCTGCCTAGAATGCACTGTAAACCGGCTTCAAAAACTACTTTTTGTCAACCTAAAGCCTATAGTGTGATCTTATGATGTTAAGCGTTTGCGATTAAAAAGTTTTCTTATAAAGTGAGAAAAAAGAGTCGCAAGGGACAGCTTATTGTTTCATTTTCTTTTAACTGTAAGAAATCTCGACAACCTTGCTATGCAATTGTCGCAAACTGTTTCCCTCAATCGGTGTTTCCAGGTGTTTTATGGCAATAAATATCCAATGTGAAACTAGGATTTACCGACAAATTAAAAATTAACGAAAAACTTTGACAGAGAAAATCTCACGAAGCAAAATTTTTTTATGTCTAGTCCGTGACAGTTACTAATTTGTGTACTACAGTATTATCACACACTAAGCCACGTAAGTACATCTCTTTTTAACAAGCAGGATGTCAAGTTCGAATATCACGTCAATGAAGGGTTCAGTCAGGGGCAATGTCGCATGTGAAAAATTTGACTCTCAATTCCAAATTTTTTTTTTTATTTTTTATTATTCAGGAAACACAATTTTAACTTCTTCCGCACAAGTAGAGTCACGCTAACGTACGACGCGCACGCTAAGTGGTACCGAGTTTTAACATGCCGGCGCGATAAATATTAATGCAAAAGTTAGTGTTTATCTGCATCTGGATGATGATACGGGGCAAGTATGCCAAGTTATAAGGCTCTAGCTTACCTGGACGATATTTTTCCTGGAGTAACCAGAAGTTTAATAAACATCACATTAGCAAATGAGGTTACTTTTAAAACACTGGAAATGAAACCGGCATCGAGGGAGACTACCAAGTGCGCTTGTGCACTTCATAGAGAAGCCATGCGAAATATCAATCAGCTCCCGCCATGAATCGAATCTGTCAGCAAGAATCTGCACCTAAACACGGTACTGCTAGCGATGTCGCTGGTACCAAAAATCCACAACCCCTTAGCAGATAAAGTGGTTAGATAAGATTGAAGATAAGAAATTCAAAAACGCTTTTTGATTGAATTGTGCGCAGTTTCGATTGTAGCTGTTGTGACGTTAATGCCAACTAATTGCTTGAGTAAACACAGCGCTAACAAAAATGGGGAAACATTCTTGAAATTTATTTGTGGAGAATTGCGTCGCAGCGCGAATTTTGCACGTTATTCGATCCAGCCGCGCACGCATGCATGACTAGCGAACAATTGAAAAACGTTTCTTTGCCTTCAGGCATGCCGACGTAAAATGTAATCCAAGAATTTCATTTACGTCCGAACTCCCAGCACACGTAAAGGATTGGTTTCCACAAGCAACGTTTTTGATACAGTTTTTAAACAGTCAAAACGTTTGCGTAAAATGACGTAAAATTAAGCGTTTTACGTGCGAGTGTTTAAAGCTTACGTTAGACTACACATTGGAAACGCAATGTTGAGAATCATGAAGTCCGTCACGATATTTCGATTCCAAATTTGAAAACTTATTAGAATCGAGATTACGGTTTTTATGACGTAGTAAAACATGACATTTTTCCATTGCAGGCCTACTACTGTACTACAGTAACGCGTAATAACTTGTGCTTGGTTTCAGCACAAAATCAAAATACCACAGTTTTTAATCAAGTAATTATTAAAAAACGATAATTATAACTTGAAATATGACGTACAAGTGACGATACTTACCATTAATTTATGTGTACTAAAGCTATTTATAACTAAGGTATGTCAGTACGCTATGCATGTAGTAGTATTTTTAAAACGATAAATGTCAAGCAGTTGTTTTACACTGCAAAACAAGAGTATAATGTTATATAACGATCTAATCAATTAAATTAACAACGTTGTGTTTACTTTTTAAGGTAATGTTTCAGGATGTTTACGTCGCAAAAATTAGCGAATGATGTTAAGAGGTATTTCATTTCCTCAACAGGGTTATGCCTAATAAGAATTTTCAACTTGGAAAATTTAACAAGTGTAGGCACCAGTACCTCCTTCCTCTTCTTGTTTAGCAAACAAAACATGCTTTTTCTTCTTTAAATACACAGCTCAAATGGTCGAGCGGTAAGAGCGTTTGCCCCTGGAGCTGTAGACTCCGGTTTGATTCCGAGTCGGGTCAAGCCAGTGATTTTAGAATTAGTATTCACAGCTTCCCTGCTTGACTTTCAGTATTTAAGGTCAATGTGGTGAACAAGCCGACAAGTTTACTTGTTGTGCTGTTGGGAAAGGCACTTAATACGCTTTCCCCATCTTGGCGTGGCAGAGAGATGGCCGGCAACTCCTAAGCGAGCTCGTTTAGCGTATTGATCGCTTTCTCGTGATAGGAGGATGAGTTTGCTAGTAAATACAAATACACAACACAAACACCAAAACACCGATTTCGTGGGTATGCATCAATCATATTTTTCTCATATTGTATTCCCAACAAATGCAAGTTTTTGATAAGGTCAAAACCAGTGTAGCAACCCTTTCATCGATGTTGATAGCAAATGAGCTCACATCGTTTGAGCTCGATAGCTAGCCAAATAGAAAGGGGGTCTACATCAGACACAAGTTTGTGTTCAAGTCACGTCAAACCAATGATTATAAATTGATATTCACAGCTTCCCTGCTTGACGTTCAGCATTTAAGGTCAATGTGGTGAACAAGCCGACAAGTTTACTTGTTGTGCTGTTGGGAAAGGCACTTAATACGCTTTCCCCATATTGGCGTGGCAGAGAGATGGCCGGCAACTCCTAAGCGAGCTCGTTTAGCGTATTAATCGCTTTCTCGTGATAGGAGGATGAGTTTGCTAGTAAATACAAATACACAACATAAACACCAAAACACCGATTTCGTGGGTATGCATCAATCATATTTTTCTCATATTGTGTTCCCAACAAATGCAAAAGTTTTTGATTAGGTCAAAACTTTTGCCTTATTATTAATTTTCTCACCAGTGTAGCAACCCTTTCAACGACGTTGATAGCAAATGAGCTCACATCGTTTGAGCTCGACAGCTAGCCAAATAGAAAGGGGGTACACAACATAAACACCAAAACACCGATTTCGTGGGTATGCATCAATCATATTTTTCTCATATTGTGTTCCCAACAAATGCAAAAGTTTTTGATTAGGTCAAAACTTTTGCCTTATTATTAATTTTCTCACCAGTGTAGCAACCCTTTCAACGACGTTGATAGCAAATGAGCTCACATCGTTTGAGCTCGACAGCTAGCCAAATAGAAAGGGGGTCTACATCAGACACAAGTTTGTGTTCAAGTCACGCCAAACCAAAGATTATAAATTGGTATTCACAGCTTCTCTGCTTCACGCTCAACATGAAAGGGACAGTGTGGAGAACAAGCCGACAATTTCACGTGCTGTGACTTTAGGAAAGGCACTTAACGGAAATTCAAGGTAAGAGAATGGTTTCATTCCAAAAAGCCTCGGCCAAATAGTGATGTGCCAGGCAAAGCGCGTGATGCATTACCCGCGCTAAGGCAGCCGTACATCTGGTACCTCGGAAGAGGACTACAGTAGTTCATGGTACGTTATACAAGTTTATTACATAACGCATAACAACACACGAATGAAAAAGTACAAATAGTATGACGCACACAAAAGTCACTTAAGTAACCGCTGGGTGAATTATACTGCTTATGTCATTAGGTCGTTACATAACCCAGCCGTCAATTCTAAGAAAATGAAGGCATCATGGTGGTAAAATTCTGCATAATTTTACATAAATAGTATTATGTTTGATAAAACCGGATACAGTTCTCAGCCTATATAATTTAGAGACACAGACCCGCTTCCTGACAATATAATAAAAAAACAAACGGCGCATTCTACTAAGTACGACTTACTGATCATCCAGTCATTATCATTCGTGATTCTTGAGGTTACAAGATCTTTTACTACTTGGGTATGATTTTTAACAGTCCGTAATTTAGAGAGGAGATATGCATCTTTTTTCAGAGCGACGCCACTAGAACTGTGTTTCACTGTTGAGTGAACCACTCTTCCCAGCTCAAGGAGAGGAGTTAGCCTGAAACCTAACTAACTCCTAAACACAATATTTGAGGTCTCAGTTGAACTTTTCATAATTGCTGCACAGGCTACCTGTACTTGTGCTAGTATGATGTTTTTTTTCTTCATTATCCTTTTACATTCGTTTATTTTTTCAAACTTTGTGATGAAAATTTATTATGACGCAGAATTAGTGGCTCACAAAAATGCACATCTGGGCACAGCCGGAGTGAGAAGATGTGAGCATAGACTAAGTATAATACAGACAGTGATGGGCACGATAAACCTTTCTGCACTAAAGCGATAACGATAATCGATAACTTCAAAAAAGCCCTGGGGGCGATACCGATAATCGATAAATCTCAATTTCTTAAAGCGATATCGATAATCGATAAATTATCGCCGATAAATTTTTCCGATAAATGTTGCGGTAAATTTTCGATGTGTTTGACGAAGCTTTTTTTGTAAGTCGATTTGCAAAAATGCTTCTTTTAGATTTTTTTCTATCACGGACTCTGCCGTGATATTAAGCCAAACATAGAAATAATTTTATATATTACAACAAGTCTTAATGGACACCGTGTTTTTTCCATAACGCCAACTCTCTAACTTAACACTGCGTGCATAAAAAATCGTTTATCGCGATAATTTATCGGCGATAACAAAATATATAACAAAAGCGATAACGGTAATCGATAAATCCAAACTATTTTGAGCGATAACGATAATCGATAAAAAGTTATCGCCGATAACTATCGCCGATAAATGCCCATCTCTTGTAAGAGTGGTAACAGAGACACTTGTAAGAGTGAGTGCAATTCGTTGGGTTGAATACTTATAAAAACGTTAAATAATTATGACCTAGGTTATTTTTTCTGTACCATATAGGCCTACCGAAACACATATCAGTAAACACAACGTCAAAACATTTACCAGACACAGTATGCTCGCGACCTAGGTTTTGTGAACAACGCTTTTTTAGGAATGATTATACTTAGGTAGTCTGAAATCTAGAACAGTGGTTCTCAAACTTTCGGGGCTGAGGACCCAACATTTTAATAAACTTTCGACTCTTTTTATAAAAAATATTCAACGACTGGTAGTAAATGTTTGTACTTTGTATGAGCAGGTATATTCTATAAGTATTCGGGGTCACACACGCCTTGAAACGCCTTTTAGAACCCTTAGTGGTTTATAGGCCGACAAAAAAACCGACGTAGAAAATGTGTCGACAGAGTTAAGGCGGAAAAAACTACTCCAAAACGCGATCCCGAATGCATTTTGATCAGTATTCTTAAATCTTTTGACGCATTTACGTACGTATTACACTACGTACGCATTACCAGCGACTCAGCAAGTTCAATCCTCGAAATTCCAATGCCATCACCGTTGCAAAAAGGAAGTCGAAATACTACTTATCAATAACATTAAAAGCTTAATATGAGTCCCGAAATAAGAAATCACTAGGGATTCAGTTTTAATTCTAAGAAATTGTTTCTGACGTCACATGCCGTACTCCACAGCTTCTGAACGAAGAACTGTAACGTCACGGCTCATAGTCACACTGCGACCAGTGATAGCCTAATATTTTACTATTTATATCATCGGATGAAAAACTTGTTTGCGTACGATCGCTGATGTTTGTCATAGGCAAACGTTAGAAGCAAAGACAGAATTTGAATAAATTAAAAGACCTTAGTTTTGTGTTAAATGACATTGTAATTACGGATTTGTAAATTAAGCCCTTATCATTTCTTGGTTAGCAAAGTGACGGAAAATGACCCAATACTTTTTTCAGTTACGGTTATCATGAGCCAGCAAAAAATGCTCTTTTTAAATTATGCGAATGAGTTTTCCACTTAGCGAAAAATCTCAACTAAAAAGTATGCAGTGTCATAATGAAATGCAAACACTGCTGCGCAATGATTAAGAGGACTGGCGCTATAGCGTCTTTTTACAGTCCTAGACAGTGGACATAGCAAACTGTTCATTCAGCCTCCTATCTTTAGGTTTTGTTTTTGCATTTTCGAAACTGGGGTTTTACTTTAGCTTTTCGATTATTACAGTATCGGTGCTTGTTGACGGATTTAAAACAAATTTAAAAAACAAAATAGATGAAAAACTGGAAAAAACGGTAAGGTTTGTGGGAGCCTGGGTACGTTCTTTTTTAGGCCATGCACAGCCTTTCAGCGCGCTTTTATGTAGCAAGGGGATAAAAATAAAGAAATACTTCAATCATTCGAACTAGTCTGGCATGACTTAAATCCAGCTTGAAAATAATTCGTCATAACGAAGACAGTTTTTAGGAATTTGAGCGCAAAGATCATAATAAATCAGTTTTTAAAATTCACTCGCTGCTTTTTGACCAACCCCAATGACCTAGCTGTAATCGATTGTGATACAAGAAAGCAAATCCATGTCCTCAAATTCAAACTAATATTAGACTCGTTATGCAGTGATCCTAACTTACGAATCATTCAAAAACTTTTCTTTCGCGTGACAAAGTGGTGCTGTGCCGGGATATTTTTATTTGCAATTGACACGAACCAGTAAAAATGACAATATATGGATAAAACTTCAGCTAGTGGGATTTTTAATGCAAATCAATTGATGCCAAACAGCCTATTACGCAAAATACGAAAAAATGCCCATCAGGAGCCAACTATGATAAAAGATGCACTCAAAAATGCATCATCAATGTTCCTTCCGTTTCGAAAAAAATCTGACCATTGTTCGCTTAGTTGGTCAATCCATCAATCGCAGCACGAGCATCTGTTTTTGATGTTAGCAACTACTACCTATAGAATATGGAGATATTATACGGAAGACCTTGGAAGACTTACTAAATAAACATAGTAAAAACCAGTTCTACGACTAGTTTCGCGGTTTGACCACTCATCAGGCAGACTCAGGTTTGAATCCAGGGCCTTGTGATTGAAAATCAAGCTCTCTAACCAATCGGCCACCGGACTTACGGTGTATTTTACAAATTTCAATATACCTTAAAAATGCTGAAACTTATATAATTCATAGATTTATCATAAAACTTTTCCCTTTGCACTTCAAAATGTGTTTATTCTTCTTTTAATAAAATACGAAGTGGGACTAACACCTCTTTTAGGATAAGCTACACTTTAAAAACTAAACTTGCTCCCTTATGTCGTAAACAGATTTCGGAACAAGAAGTGCTAGGCCTCCGCATTTTCAAATGGGCCCAACTGTCTATATAGTATTGCCCGTTGAGGTGGTCCAACCCTGCCACACTTTATTAAAATAGAGTACACGCCGTTACGCAATGTGCAAACCAAACGTAGAATACTGACTTCACACAAAAATTTTAAGTGACAACAACTTGAAGAAAAAGCACTTTTCACAAACATCTTACGGTAAAAAAGAATTTACTTTGTCCTAAGAAAAACTGATTCAAGTTAAAGGAAGCAATTAAAAGTTTTTCTGATTCTATAATTGGATTTTTTAAAAATCACTGAAAGTTTTGTAGTTGATTACGCTGATATTAAAAAATTCCCTACAGTGCAACAGCGCGTTTAAAAACATGTATTGTTTAATTTCTTAACTATCTTATGATGACACATACATTGTCAAGGTCCAAGAAGTAGTCCTATGCGTTAACTGGGATTTCGTGTTGTTATGCTCCTGTTAGGGAGTTTTCCGGAAAGCGGATCGTAAATACTACCGGAAGTAACGTGCTAAGAAATGACGTAACCTCAAAATTTTCATAAATTTGTCTCTGTCAAGTTAATTGATGTAGATGGTAGGTAATTGTGTGAAAACGATCAACCAAGTATTAAAAATAAAACTACTAGAAAAATATGGTAGTAGAATTAACTTTACATCAATCAAATGAAGAAATAGCTTTTAATTGACAAGTTTACAACATGATTTGGCAATTAGCCACACAAATTTATTAATTATAATTAATTTATATATATGAAATAATTAAAATTAAAAAGGGCCACATGTAAATGTAAAAAAAATTCAAAAACCTTTTCTCGATGCAAAACTTTGAGTTTTGGTAGGACGTAAAATAAAACTTTTTACGCAGACTAGGAAATTATTGCAAGTTACATCGTTTAGGCTACTTCGACAAAGCTACGTTATGTCAGGTTGCTGTGAGACTATTTTGATGCAAAAAATTAAACTTCTTTCTCACGGTATTGCAAAAAAACTTAACCGTGTTTCAAAAAATTATGCTGTAGATCTACATTTTAAGTACGCAATTCATGGGGTGTAACTCTACAGGTTGTTTCTTTCCAAAATTTCTTCAAAACATAGAGCTATTGTATTCCAATAGATCATCTTACTAAACGGTTCTACTTCAGTTTCTCCTGCATAATCTTTATCAAAGAATCGGTCCCAAATCACAGACTGTGAATGATTTACATAAATTAATTTAAGTATCGGTATGTTAGCTCTATACTGTAGCTCTCAGCTGCTACCTACTGGCCACAAAGAAGATGTCATGCTCAAATAACTTCTCAATATTGTGTTTTCAAATATTTTTACGTAGGAAGTGTTTGTGAAAAAATTTGTTTGTTTTTTTTGTAAGTTACACGATTGTAGCTTATGTTTTTACATTAGTGAAAAACATACATCACGCAAGATGACCTAGTTTAGCATTAAATCCGCAAAAACAGCTCCAGATTCCAATGAACCAACCATTCGGTCAACTCAATAAGCTCTATTTGATCAACTCTTGACTGCCACCTAGCAGAACATCCTATTATTAATTAGTAGCCGTTCAGTAGAGCGGTGATTAAAACGGCGGATTAAACGATTAAAGCAATCTTACTTAAAAAAAATGGCGGATGAAAAACACAAAACCGATAACATATGTAAAAAATCAACTCACTAAACCTCCTGTTTTAACCCGCTTTTATTTGCTTGTAAATTCAAATGTTTTACTTACAATAGGTTTATGATGGCTTCATTGCCTATTTCAAAGGAAAAGATCCCATTAATGTTAAGAAGCAACCAAAGCGCGCAACATTACCAGTAACTAAACTGCAAAATTGAACTTTAAACACAAAATCTAAATTCTCTGAGAATCGCAAAGGTTGGGGGTAGGGGATACGTTACATGGTCTGTAGTTAAGTTGAACTACTTTCACAGCTCTTACACTCAAGTAGCAATCTTCACTAGCATAAATTCACGCAAGTCTCACTGACATGAAAAATAATAGTAGACCTATAGGTTAGCTGAGATAACTAAAGCATTAAAACCCGGGGCTCTCCAAATTGCAATGTGCCACCGACAACGTTGGGGTAAATTTTTTGTGCACCTATAGGTGCATAGAGTTTTGAATGACTTCTTTCTAACCACTTGCAGTGTTTATAATATGAAAATAAATAAAATAAAAGAATTTATGACATGCCAGTAGGTAAAATTTATTATAGCAATGTACCGATTCTATAAAGCTGCGACATCTTTAAATTTCCCAAAATACTGTATTATTAACAATCCTCTGCTCGTATGTACCAAATGTGCTTCCGAGTACTTTTTTTACATCGGCAGTAACTTTTACACGTTACAAAATTGTTTGGTCTTCTCTATTCCACCCACTTGACCGAAGACAGGAAATTAGTATATCAGCTGAAATTTATCTTAAGCCTTTATATATAACCTCACAATACGCAAGCTCAATTTATCACATCTAACAACCCACCTAGAGCATAACGTAACATAATGTGCCATGAAAGATTTTACACACACATGAACTAATACACAATCTCACTGGCGCATCCAAGGAAGAAGCTAAGGAGGTTCAAGTTTTTATTATTCCCATAAATTTTTAGTTTTGCAAATTTATGTATTTGTATGGTCAGTGGTGGGATTCGCCAGTTCACACCTGTTCTATAGAACCCCGTCTTATCGAATTTTATTAGACCAGCAAACCATCTAGCGTTGCTTCTTATACTTGTATCATCATTAGGGCGATTTTTTTGTAACCTAAAAAACTTAAAAATGTAACTTTATTTTTGTGAAAAAGTAACTAAAAAGTAACTTTATTAAACGAATAAAAGTAAAACGAAAATAGTTGCAGCCAAACATGAAAAAACGTGAAGGCCCAGTTCTACCTCGTGCTTAAGTTATAGTGAACACACATGTAGTGTTTTACATTTTGTGGTAGAAAGTTTCTGTCCTTTGCAAGTAATTTGTTAAGCATAGAAAAACTTCTTTCCACAGAAGCAGTTGTTGGCTGGCATCAAAGAGGAGTCTTAGTGTTTGTAGATTGTAAATTTATTTTTCTTGCATCAATCCAAGACAAAAAACTAGAAAAATTATGCAAAAAAGCACGAAAACCAAAATATAACCTAAAAGACAAAAAGTAACTTTTTGCAACCTTTTAACTTTTTAAATACTGACCCTATAGCTGTGAAATTTTGGTTAAACGCTTTTTACGTTAATTGGAGCTAGCAAAAAAAAGTAACTTTTGTAACCAAAAATCGCCCTAATCATCACTTAAAACAGAACCGGCTGAAAAAAAAACTTGTAACAGAAGCGGATGACAAAAAAATTGGATCCCTCCACTGGTAACGGTGCGTGTACTCGGACACAACTAAAGGTGCGCAAAACTGCGAGAAAAATATTTTTCATTCTCAGCCACCTCTAAAAACAATTCTGGAGTCTACCCTGCATTTCATACCAGTCATGAGCCTGTGATTTCTGCGCAATTGACAGGTACAACAGTCTTTAAATTAGAAGCAATTCCATGTAGTAACTATCTTTGGCATGGTGTGCTAGCGTAACCGATACAACTTGTATTTATAACGTTCACAATTTTATGATCGTACAATGGAAGTTCATTAGTTATCGCCACGGCCTGCAGAGCATTGGCTAATGAAGCTGGTGAATTAGAAACACAGTGCTGTACTAGTGCAGACACCGTTGCTAGCTGAATAGACGATACCAATTCCTAAAGCCAATACATGAAATTCTGAATAGCACAAATTCGGAATACCGGAATCAGTGAGATAAGATTCTGTATGTCGAAAGCACAGAAAAAGGACATTTTCCCAATTTTTAGGCTGTTTTTTACATTTTTGGGCCCAAAATTTACTAGCTTTCTGCATCATGCCGATTTAACAACTTCATTACTTTTTTTACTCTAGGATAGAAACAGTTTTTACGATCCAGAGGTAATGAACATTTAGCCCAGGAAATATTATCACCCATGTGGTCAGAAACCGAGCCGAAATTCTCAGCTTTACAGTGAAAAGACCGTCAAATGCAAACAGGCCCAAATTAGAGTGCTTTGTTTCAAAGAGGTATTTTTAAATTTTGCAGTGACCTTAAAATTTAAAGAAATTTTTATAAAATAATGAAGTATGTCCATACGGCCAAAGATGATTAAACACTACAATGAAAAATAATACAATTATTACATAATTTGAAAGTATGCACGTCTGACAATTCGAAAAATTGACAAAGACAAAACTGCAGCTGGCAGATGGTGAAATTCCGCATCGAAACAGATTAATCGCTAACACAAATTTACAGCCGATATATCCTTCCCTGTTTTGCATTCAATCAATGCAAAAAAAATTAAATATAGTCCTATTCCTCATTTAACGTTGACAAGACCATTGTATTAAAATTTTACGTAATTTGTAACCGTATTTTCGGTTTTGAGAGGAAATGCAGCTCGTTATGGCCAACTGGCCAGTTGAAATAAGTCCCTGTATTTATTTATCTTCACTGAATTTACATAGTTTCGGGACACTGTGGTAAAACAGGACAGTAAATTTGAACAGGCTCTTCAGGACAAATCAAGATGGGCTAGTTAATTTAATTTAGATTTTTGTTTGGGTTTAGATTGGGCTTGATATGAAACGTTACGTTTTCGGGGTTAGTTTCGCGGTCGGGATAAGTTTCCACAAGTCTGATGCTTTATTTGGTGATTTGCGCTTCGAGCAAGTCAAGCTTTAAATAATGAACCGGTTTACAACCATGCGCCACCAAACAATTACGGGATTATTGTTTTTGAGCTCCAACACAACTTTGCGTTCAACATACACTGAAACTATTCGTCGCTTGTCGAAAATCAAGCTTGATTTGTTACGTAACAACAACGTGATGATTCAAAAATTCTAAAAAGCAAGAACCAGACTCTCTATAAACATGTAGGATAATGAACAGAAACTCTGACGACTTGGGCTATATGGCTAAGCACTCGCTCTCTTCTGCAGTAACTAAGCGTCAGCTGTAGCAGCAGGGAGCTTGAGGTTTTTGACAGCACAAACTAAAGCTAAAGATATTTTGATTATCCATTTCTATTCTCAAGCTTCGAAGGTATTTATCAGGTTAGAATAGGCATTACTGCTGTAGCAGAAAACTTGCAGCCAAAATAATTAACATTTTTTTTATTTACTTGACGTTTCAAGATGTTACTCATCCCATTGTCAAAACGAAAATTATGCTTCAAAGTTTATAGAGAGCTATTACTGCTTCATTTTCACGACAGATCAAAACTAATTTTTCTGCTTCTGTTGAAACTTGCTCAGTTGCGTCGTGCCATTGCCATCAAATGCGTCAAAACTAATAATGATTGCAGCCTCCTTTCATTTATTTTAGCCCAGCTTCTGCTTTTAAACATTGACTACTAAAATATTTTTGTATTGTCTGACACTATAACAGTGACCGCATTCCCTGCAGGTACCGGTACGTCCTTTTTCGATAAGAAAGTGTGCTGAAACGAGTGTTTTTTATGTGAAAACCGTGAAAATCCGTTGGCATCTGGAAGATCCGGTTCCAGACCCCCTTGGTTTCAGCGGCTGGGGCTTCGCACCAACTCACCCAGCAATGTCCTTCCCCTTTGTTAAATCGTGGGGCCACACGGACTGCGCATAACGTCCATAATTAGGGAGCGGTTTAAGGCATCAAAATAACTTTCGATTCATTATCGAAAAATTGGGGTATCACGACATATTTGGTATCTTTTTCTAACTTATTTTTTTCGTAATGTTACTCAATGCTAAATCGGCTTTTACAAAGATTGTGATTGTGATCAGTATCTGTTTAAGTTGTCACTCGGGTACCTCCAAATTTTTTGGCTGCACGACGCCTCTGAACTTGCATACGGTACTAAGGAATAACATTTGCAATAATTTTGTTTACACTTGATGTTGAAACAAATCAACAGAACAAAACCCTTATTTCAAATTCAAAATTATCGCAGTTACTGTAAATATTCTCTTATATGAAAGATATTTAACACAGCCATAAAATGGAAAATAAGGTTGAGCCAGGCTTATTGCTGACAACACAGGCATTATTCAGTCACTCAGAGCGATACCCGCTCTATGGTATGAAAACATTCCGTTAGAAAACGATAACCAGCTACTATAGATTTTCCGCCTTGTGAGCTTTGTGGTATCAGTTTCAGCACGCATTGCATTTCGCAATAGCAAGTTAAATAACAATTTTCATCTGGCAAACAGCAAGGGAAGTTTTCGATCTGAAACACCTTTAGCTAGCTGATGTGTTAGCGACCTACTGCTCACTACAGCATGTACTTAATGGTGACTAATCGAAATCCCTGCTTAATAGGGTCACGAAATTTTCGATGAGTTTACAGTACGGAGGAAAAATAGTGCCAAAATCTAATGCTGGCCTAATTAACTCATTTTTGAATGAAAAATAAATAAGTTTTGATTAGAAGGTTCAATTTTCAGCAGTGTGCTTATAGCATGACTGCAAGTGTCTGGTGCTAACACTAGACTAAGCTTTAGTATATTTTAGGCAAAGCTTATTTAATCACAAATTTAATAAAAACAATGCTACTTACGTTTGAGCGTAAAACGCCATGATAGGATTTTCGATGTATGAAGGAAGAAGATAGCTGATGAAATTGATTATGTACAAAATGATTCTTCGTATGCTACAATTACAACATTGTTTTAATCCAAAAAATTGAGGCTATAACCTGAAATCAACTATCATCAGCTTAAACAGGGCGCATAAGAATACTGTGACCCGATTGCAACGAAGCTTTAACATAAGATAAAACTTTTGCAGTATCATTTGAGTTACAAAACTCCTCATACACAGCTGTGGCGAATCATGGTCTGAACTTTGAATATTTATTTCAATTCACATGACAAACAATGCAGATACATAATGAATTGACAACTACAAGTTCACAGCGCTCGCAATTGCGCTTGATAATGACAGCTATACCGTGACCCTGATATCGTTCGTCGACAACGGAGAGAAATCACGCACTACGAATTTACGTGCATTCACAAAATACAGCAAGATCAACTTCCCTTTTTATGCTACCAACATAAGTTTTGACATGTCAACACGTTTTAGCAAAAGCCTAGAGCTCCCTGACCTAGTTTTTCTCGACAAGCAAATTTATGTCCGACCAATTAAAGATCAACTTGAGCCGCTATACCTTCTGCTGCTGAACATTTGCTTTTCTATGATCCACTGCATACCAACTGTGAATGCGCATAACTCTTGTTACTCACTCTATTTTTACTCGACTTGTAAAATCCTACCAATTGCTCGGAAAACAGTAGACATGTGCAAAACAATGGTAACAGTCTTCGTTACTGCCCTCAAATGATTGATAAATTGCTTTTTACATGCAAAATGCGAAACTTACGACCCATGTTCATTGCTGCATTGCTTTCCACCGTTTAATCAAGACCTATAGAAGTTGTTACTGTGAAGCAGCTTCTCCTACACTAATTCACAAATCACGAACCGGAAGCGGAAGTCCTTGTGGACTCAGTTACTTTCTATTGCGTCACTATTTACTTCAACGTCACCAGCATTACATGGTAGATGGTAAATGAATGACGCTCAGTACGTTACGTTTTGCGCAGCATCTACAGTACGTAGAGTTGAGAGGCAAGCCATTTCAAAAGCTGCATGTCGATCAAGCAAACGCACACTTGCGCAGTTTGATGTGATCATAAAACACTGGAGTGTTCTTGAAAAATCGCCAGAAACTTAAATGGCAATTCCAGTTATTTGCATACTGGACAAAAATGGTTAAGAAACACCGTGGACTATCGAATGCACCATTAAACTGTTAAATAGGGGTTCAGAAGCGAATGTGACCCAGACTTACGGAGTCGAATATGCCTATAACATGTCCCGGTTAGACCGGAACAGTCCAGGAAAACACGTCTGTACCGGCTTCCCGTCCCAGTTAAGAAAATGTCCCGGAGTTTTACTCAAAAGCAGGGCATCGAACGGAACCGGAACGTAAACCGAAAACCCGTATTAACCTCTTACTTTCATTGAACCCGAACCGTAACCTTTATAATTTAATAGACGTAAACCTAAACCTGAACCAAAGGTCATCAAAAATCTTGAACCTTAACCGCATTTGAACCGGTAAAATAATTTTTGTCCAACCTAAACCCTGACCGGAATGCAATTTTGGGACTGCGCTATCAATGCCATATGACTAAGTGATCCATTTCTGATGGTTTTGTTTCATTTATCTCGGCGCATTTGCGTCGCAAAGCTGTTGTTCTTGTTGAACGAGAGCAACACTGCAGCTAGCAACGGTGATGCATGCAATTAGTGCTTCATTACTTAGTAAAATCGACTTATCTAAGAGTAAATGCGCAGATGAAAATTTTTTAACCAAAGATATAGGAGGCTATTGCGTGATTTAGACCAGAATCTACTTACGGCGGAAAAAAGTGGAATAATTCTGGAGTTAATCTGAGGTTATTTCTGCCACTGAGGACATCCTTTATGAGCTACAGCAGCATCTTAAAAAGTACAATCAGCCTAAATACAATAAATAGTTCTTTAAAAAATGCGCCTGTAGCTGTGTACCAGAACATAAGTCGAATAGACGGTTTCAAATTCTTGAACCCAAACCGAATTTGAACCTTTAAATTTTTGCTTCCGCGAACCTGAACCCTATAATGCAAAGTATTTTTAATTTTAACCGGAATTAAACCCGCAAAATGAAACGATGAAAAACCTTAACCGGAGTTAAACCACTAAAAATAAATTATGCGGAATCTGAACTTAAACCGAAGCGATATTCCAAGCGGTTCGATGCCCTGCTCAAAAGGGTGCAGACTTTTGTTTCGGAGAACACCGGCTTTTGCAGCTGATAATAGGACTGGCGCGGCGTATAATGATCCTTCTTTTAGTATTTTTGTAGATGTACCAGTTTAGGTTCTAGAAGTAATGGTAAAGTCTGAATATGAAACACTGAGCAGAAAAAGGAGCCTTTTTAGAAGCTTGCAGATCATTGCTTAATTCAGAAATTATTTTCAAAATCATGGGTTTAAAACATTGCTTTAATAAGCAAATAAGAAGTGGACGAATTGAAATATCATCAACCCAACTTACAAAGAATGAACCTGCTTTTTTATTTATTTATATTGCATTTGAGACTGGGTGAAGTTCGTAGATCAACAGAAAGTTTAATTCAAAACTTAAAGGCTTGTGAGAGGGGTTAACTTACATCATTTAAACTTTGCTGGAGTTGCAGCTTTTACGCCACTGCAGACGTGAAAGATTGACACATCGCTAGTTCCAACATTCTGATAAAAAGTGTGTGAAAACCACCTTTATTGCTAGAGAAAAGTTACGTACTACATCGCTTTGACTCATTAAAGTCTGGAGCCAAAAACTTCCCACTAAAAGTAACTCTTTTTAGCAGCCCAAAATCAAATTTTAGCTACGGACATAACTATACAAAATCAAGAAAAATCGCAAAAGTCAATCCTCTTAGCGGGAAAAAATGACGCAGGCTGCATAACGACCTCGGTGTAATGAGATGCAGCTTAGCTTAGCAAGTTAACCAACATCGAGCCAAGTAGCAGAATCTGTACTGTTTCGTACTGGTTTTCTGTTAAGCTGTTTGCTAAAAAGTTTCTCGACTTTGCTTATCTACCTGCATCTGCTGCTCTGACTCATTTTACTTCTATATCCTTTTTATACAGGTCATTCTTTGTGCAAAATAAATCATTAGCTGATGAATGCAAAACCTACAGCAACCTTCTGGCCTGAATAGGGCCTGCTTTTCACTGTTTTTGTTGTATCTATACTGTAGTTAAAAACATGCGTTGTGTCATCGACATATATAAATAGCAATGAAGAGAGGTTACAACGTGCAGCTGAAACAGTTAAAAGCGCTTCCGCTTGTTAGCCAGAGTTTCCATGTCACTACTAAGTACCACTAGCCAGTTTCATCGAACAGCGTAAAAGCGTTTGAACTTTTTCACAACACAATTCACTGGTTTATCAGTCAAGTCTAAAGTTACGGAATTTCCATAGAAAATTCAGCAAAATACTGTTTTGAAAAAACTGCAGATACAAAACCACCTTCTTGATTTCAAGTTTTTTTTTAGGGAGGTGTTTTTATATATTCTATTCTATACCATTTTTTAAGGCGTCTTGGACTTCCAATTTGAACCTTTATGAACATCGAGTTCCAAGGTTCCGAAAAATTTACAGAAGAACATTTTTAAGGTTTATTTTTTGGGCTTCTGCAGGTTTACCTGAGCATCTAACATTTCAAAAATTTGTTCTATTCAGCCATTCACTTCAAATAAATGTTAAAACTCTTAAAAATGGCCAAATCAGACTGCTCGTCTACTCGAATTGAAACTCATCGAGAGTGACGTGTTGAAATGAAACGCATGATTAAATTTTGTTTACAGATACGAGAGTTTACGAAGATATTTTGGTGAGTGCCCACTCTATAAACACTTTTTCCGGCTAATTTGCAGGTTGCTTGCTTACGGAGCTTCATACCCAACTGAAGCTGTTACGTCTCATCATATCGCAATACATAAGTAGCGGTAAAAGTGAGGTTTGTTCATAATCATACAGTGGCGTAGCGACAACCTTTAAACTAGGGGCGGGGTATAATCTACAAAAGCCATCAAAAGAGCCTGGCATACTTCAGTCACTTTGCAGCATTGTTCTTTTTTACTGAAAGGAAAAGTTAAAAAAGGGGGGATGGCACAATGCTCCCCCCTCCCCCAAATACGCCCTTGCAATCATATCTTGCTCCTAAAACTTTTCAACGCATAACTAAAACCAGACCAAAAGTTTTGCAAAGCTTCTTTCTCTTTCGTTAACATAGCTTCAAAGCCCACTAACGGCAGTGACCGTAAAACGTCTATATTTTCAAAGTTTTTTGATCTCTCCACCACCATTCGCTTCTTATGGCTGTTCTTTACAACTACTGTACAATAATAAATCTTGCAGTTTCCTTTCCAAAAAAAAAGCTGTTGGAAAACGCCACCCACGCTGGTTTGAGCGGCTACCTCCGGTTATGTACGTAAATAAAATAATGCTTTTTTGTAACTGCCAGCGCTCACGTCACGCAAAACGCGTCATATCGCGTCAAAGTTTCGGGATTTACTGCCCAAGTGCTTGAAGCGCTGGAGGTGCATTCGCAAAACTTGGTTCGATCCTCTGCAGTGTCCTAAAAAAACTATTAAAGTAACGAGCGTCGTTATCCAGATTAGCGATCAGCATCATACAAGTAGTGTGGACTTGCAGAGTGACATTGAAGTAAGAAAAACGATCTTACAATTAAGACCACACACTAAAAATTGAAAACCTTTAAATTGCTTGAGATGATAGGGTTGGAAATTGTTGATACTTCCAAGTTTGCATCCTCAGTAGCTGATTGTTTTATTTTTTCCTCATAAATCAATGCGCGTCAATGGGTAATTAACTAATTATACTTTGAAGTAAAAGCATTACTTAAAATAATTGAAACAAGGCATGATTGCGATATTGGTGAGTTTCGAAAAGAGAGAACTATTGAATTTATTACAACAAAAACGTTTTTCATGTTGGTGTTAAATTCAATTGTGTATGAATGACTTAAGGGAAATACTAATTGTGTTTATTGCTTTGGGAAACTTTATCATTATGACTGAGAAAAATTTTTGTATTGTTTCATGGTTGTGACTGACGTTGTTCATAGAAATCAAACACTCAAAAACGGACTATCCGACCTATGATTCAAATGAAACTGAAAAATAATGCGTAAATTAACATACTGTTTCTACAGAGGTCAGTAGCGTAGCGAGAAATTTTGACGGAGGTGGTAGTCGTAAACTACAAAGGCCATCAAGAGTCTGACATATTTCAGTCTTTTTCTCTTTTTACCAAAAGACAAATTCAAAAAGGAGGAGGGCATGGCACAACGGTCCCTCTCCCCTTTAAATGCGCCCCTGCTATAGGCTACAGTGTAGAGTAGCTAAAAAGTTCTTAATTTTCAGCTTCGGCTCCAAGTTTAACAATCAAACTTATGCGTATCTTTGTTGTCTCACAAGGAACGGAAGTAGACTTACAAGGAAGTCTGCATGAGTTAGTCAGAGAATGAGCCTGCCAACAGCAAACAGTGAACTCTGTCTGGACCCTTCAGGTTTTATCAGTGCAATAGGTGTGACAATCTCAGTGGAAAACAAACCTAGGTTTGCATAACCGCAAATTTCGTTTCCACTTTACGTTTACTGCCTCTGCCTGTACATTGTACAATTTACATAACGTTCTCTCAGACCTTGGCCTATGTCTCAAGGCAGAGCGACCTAAAAAATCAAAAAGATAAATAAAAACGCATTTGCAATTGTCGAAATTCTGTAAAAAAAAACAGTTTTGCTCCAAAGAAAATTTACAAAACCACTGTTTTTTAAAGTGTTAAGTTAATATACACTACTGGGCTATCAGTACGCACAAAAACGCTTCCATACACTTGTCAACGAAAAATTTCTAAAAAGAAAAAAGGTGGATTTCAATGCGTGGATGTCATTGGCACTTGCACCGAAATGACAAAAGTTTGTTCGCATCAGGAGTGCCTTGGTGGGGCTGGGCCCCCCTAGCTCTGAAAAATGCTGTGAGGGGGCCCAACTGGTCAAGTCATAGTAGACTTCTAGGGCTAATTAATATTCAGTATTTTCATATTAGAGTCTGTCGAACGAAAATTTGCAACCGAGGCTACCTCAAACACTGTTCAGACAATAATTTTACTTGTTCAGCGACGCAATAATACCACACCATTTTTTTGAGATGTTTGTGGAGTGATTTTACAATCACGTCGAGGGTTTGCAGACACAACTGGCTGCCTGTGTCTTGTCAAAAGCGAAGTTAGTTTTTCAAATTGATTTTTCGCTGATTAGGCTTTTTTGTTCCCAATTCAGTAACGTAACAGAAGTTCAAGTATTTTTGATGACATTTTCTGTTGTAAGAAATGTTTTTGTTGCTGCATCGTTCATGTGAAAAATTAATAATTAACTGCTGGAGGCTGCTTTTGCATTAACATAATGATTTCTTGTTTTTTCTTGCATTTCTTTTGTTCGTTTTAAGTAATTTGCGTCGTGCGCCTTGCACTTACTGCCGTACATTTTGACTTCTGCAGGTGGACTTGTGTTTTTCTGGAAGATTGCAGTAGATTGTCATTTGTAATTTCAATTTTCGTTTTTTTTCTTACGCAACTTAGTTCTATAGTACCGGTAAACTTAAATATTTGTGATTACTGCCATATTTTGGTAGGGATAGTTACAACACGAAGACCTAGTAGTCACTTTTTCACCATCTCTGACTCTGTGTTTACACTCTTCTCAGTTTTGAATGTTTAGTGATTGTGTGCTTGTAACTACATAAACCAGGGGTGGGAAACTTTCCTAGTCGGCGGGCCATACGTGGGATAATGAAGTCCTTGGCGATGGCGGGCAGGATAATTGGATGAATCGTATTTAGTTTCATAAACAACTGCCAATATTAGGGCCGCACTGGTTGGAAGAGCAAAAAAAAAGGTCCTCGACTTGATTCACGGTAGGTGTTCATGTTTCTCTAAGCGACGGCGGGTTGCATAAAATGGTCTCGCGGGCCGTATGTTGCCCATTGCCCATGCCTGACATAAACCAATGTTTTGGAATAGGAAATAAGCTTGTTGCAAACGTTGTAAAACATACTGTAGGTGACTGAAACCGGAGCAATTAAGCTTTACTCGATTCAAATGCCATAGATTGTTGGCATTTAAAACATAACTGAATTTTTAACACTGAACAGGGCCCCCCTGTAGTTCGAATTTACCAAGGCACCCCTGGTTCGCATGCTGTACTGCACAGTGCACATTGCTATTTCAAGAAGACAGTTCTGCTCTCCATATGGTACCTTCCTGCCCGATCCCTAATTACAAATGCGAATGAAGTTAATATACTTGATTTAATCCTAATTACAACACAACCAACAAAGTCGAATAATTTATGCTGGTTTGTCCAGCAAGCAGCCCACAATTTTTTTCGTAAGTAGAAAAACCAACGCAAAGTCAAAGACAATAAAATACTAACAGGCTAAAAGGTAAAGTTGCATAAATATTATTTATTTAAGAAACGTTTTCTAGATCATAAAGAAGGCATTTACTGTTTGCTCCGTCTATAAAAACCCAATCGATTGAAGATGGTAATATTTTATGTGGCATGACTCCTTTGTTTTCTGTCAACACTCTGCATATTTTGCACATTCCAGGTTCGTATCCAGTTCGAATCATATTGGCGGGAACTGTCTTATCAATAGCTTCCAGTCTCCAGTTAAAATATTCTTTATATGCAGTTTCGTTTTTATCAAGATATTTTAAATACTTTACTAAAGCTTCGGGCGAGTCGAAATCTTCTGTATGTATGTATGAATGCTTCGGAGCCACGGACGCAACATCTTCTCTTGACGGACCCCACAAAATGGGCACTAAGTTGGACATGAGACCATTTCTCCAAAACTTTTCGGTTAAATAATCCTTACAGTGCCAGGAGTTTTCAAAAGCGAGGTAAAACTTGTATGGAAGTAAAAACTCTGCAAAGTCTCTCCTTGGAGCTGCTTTATCAAAGCACTTTCCAAATTTTGACAAATCCAATCCAGCATTCACAAGCTGTTGGGCATATTCCATGCGTGCAATAGCGCCCTTAGTTTTATCACAATTGCTGACAACCCATACCGCTAGTTGGCTTTTTGATCTTACAATTTTATCCACAAAATGTTGAGGATTTCGTTGATGCACAATAGGCATTGAACGCCGTGCATAATTAATATTTCCCAGATACCAGTAGATGTCCGCATCTTTTCTGTAGGACAGTGTATAATTGAACATTGTGTCGTAAATTCCTTCCATGTTTTTCTTCAAATGGTAAGTTTTGGCAGGTGTTTCACGATGCCACAAAATAAAAGCTTGCTCAGCTCGTCTGGAAACATAATTTTACGTTTAGATTAAAAATACAATGAAAAGTTTGATCTACATTTTTCAATCAACACCTCCGATTTGAAATTGTTCCCTGTCACACAAATATAAAACTCGGACAATGCAACCAAAGGACTGTAGTAATTGAATGCTTTTAAAATTTTTCAAACCCTTTTAAAGGCCCTCATTACCCCTTTAGGCTATATGTAGTATATTTGTGTAAAGCTGTTCAGAGTTAGACCTATAAGACGAGCTTGGCTTTTCAGTCGGGTTCGGACCAGTTTGGGCCATATAAACTTGTTGAAAGCTTTATTTTGTTAACACTGAATGAACTCCACCGTTGTAAGCAGTGGCTCATTCATAATCAATTTAAAAAGATACCTCAATTTTTGAGATGGAAGATCTTCTAGTTTTGATTTCATTGGAATGTTGTCAAAGAGGACAGCATTGCTGCGGTGGAATGTGGATCTGTCTGTAGTTAGACGGCATTTTCCACAAACCCCTTGAAATTCTCTTTCCAATAAATTCGCTCTTTTGCTGTTTTTGAAATAGTCAGGAGCCCACCACACCAAAATGACCGGTTCATTGTCATCAAGAGGTTCCCTTTTATTATTATTCATTATGGAGTACGAGGAATCTTTTGGAGCCGAAGGATCCGTTTCCACATTGGAGGAATCTTTCAAAATCCGGAACAACCTTTCATCTTTTTCATCTACTTTCTTACTAACTTTGGGTTTGGTAGGACGAGGGACTGGATCCTTCTTTTCGGAACTTTTTTGGATTTTTCTCTGCATTTTTACAGGTTCCTTTACGTTCTTAACCTGGAATTCTGTATCTACTGACTTTGGTAAGTTCATTCGTTTTTGTAACAAATTCCATGTTTCTTTATTTATTGTTATCACATTTTCGGGAATGGAAGAGTCAGGTGATTGACCGTACCAAATTATGAACGTGAATACAACACCCAGTAGTGTATATCTGCTAAGTGTTTTTCTACACGAAGCCATCCTTCTCGACGAAAAAATAGGCTTGACTCTAGTAATAAAGCTGCAGTTACAAAATCGAGGCATTTCATTCACACTTTTGCATTTCTTTCTTCTTTTGGTCGTTCGAGTTCATCTCTTTTTAATCTCAGAATCTGCTAATTAATTAGTATACCCTATTCAGGGTTCAGATAAATAATTTAGCCTACTGTATCATTCTAATCTGCAAAAACATTTGAGCCAACCATGGTTTTTAAACCAAAATTTGATAAAACAGCAATGCAGCTGTAAGTTCTGGCCTCATGACGCCTTGAAAATAAGTACCAGTATTGAAAGCTCTCTTTTTGTGCATAAGGTTTCAAAGCAAAAAAGTAATTTTTAAGCTTTTTGCAGATCACTATAGTTGACATTAGTTGTCTCAGATATGCATTTACTAGTTTTCAGGAAACACCGCCGATGACTTGACCGCTGCAACTGCTGAACACTTGCCCTCGAAAATTCCCTTGGACTGTAAAATGCTCAATATTTATAACCCACTAAGCTGAGCAATAAACGAAAACAGCGCAATTTCGCCGTCAAGATGTCAAATCAGCTATTGCCTGGGGCATTGCGGTTGTCAAAGTTCAAACATAATTACCGAAAGATTCTGTTTAGCTTTTCGGTGTCGAAAATTGTTATCAGAAAGTTAAAGCCGAACAGACCAAAAGTAATTCCTTCTAACAAACTATGCAGTAATAGTTGAACCATAGACAGTATTGTATAGCACCTATCATGACAAAGGTTTGCGGGACAGCGGGTGCGAATTCAAGCATACTTTTACCCTGCCTATATGATCAGTTTAAGTGAAGCCAAAAGCCCTTACGAGCTTTCTGCATCATAATCAATTTTTTAATGTCAAAAATTTAATTGTGATGCAGAAAGCTTGTGAGCCTATGGTACCACCAGGGATGTGAAAGCGGTATATTTGCAAACAGCTTCCGCTTCCACACCTATCGCTTCCGCTTCCAAAAAAATTCACCCAAATTTTGCCAGTAAAATGCGACCGTAGCCTATAGACAGTAAAATGCGACCGTTGGTAGCCGATAGCGTAAACCGTAGCTTTTTTTCCAACACGCTGAAAGCTCTTGATCAAGCTTTAGCCAGCGTTTTTTTAGATAATAATTTGCAAAAAGAAAAATTTGCTAATGACACCGCTTCATTGAAGATCAAGAACTCAATAGGATCGATCACTCAAAAGATGTCAAATGCTTAAAATATCATTGAAAAGGTTGCCTAGGTATCTACTCCAAATTGACTTGAAGGTAGGATCATATATGCCAACTTCCAGGTTACTCAGTCTGCTAAGAGGCTCACATCTAAAGTTACTCAGGTTGACATGATTTGGGCAAACGACTTGGAGAAAAGTCACAAGTAAACTGGTTAGAGAATCAATTTGTCTAGGCTAGGTCAAAAATACGGTACTCCACTCAAGCTTTTGAAAACGAAATGTAAAGGAATGATTGAGTCACAATCCTGGTAGTATTTTACTACAACTTTGCTGCGAAACTTACTCCTTTCATTAGGAAAATGTTAATACACAGCACTCAGTGGCATGGCAAGAATATTTAAAGAGTGGGAAGAGGCATAATTTCCACACTGTGCTCAAGCGTATTTTTTTTAGCAAAACTAATTTGAAGCTCATTGAGAAACAAGAAAGGTTTGGAGGGTCCGGGGGCATGCTTCCCCGGAAAATTTTTGAAAACGTACATGATATAATGGCTCTTTTAGTGCTTTTTGAATAATTTTCAGCCAAATTTTGTTTTAATTTTTTGACCCTAATTCTGAGTGCTTCGCCAAATATGATGCATTTTGTTCGCGCATTTTCGATTTATGCCTGCTTAAGGTGTAAGGCTTATTGTTATCGAGGAGGCCCGAAATTATGAAAAATTTGTATACATCAAAAACATTTTCCAAAACGGCTGGTGGGAGGAGGCATACCCCTCATCCTACCCCCTAGGTCCGCCCCTGGCCATAAGCTACAGAAACCATCGAAAGAGTCTGGCATATTTTAGTCACTTGGCACCATTAATTTTGTTAATTTTTTACTAAAAGACAAACTCAAGAGGAGAGGACCGAAGGGGGGGAGGATAGCACAACGCCCCTCTTAATACGCTCCTGACAGCACCCCATCTATTTCGTGACATGATTATAATTGGAAAAGAGTCAAGTATTGCTTTTAGCGCTATCTGAAAGTTAAGCGAAGAGTAATGCCCTATGGTGAGATTTGGCACCCATGTGAAGCTAGCATTGCAAAATAATGTCTAATAAATTGAGTAAAATATATTATCTAATAAGTTATTTACAGTATGTTTTTTTGAATGATGTGGAAGCGGAAGCGGCATATTTTTCGCGCTTCCGCTTTCAGCTTCAGCTTCCGCTGCCACATCCCTTGGTACCACTTTAACTGAACATGCAGACAAGGTAATTGCGTAAGCCATTTTCAAACCACAGCCCATTACAAATATCAATCATGAATGATCGAACGCTATAGTAGTGGACGTACAAGATAAGCAGCATACATTCACATAACTGTTCGCATTTGCGCCATGTAACAAGCGCCTGGCAGGGAAGCTACGAATAGTATTTTTACAGTGTTTAGTTTGACCGAACCGAGGATAAAACCCCTGCCTTCATCCTACCAAGCGGAAGCTCTTAACCGATACATCAAGCGCCAGTTTGCGGCATCTACCCTATAAGTTTATCACGTGCGCTTTCCAATACACGAAATTTTCCAAAACATTTCAAAGATTTTACGCTACTTTTATTGCATGTCAGGTGGTTTTTAGGCCAAATCGTCTTTGTCCAAAATAGCCTGCTTCTTTCTAGGCGCTCTAAAACATTTTTTCCACAGCGCACAATTTTGCATAGTGGTGAAACTTTTTGTATATAAATGCTTTCTGGAAAAAATGACTTAGATTATATTCTAAAAATATTCGGCGATGCTTCACTAAAATTTTCACGTTTTATCAGGACGTTCAAAAAAGTCATCGCTAGGTGGCGATAGTGGTTCTGCATGAGTAGCTTCACACAGTTACTGAGATACCATTACAATTAGGGATGTTACTCTTCTAAAGTCTACAAGATCTCTCGAATATAAGAAAATAAAAATATTGACCACTATATTGTACACGCAAATATAATATTTACAAAGAAAATCCTCATCAACATCACAACAGTAAAAGTCACTAATATCTGAATTTGAACTGAATTCTTTACACCAAGAAAAAACAATTAAGCAGAGTTCTGGGTAAATAAAACAAGAATGCCAGCAAAAATGTTCTGCAGAGCAACTGAACCGTCTATTCTTTTCTCCAGAGTTTTTTTGTTACATCCTTGAACAAGATGATTCATGGAGATTATTTTTGCTCTGCAGATCGTAACAAACACCGAGTTCAAAACCAAAATTTTATGAAAGAAACGGCAACGCTAATGGCTAGATCAGCGAGCCAGTAGGATTTGTGCTATATGCAAAAGTTTCCTATTTTTTTTATCAAGATTGACAGATAAAAACAATAAAATCACTTCACCTACTGCAATAGTTGAGGAATTTGAAACCTGAAAATACATTCCATATTTATATTTTATCATTTGCCCATGGTTGACAATAAACTCCACGTCTTAAAGCATTGATTCAAAGTTAAGAATTTACAAACCGCGCATTATGACGATGACGCTTTCTTGCAAAAAACAATGCTAGACTCACGATTTTACCAGACATCCTTACTGTCGACTTTACCAGACAGTCAGACACTTATAGTAACAACAAAACTGTAGGTAGTTGTGTCAAAAAAACACAGTTCACTCATTTAGATACATAGTAGTTGTTCAGCTGCATGGACTCAATTTTTTTCTAAAAAGCGATGATTTTCCTGGCCTACGGTTTACGATGATTCTTCTGGTCTACTGGAAGGGATGATGTATAGAACGATTTGAGGGCCGCTGATGAAAGTTAATAGCCCGAAACAGCGCTGTTCCGCTCTATTAAATTGTTTTACGACGAATAATAATCTCTTTCTGCATCTCTTAACTTAAAAGCCGAAGTTTTAAGCAAATGTTCTCGTCTTCTCTGAGTATTGCTAACGATATTTGGATCACAACGATCTGTCCGAAATGGGGGTTTGTCTCTTATTCCGGTAGGAGCATTTCGTTGTGGACTGCTTGAACCGTGGCCAGTTTTTGGAACAAAGAATTCTGTTTCGGACTTCTGGCTTGCATCGTCATCATCAATGAAACACAAAAGCGAATTTTTACAGGAGCTTAGTTTTTGATATTCATTTGTTTGGCTATCATTTTCTTGCGGTGGATTAATTGTGGGAAGGGGTCGATTTTTAATAGGAGGCACATCGTGTTTTGCTTGTGAATTTAGGGATGAGTTCGATCCGAATCTATCCGTTATTGACAACGAAGTCTCCTTGTCCACATCCATTCGAGAGTTGGTACTAAGCATATCAAGACAATGGGCTTGTGAATCAAGAGTATGATACCTGGGGGGTGCCTCGTTCACCGCAGTCGAATTCCACAAATCATACCCTCTTTTTCGTGATGTAGGCCCACGTGAGCTTGGTGAGGTAATTGAAGACCTCTTGTTTTTGCGGCTGTGCGGCGGCTCCAAAAGAGGCAACTCATTTTGACTGCTCCTCAGAGAATTCATACTACTTAGAACAATGTTTGTGCGAAACTGACCGAACTGCAACCTACAAAAAAAACAAAAAGTTGGAAGCAATAAATTATTTACTTTGTGTGGTAAAAATATTGTAGCTTTGAAATTAACTGCGACCTACTTTAAAAATTAAGTTTTCTTGTTACACTGTTTATTGCTAGGTAAATTTGCATTAGCAAATTAGCATTTCAGGTGATTGCCTAAGTGCGCTCCAAAAACGAAAAAGAAAATTGATACAGCGTATTCCACTTTTTTGTGATATAAGAAGCAAAAGTATAGGGGTTGGTCAAAAATTGTCAGACATAATTACCGGTAATCTAAAATATTCGAGATTAAGAAGTGCAACTTATTTTACACGTGCTCCAAGTTAACTATGCTCTACTTAGCAGTTGTTTGGAAAAAATTTTTTTTGTTTAAATTTGTTAGGATTTGTTTGTTTACACCAAATACATTATTTTTCATCGGTTGCAATGAAATTATTGCCGTAATATCTTGCATACAGTTCAAAATACTTCAGGAACGCTTATGAAGGCTTGCATTCGTGCTTTTTGTTACAAGGAAAAGAAAATTCAAAATTTAAATGAAATAAAATGAATAACTGAGGTTGTTTTGCAATCATCGAACAAAAAATTCAAAACAAAATTGATTGGTAGGGAGATTGCCGAATGAACACTCTTTCCATGATAAGCAGCAACCGGAATCAATACTCAAAAGCAATTGGATCCAAACGCAAGACCACATCATTGATTAGGCTGATCAACTTAATAAATCAAGAGTCAAAGATTTAAATTATTTTGAAATAATTTGTTTCCAACACTTACCAACTGCATTTTACTGGTTCTGTTATTAAAAAACAAAAATATATCACATAGCATAGTTACGTAAGCACCATTGCAACGACAAACTAAAAAGCACTCAAGGCTGGGTCAAACTCGAATACTCAAGCTTTAACTAGCGAAATTGTTACAGCAACACCAAAAATGAAAAACATATGAAACCAAACTGTAGCCCAAACAAAACGAACTTTTAATGTCTCCTAACCCGTTGTGCATTCAAAGCCACTTGCTACGGTCTTATGGTCATACGCTAAAGAATGTACTCGATACCAATCTTTATTTTGTCAAAAAAGAGTGCAAGGTGATCGGCTTAAGCGCTTTTGATAATAAGCAACCAACTTACTTTTGGTGAAATTTTCCTGAAGTGGAGGAAGATCTGATCTTTTGTCGTGGACCGTTTCTTGAATTCGAACTATTGTAAAAAGATGAGGACGAATTCTGAGCAGCCAAGGCTCTCTCCGATCGAGCAGCCATCAAGTAATATTTCGGATGATACATTGCAATGTAGGAACGATGAAAACGCGTCATGAACACTTTGCAAAGACTAAAAGTAAAAAGAAAACTTGTTTTTTTACAGGTTATAAGGCAAAGTGATGTTATTTGCACTACTTCAAAACACCAGCATCAATTTTTAGCTTATGCTTGGGTAAATTAAATACGTAAAGCCAGCTGTATATAGATAGATGAGCGGGAATGGGCGATTGGCAGTCTTTTGTCTAGGCATTGCATTGCCACGCCCATCTAAGCCCGTCAAGAACTTAAATGAGTCCAAGGCAATAAAGTTTTCAAAAACTAAAGTTTAAGATGTGTTTATAAACATCGAAAAAGATGCGAAATGAAGCTGTGTGCAAAAATTAACTGCACAGCATGATGTGCAATTACGCAAATGAAACAATCATACAGCTTCAGTTTTCGTCGTGCGCTTGCGTGAACTCACTGTGAAGAGGATTTAGCTTGACTATGCAATAGCGTGTTGCAAATGCCCCTCATGTGGCCAAAAACAAAATTACTTTTGGTATATGGTGACCAGTCCAGAAAAAACTCCAGATATGAAGTTTTAGAAAAATTGAACATTGCTTAGGTGTTCCGTTTTTCATTTTCATGACGACAGGCCTATCGATACTGGGAATTTTTCTATCTTCTTAACCACTTGTGCTAGAAAGTTGGTTGATGGCTCAAATGACTCAGAAATATCAAGTTTTTATCTAACTTACAGAGGAACTATATATGGCTATTTTGCTTAGTTTTCGAGTCATTGCGTTAATTATGTTCCAAAGTCAGGTTTTGGGGGGATGCCATGTTATTACTCCATCTATTTTAAGCTACCTCATAATGATACAGAGTGAAATCAGGTACCAACATTGCTTTGGTTACATGACAATATTGTACCGGTATTCTTGCTCATGGGTGGACTAGAAGTATCTTAGTTTTTTTAATTTTGTGTTTGGTTTGCATATACATTACAAGCTGGTGTGTGTAATATTGATGAGTTAACAATTAAAAAACCATGATAGTGCTACTTGGTAAACAAATTATCCGCAAGAATGCGATGACTAAACGCCATGGAGATCCCCGTTTGTTTCTGCTGGGATCTGTTGCAACTCAAGACGACATCCACATTGTTACAAGTAAACTACCAACCAACAAGCAAGTATTGGTAGCATTCATTGCTAACAAAGCAGAATTCGACCAAACCAAAAACAAAAAACCTTTTCATCACAGTCATCTGCACCAGATGATGCAGAAGTTGATCGTCAAAACTATTGGCAAGCATTGCAACTGTTGCTTCTTCATTTTTTCTCATTTCTTCTTGCTTGTTTAAGCCTGACCTGAGCTTCTTTTTTCTTCTGTTGTCTCATCTCCAGTTTGTGCGTTTTAATAGGCCTATCTTTTCCAGATATTGATGCAGTGCGATCATTCTGCATTGATGAAAGAACTGCTTTGTCTTCTGTGTTGGATAACCTGCTCCACACATCTTTCGGCCAGCAGGCCATGTTTTGTGCAAAGGTTTCTTGAATGCTTCAACCCTTTCTTCGGCTCTCCCTATTTCTCTTTTTTAATTTTCATTAAGTTTTGCATACTCCTATAATGTTGCACTATATCTTGAGCAATCTTGTTTGCTTGTTTTGTCGGAATTCTTGCTCTGGCATAAATTGGCAAAATCTGTTCAGTTGTGATTGACATGGCAGCTTTGAACATCGGCTTTTTGTTTTTTGGTTTGGTCGAATTCTTCATTTTAGCAATGAACGCTATCAATACTTGCTTGCTGGTTGGTAGTTTACTTGTAACAATGTGGATGTCGTCTTGAGTTGCAACAGATCCCAGCAGAAACAAACGGGGATCCCTATGACGTTTAGTCATCGCATTCTTGCGAATAATTTGTTTACCAAGTAGCACTATCATGGTTTTTTAATTGTTAACTCATCAGTATTACAGCTTGTAATGTATAAGCAAACCAAACACAAAATTAAAAAAACTAAGATACTTCTAGTCCACCCATGAGCAAGAATACCGGTACAATATTGCCATGTAACCAAAGCAATGTTGGTACCTGATTTCACTCTGTATCATTATGAGGTAGCTTAAAATAGATGGAGTAATAACATGGCATCCCCCCAAAACCTGACTTTGGAACATAATTAACGCAATGACTCGAAAACTAAGCAAAATAGCCATATATAGTTCCTCTGTAAGTTAGATAAAAACTTGATATTTCTGAGTCATTTGAGCCATCAACCAACTTTCTAGCACAAGTGGTTAAGAAGATAGAAAAATTCCCAGTATCGATAGGCCTGTCGTCATGAAAATGAAAAACGGAACACCTAAGCAATGTTCAATTTTTCTAAAACTTCATATCTGGAGTTTTTTCTGGACTGGTCACCATATACCAAAAGTAATTTGTGATCAGCAAAGTTTTTCATTTTTGACAGGCGTTTGCAACACCCTACTATGCAAATGCTTTTTGCACGCCTATATTTTCAAATCATATTGAACAGAAAATTCAACTGTAATTGAGGGAAACTACCAAGTGAACTTGCGCTCTTCGAGTCAGCAGCCTCCCGGTACATACAGGTTTGTCAAATGCGATCGGCTCCAGCCGTGAATTGAACCCGTCAAGTACGATATGCATCTTGCGCATGGTAAAGCTACGCTATGTCGCCTATTTGATAAAATTCTTCAATGTTATGCAAATAGGCCTACTTACATTCAATCATTGCTATTCTAAGCAAGGGTTTTAATTAAACTGGTGTCCAACAACCCATTAGGGATTTGCACCGGCGCAGCCAGAAATAAAAAAGGGGGGGGCCAATTTTTTTTGTTGAATTACCGTACCGCTACTAAGAAGGATTTAGCCAGGTCTATTAGTTTATATTGAAGAATGAGTGACTTGATTCCATTGTTGTGCCACATTCAGACCGTAATTCAGAATTTTTTTTGCCTTTGCAAAACTAGAATTGTTACTGCTAGCCACTGCGCCTTGATTAATGCGCGGTAAGTAAAATCGCCCACTTTTTTCTGATTCCTTTTTTCAGGTGTGCAACTGCAAATAAGCAGTCAGCACGGTAGATGGCTTGATGGCATATTTTTCAGGGGCAGGGCTCTAATGCACTCTTTAAGTAGAAAGAATGTAACAGCGATTGATCATATGTTGCGTTCAGTTGTCTGAAGTTTAGGGGCTATTGGGGGCAGTCAGTTCAGCACAATGGCAATACAATATAAGTTACCGACACAGCGGCATTATTCTTACTGCAACCTATGTTTTTGTACGAAAATTATAATTAAATTGATCATCAAAGAAATTATTCACCTCCTTCTGCATTTCTGGCAACTTGATCTTGCTCAGGCTAAAAATATTTTAAACGGGGATGCTATAGTTTAATAACTTTTTAAATCTGTACCTTGAAAAGGGTAGGCTGGTTTCCCTAATCCTCTTCCCCTGGCTGCGCCGGTGGGGATTTGGTTTAAGAACTCAAAAAAGTTTAAGGATTGTGGCTTAATCGCAAATCTTTCTTCATTACAAATTTTGTGAATGCGTATCACATTTGAAATGCGCTTACATAAAACCGGAGTTTGCATCCGTAACACGATGAAAGCCAATGTCATTTTAATGGCTAGATTAAACGTTTACATGCAGTGTAGACGAGATTGCCGTTGCTGGTCAATAACTAATCGAAAACGGGTAAGCAACAGGAGAAAATAGTTCAAATCTCTTCTCGACGAGTTTAAAAGGAGATCACATGCTCAAAAACTTCGCTTTAGCTGAACACGAGCAAACTTTCTAGCCCCAACATCACCTTGTATAATCATATTTTCACTTCCTTTAATTAAGCCTAGCGATCAGAGAGTCAAAGCAGACCCTGAGCGAATCAGATAAATTTTTTTGTCAGGATAAGCTAAACTTGACCTGAATTTTATAGCAGGTTGATGCGAAGTTGAACTGGACGAAATGATTCTTGAATTTACAAGCATAGCTTTGACCAAAAAACAAACTAGCTTATTTTTTGAAACCACACCAGACCTTGGGACCCAACTTTTTTGAAGCTTTCTAAATCGGAATTAAAGTGCTACATAAATTTTGCTATCCGGAGTAACATTTTAAATAGTTCACCATCTTTCTCAAAGCAGACTTAACAGCCATTATAGCAAAGGGCAATCGAAGTTTAGTTCTAGCTGAAAAGTTGTTTGATTGATTAAGTTGGCAAGAAACGATTTTAACTTTGTGCGCATGCGCACGTGGGCTTCTATTTTTTTTCCTTCACAATTGATCAAATAGTTTCAATTCTCCACAAATGCAGCTCCAACATAATTCTCCGCAAACGCAGCTTCAACATACACAAGTTGAGTTTTTAACTACTTACGTTATCTCTCGTCTGCGTCGAGCGGGGAAGAAACGATTACGTTGATTTTCACAACGCTACTGTCGAAAATTCGCGATCCCTCGCCAACGCTGCGACGTTTCTGTGTTGTTCTGGCGCTAAGCCGCAGAGGAGGGTTCCGTCACTCGCTACTAGGAACCGACAGGGGTCCCGGCTCCGGCCCTGGTCCCGGCCCTGGCCCCGGCCGGCCGGGGATGCCACTTTTTGCCCCGGTCCGGCCCCGGCCGGGGGGTCATAAAAATTGGCTGGGGCCGGGGTTGAATGTCAAATTTACTTACCGTATATTCCGGCGTATAAGACCACCTTTAAAGAGCAAAAACCCAACCTTAAAAATTGGGGTGGTCTTATACAACGAATATAAAAGTCATATCTTAATTTTTACGTGAAGATTTTTTTTATTTTATATGAAAAACGCGTTGGTACGTAAAATAAAGAAGGTGCATGCTTAAAGCGTTTTTGAGGTTCGTCATGCACTAATGAAAAGCGTGTACGATTACGAAGGAATTACGAAAACAATTACGAAAGCATTACGTGCCTGAAAGCATTACGTAACACCATAGATGGCATTTCCAAGAGGAAGCAGAACGCAAGTAGCCTACTTAGCTATGTATTCTAGACACAATATAAAGCATTGTATAAACCCCGGCCCCAGCCGGATCTACGGCCCTGGCCAAAATTGTTGCTTCGGTCGTTTCCTACTCGCTACAAACTTTGGCGTAATACCGCGAGTATAATGAAGATCTGAGTTTTTGATATGCACGTTTTTCACGTGCTGTTCGAATACGCACTCATTCGATTTCAACGTTACAAAATCAAAACGTTTTAAATTCGTTCTCCAGTAGTAAGTGATGCAGCTGCTGCATTATACGCAGATTTTTGTCCGCTATGGTAACCGAACACAGAGTGAAGAGATTAAAATTAACAGAATGACTACTATATGTAGATAAACTTTCCCTGTGCTTTAAACTATTACAAAAAACGGCAAAGTTTATTTTTGTGTTATAAAGTGAAAGGCAATTTTCCACTCGTTAGGAAATGCCAGCATGAATCAAATAAAATAATGTTAGATTTCTGACGGTTACTCAGAAGTCAGAAAGCGGTCAACATTTCCAACCACGAAGCTGCAATTAGGCAGTTATTGAGTTTCAACTTTTTTGCCCGATTTTAGACATTTTATTCAGTTCAGTTACTTTCGAGTTCTGAAAATGCAATGACCCTCGTTAAAACCTATAGGTAAAAGTGTATTGCGTCGCAGAAAACGGAAACGCTTACGATATTACAGGTCCTCAGATCACGGCTTCAAATCTTAGAGACTTCCCTAAAAATATCACAAATTGTTTCTGGAATTAGTAATTATTTTTGGGTAAGAACTTGCGATAAAAACTTACCCTGAGTGAATATTGTAGCAAACATTGAACTGTAACTTTCAGCATTAGTAGAAAGGTTACGACAAGGAACGATCTCACATTAGCTTGATAACTTACGCTAAAGTGGTTGTACTTCTCGATGCTTCTCGTAACAGTTGTTCACGCATGACAAAGATGTAAAAAAAGTTTGAGCAGTATTTTGACTTATCCGAATTTCAACACAAATAAAGTTTTGTTGAAATGTCTTTTCTTTATCAAATTATGGCATAAATTCTGCAATCGACCAAGCTATCACATTACTGTGCAAGTAAGAGCATAAAATTAGATGAATCGTCAATCAAGCTATTTTTTAATCTCTATAATTTTGCCAAAACTTAAATTTTTAAAATTTACGCATGAAAAGTTAATATCCGTAAGTTGTCCATTAACTTAGCGATGACAGCTCCTTGACTTCCGCCAACGTTCGCCTAAAAAGGTCTATTCTCGCTGTCTTTACGGCTAAAAGCTTTGCTAAAATACAACATTTCAAGGAATTCGAAACAAAACGAGCCGAATTATTATACCAGCCTTTAATTTATAGCACTGCAGAAGCAAGAGGTGGTGGTAGGAAAGCGGCGGAATAAACTGACACTTCTTCGGTTTGTTCATCTCTCAGAAGTTAACGAGTTAACGAACTTATTGATAGTCTCCGCTGATAAGTGTGGAAATTAATGAAGCAATTTTCAAAAGCGCCAACTCTATCAACGGAGTGTGGCTGAGGAAACTCATTATTTTCAATGGCATGATCAACTATGGCTACAACCAAGCTGTGACTGCGTGACGTACCTTTATCATAAATATGAAAATGAGCTAAACATGCATCGTTGCAATTCTGGAAAAGTGATTCTAGAAGAATGCGACGTGGTTTGGAATACAATGTTTTGAAACACGTTGCATTTTTATAAAATCACTGCTATGACATGCGAAAAATGGCAAAAACTTGTCGTGTCATTAAAAAAAAACTTTCAAATTTCAATTTGAGGCTTTTTCTTGGACTAAAACACTGAAGGGTATTGCATGTTTTCACAAAAACTTTCAAGTCATCTGCATTTTGCAGCATAGGTCTCAAATAAGGATAAGTCTTAGTACATGCATCATGAAAGATGATGTACTGGTAGTTAAAAATTGCATCTGGAAAGCTAGCTCAAGTGCTCAAAGCTCAAGTGCTCAAAGTACCGACCACTGCACCGCCTTCATGTGTAATTTCTTTGCAGCTTATTATGGTTTGGGAAATGTTAACAAATAATTGTACACAGGCATATTAGTGCTGCAGACGATAAAATAACGGCGGTTAAGGTGATGACTGCATAATTTTTTGCATGAACTCTGATGTAAGCTTGTGCAATGTGACTTTGTAGTTATAACCTTTCTTAATGTTTTCATCAACGTTTACTGACGTAGCACACAGACAACATGTTTGGATGATTGCCTATAGCTGAAATATCTTACCCACAAAGAAGCATTGTAGCAATGGATGCCACAAAAGCGAGAGGTCCAATAATCATGGCCACAAATAGAGCAATCGGCTCTTCCGGACACCTTAAATATGAGCGAGGAACATCGCTTAATGGGATCCTCTCGCTGTTGTAAAATGGAAAGCAATAGGACAGTGCAACATCTTGAACTATTTGACAGCGTCCTTCATAAAAATAGACAGCCACATCCACAAACAAAGATTTGTTGCTCCAAAATTTTCGCGCACTTTCGCAGTCAGTTATGCGAAAATTTTTGTTGGATCCAGAATAAGACAAAGATTCGTCAATGACGTTACCCACGCGGCAATCACAATACAAGGGATTGTCATATATCCATAATCCTCTAAGGTTATCGAAAGTCTCACGCAAAGCATCTTCGTGATACTGAAAGGTGTAGGAGGCCAAATTTAATTTGCTAATGTTGCATTTCTGTGAAAAAAAAATTGTTAACATCGTTGCGAGTCCAAAGTAAGGGTTGCACAAAATTGCTTGCAATGAAAAGAGACAAAAACTTTGGCATGGTTGATACTAATTGGACTGTGAATAGTTTGGTCATTATTTCTTAACGAAAAAACATTCTATAATTAGTTGCTACCTACCTGTAACACCATCACAAAGTTGACAACCTTTTGACATTTATGTAGGCTACAAATCATTTATTTTAAGTTCAGGGAACCCTTATTAAAAAGTATCGAGTTTGGCGGAAACCTAACTAAATTTTGTTTTCAATTTTCTCGAAGCAATAGTAAACCAAAAATTTATTAATAGCCCACTTTTTTTTGTTTTTTCTTTGATAAATTCGGAGAGAGGTAGCGTCAAAGACAAATGATTCACAAAAAAAAGGGTATCAAATCAACATATTTTGAGCAAGATCTCCGCAGATAATTGAGCTGTTCAAGAAATTAGCTATAACTCATTTCCTATTATACTTTTTGGTTGACCAATTGATCTGTAACTTTCGAGAAAATGCAACGATTTTTCGACAAAATATAATGACCAACTTGCACCTAGCAGCTTTTCATTAGTGACAAGGCCATCAGCAGCCATTTTGATTTTTGAAGAGCTACCGTATGAGCAAACTTATCTTAATATGTTTGCAAAATGCAGAAATATGAAAAAAGCTTACAATGTTTTGATTAATTGATGACAAAGGAGAATAATTATGAGCCACAAATCACTATAAAAGTACTGTAATTGGAAAAATCTTCTCATTAGCTTGACGTTCATCAAAAAATAATCTATCTGTGGGCTACACGTTTTCCCATTTGATAAAAAAAAATGCATTCGTTCGTTACGCAAGCTATCACCAATTGAAAATTTTCCAAAACGATTTAGATGAAATTAGATTCTCGGCTGTTTCTTAGCTTTGTTTTCTTGCACGGATACCATGGAGCAAAAATTTCCGATATCCAAAAGATACTTCGTTTACGCATCATTTAAGTCACAACCTTTCCTATGTTGCTATTGGTGCGGTTGGCCATGGGTTTGATTCCTGGGCAGGTCAAATGGGACACAGTGCTGCCAACGGAGTTGTGTTGCGCAGGTGCTCACTGCTCAGTCGTGGAGATCGGTCCTACCCCTCGTTTCACGATACGGCGTACTAGGCCTATATCGCGAGTATGACGAAAATTTAGTTTTGTTATGCTACTAATTTATCGTGTGTACTTTTGTGTTTTGATACACAAATTTGCTCAACCCAAGCAAAAGCTGTGTTCTTTTGCTTGTATAAATGCACAGAAAGAAAGAAAATCTAATCAAAAATTGAGTAATTAGTTGCATT
The DNA here is from genome assembly GCA_964006365.1 of Trididemnum miniatum. Lineage (NCBI taxonomy): Eukaryota > Metazoa > Chordata > Ascidiacea > Aplousobranchia > Didemnidae > Trididemnum > Trididemnum miniatum. Next base: position 12,885,869 of record OZ023234.1, on the reverse strand, counting down.
TAATGAAGATTTGTTGGTTTACGTTACGATCAACTTGTCTATAAGCAAATGCTCATTCTAATTAATGTTTTTCAGTTGATTTATTTGAAGAAAAAATTGAACTTATGAAATATTAATCTTCTGCAATTACAAGGAAAAATACTGCTGCGGTTGAGGTGATGATAGCAAGATGGCAACCAAAGGCTTAATTGGCTCTGCATGTATTACATCACTTAAAAAAAAATGAATTTCCAAACCTCCTTGCATAAAAATATTAGATTTTTTACTTAGTTATTCTTGAACTTTTGTTAAGTCTTTTACTCCAAAAATTAGAAACAACAAATGGCGAATAATGCTTCCTTTTCTTCACCCGACGAAAAACTTCATGTTCTAAACTGAATAAAGTGCGTTGCAAAGCTTTTTTATTTAATTACGTTCAAACCAAGAATACCGATCCAATGTCAGGCGAAAAATACCATTCACATAAACCAAAATCTAGTTTTAATTTTGACTGAACTACAGTTGATATGTTTAAGCCCAATCATTTGCCACCAGCAAAGGCTTCATCACCGCATGAGATGAAAACGTGAAATATGGACGACCCTAGTTGCAATGCGTAAACGTAAGTTCTTCTGCTCGCAAAGCAAGCTACGTGAACATGAAAATTGACTATTTATGCATCACTTTGTGCTAGGTGTATAGTGGTTAGTAGATAGAATATTTAACTTATCCACATGGCCAATTTTTGTGGACTTTGGGCTCGTGGTTCTTGGTCTTGGTTCTAGTTTCTGCATCATAATCAAAATTTTTGATGTCATAATCACTTTTAATAATTATGGCAACAATTAATTGATTATAACGCAAAAACAGAACCAGGAATCACGGGCAAAAGGCCAAGAAAAATTGGACATGTGGACTGAGTAATACTGAGAGTGTAGCAAGTGTTAGAGCATAAGTAATAGCGTATTAAACGCTTGCCAATGCATGCTGATGTTAGTTGATTATGTTAAGCTTTGCGTAACTATGTGACAAATTGAACAATTGTGCAAACGATTGCAGACACAAGCTATTTCAAGAGCCCTTCGCAGAAATTGCGAGATAAAACGATCTCGTATTGCGTAAACGTAATTTTAAAATATTTTAAAATACACGAGTCTGAGCTGCAGTGAGCAAGCACAATTGCGCATACTTTAGCAAAAATTCAAGGGTGAAAATTGCAGGAGACATTTCAGACACGTTCGAGAATTACGCAATTTTAAAATAACGTTATTTTCCAAAATAGCAGATAGGCAGAACAAAATGTATCGCTTCATGGAAAACCTGGAACCAACTGCAATCGAAATCGACTTGAAGATATTTTACGTCATAGGGCATAAGTGCCTCTTTAAACTATTGAATTTGGTGTGCAAAGCTGCAAATTTTCTCGATACCCCGCATCATCTGCCAAGAGACGATGTAAACATTTTAAAAAGTTGGGAAAACTTTTCAGTAAGCTCTAACAACTGTCTGCTTTTTCACCAAACAAAAACTATCCCTCTGCTCGGTTTAATGAGTTTCACATTGTACAAAATAGAAACTCAAACATCCCATGCATAAACACTGCAAAAAATACTTATTTCTTTTGTCTTTACATCAAATTCAACTTTTACCGCATGATAAGTGGTTGGTTGAAGAGCTAATGATATATTTGCTTCCGCAGAGCTCGATTTCTTTTATGTATAGGATTTCTTTTACGTGACCAGGCTAGAAAAGCGATTGTAGTAGTAGTAGTAGTAGTAGTAGTGTTTTATTCAACGACCATCAAAATACATAGAAACAACGCATATCATGACATTCGGCCGAAAAAAATTGCAATGCCGCGTCCGTTTGCTACCGCTCTCAGATGTGTTGAGTCTAACAGCGATTTTTTGAAAAAGACGTCTATGGGGCGCCGTATGTAAAGCTACGCAATATAAAATTTTGCATCATTTTTTTGGTTAATTTTGGTTAAATTACATGCAATATCATATATTGTTGCAATTTATCTATATTGCTGCAATATGTGTCAAATTGTTGCAATTTATCTAGACGTCCGCCACACCGGGACAGGCGGGACGCACACAAAAAAAAACAACGCAAATATCCCACTGCAGCTCGAGTAAATTTTTTTTGTTTGAACAAACGTTCAGTTAGATGTTACTCTTACATCAACAAAATGGCATTTGCGATATCCAAAAATTAAAAAAAAAAGCAAAAAGTTTTCTCACTCAGTTTAAATAATTCTAGCCCTAATCGATCGTTTAATACAAAAAAAAAAATCGGCTGCAAAATGTTCGTATTCTCGAACGATAAGTACAGGGCTGGCCTCATGTATATTTAAAGTGAAAATCGGATTAGACAATTTTAAAAATTGATTGCCTTTCACAAATAATCAGCTCTATTACCAACTTCAAGAATTGTGACAAACAACATTTTTTGTTGATGTTATTGAACATCTTTGTGTGTTTGGATTACGGAGCACTCCAATATTTTTTAATCAACTAAACAATAGTCGCAGCTAGAATTAGTAGTCTATAAACTTACCTGCAGAAACAGATATTGAAGTTCTGGTAGGAAATTAAAAGCATCATTTTCAAATGATCTTAGTTTGTAATTATTTCGAAGCGAAAGCCATGACATGTGATGGAGATTTCGATAAAATTGGCGATATCGGGTTGCTGGTGGTGCATAACTGAAATTTTTTGCTTCGACGTTGTATGAACAAAAATTATCAATTTCAGTCGACACAAAAAAGTAGTCCCTAATTTCAACAAACTTGTTATATGATAGATCCAAAGTCTTTAACGAATTCTGAGGCCCACCGTCAAGCCAACCTAGCATCAGCTCCTCAATGCCGCAATGACTGAGATTGAGAGTGATTAAATTCTCCAAAGCGTAAAAAACCTGCGGTTGAACAAACTGCAAAAATGGTAGGTCGTGCAAATCAAGAGTTTCCAGTTTAGCTCTATCCATGCCAATATATTTAAACAAAGGTAGTTTCGTTAGTTTTTGATTGCCCGCCAGAGACAAGTGAGACAGTTGTTGAAGATCACTAAACGAATTTTCGTAAATCCCATCCACATGAAGATGGTTCGAAGACAGATCAAGAAATTCGACTTGGAAGACAGGCTCAAATGCAGATGGACCAACACTGCCAATTGAATTGTGACTCAAGATCAACCTTCAAAAAACGTAGTTTAGTCGATCCGGTGATCTAGTAAATTGAGCTTCTGGAATGGTAGACACACGAGGTGCAATTTCGATTCGAATCAACCCAGAGACATAAAAATTCATATTTACGACTGCTCTTTCGACATTCAGTATGGAAGGAGTAAAGTCACCATGCCGACAGGTTAGCTTTTTCTGGTGATGGGCCTTACGTCCCTGCATTTAGGTAGCAAACAGATGATCAGCAATTCAGTGGAACTTGCTGAAACGTCTCTGCATCTTTCTCGCGATTAGAAATATAAAAGCAAACAAATAACCAGAAGCAAGCGTTGGAGAATATAAACGGCATTTAACATAAATCGGAAGAGGCCTGGGATCGTTCTCAGCTTAAAACGCTGATTGTAAAAGGTGCTGCAAAAATGTGATCTCAGATCAAATTAAGCACGGATTAAGTCTAGTGGTAAAAAAACAATTAAACTATTAATGCTAAAGTGCATTACTTACCGTTTGAGATGCTTTAGAGTTCCAAATGTGATGTTTGTTATTTGTGTAATTTTGTTAAACGACAAATCTAATGTCACAAGTGGTGCTTTCCAAAGTTCTTTGGACCAAGTTAAATCGGAAATATCGTTGTCACTTAAGATTAATGTTTCGAGATATGTAAAATTTTGAAAAAATTTGTCAATTATGTTGACAATATCGTTATTTCGTAAGCTGACATATTGAAAACGATATTCCGTCGAATTGTTACCATTTGCTGCCGACAACGTTGTATTTAGGTATTCAAAATAATTAAATTCTGCGATAAAAATGTTTGTATTCGAAGGTAAAGAAAACGGAAATTCAGTCAAACTCGACTTAGTGCAAATAACAGCGCTTTTTGAAGAATCTATCGCTATTTCCAAGCTGGATAATGACGAGTTGGTTATGTTATCGCAACATCTACACTTCGCGGGACAAGAAGACATCAACGCATCATTGCAGTGACGCAGGACACTTTGCTGAATTGAGTCAAGATCGTGAAACGCAGTCTCAGCTTTTTGCAAATTGCTGACGAAGAAAATCACTTGAAATAACAAGAAATTCCAAACCAATATGGCTGCCATGCCTTTTCTTTCTCGTGCTTTTTGTACCATCATGGAGAATAAAATACATCAGCATTTCCCTTCGCAATTTTAGCCACTTTCGCCTACTGCTAAGAGCTTATTAGCAAAACAGCGTTTTCATACAAATAAGCATACTTTTTTCACTATACAGTAATTACATCCTTTCTTGAACAAAAAAGTTAACGTTACACTACGATTTGCGACCAAAAAACAAAAAATTGGAATGAGGGTAAATTTCAATGATGGTATCAGACGCAGCTTTGGGCATGCGTTGGCGTATCTGTTCTTGTTTTAAAAAATGCGGCCCATCGCTACTTCTCATCTCGCAAAAAACACACCGGGGGGAAGTAGGACCTTTTTTCTTTTTTTTTTCAACAAAAAAGATATTACTAGAAAACGCTTAAAAATAATAATTTTTTCTTTTATTCATCGCCTTATTTTTAGGTTTATTATACGCAAAAATTGCAAAGCAAGCGAGCGAGCAGCGAACAAGCGAGCAGCGAACAAGCGAGCAGTGAGCAAGCAAGCGAGCAGTGGCTATAGGTCAAAAACTAATGATACATTAAAAAAGAGTGACTGACTTTTTGGAATTGCAAAAAGAAATTGAGAGAGCTCAAGCGGAAAGCAAACAAACACTTACTTTAAAAAATGCACAATCTCCTTCAAAAATTGCAGCTATGAACTATAGAGGAAGAAAGTATTGTTATGACAATTACCATCCTACAACACTAACCATCATCACCAATGTGACGCAATGACCCAAAATTTTTGTCACAATTTTTGCATAAAATTATTTCGAAGCTTTTTCTTTAAAAGAACAAAAACGCATCCGCAATCTGCCAAAACTAATCAAACTCTTTTCAATTTTGAAACAAAATTTTTGATTTTTGTACGCGTGTACTTTTGTCGACGGATATGTATTTACATTTCAGGCGTGGATCCAGAAAATGTTTAGAGGGGGGCTAAACCGGAAACTTGTAGTTCTGAGGGTCTAGAAACATCGAAGTATCAATTTGCATGACTAATAAAGGGGTGACATAGGCTAATCCTCTTCAAACCCCTTCCCCTGGATTTGCCAATGCAATTTTTTATACTAAGGTTTTATCAGCTTTAATAAAATACAACTGAATTTACCCTTTTGTCAGAACTATTCTTTTTATTTAGCGCTGATTTATAATTGAAGCAATAGTTGCGCATCTACACAACAAATCACAGGTTGACTGCTACTTTTTTTTTTGTTGATATAAAAACTAGTGGTCCATAACTGTCTAACCTCATTTTCCACCTTAGCTGAACAAGTTGCACCGACGGTATAATCCATAGCCTACGTTGTTATGACACGCTTAAGCAACTGTTCTGTTTGTTAGCAAAAACTGTTATCTTGTCTGATCTTCGAAAGTGCTATGCGTCTAAAAAAATGTTTAGAAACTCGATCTGCTGTACTTTGATGCGTGCACGAAATCTGATGCTTGAAAATGTGCCAGAAAATCTTCTGTTTTGGTTGATGTATAAAAAGGCATCGTGTTTAGATGTTAAAAAATTTACGTTAACAAATGCAACTTGCAGACGGTCAAGACTTCTAAGACGCGACGTCAGTCAATAGATTTTTTTACGTGGCGTGGTTTAGACATTTTTTCTTGTTTTTTCCGGAATGCGCTGCTTGCGCGATAAGTTTCGAAAAAAAAACGAGTATGCTAACTAGAGAACGGTCTTATACTAACTATAATCATTCCCTTCTAGCAAATAAATAAATGGGCTATTTTTTCAATTATGACTGCAAATTTGTTTCAAATGTGTAATGAATCAAGTGTAGCGGATTATTATCAAAGAAAATCTTCAGGAAATATACCGCACAGCGCAGCTTAAACGGTAAAGCTTTTAATAGCAAAAGTGCTGTTTGCGTAACATTACAAGTTCAGATGAGTAACGACATGCATTTTCAAGAGCCATATAATCTAGATACTAAATCCCACCCCTCCCTCCAAACAAAAATTCCGGGTCCACTCCCGACATTCACGGACGTACTTTTTAAGTGTTTAGAAGAAAAGTAGTGTAACCTTAAAACGGTTTTTAGTGTAACCTTAGAAAGGTTTAAGAATTAGTTCTTTTCGCCTATTTTGAAAGCATTTTGGGCACAATTTGCTGGATTCGAGGATTAAAAAGTGACTTTTGAACCGAACTTTGCAACTTGTCCGGCTTCAACAAAAACGTGATCATTATGCAACGTCTAACTAATATCTCATTAACAAGTTAACACTGTCTGTCTCTTACGACGTACCACCTGAAATAACCTTCCGTCGTGACAGCTCATTAAGACTCAATCATATTTTTCCTTCCTCCACCTTGAATTACGTTTAAATTTTTCCCATTTCTTTGACTAGCTGTCACGCTATCAGTGCGTGCGTGCGTGCGTCTCGTTGCGTATCTTGGCGGAGAACGGAATGCGTGTTAACAACACTTTTATTTTTAGATCGCATCGTTCCTAGTTTCTTATTGACGCTTTGCCAAAAAACGTACATGTTTTTCACGTACATTCAAGTTTTGTTTTTCCAAGACATCTAGACTTACATCGAAACTGAAGGTATTACGGATTTCAAATTTTAAGTAAAAGTAGGCGTAGAAATTTTAAAATTTGCGACATATTTTTGGTTTTCAGCTAGTCTTCCTCGGTAAATCATGACATAAATGTTTAGTTACCATCCTTAAGCTCCTCTCACGAATCACAGCCATTTTGTTTTTAAATCTGAGTTCAAGCAGAACATAGCCCTAGCAATCGAGAAAAAAGTTCAGAATTCAATTTCAAAACAATTCTTTTGCAAACAACAAACCTAATTGAACGGCAACCACAAAACATTTTCGAAGGAGGGGTAACCATGATTATTTTTCATGGGACCATAATTATAACACCAAAATGTTCAATTCATTCATAAAATGCATTATAAAGTACGTCAATTTAAACGCCAAGGTCTTCTTTTATTTACTCTGCTGATTCTGGTTGTTTATTTATGTGCTTCAACACAAACTCTCTACTACTTATACAACAAATACTTTTCGCATTTACACCCAACTACCTTAGCAAAGCTTTCGTACAGCCAAGACGTGATCAGATAACCGACTTTTTATCAAGACCAGCGGAAATTTTATCGCTTCATGAGGTGAAAACGTTACTTACCACGCAGCAACAGTATCAGTTTTAACGATGTAGTTTTTCAAGCATTTCGTGCAGTTGCTTTGTTGGTTTGCCATAATCTTGAGTTTAATGCTTCATACAGTATTACTGTATGTATGATTTTTTACTTCAACAAATGTTTCTTTTAGCTCGCGCAATTGCGTTTACTTGCATAATTAATAAAATTGCTGATATGTAGGCTTAACCACCTTTTTGCAAGCTGTCAGATGAAGTTTTAAAATCAAAAATTGGAATTGTAAAGTTAAGTCGGTCGAACAAAGAGCTTCAAAAATAAAATAATTTAAGAACTGGAAGCACTATTCTCAGTCATTCGACTGCTTTAGCAGAATTCAATGAAGCCTTGAGGTTTTCCAGTCCATTTTGAGCTTGATTGCTAAGCAGTTTCGCGTTTTTTTTTTTTTTTTTGCAGTCAGACGGTGATTATTTTTTACACTATACAACATGAGATAGATTTGCATTAGAGCTAACTCCAAATAATTACGTGATAGCAACATTCATGTTATTTTTCAAATTTTTGGAGGATTTTTCATAATATTATATGAAATGAGTTTCTGCTCTACTTCAAAAGTACATGTGAGCCGAACCGTTACCATGCCTGAAAAGATCAGTGACGAATCCAGGATTTTCTTACTTCTTGATTTTACACCACGCTCATTGGCCATTTCAACTTTAGCGTAACGCAAACAATACTTCAAGCTGTTTGTTGTTACAGACATTTTAAAGGCGATTGCCCCTCTCTGAATTCGCACCAGGTCAAAATCTGTGACACACGTGGACACTAGAGTGAAGCGGAGTGGCTAATTTTTCACTCCGGCTCCAATCCGATATTTTAAACCCAGACTCCGACTTCAATCCATCTTCGAAAGCCTGGAGCAACACTCCGATTCAAAAAACTCCGAAATAGAAACACACTCAGAATAAAATATAACCATAACGACACTTCATTCACACTTCACTTTATTTTTTTCCTTCACAGATTCATGAATCAGTTTTTCACTTTTTAGCAAAGCTTTGGCTTTATCACTAGATTTTGGTATCAATAACATTTTTTCATTGTAACTCAGTAACTATAGTCACCATTACACTAATCATCTTAAATAACATTTGATTTGCAAATCAATAAATATTAATAAACATACCATACCAGTTAATTGTCACGAACAGAATAGTATAGGCCTAGTTTGGGCTTTACTGTTTAGCACAGGCGTGCCGGTAGGCACTAGGCAATCTTGGAATGATGGGTTGATATTTATCTGTTTACACTGTACAAGTTACCTACCGCCGTACCGTATGGTAAGTTAGTAGGCCTACTGTCTGACAATACCAGTAGCTTTTAGAACTATGAACATAATTTGTTAAAAGATAAACAGTAAATAAGTTCGGTAACCATAAATTTCCGGTGAAATAGAAGCTTCCTAAAAACTAATCGAACGTTTGGAATGGAGAGTTGGAGATGTGCATGGGAGAACTGAGTTGAGAAAATTCCAATTCTGATTTCCCGAGTGGCTAACCGCATGTTCTAATATTTCCTTTCCAGAAAGCAAAAATATCTCGGTACGGTGATCTAATAAAATCTACTACCAAGTCACCAACTATCACTTCCGTTTAGAAAGCATTTTAAAAGTTAGACTACGGCTCCGCTCCGACTATGGCATAAAAATGCGCACTCCGGATCCGACTCCGCTCCGTATCCGGCTTCAAGCTCCACTCTAGTGGACTCGCAGTACATCCAGACGACAGAATTTTTAAACGCTAAAAAATTTGATGAAATTGCATGAATACATCTACACACTTGGTAAAAATTTAAGCCTCAAAATTTCACAAAAAGCAACATATTGCTCTCAGACAAAGCTAATTTGTTTAAGAGCGTCTTGTGTTTACAATTCATGTTCTTTGTGTTTTCATGACGTCAATCGACGTCATTACGTCGCACGTTGGTAATGTTTATTGTGAAAGATAAATTGGCCAAGAATCTTAGATTACTTTTGTATAGACGAACTGAAATAAATACTTGAATGGCAAAATCAAAAAAATGTATTTGAATGTGCTTATCAAGCCATTGAAATAAACTGACTTAATTCGATTTAATTACGAATGAAACAGCAAACCGTACTATTTCATAAAATTAACACCAGAATGTGTAATATTCTATTTTTTCAAACAATCTTCAGCCACAGTTTTTGCCTGGATAACACGCTGATAGAGTACACTTGTGCCAAAATGTAGTTACATAAAATAATGCAATCCTTTAATCTAACTGAAATACCCTTGTAAATTTCTCTCAAGCGTTTCAACTTTTACCCTATCGAACTTACAATTCTTGACTATATTTCTAAAAAATAGTTTATAATAGCTACTTTCACTTCAATGACAAAATGGAAATATTAAAATTCATTTAGTTTTTATCCATTCTCTTGTTTCTGTTCAACCTTCTTCGATTATAATTCCCAATGTAATGATGTCTTTGCTCTGTTGACATATTATAAAAGACATATCCCCATCAACGCTGTAAGACTTTGAGGAAATAACTTATCATCATTTAATGCGGTATGTGACCAATTGATGACCTATTGCAACGTTTTTTAGCGAAGTTGGATAAGTTCAACCGGCAGTCAAGTCAAATTCAACCGCTACGCCAATGAAAAGGAATAAATAAGTAGCTACGCATATGCGTTCAGAATTTCACACTCAACGGTTTCAACTTTAATTTGATCTAAAATAGCTCATGGAATTCTTTCGCTTTTAAAACTCTGGTAACAAAGCCCAAATTAAGTTTAAAGCTGTGCAGTAGATTCCAATTCCATAGGAAAAAAAGTTTTTGCTAAAATAAACCGCATATAAAATACGCAGCGCTGTATTTAACGCAAGTAAAATCACGTGGTTCTCTGATCGGAAATCGAATTTTGCAGTTTCACGCTGAACAACCAGTTAATAAGTTTCAACTAATTCTTTCAAAGTGCAGATGAACCTAAAGTTCAGAAATGATGCAGTGGTAAGCGCTATGGGACACTTGCTTATGGGAAGCAAAAGTCTAGCTAAAGTTAAAATTGTGTTCATTATTTGTTTCATGTTTATTTTTTTCAGTATTTTTGATACGAAAACATTCTTTTAAAATGCCTTAAATCATTAGCCCTAATTACATGTACAAGAGGAATTTTCGTTTTATGTCTTGGAAGCAGTTCATCATGTTAAAAGAGTGTGGTCCACTCTCGTTAATTTTGGTAAAAGAGTGTTTGAGCGATTATAAGAATGGCTATCAGTTGATATGTGTTGTATGATAGCCAGGGCCCGATTTACCAATAGGCCAGGCAGGCTAAAGCCTAGGGCCTCGGAGAAAATGAGGGGTCTCATCGCGAACAACGAAGAGCCCTTAACTTTCTTTGAAAATCGACCGTCAAGACAACATAAGGCTCTTTTATTTTTTGATAGGTCATCTGCGGACGTGAAGATCTTTTTTTGCTCTTCGTATCAGTGTGATCAAATAGCCTAGGGCCTCTCATCGTTTAAATCCGGCCCTGATGGTAGCCTTCTCGTAACTTCCTGCCAGGTGATCTAAAGAAGGTACACTGTTCTACAATGCTCAAGCTACCCTACAGACTTTACTTGTCTGAGCTTATCTGTTGTTGTAGGGAATAGGGATGTTGCTAAACTCAGAAGCGCGGCAAGAAGACATTACGTTGCATAGCTTTCTACCATCCTTTGTTAATGCTGGTCTGCACGTATTGAAATTGTTGAAATGATTTTTTTATAATTTGTTTATTTTTCTGACTGCTGCGAACCGTCGAAAACTGCAGTAGTTCATTTTGAATAAATGACTATTCTAGCCATGACATCGAAACTTCTACTCACCTATCTCATTTTTCTCTTTCTACTACGAGAAAGCAACGACTGAGCCATGATGAGTTTTTTTAAAGCAGCCAGGGACCAACTTTTCTTTTAAAAGCAAGGAAAACCCTGATATTTTCTGACAGCACGACTAGTAAACTGAACTTGCTGGTTTGTTCTCTGCATTGTTTCTTGAATGCTAAACGTCAAGTAATTCAAAGTTATGAATACCAGTTTTCAAGCGGTTGATTTTACCGAATCAAATTTAAGGTTTGTTTCTTCAGTTGAATCTACAGTACTATCTACAGTACTCTGCGACATATTCTCTGTAGAATGGTTTGAAATTTCTTCTCACGAAAATATTGAACTATGCCTGTTTGTGTGCGAAGAAACGCTTCTTAACAGAGGTTTTAAACAGAATAGGGCGTAACGTTGATTTTTTTTGTTGTTGTTGTTGAGTTTCCTTCTTTTTTCATTCCAGATTTAGTTGAAGTTTTTGTTTGTGGGCGCTGTGTTGTTTGACAACAATAAAGTATTGCTCAGGTGGGAACTTCTTTAGTTTGGCTCAATCAGAGGTTTAGTGCAGGAACTGCCAAAGGTTTCTTTTGTTTAAAAATTAGGCAATAACTTTTATTTTGGCAAATCCTAGATCGGAAATGCCAAGTCTAATTTATTATTATTCAACTCTATTTTGTGTTTTACTTCAATTTTGTCATTCACCCTACTGATAATGTTCTTAGCGGTGAGCTAGCTCTGATCAGGATCCTCTTCCACAACAATTTGGTGCTTCTAGACTCCTCGACCTAACATTGATTCCTACTCACGGCAAAACAATAAAGGTATTATGATGCATTCAATGCTTGTTGTTGCGGGAGGTTTGGAGTTTCGAATACCGGGACGGTCAAATCAGTCACAATGTCCCTAACGGCTCGCCACCGCTGCGACGTTTCTTCGGAGCTGTGTAGCCCAGGCGCTAAGCCACGGAGATGGGCCCCGTCATTCGTTACGCGCTTGGGCGTAATAATGCAAGTATAATGAAGATTTGATTTTGATTTTTCAATTCAAAAAAAGTTTAAATCGACTTAGCAGAGGTTAAACCACAGTTAAACCAGTGAATTTTATTAGATGTGTGATTATGAATGCAGGATAAGTGCCACCCTAAGCTGAAACATGGACGAATCCAGAATTTTAGGGGAGGAAAAATTCATATCCTGCAGTATTGCGCGTCATGTAGGACTACATGCAGTAAGGAGGTACCAATGTAGTAATTTTATGCGTTGTATAGCTAGAAAATTAACTTCCCTGTATGCCAACCAATGTGAAGCATCATTTAAATTACAGCTTTATTCACATAATCACAGCTTTAATCCTAACTCTAGAGCTCATTGTTATCATATGGACTGACACAAGCGGGGTACACTTTATTTTTGCTAAGCTTTTGTTCGATCATGCCATTGTCACAAGTTGTCTGATTAAGCTCATTGTAAAACGCGCGTCAAATCTATCTCAAAAACGCAGAACTCAGCAGTGGCGGATCCAAAAATTTCTGTTCAACAGGGCGAACTAATTTCATGATTTTACGGCACTTAATCATGCGCCGGCATTGAACATCTCAACTCATAATGTTATACTAAAAGAACTTTTGTATTTTTTTGTATTCGTTGCATATTTATTCTCCTATCACGAGAAAGCGATCAAAGCGCTATGCCTAGCTTGCTTAGGAGTTGCCAACCACCTGTCTACCACTCAAGTGACCCAACTCAGATGGCCGAGTGGTAAGAGCATCCGCCTCTAGAGCTGTAAACTCGGGTTTTATTCGGAGTCGGGTCAAACCGATGACTTTAAATTTGGTATTCACAGCTTCCCTGTTTGACGCTTAGCATTAAAGGGACAGCGTGGAGAACAAGCCGGCAAGTTTACTTGTTGTGCCTTTGGAAAAGGCACTTAACGGGATTCCCCCATCTTGGTGTGGCAGAGAGATGGCCGGTAATTCCTAAGCAAGCTCTTTACAGCGCTTTGACCGCTTTTTCGTGATAGGAGGATAAATATCCAACTGAAGTACAAAATACCCGACCCGGAATCAAACCAGAGTCTACAGCTCCAGAGGCAGATGCTCTTACCACTCCGCCGTCTGAGTTGTACCCACTAACAGGCACGCTGCAGTGCACTTGCAGGTCCAGCTATACTGCTTGCTGCGTAGACGTTCAACAGAGATACGATCGCCACTATCATCCTTGATGTTCAGTGCATATCTGGCGCAGAACCCTTGGGCTTCACAGTAAAGTAAGCGCTGGTTAATCCTCGCCTTCGGACGAAAATTCACATTATGAGAGATATACTGTAGCCTTGAACTTAGATTAATCTTCCGTGAAAGTGGAGGTCAATTTTACTGCAAATTTCAATCTCACAAGCGCCCTCCTGTGCTTATTTTTGTGAAGGCACCCATCCATTTGCGTTGCTTTTTAAAACTTTCAAAAAGTTTAGCGTAGTACCTTTAGCATGTTCATTGCATTGTTTAATCACCTTAATGCATTTTTGTGTCTTGCCATAGATCAGAGGTGACGAACCTATTTGCGGTCGCGGGCCACTTTGTTACTTACCAATAAGCAAGCGGGCCGCATAACTTTTTAGTCATAAACAGTGGCGTAGCGAGAAATTTTAAAAGGGGGAAGCCATAATTTCCATATTTCTTTAAAGCGTTTTTTTCGGCAGAACAAATTTGAAAATGATTGAGAAACAAGAAAAGCTCTTGGAGGGTCCGGTGGCATGCTCTCTCGGAAAATTTTTGAAAATTTAGATGCTGTAATGACTATTTGTAGTGCTTTTTGAATAATTCTCAGGCAAATTTTGTTTAAATTTTTTGACCCTGATTCTGAGTGCTTTGCCAAATATGATGCATTTGGCGCGCACATTTTCGATTATGCGTGCTTAAGGCGTAAGGCTTATCGCTCTCGAAGAGGTTCGAAGTTATGGAAAAATTGTATACATCAAAAACTATTTTGAAAATGGCTGATGGGAGGATGCATACCTCTCATTCTAACCCTTGGATTAGCCACTGGCCATAAGCTACAGAAACCATCAAAAGAGTCTGGCATATTTCAGTCACTTGGCACCATTAGTTTTGTTCTTTTTTTACTAAAAGGCAGAGTCAAAAAGGGGGAAGGATGGCACAATGGCCCTCCTCTGAATACGCTCCTGGTCATATACATATCGGATATCGGTCCAATCTTTTTGAAATACTCTTTTTTCATCTACAGTATTTCGTTTTTTCGCTGAAGACATCGGTGAGGACAAGCGGCTAATTAAATATTGATTAAAAAACAGAACAACAAATACCTTAAGAAAGCAGTAAAATTTGCATATGACAAATGGTACTGCCACCTCACCAATTCATTTCCGCAAACTCACATAAATCCTACTACTGTAAGGCAAGCTAAGCTCTCACTCGAATAGTTACTCGTAAACTGGTGCACTATGCTGAAGCTGCAACGGACTCGAGTTATGTTATTATTATTTCATAACAATGGATGAACTGCTGAATCCTGAAACAGATGACTTGTATTGAGCGTTTATATAATTACTGTGTGATACGCGCTTGATTAAGTCAGGGGCTCAGCTTTTGGTATCGCATCGCAAAGATTAGACGGGAAAAAAATGTTTAAAGAAACTGGTCTCGCCAAAATGTTCGCGGGCCACAGGAAATTCTTTCGCGGGCCGCATGTTCGTCACCTCTGCCATAGATACTGCAGTATCTATGATGCGACAATCTAAACAAATTTTGGTGATCAAAAACCGAAGCAAATCGATAAAACAAAAAGCTATTCTAAAATCATACTGTGCGTACGAAATTAGAAGGTTGCAAACAGCTTTGCTCATAGAGATGACATCATTATGTACTTTTTTCTCAATTGATCAATCAATTGCCGTCACCGCCTTTGTACCTATAATCTCCTAATCTACTACGAGCAACGAAATTCGGTGACGTAAATACAATACGTACGGAAATAATTTCGAAAGGAAATTGCTCAGTTTACGTCAGAAGTTTTAGAACACCTTCGGGAAGTCTTTTGCGTGAAGTCAGCTTTAATTCTCAGTTTTATTTTTGCATTTTGAGCATGTTAGAGTAAAAGGACATTGATTTTGCGATAAATTGAGACCGAGTTAATTGAAAAAAAAAAGAATTTTTATTTAGACTGTAGGGAAGAGAAACTTATGTTAGAGCAGTACGCAAGGTAAAAATTATATGCATGTCTATTTTTTTGGTCATATATTGTTTTGGTAAAGAAAGTTTAGCATGTTGATCCTTTTTCTAGGCTCTTGTAGTTTTACAGTAGATTTTTGTTTACACAAATAAAAAAACCATTAAAGAGATACAAAAGTTCTTGTTCACTGCTTTCAGACGGCTGGCGAACTGTTGTTTTAAAATGAAATTACTGTTTTTTTGCTGTTTATTTAGCATTTTTGCTGGCAGTAGTAGTTATACTCTTAACTACTCCAAAAACTTTTCGACCAACATTGAAGAAAAAATTGAAATAAAGTATTTAAATGAAGAAGTTGCAGTGCCAAGCAATTTTACTGAAATTTATTCTGAAGTCGAGGAAAATTATTCTACAAAATTTCATCCAAAAACTTTGCCGGGTTTTCGTTGTCCCAAACCTTGTCACTGTGCTGTTTCCACAGTTGCCCATTGTACTAGGTCCTTTTTACGAATTTTACCGTGCGATATTAAAGCCAATGTTGAAGGAAAAATAAAATATCGTAACACGTTTTCTATTGACATTGTCAGTCTTTATGCGTCTCACAATCGCATCAAAATCATTCCCGCAAACTGCTTTGCCTCTAGCGGACGTAACATGCGCACTCTTTTCCTCAAATCGAATGCAATTGAAACGGTCAACACGGACGCATTCAGAGGATTAAAGCAGATAAAAACTATTGATTTGAGTGAAAACCGCTTGACAGTTTTGACGTGCTATAACTGTTCAGTGCAAGCTAACCGATCTGCATCAATATTTGCCAAAGTGAGTTCCAGTCTTACGACACTTTTTCTTTCCTACAACAAGATTGAAACCATTCCAACAAAAAGTTTCGTTGGTTTTTGGCGTTTAGAAACTTTATTTTTGGATCATAATCACATCCGATGGATTTCTCTCAGAGCATTTCAAGATCTAAACAGCCTAAAAATTTTACAAATACGTGGCAACCCTCTGACTCCTATTGCTCAATCAAGAATTAGTTTAAACCTGGCTTGGTTTTCAAGCAGGTTCTATTTTGTCTCTTCAAGTACAGGAGCATTTGTAGCAAATCCATCAATGCCATCGACTTGTAACAGCGAAATTACTGAAAGGACAAGCCAACCTTCTGAAGTGATTGAAAAATCTGTAAGCTGGGTGACTGAAAGCAATGTATCATTGACTGCATTTGCTCAGTTCACAACCAGTTACACATCTGCTACCGCAAAAGAAACTTTGATTTCATTAGATTTGGGAAAGTTACGTCTAACTGAAGTGCCTCTTGGATTAACCAAGACTCTTTCCACTCTTCACTTGGATGGTAATTTCATATCTTATGTCAGCGTTACATCATTTAGCGAGCTAGTTAATTTGGAGCAATTGGTTCTCTCAAAAAACCAATTGCAAAATATTTCTGCAGCAATGTTTGGAAACTTGGGAAAGTTACAAATGCTAGATTTGTCTTCCAACAAAATATCCTACTTGTCTTCTAACAGTTTTTGTGGATTGCAAAGTCTTTTTACTTTGAAACTGAACAACAATCCAAATCTATCTGTGCTTCCAGAAAAGGTATTGTTGACTTGTTTATTTCAAAATTCATTTTAAACAGAGTTGGGCAGTACCGCGGTACTGTAACGGGGTACTTTTTTAGTACTGTTATTGGCATTAAAAAATATACCGTTTTTGGTACCGTCGTTACTTTTTAAACCGTTTTACTCGATATTTCGGTTACTTTTTTTGAATAAATTTAAGAGAGCAAAAGCGGAAAACTTTCCGGGATTTTCCGCAAAAAGCGTCTTCGAAAAGTACCGCGAAACACCACGTTGTTGTAGATCAGTGATCGGCAACCACCGGGCTACGGCCCCGTGCGAATTTCGTTACCGGTCCGTATGCGTTTTCAAAATAAATGTTTTGAATTTGAAACATTTTTATAACTGTAGATGCAATTTCAACCGCCAGCGAATTTTCGCGGTTTTCACATAAAAAACACTCATTTTAGCAAATTTTTTTACCGAAAAAGGGAATGCAGTGAGTGGAGTCACTATGGACAAGGCAAAAATGTTTTCGCTGTCTAAAAGCAGGCGCTTGGCTGAAATAAAGGAAAGAAGACTGCAACTATTATCAATTTGAGAAATTATAGACTAGATGTTAGGTTTAGCACCTTATTACAGAGCCAAAGCGGGGGTGCAGGGCACCGTAGTCCCCCTGCGTGCGCCTATAACGTCAAATCGCCTGTAACATTTTTTAAAAATCTCCTAGAGGTGCAGTCATAGACAAATTTTACTGCCAATATTGTTAACAATTGATTTCTGAAAGGAAATAAATTTAATAACAAAGCAAATCAGTGTTTCAAAAAGTGCTTAATAACTGAGTTCAGTTAAGAGGAAATATACAAACTCACTCACCTCAGTTTAATAACATCTATTTAAAACCCGACAGTCTGTTTCACCCAAGAGGGATCATCAGGGGTATCTTATTCAAATAGAATTTATTCTATTTGTAGAAATAAATTCAGATTTATTAGCAATTTGTAGAAATAAATTCAGATTTATCAGCAACTTGTAGAAATAAATTCAGATTTATTAGCAACATATTTCATAATCTTTCAAAAACTTTTACAAATGTGTTGCAAATAACGAAATTTTATAAAAATCATAAAAAAATTCCTCAACACCAAAGCTGGACAAACTGCGGGCCGCATGCAGATATTTTTTTTTGTGCTCTTCACCGATTTTCAGTTTAAAAATAGTAGATCTGCGGACGTATAAACCTTTTTTATATTTTTGCTCATCACTGCTTTGTGGGGGCAATTTGAACTCACACTTTCCAAAAAGGGGGGATTGTGTATAAAAGATTGAATACCACTGGTCTAGACTACATGAAAAATTTTATTTCTGTGTCATTGAACCAAAGTAAAACTGTAGACCTGCAAATTCTGAGCAAAATGTAGATTTTGATTCATCTAAAAGTTCTGAGTAAGCTGCTACTGATACACCAACCTCTACTGAAAGTGGCATTGAAAATGAAAACTTTCTCCTTCAATGCAATGATGAAATTCGCACAGCAAGAACCTTTGCAACATTTTTTTTTTGTATATAGGCCGGGCCATAAGCTCTTTCACGTCCTTAGTATTGTTCGAATGTAGCAACGTAGCCAGATAAGCAGGGGTGCGATAAAAGTTTCTACTCTCCAGGGCGAGTTTCTGATGGTGATACTCCATATACCTAGCCTCAGAACTAATGCGGGAGATCTACAGATAATACATGCTGCCATGCATGAGAATGCTTGTTTTAGTAAGCGTGCCACTGTCGCCTTATTGATAGGCCTATAACCGACGTGTTCGCTTGCTGTTTCAAGATTCACGCGCGACTACAACTCAGATCTTACACTAGTACCAGATGCTACAAAAAGCTTGATAAGGTTTTAATTTCGCTGCTTTACAAAACGTAAACCAAAACCAAAATTAATTCTTAAGAAAAAAATTTTCGTTTGAAAAGTACCGAAATTCGGTCCCGAGTAACGATATCATCGTTACTTTTTTAAAAATGTACCGCTATCGGTACCGACGGTACTTTTGTAGCAAAGTATCGGTACCGATATCGTCGTTACTTTTAAAGTACCGAGTGCCCAGCTCTGATTTTAAAAAATAAATACAGTAGAAAACCATGTTTCCTGCAGAAATCATTTTCCTGTACCGCCAAGCATTTTTGAAACATCGCATGAAGAATAACACTCGTAAGTTTTGAAATTGCAGAAAAATAATTTGATTCCCTGATTAGATGGCGCTGTATTCGTCTTTTATTACAACTCTTTGCAAAAATATAAAGGAAATTGTTTGTAGATTTTTGATCCTACTCCTTTTCTTGGCTATCTTTATCTTCAAGACTGCAATATACAAACTCTGCCAGGAGGGATGTGGATATTTGGTCTGATAGGCTTATGGTTGTATCGAAATCCCTTAATCTGTGAATGCGATTCAGTGGCCCCAATTGTGATCAAACTTAAATTTGGAAACCCATCTCCTTTCAGAAAAAATCTCTACTTGGATGATTACAGGTAAAATGCGTTTTTCTATAGCTGTTTTTAAGTTTTTTTAAGCCTGTACACTCGCAGCTTAGGTGTTATAACGTATATGTATCAGGTAAGATGACCTGGTGGTGCATCGAAACTGCGAAGCTAGCTTTGGAATGAACAGAGTGAAGTTGTGCTAAATAGCGAGTTAGCGACGTCCAGTCGCCCACACATTCCGAAAAGCCAAGGCGTAGTACCAAGTTCTTGAACTAATCAATACTCCACTAAGTCTAGTCTATTATCTCAATGGAAAAACAAAAATGTCAGAAAAAACAAAAACTTTCAAATTTGCACTTTTGGCATTCCATCGACACAATGGAATTTTAGTCCGAGAACTTGGCGCTACGCCTTGCCTTATCGGAACGCGTGGAGACTGTTTTTTTTTGCAAGATTTTGTAGCATTTGCAAGAGTGGATTTGGAAAGTGTGTTTTCATAAATCTTAAAACAGCAGTTTATCTTGCAACAAAATTTCATTTTTCGTTGTAACTGATGACGGTATACCTCTCATGAAATTCGATCTTTCGATTTTGAACAGCAGTTGACAGTTGTGCAACTCATATTTTAGTAGGCCTCTGAAGACATATGTTACGTTTATTAAAAAATGCTAAGCAACCCATTAAATGAAAATAATAGGGCGATTATTATTTTTTGTACTTTGTATTTTACAGAAAAAAGTTTTTCGATGAATACGCGTGGAGTGGTTTGCAACCAGTTGAAAGCACATGCAATCTCCCCACAAATATTACTGGAGTACTTGTGGGTGATTTATCACTAGAGGATTTGAGCTGCTCAGAAAAGGTTAGTAAAGCGAGATTACAAAGGGTTTACTGCAAGCATTAAAAAAAACTAAAACACTCTTTTTGTAAAAACGCCATTGAAGAAAAAGATGTCATTGGTTTTCATTCTCATCGGATTCGTATTGATAGCGATGGTATTTCTATTGCCTTCATTTTAAACTTTAGTATCCATTGAAAATGGACTACGTTAGTGGGAAGTATTAATAATTTTTGCTGTTACAAAATTAATAGGCTACTATAACTTTCTCATTCATATCTCTTCCCGATTTAGGCTACGGCTAGTTTGGGCGTTAACATGTTATTGCATTAATGCGTTCTGGCCATGAGTCCTGGGACGCACTTGTTTAGCTTTTACGCATAATCATGAGATGCCGTTTAGAAAATATTGCTACCTCATTTCGTCCGATTGAAAAATTCCTACGCGCATGCCGCATATTTTTTAAATTTCTTAAGCAGTGAATAATTAGTTATTATCAACGTTTGAGATATAGGTCTACGCTTTGGACGTATCCAGAAATCAGTTTTAAACTCTTTCAAAATTACATGAACATCCCAAAAACGTACGCAAGGCTTTAAATAATGCTTTTTAACAGCGTCTTAGTATCTTTTTTTGCAGGAACTTGCCACAGTAATGGCCAATCGTCTATTAACAAATCCATTTATATTCAACAATCGTTTCGACGAGTTCGAAACAGAAAGCAGTACAACTACTTATGAGGATTACAGCGATGTGTGGGGTGAAATTTGGAAAAGCGAAATCGAAAATCATCTCGGATCTGAAACACATCTGAGCCTTAACAGCAGCTCATCTGATGAAGAAACTTTTCTTCACAGCTTCATGTCTGCATTCACTTCTTCAGAAAACAGTAGCATTACAACGAATGACTTTTGGAATTACAACGAATATGATCCACGTGGAAGTAGCGGAGACAGCAGTCATATTGGCAATAATACTTTGTTATTTCCAAAACAGACTGGAGAGGGCTCAGCAGAGTTTTTCTACAGAGACTCTAGACAAAATAATCGGTTTTTCTCTCGCAACAACACAAAACTTCGACGCAAAGTCACAAGATCAGTCAATACTGTTAATCCTGTGACGCTATTGAACACCAATGATGCAAAAACTAACTCAGTTGATGTTCATCAACAGGAGTCAAAAAATATAGCTAAAGCCGTTGTACTTCAACCAAGCAACGTTATTTCAGAAGATAGTTTGAGTGAATATTCTTCCCAGGACCAGACTTACTGGGACACTTACGACGAAAATTATTTCGAAAACCTTGATAGCTCAGTGGTATTTTCTGAATCGTCAACGACGTCGCTTTATGGCAAAAATGACGAATCGGCTTCGAATGAACAAATTTCTTTTGAACATTATTTGACTCTTTTGTTCAATGTTACGCAATTAAAAAGACTAAAAAAGCTGGTTAAAGAAATTTCATCGCAACAACTTCAAGATAATTTTGTCAACAAACCTTTGGCGAAGTTCAGTGTTTCCAAATATTATATTCACATATTTAACATTACAGAATCACAACTACAGTAAAAAACAAACTTCGTTTAAATATTGTGCTACCTTTTGTATCGTGTATTAAATAAACACTTCAATTTAAAATTTTTATACCGCCTAGAAATATCAGAAAGCCAAAAAAAAATTCTAGCAGCCTTATAGGCAGAGATGCGGAAGCGGTGTATTTGCAAACAGCTTCCGCTTCCTCTTCCATACCTATCGCTTCCGCTTCCAATAAAATTCACCGAAATTTTGCTAGTAAAAACCAACCTGCAGTGCGTTGGTAGCTGATTGCGTAAACCGTAGCTTTTTTTCCAACACGCTGAAAGCTCTTGGTCAAACTTTAGCAAGTGTTTTTTTAAAGATAATAATTTGCAAAAAGCAAACAAAAAGGTTAAGGAATGATTGAGTCACAATATTGCGTCAGAATCCTGGGAGTCGTTTAGGCCACTGCAACTTTGCTACGAAACTTACTCCCTTCAATAGGAAAATGTTGATACACAGCACTCACAGGCGTAGCAAGAATCTTTGAGGGGGGGGGGCATAATTTTCACATTGTTTTGAAGGTTGTTTTTTTTTTTCAGCAAAACTAATTTGAAGCTGATTGAGATGCAAGAAAACTCTAGGGAGGTTCGGGGGCATGCTTCCCCAAAAATTTTTGAAAATGTACATGCTCTAATGGCTTATTTTAGTGCTTTTTCAATAATTTTCAGCTAAATTTTAAACAAATTATTTGACCCTAATTCTGAGTGCTTCACCAAATATGATGCATTTTGTTCGTAAATTTTCGATTATGTGTACTTATGGCGTAAAGCTTATTGCTATCGAAGAGGCTCGAAATTATGGAAAAATTGTGTACATCAAAAACGTTTTCCAAAATGGCTGGTGGGAGGATGTATACTAGAGTGCTTCGTTTTTTCACCATTTTCGAAATTGAAAAAGCTTGGGTCCGCATATGATGGGATTTTGGCCACTGATTTGAAATATATGATTTTTTTTCTATTATGACGTCATTTCGATGTGGCACCGTGCGTTTAAAACTCCGACAGGACGTAAAATCAGGGATTTTCCCTAACTCGAATACGGTTGGTGCTAAAAAGTCAATATTGGTGTTAAATTGCGCAGAAAGGTCGATTTTCTATACCCTCACAAGAGACTTTTTTGCCCTATCTTCATCAGAAATTGTGTAAAATTGAAAAAACCAAAAATTGACGTATTTTGATAAAATACACGTTGCCATAATGATTTTCTGTGCATCCAAACGCGATTTCTGCGCGTTTCAACAGTATTGATTGCTTTGATTAGTTACCAGACTTATTACTGTGCACCCGGCAAACAGTGTAAACACATAATAACAAAAAAGTCCTGCATTAACGTCATTAGTTTACGCAATTCCTAAATTTAACGGAAATTTTTGTGACTTTATTTTATTTTATGGAAACGTTGCGCCAGTCGCCTAACACAAGGGTGGGCAAACTTTTCACACAAAGAGCCACATTTGAAAAGATTTTGAAGCCGAGGGCCGCACTGATTGGAAAAGCAAAAAAACAACATCCAAAAGCCTGAAACCATCGGTGATTTTTGTGAAAACCTAGCAAAAATATCCGTCTCTAGCATTGCTTCTCTTCACCTTAAAAGTAAGATCGAATGGTTTGCCGAACAGAAAAGTAGTGGACGTAAGTCGAATGATAGTTTTGGGACTGATGAGTTGTGTCTGTTGGCTTTGGCTTGTTACACCTTTATGGATGTGCCGTACTCTTTGAAGCCACTATTGATGTGCAAACAAGAAACTGTGTGCCATTCGAGATGGATAAAGACGCCTAGTGGAAATCTTCGGTTGTTTCTTTTGCATTCAGACAGTTTAAGCTATGCGTCGAGGATATGACCAAACTGACTCAGATAGTTTCTTACGTCGTGTCTGTGCATGTCCCGTCTTTCACCATGAGTCATTTCAGGGCAAAAGCTTGTGATGGACCTTTTTTAACGCTCTTTCAAAGAGATTTGGTTCTTGCTTATCAGAAGTTTGACAAACAAGTGGCCAACATGGTTTTTAAGTATTTTGTGGAGCACCTATCCCAATGACTATCTCTAAAAAACGTTGCTTTAAGTCTATTTTCCGATATTCCACCACTGTTCCTTGAAACTGTGAAAACTTCATCCTCGTTGGCTGTTGCTATCGATACTCGTGCTTAGATGAAATGCCGGGAAGCAAGACTTAAATATTTTTTCACCACCCAGTCCCAAAGTGCGCCTTGTGTGACACACAGCGATATTATACTTGCATTGTTATAGAAGTCCATTGACAACAACAATCGTGCAACTGAAAGGCGAATAGGGAAGCTGAAAAATGTGATTCAAGACCGAATTTCTGATGATAACAAAAACTCCCGCGCTGATTTACGGTTGCATTCTTGCTTGTGTAATAAAGGGTTTTAATTCAAGAATGTTAGTAATGAGTTATGCTCGTTAGTGCTATTAATGCAGCTCGGTATTTTTACCTTTCGGCTTGAGCAAAGGTGTTAAGCCAGGACTGGGCAAACTACGGCACGCGGGCCGCATGCGGCCCGCGAGCACTTACAGAAATATGAACTCCCACCGTGAATCAAGCCGAAGACCTTTTATTTTTAGTTCTTCACTGATTTTTAGTAGAAAATAGGACTTCCAAGGGCGTGTAGACCTTTTTTTTGCTCTTCCAATCAGTGTGGCCCTCGGCTTCAAAATCTTTTCAAATGTGGCTCTTTGTGTGAAAAGTTTGCCCACCCTTGTGTTAGGCGACTGGCGCAACGTTTCCATAAAATAAAATAAAGTCACAAAAATTTCCGTTAAATTTAGGAATTGCGTAAACTAATAACGTTAATGCAGGACTTTTTTGTTATCATGTGTTTAGACCAGTGCTCCGCAACCTTTTCTTACTCACGGCACACTAAAACCATGTCCAAATTTTCGCGGCACACCTCAGCAAAAAAGAGCAGAAAATTTACACATCAAATCACTGTAACTACACCAACGTTATCAGCAGTTCAATGGGATGCTTGGGGTTGTAGTAAAGAGCTCAATCGCTGTATGTTGGGTTCTATATTTGAAATGGCAACTCGAAGTTCAAGATTAGGCAAAAAACTGAATATAAATTTAGTTCCTACTGCAAATATGGCCTACAGCCTATGGTACCAGCTGCTTTTACAACCTAGGTTGCTTGCGATTCCTACGACAAAGTAGAAAAATTTTGTCGCAAGCGTCATAGAACTCACTTCTTTTCACTTGCGATGACCGCAGCCACTTCAGTCGCATTCAGTGTGCATAGATAGCGCGATTTGTCGCTGGAATCGCATCGCACGATTATTGCGTAAGAAAATCGCAGCAGTGGGCATTGGCAGTCGCAGGACTTGACGCAAACGTGATCGCAATGGTCGTGGCGCATCGCAACAAGCTCAGTGTGCAGCCGCCTTAAAGTTGTTCAAGGTTACTCGCACTTCAAAATTAGGCAAAGTTAGTTGTAATATCAGCTTCCAGCTGCGTGAGAAGAAAAATCAAACAAAAGCGGTTTCCTGAGGTTAGCAAAACGGGATCGACGCGTCGAGCAAAAGCTGGAATTTTTTATGTTTATACTTCCAAGACTAACTGAATAATTCGTAATTGGCAATAAAACGCTCCTTATCATCAAGAATGCGGGGAAATCTAGATACATTCAAGAAAAAGGTTCGGTTGCTAACAACAATAATCTGTTGTACAACGTGCGGGGTCTCTTGGTAGTTATGCAATACGAGAAAAATGTGGAGATTAATTAAAGTAATGATAATCCTTACGTTACTAAGCGAAACTTGAAAAAGATCTTTTGAGATTGATCGTTGCAATTCTGAAATAAATCGGGAAACCATATGCACTCTTTTCATTTTTTTTTTTCAGTTTGGTGGTTCAAAATATAATTATTCGGCGGCACACCTAGGATCGCCTCGCGGCACACTGGTGTGCCGCGGCAATCGGAAATCGCATTTAGATGCACAGAAAATCATTATAACAACTCATGGCAACGTGTATTTTATCAAAATACGTCAATTTTTGGTTTTTTCAATTTTACGCAATTTCTGATGAAGATAGGGCAAAAAAGTCTCTTGTGAGGGTATAGAAAATCGACCTTTCTGCGCAATTTAACACCAATATTGACTTTCTAGCTCCAACCGTATTCGAGTTAGGGAAAATCTCTGATTTTACGTCCTGTCGAAGTTTCAAACGCGCGGTGCCACATCGAAATGACGTCATAATAAAAAAATTATATATTTCGAATCAGTGGCCAAAATCCCATCATATGCGGACCCAAGCTTTTTCAATTTCGAAAATGGTGAAAAAATGTAACACCCTAATGTATACCCCTCATCCTACCCTCCTGGATCCACCCCTGGTCATAAGCTACAAAAACCATCAAAAGTCTGGCATATTTCAGTTACTTGGCACTATTAATTTTGTTCTTTTTCACTAAAAGACAGAGTCAAAGAAGGGAGTGGGGGCGTGGCACAATGCTCCCCCTAAATACCCTCCTGACAGCACTCCATCTAATTCGTGATATGATTTTAATTGAAGAACCAACTATTGTTTTTAGCGCTATTGATAAATTAGTTGCTTTGTTTTAAAACTAAGAGAAGCTGATAGAAAACGCAATTCTACGTTAGCACTATCTGAAAGTCAAGCGAAGAGTAATGGCCTATGGTGAGATCTGGCATCCATGCGAATCTAGCATTGTAAAATAATGTCTAATAAATTGAATAAAATATCTAATAAGTTATTTACAGCATGCTTTTTTGAATGATGTGAAGGCGGCATATTTTTCGCGCTTTCACTTCCATTAAAACATAACCGCTTCCGCATCCCTGCTTATAGGCCTGCTGTAGGTTAGCCTACAAAGTACATTGCCAATGAATTTTTTTCTACTTAGTAGCATATTTATTCTCCTATCAAGACAAGCGATCAAAGTGCTATAACGAGCTCGATTAATAGGAGTTGCCGGCAGTGGTGTAAAAAGTATTTTGAAACTGTACTTAAGTAAGAGTATTGTTACTGACGGCAAAACTACTCGAAGTAAAGTAGAAAGTATTGACTAAAAAAAGCACTTAAGTAAAAGTAAAAAAGTAGTCATTTAAAAACTACTCAAGTATAAGTACTCGTATAGCGTTTTCAAACGTTAAAGTGTCAACTACACACTTGCCGATGCGGCGATGATGGACTTGCTTTGAAGGTGGTAAAATGGTGAAACAAATGAAATTATTACCGCCCAGATGGCCGATTGGATAGAGCGTCTGCTTCTGGACCGGTAGACTGGGGGTTCGATTCAGAGTTGGGTTAATGACGTTTAGTATCAAAGGCGACAGCGTAATTCTTATCGCATGGAGTGAAGTTTCCATGGCGATGACGAGACCGAGTGTTATGGAGTTGAATAATGGAGAATTGGAGTGTAAATACAGATTTTAGGCGCAGCGAGGGATTTCAAGGCGAGACTGTAACTCAAATGCCACAATAGTAAACTACTTCTACTTTTCTAAAATAAAAACTACCCAAGTAGAGTTACTTTATACTAAAAGTACTTAAGTAAACGTAAAAGTAGCCAAAAAAAAACTACTCAAAAAAGTACTCGTTACCGAAAAAAACTACTCAAGTAATCTACTCAAGTAAAAGCATTTCGTTACTTTACACCACTGGTTGCCGGCCATCTCCTATTAATCGAGTCTACCGCACAAAGATAGGGAATCCCGCTAACTGCCATTTTCAAAGGCACCCGAACGGCACAAGGAAACTTGCCGGCTTGTTCTCCACACTGCACCTTTAATGCTGAGCGTCAAGCAAGGAAGCTGCGAAAACCAATTTTAAAGTCATTGGTTTGGCCCGACTCGGAATCAAACCCAAGTCCGCAGCTCCAGAGGCGGACGCTCTCACCACTCGGCCATCTGAGCTTTCTAAATACAGTACACCGAGGTCAAGCCAGGTAGAAAAGGGGGTATATGGTACATTTGACTACATCGCACTGCTCATCCTCATAGTTTCAAGCGGCAATGAATTGACTTGACAAGCTTTCAGATCTGGAGCCAGGTGCTTTACACTATAGTTACAAACTTACAGCTGGGAGCAGGCTCAAGCAACATTGCGATATAGTTAAGTGCTCCTCGGTTTTTGCTTTGCACTTAGCCATGCAGCTCTTGTCCGAGGCTATAAAAAAATTTAAGGTGTCCCGTTTTTACACTTTTTTTCGCGAACTCTTAGTTTATACCATTTACCAGACTTGGGGCAATTACAGAACTCATGTAATCGATTACGATTACAATTACTCCTAATCATTTGATTACAATTACGATTACTAAAAAAATTATTGTAATTGATTAAAATTACAATTACATCAATTGCAATCGCAATTACAATTTCGATTACTTTTAGTCAGCTTGCGGAATTGTTGGTAGATTTTTTTGGTTTTACTTTTTAGCGAAACTAAGACTCGACTGACAACTCATACTAAAAACTAATCACAGACTGCAAAGCTTGCGAAGAAATTTTTTTGCTTCACACTCTGATCAAATAAATGAATAACGTGCTAATTAATTTTTCAGAGACGAATGTGTTGCTTGTTTGTTTTAGTAGAAAGCATGGGTGCTATAAAACAGCACAATAGAAGTTTTAGCACCACGGCAGCTGTTATTCAGATCTAAGAGATAAAGGTGGCAATGCTCTAATTACATTTTTGCTTCCAACTGCGTGATGTGGTTCAAAACAACACAGCGGATAGACTTGTGAATTGGCACAAAGCGGTGCAAGTACGCAAAACAAAAATTCTCACCGCTTCAACCAGAATCGAAAGCGTAATTCACTGAATGATGTAATCAGCTGCAATGTAATCGATTACGATTACAATTACACAGCTAATTTTGGGTTAGTAATCGATTACGATTACTGAAAAAAATGTAATTAATTGTAATCGATTACTAATTACATTACGATTACCCCATGTCCGCCATTTACAGGGTGCAAATTGGCACAGAAACCCATTGCAAACATTTTTTTGAAAAAAATTGCGTTCTTCATGCCCGGGGGAGACTTTGAAATATTTTGGGAGGTAAATGACGTAGCTCGAAAAGTACGCACGCTACACTGCTGAATTTGATGTCAAACGATTCGGAAGACATGGTTTCCTATCTGTTTGTAATACATTTTGATGCTCCATCTCGATCAGAAAACGACTTATGATTCAGGGATGTGCATTAGAATTTTTTGATCTAAGCTATCCACAAATCATTAATTTTTTAGATAAGTCGTTTTCTGATCGAGATAGAGCATTAAAATGTATTACAAACAGATGGGAAACCATGTCTTACGAATCGTTTGACATCAAATTCAGCAGTGTAGCGTGCGTACTTTTCAAGTTACGTCATTTACCCCCCAAAATATTTCAAAGTCTACCTCGGGCATTTTATTGTGATAATACAGACAACTGCAGCCTCTGCAATTGCGAAGACTACAACTGTTTCGAAAAATTTCATCAGTGCAGCATGACAGGAATCAAAAAGAGGGACGACCGATTAAAACTGTCTACTTAGTTCCACAAACTACGCCATGTTAACAAGGCAACATTGAAAACATGAAGTGATTTACATCACCACGCAAGATGACATCGTGGTCACAATAAGATATCTTGAAGTTTTGAGAACCATAAAAACAACTTACTCTGGCTGATGTTGAAGATGTACGATGATAAACTTCTAAAGTTAAACATTTTTTTGGCAATGGGTTTCTGTGCCGATTTGCACCCTGTAAATGGTATAAACTAAGCGTTTGCGAAAAAAAGTGTAAAAACGGGACACCCTAATAAAACATCTATTCGTTTTATAAATTAGGTATAGTGTCAAAAGCTATTACACGCGAAAACCGTAGTTCACTACATTCATCCGTAAAACGTTCACTTTGTACGGTTTCAAAAAAACTATGTAATCAAAAAATAGAAAACACGTACAATTAGTCGATAGTTTAATGGCAATTTCAAGCAAATAACAACACGACATATTAAATAGAAGCAAAACTTGCTACAGCATGAACGAAATAAGGTCAATTTTGAAAGCTTCAACCTTCAAATAACAACTTCACAGTGTTATCCCATTTATCGACATTTGACCCAACGATGAATCAGAAAAAAATTAAATAACTGCCGAAGACTGCAAAAAAAATTAGTAACCAGGTTTGTTCACAATTCGTAATTGGTAAATTAGGATGCCCATTCAAGAACTTCGAATCACAAGTGTTTTTTCCTGTAAAAACACAGCCAATTCTAATTTCGACAAAAACCGTTTTCTTGTAACTTGAACAATACGCACACGTTGTTTCTATCAAAACCGCAGTCTTTCTCTCGCACGTGCATTAGGTTTATGAGGCGCCGTTTGGAAAAAAATTATTTAATTTGCAACACATGTTTTTTCAGCATATTTAGTCCAAAATATGTCCGATTTAGACCAAAAAACTCCAACAAATTAAGTCGGAAATTTCCGATATATATCAGAAGTTTTCGACCTATTATGTCCGACAAATTGTGCTCCAAGTCGGACCAAAATACACCTACAAATTAAGTAGGATATTTCCGATACAAATCGAAAATTTCTGACTTACCACGTCCGACAAATTGTGCTTCATGTTGGACACATAAACACCTACAAATTAAGTCGAATACTTTCGATTATATCGGAAATTTCTGACTTATTATGTCCGACAAATAGTACAAAACAAAACGCGCAAAATAAGTCGGAAATTTTCGACATGGTTCATCGTGAACCAAGTTTGAAATCTAAAACAAAAACGTCACGCGGCTTTCGTGAGACACCTCGATACATATCAAAAATTTCCATCTTATTCCGTGTTTTTTGGTCCAAATCGAAGATATACCCTTTACCGCCCGAGAGGACGAATTCGTCCTTTGATTTTATGCTGCCCGTAAGTGCTAGTTGAAGCGTCACATTTCCGAATGGATGTTTTCGGCAGTTTATTGCGCCATTGAATTTTGGAGAAAAAAACATTCTTCCGTCGTTCATGGTTTTACTGTGGTTGAATAAAATCAGCAGCTAATAAGTGAAGTAATTTTCTCGAAGCTCTATACTTTGAAAAGAAATGGAAGACAAACCAGGTAAGATATTGGCTTGGGATAATTTACATTCAAGTGGGGTAAAGGCAACTCACCATTTAATTGGCAAAAAATCGAAAAATTATGAAAAAAATTTTTTTTGCAGAAAATGGTTAAGAATTCATAATAAAACTAGTATCTAACAAAAAAATTGTTTTAACTTGTCTTCACTGATTGCAACGCCCTCCTAACCTGAACCCCCCGTGCGCTTATTCAACCTGTCACGAAGTATTTTACTTCTGCTCTAAGTAAATTTCATTTTCGTGACAATTCTTAATTTCCTTGTTTTGATTCAAAAAATATTTTAAACTGTGTGAAAA
The DNA here is from genome assembly GCA_964006365.1 of Trididemnum miniatum. Lineage (NCBI taxonomy): Eukaryota > Metazoa > Chordata > Ascidiacea > Aplousobranchia > Didemnidae > Trididemnum > Trididemnum miniatum. The sequence goes on along the minus strand of OZ023234.1, from coordinate 12,854,513 downwards.
TAAGTACCAACAAGTGTGAACTTCGCAAGTTTTTTCTCTTGAAGGATGCTTGAAGTCAAAAGAAAAAAGTTGGAATAAACTGCCGGTACCGGTAGGTAGTTGGTAGTAGTTGCAGCGTTGGTTTTGTGAATACAGGTCAGCACTACGTGAGACAGAGCTAGTTTATAAAATTCAGTAGTCTTTTTGTAGGGTAGGCTCTGGTGAGAATTGCAAGTAGGTTATTGGATATGTAGCCCACCCACCCTTACTTCAAGGGTCAGGAGAGACATATACAATTGGTACCGGTACGGTATAAGGGACTGACACCAGAAAAGGAAAATAAAATACTATTTTTGTGGTTAGTAGCTACCTCTGCTTGGCATAAAATTCATTAGCTTGCCTAGATATTATTGTATCCTTGCGTAGAAAGAAAGTGTCTTGGTAGTTGGTAGGCTTAATCATGTAATCGAGTGCCGGTATTGTTGTTTTTGCAGCAATTTTATTTGCATTATTTTTTTGAACTAATTTTTTGTCGATAATTGGAAAGTGTACTGTGCTGCGATGGGTTCTAAAAAGAACAAAAAAATGTCTAAAAAGAAACAACTGAAAGAAATTGCCCTGACAAGGCATAAAGCTAAAGAGCTGACAACAGCTCAGAGTGAGAATGACTGTACTGGTGAAGAATCAGTCGAGCTTCTATCTGCATCAGTTGTATCCGAGTCTGTCTGGTGAATGCAGCATCATAAATGATTCTTCAACTCTTAATATTTCAGCATCTGAAAGCTAATTTGGAACTGTGGCATCCCTAATTTCTGGTTTCAGTGGTGCTGACCCACTTATCACTACTGGTACGGAAGGCTATGTGTTGGTAGATGTGAAGTTGTTATGTGCATACTTAGACACTGTGAGTAAATGCAAAGATTGTAACAACACTTTGGAAACAAAACCATTACATGCAAAAAGACAAGGTTTTGCTATGTCATTTGTTGGCTATTGCCACATTTGTGACAATGAAACTGTATTGTTCCACTCTTCCAATGTGTGAAAAGACTGGTATCCTGAGTGAAATAAGAACAAAAGCACCAGCTGAAGTAAATGTCAGGATGATTTGTTTCGCTTAAGCTATTGAAAGAGGAAAGTCTTCATTAGATACATTTTTAAATGTTTAAATATGACAGAAGCTCTTCACTGGAAAGCTTATGAATCTCTCATGGAACATCATTATAAAGCTGCTTCAAAAGTAGCTGCTAAAAGTATGAAAAAAGTTGGAGAAGCGAAAGTAAAGTTTGGAAGTGATATTGGAGTTTCTGTAGATGGCTCATGGCAACGCCGAGGGCATGCACGTCACAATGGTATTGCTACGGCCATTTCGATTGACACTGGAAAATGCCTTGATGTTGAGATTATGAGCAATATCTGCAAGCAATGTTTAATATGGAAAAAAAAGAGAAGGCACCCCGGAATATATTGATTGGAAGGTTAGCCATGAAAGTAAAAGTGCTTTCAACCATTCCGGAAGTGCTGAAAGCATGGAGCCTGAAGGAGCGAAAAGGATATTTGGTCGATCCATTAGTAAGCAAAGTTTAAGATATGTAAATTATTTGGGTGATGGAGACTTGACATCATTTAAGACTGTGGTAAATTCCCGTTTATATGGAGACATGAAAATACAGAAACTGGAATGTGTTGGACATATACAAAAAAGACTAGGCTCAAGACTAAGGAAGTTACGCACTCAAACCAAAGACCAAAAGTTATCTGATGGTAAACATCTCTCTGGTGCTGGGCGACTCACTATCCAGAAAATTGACACTTTGCAAAATTATTTTGGACTTGCTATTCGTCAACACAAAAATGACTTATTAGGAATGCAAAAGTCTGTATTAGCTACACTATACCATGTTGCAAGCACTGATGATGATCACGACCATAGTTTTTGTCCAACTGGTCCTGATTCTTGGTGCAAATATAATGTTGATGAGCAAAAATACACTCATAAACATGGCCTACCTAAGTTGTTAAGGATAAAATTGAGCAATTTTTGTCGATCTCTCAGACCCTGGTTTACTGAATAAGTGTCTTCTTGGAAAAACACAGAATAACAATGAGTCGCTAAATAATTTGGAGTGGCGATACTGTCCAAAAGAAATATTTGTGTCTCGCTGGGCAGTGACTGATGCTGCAAGTTTTGCAGTTGCAGTAATTAATGAAGGAAACAATGCTTTTCTTGAACTCTTCAAGCAATTAGGTATTGGAAGTGGAAATTTTACTGGAAGAAACGTCCGAAGTAGGCTACTGACTTTAAAAGACTTTATCATGCAAAGCGAAAGTCCGGCGATGTCTACAAAAGTGATAAAAAGAGGCGTTGGGCAGAAAAAAAGGTTTTTTAGATAAGCTGAAAAAGAAGGCAATGTGTATGAATCAGGAGCCCATTAGCCAAAGTAAGAGTATACAATTTGCTTGTAATTTGAGCTGAAGTTTTTATGCGATTTTCTTAGTATTTTTATTTTGTGCGAAGGCGCAATTTCAAACTCTTTTTTTAAGGCAATTTCTGAACCGATTTGCATAATTGTTTTTTTATTCTGCTTGTTATGAAACAATGCAGAGACTGTAGTCACAGATTTTTTATATTTCAATTACTTTTTGAGTTATTGTGAATAATGTTGTACAATATAGTCGTAAATTACTAAAATTTAGCGTACTACATTTTTAGTGAGTCATTGCACCCAGCAGAGTGCCAGCAGATAAAATTCCTGACTACAATTCCTTCTACTGAATCTTATTTTCAATATAAAAAAAAAATAAGTGCCTAGTGTAAGTGTGTGGCAAGATATTAAAAATCAAGAATTGTCAAAATCTGTATTTTGTTTTGACCTAATTTGCACAATTTATGTAATTTGCATAATTTATGCAAATTTTTTTAATTTTTGGATTCAGCATTTTAAGATACTTTTTTGATAATAGAAGTTACTCCGGGGTTGCAGGCATGACAAAAATAGCCCAAATGGTGAGGTGCCCCCTTAATAGACGCTTTGCACCAGGGCTACGAACTCGATCGATTTTTAATCGAGTTGAAGTTCGAGTTCACAGATATTTATTTTTCGACTTCAAGTTCGAGTTCGGCAAAAATGATCGAGTTCAAGTTCGAGTTTACAGCTCTGTTCAAAATATCCCTTAAACAAACATACCCTAACCAGGAGCGGATCCAGAAAATTTTGGTGGGGGGATGCAGTTTTGATTTAGTTTGAATGTTAGCTATTACAAAGACGTTTGGATCCGAGAAATGGCCTTTAAGCTATTTAAAATTAATGTTTTCATGCCAGGAACGTAACCAGAATTTTTTTAGGGGGAGGGCACCAAAGTTTGACATTTTTGAGCGTAGATTTTCCGGCTGCGTTAGTTTAAAGCAAAATGAGGGCAGTAACGGTTTTAGGGGGTCCGGGGGCATGCTCTACCGGAATATTTGTGAAAATCTGCGTTCTATCATGGGTATTTTAGTGCTTCTTGAACAAGTTTTCAGGCAAATTGTATTTGAATTTTTTGCCCTTAATTTTGAGGTCTTTACCAAATACCGGTATGATGCAATTTTTTCGCACGTTTTTTATTTCTGTGTACCGGTATAAAGCGAAGGAATTATTGTTGCCGAAAAGGTTCAACATTATGGAAAAATTGTATTCATCGAAAGCATTGTTAAAAAAGGTCCCCCACCCCTGGATCCGCCCCTGACCCACTTAGTAACAGTTGGAACAGAGATTGCAGCACCGCACAAACAACAGGTAACTGTTGCTGCAGTGCAGCTGCGTTTTCATTAAAAACTCTCGGAACACACCGTTTATGATGCAATAAAGAAGTTTTAATGAGGCAACGCAAAATGAAATGCCAGTGCAGTTACTATTGGTACCAAAATTGCAAATTTGCAATCATTCAATCTACAGTATAATAAAAAATGAAAGTAGGCTCAACTTCGTTTTGAGAGATTTGAATCAATAAAATTAACGCACTAAATTAGTGAACTCGATTGTTTTTTTTTTCGAATTCGAGTTCAAACAATTATATTTTTCGAGTTCAAGTTCGAGTTCACAGCCCTGCTTTGCACACTAACGCTCAATCAAGCGTTACGAAGTGGATTTAGCAAAAAGTTGTCATCAACTTAGGGCAGTGGTTCTTAACCTGGGTTCGATCGAACCCCAAGGGTTCGACAGAGTTGTTTTAGGGGTTCGGCGGAGATCGGGAGCACTATACACGCTATATGTGTAATTTGTGTACTGGTTGTAGTGACCACAGTGTCCTCTCTACTTGAACCACAGCCTACTGCCCTGCTCCTTGTGACATAGCGCATTTTCCTTCTTTCTCTTGGAGATCACGTTGAATTTTGTCCTCCACGCAACAGGTCTAATAGAGCGCAAGGTTTATTGATATGGCGAGCGATTCGTTTTTGACATTATTTCGTCATCATGCTTTTAATTGTTTAGTAGGTTTCAATCTCTGTCCTATGACGCAACTAGCTTAGTTATGACACAACTATCATTCCCTGTTCAGCCGTACTTGGCTAAAAAGCTTTATCTAGCGCAGTGTTATAGTAGTATGTGGCAGTGCGAGTGCAGTATTTGCAGAGACTGAAGATGCACCCTAGTCGCAATATCTATTGCAGTATAGGTTACTGTAATAATTAATGTGTAATAATTTTTTCCTGTAATATTTAGGTTTAACCTTGACGTTAGCCATTCCTGTAATAATTAACTATGTCGAGCAAAAAAAGGAAGTGGTCAGAAGAATATGTACAGTATGGATTTACATGTATCAAAGAATGTGATGGGAGTCAGCGTCCTCAGTGCATGATTTGTGACGCCAAGTTGAGCAATTCAAGCTTAGCACCAGCAAAACTAAAGGAACACTTCCAAAAGATGCATGGCAATGGAAAATACAAGAATACAACGCTCGCTGAATTTAAGACGAAGAGAGCCAGATATGATGAAAAGGCTACTCTGCCTGTTTTCGGTTTCGTACCCATGGAAAAACCGATCCTCACAGCATCGTACGAAGTTGCGTACCTGATTGCGAAACAGGGCAAACCTCACACTATTGGTGAAAAACTTGTAAAACCTGCTGCGTTAAAGATGGTGAATATCATGCTTGGAAAAACAGCCGAAAATAAGTTATCCCAAATTCCTCTTTCGAATGACACCATCAGCAATAGAATTAAAAACTTGAGCGATGACATCTTAGCTCAGATAGTTTCAGACTTGATTTCAAGCCCGGCAAAGTTCAGTCTTCAACTCGACGAGACCACCGATGTTTCGAATCTAAGCCAGCTTGCTGTGTTTGTGCGCTATGTGAAAGAAGACGAGATAAAGGAAGATTTTTTGTTTTGTCAGCCTCTTACAACAACGACTAAGGCTGCCGACATTAAAAAAGTTGTGGATAATTTCTTCAGAGACAATGGTCTTTCGTGGGATATGGTTTCTGCAATTTGTTCTGATGGAGCTCCTGCCATGTTGGGACGAAATTCTGGTTTTGGTGCACTGGTGAGAGCCGATGCACCACATATCACGGTAACACAATGCGTTCTGCACAGGCATGCGTTGGCAACAAAAACCTTCCCTCCAAAATTGGCGGAAGTATTAAAAATAGTGGTGGAATGTGTGAACTATGTACGAAATAGTGCTACAAAGCATCGCGTATTCAAGGAGCTGTGTAAGGAAATGGGATCTGAATTCGAGGTACTTCTGTACTACTCTAATGTTCGATGGTTATCCAGAGGAAAGGTGCTGAACCGTGTTTTTGCCTTGCGTGTAGAATTAGCCGTATTATTGCGAGAGCAGCAACACCGCCATGCAGATTATTTTGAAAATTCTGAGTTCGTTCTCATTTTAGCATACATGGCCGATATATTCAATGCTCTCAATCATCTCAATGTACAGATGCAAGGGGGAGGAGTCAACATTATTGAAGCGGAAGAACATCTGAAGGCTTTTCAAATGAAAATACCTCTGTGGAAACGACGACCAGAGAATGACAACTTTGCTAATTTTCCTTTGTTGGACGACTGTGTAAGCAAGATTGAAGCTGTTTCTGGAAGTGTTGATATTTCTGTATCCAAGGAACTGAAGCAAGCAATTTCCATGCACTTGGATGAGCTCTCAAAGTCTCTCGACGGATACTTCCCGACCAGAGAGTCGTATCCAGCATGGGTAAGACAGCCGTTTGCGTTCAGTGTTGATGAAGCAGATGTAAATGATGAATACCTCGATGAAATCATTGAACTTCAGCAGAGTCAGGTTCAACAGCAACTCTTCAGAACAGCAACGCTCTCAACATTTTGGTGCCACCAGATCGTAGCTTACCCTCTTCTCGCTAAAAAAGCCCTTGGGATACTTACACCTTTTGTTACAACGTATCTTTGCGAGCAGTCATTTTCGAAGATGGTTGACATAAAAACAAAAAAAAGGAACAGACTGTGTTGCGAAAATGACATGAGAGTTGCACTTGCCAAGGTGAAGCCGCGCATTTCTAAAATTGTTTCCGAAATGCAAGAGCAAAAGATGCATTGATTTGTACTTTGTAGTTATCATTTCCATTGAGTTTTGTTTTCAAGTGGAATTCGTGTTACGTTGGCTTCGTTTCTTTGAATAGTATGAATATTATTGTGCAACAGACGCATAGTTCGCTTCGGGCTCAAGTTCATTAACAGTTCTTTTTTTAATTTTAACGAAGGGTTCGGTGAAAGCCTGCACGAAGCTTGCAGGGTTCGGCACCTTCAAAAAGGTTAAGAACCACTGACTTAGGGTGACCAGACGTCAAGTTTTGAACAAGACAGTTCCGTATCTTCACCTGATTTTGAGCGTCCCGACTTTTTCTCAGATGTACCATTTTTTATTATTTTCGCACTTAACGTGAGAACATGTGTGAGAATTAAAGAAAAGAATACTTTTGCTAAAGGAACAATAAATCCTAACTTTTCACTGTGGCTTAAAAAATAGCAAAAAATTCATGCTTTCTGGCAGCGTTGGATTTAAATTCAAAAACGTCTTCGTTCAGAAGTTATTGCAGCTTTCTAGCAACATGGAATGGAGGTGTACATTGTCGAATTTTCGTTGGCAGCTCCCTTCTACGGATTCGCTTTGTTTGCGTCTTAAAAAATGTGAATTTGCCGCGAAAGATTGCTTCATGGGAAAAACATAATTGACGGAATTGATTAGCAGTAGAAACTCTTAAAATGAAACATTTTTGGGTTATTAAAAATACGAGATGAAATTGGTAAAGCAGTTCCTCCTTGTTACTGTATCGTTGTTGATATGTCGCACTTTGCTGCTGAAAATTGTATTTTTATAGCAGCAATGATTTTTCTGATTAACTTAAATATCGATTAACCAATTATAGAGTTAGCACTGCAATACAAGTCTTTCTCATATTTCAGACCAATTTTTAAATAATATTACATCCTTCCACTTTTAGTTGATAGCATTGTTCAGCGATTGGCTGGGACGATGCTGTGACTTGTAATCATACACTCTTGGTCTAACTCAGTGATTCTCAAAGTGGGCGAAATCGCCCCCTTGGGGGCGATTTCGAAAGATAAGGGGGCGAAAAAAACTAAGGGGGCGATAGGGGGGCGAAAAATTATGAAGGGGGCAAAAACGCTAATCGATCGCTAACTTTAGCTACTATTATAATACACACAATCAACTGCTTAGTTTCTTGCTAACTTCAATTCAATTTTTTAATCGTTGGAGATTGCTGCTAATGCGGGTGGTTTTTTTACTGCTGATGGTCGACGTGCTCGGCTACAGTGTAGTTTACTGTCACAATAATTCCAATATCGGCTTCATAGTACGATTGTTTGGCTCAACTATGACGTAAAAGATTGCATTATTACGCTATGGTACCGCTTCCTTCCAGAGCAGTCTCGTAAAAACAAGACCTAAGTGAGCGTCATTTCTAATTGACTACGCAAACTTGCATAACACAAATGGATAACTTATCGGAACTTTAATAGCGCAACTGTGAGGTAGTTAGTTCCACTGATACGACGACTTTCAGTGCATTATCTAATTTCTAGGATAGCGTGGTGGGAGTTTCTGCGAGCGAAAGCTGTTTTGATTAGAAACGGAGGAGCCTAAGTTGTTTTGATACAGCAGAGTAGGCTGCAGTAAAGGCTAGCTAACTCTAACTAACTAAGTATTATTTTAGGCAAAACGCTGTTATGTTGTTAACTTGAGTGCTAGATCAGAAAGTGCTGAATTGTTCAGGTGCATTCTATTTTGTTCAAGTCTCGAAATATGTCATCAGCATCATCGGATGAAAGTAGCTCATCCCAACCTCCTGCAAAGTTGCGGAAGATCAAGAAAGTAAAAGTGCGGCATTATGACAGTAATTATTTGAAATTTGGCTTTGTTACTGCTCCGCATGATTCCAATCGACCAATGTGCCTCGTGTGCGGCTCCATCTTATCTAATGAGGCAATGAAACCGAGTCGGCTCAAAGATCACCTCAACAGAAAACATCCAAACAAAGTTGGCAGCGACTTCAAGAAGCTTCGAAATGAAAAAGCAAAGCAACTTACAATTCGAACTCTCTTTACCAAGACTGGCATGAGACAGGATAAAGGTCTTATTGCCTCGTATAACATCTCTTTGTTAATTGCAAAAACAGCAAAGGCACACACCATTGGCGAAGATCTTTTGCTACCAGCTGCAAAAGAAATCATTGAAACGGTTATGGAACAGAATGCTTCCTCAGTTTTGCGTGCTGTGCCTCTAAGCAACGATACAGTTCAGCGTCGCATTGATGAAATGAGTTCTGATGTGCTGAAACAACTTGTTGAGATTCTGTCCGTGACTAAACATTCACTGCAAATAGATGAATCTACCACGGATGACAATGTATCGTTGCTGCTGGGATATGTGCGATTTGTGCATACTATGCGACCTCAAGAAGAAATGATTTTTGCAATCAGTCTTCCTACAAACAATCAGGCATCAAGTATCTTTAATGCAGTGAAGGACTTCTATGAAGAACAGGGGATACCAATGAGGAATATACTGCAATGTGCTACAGATGGTGCGCCGGCTATGGTTGGGAAGCATCGAGGATTTATCGCACTTATGAAAAGAGAAATTCCTGAGCTTATTGCAATTAATTGTGTAATCCACCGGCAGCATTTGGTCGCCCGTAACCTCAGTCCTGAACTGCATCATTCACTCAATGTTGTGATAAAATGTGTGAACAAGATAAAAGCTCATGCTCTCAATGATAGACTATTCCGCTTACTTTGTTGTGAAAACGACGAAGGTTTTCAACGTCTGTTATTGCATACTGCAGTACGATGGCTTTCAAAGGGTGCTTGTTTGAGTCGCTTTTATGCCCTTTATGATTCAGTTATCGAACTCCTCTCTAGCGTTGATGATCAATTGGCTCAAACAGTGAAACCATTAAAAACTGATATTGCTTATTTAGCTGATATTTTCAATACCATGAATGAAGTAAACAAAAAGCTTCAGGGAGAAATGATCACTCTTATTAAGTGCAAGAGTGTGATAACTTCATTTATTTCAAAGCTTTCTCTCTACAAACAAAATTTGGGCAGAAACATTCTATATCAGTTTCCAAATCTCAGCGAGAATGTTGTTAAAGAAGAGGAACGACTAAAATACTGTTCGCATTTAGATACCCTTCTAGAAGATATGAAAATTCGCTTTGCAGATCTTGTTGACCTTCATGTTCCAAGTTGGGTACTTAAGCCATTTTGTGCGGAACCTACAGACATAGAACTTGAACTTCAAGAGCAGTTTATCGATTTGCAAAGTGATGATGAATCCAGGTTGAGTTTCAAAGAGGATCGATATGATTTATTTTGGTGCCAGGTAGCTAGCAAATATCCACTCCTATGGAAAGAAGCTATAATGTGGGTTCTATCATTTCCCACATCATATTTGGTTGAAAAAGGGTTTTCGGCTGTGACCCTCATGCTCTCAAAGCAAAGAAACCGCTTATCAATTAATAAGCGAGGTGATCTACGACTGTACCTCACTAAAATGTCTCCCAATGTTTCGAAGCTTTGTGAAGGTCACCAAGCACATCCATCACACTGAACTGGGGACCATACTATGTGTTGATTTTCTTTGAATAAAATTCTTTAAAAAACTATCTTTTGTTTGTTTAGCTTTACTTTATACGGCGTGGGGGGCGATAATGTTATGTCGAGAATGATAAGGGGGCGATGGGCCAAAACAGTTTGAGAAACACTGGTCTAACTCTTTCCACTTTCGACTGTTTCGTACGGTAAGGAACGGTCTATCACGGTTCCTTCACTTCAGCGTTTGTTTGTTTTTTTTTTTCTCTTAAAATTTTCCGTTTTCTCTTTAAAGGTGTCCCGTTTTCGTCATAATTTAAACTGGTCAGTGGTCAGTCTACATCAACTCCAGTTTGTATATATTAAACTATAATAAAACCGCTGTTTTGCGTTGTCTTTTTTGTTAAAAAAAGGAAAAAAAAATGCCAAAACTCTATCCAAATTTCTGTTTACAGGATCCAGTAAGAGGACACAATCTTCAGAACTTGCAAAACAAAACTCCAATGTCATCATGATGGAGGTGTAGTTCAATGGCAATTCCTGTATCCTGCACGTCTTTCAGTAGCATTTGCAAAGCAAGCCAACTACAAAGCCCATCAGTGTGTCAGGGTTAAAACAGGTACAACAAACGATTAGTTCATAATGAAGAACCAACTTTCGCCTTCTCACGGTCACTTGCTAAGACAGCCATCGTTAAGAAGCCCTGATGGCATGAAGGATCTTCTACTATGAATTCATTCTTCACTGTAATATTGGAGTGCTGTCTTTTAATGGAATGAAAAATTGTACTCCCCCAAGAGCTGAAGCAATGGCTAGGAACTGCTGTATATGTTTAAATCAGCAAGCTTCCCAATACTCGTATGCATTGGTTAAAATAAATTGGACGTTTGAGTAATATTTCAGCTGAAACAATGAATAGAAGTAGATGGGAAGAAATAAAATAAATCGAAATTACAAATAGAGGACAACTCAACCTTGGGCCCAAACAAACCGGATAAACTTTTCAAAGTTCGACCAATGGTGGAACATCTTCGAGCAGAATTTAAGAAGATTCCAATGTCACAAAGCTTATGTACTGACGAGCAGATAAATCCCTTCAACGGTAGAAGTGGAATAAAGCAAAACATGTCTCATAAACCGCACAAATGGAGTTACAAGTTTTCTTGTTTCGGCAAACAGTAAAGGCATGACGTACGACTTCACACCTTACGCTGGGAAGATTCAACCAGCAGATGATCCGAATATTTTTAACCTCAAACTGAGAGCAAACTCTACTTCATTTGGCCCAAGCGATCGCAAGTCATCACAACCACTTGCTTTACCTCATTACCGTTGATGCGCCATTTAGCTACAACAGGAATATGGTGTTGTGGGACAGTTCGCATTCCTCGTATCCCAAGGATAACAAAAAGTAAAGCTGAAGACAAAAAGTTGAAGAAAAAAGGAAGAGGCTCTTACGAAGAATTGAAGTCAGTTAAAGATCCAGTTGAGATCACATTATGCAAAGTGGTTCGACAACAAGATTGTAAATATCGTTTCCACATTTGCGAAATCCATTCCTTTAGTTTCAATATCCGAATTCGACTACAAGGAAAGCAAAGATATTGGTGTTCAATGTCCGAACATCATAAAGTTGTACAAATGTATCTATGGGAGGTGTTGATTTGGCTGACTGTTTGTTCGAACTACATCGCATCAATATCAGATCAAAAAATACTACTTTCGTTTGATCTTTCACGTGATCGACACGACAATTGTGCATAGCTGACTCCTATCGGCCTACAGACGTGATGCATCAAAACCAACGCCACCCAGATCTAAAATTTTGGCTTTGGCCTGGTTCAAATTAAGACTTGCAGAATGTCGTACAAAAGAAGGCAAGTCTTGCTATGCAAACAAAAGAGGATGACCTTCCTTATCAAGAGAAAGTCACTGTTTGCCCCCTAAAAGAGAAAAGCCATTTTCAACTCTTTCAGAACCAGCCATACGTTTTGATGATAATGCCCACTGGCCGAAAGTAACTCACAAAAGAAAAATGTGCAAAATTCTCGGTGCAGTGGGAAAACAAACATTAGCTGCTTGAAATGCGAAGTAAACCTGTGCCTAAACAGCACCAACAACTGCTTTTTAAAATTTCATACCAAATGAACTGTTTTCAGTCGTAATGCTTGGCTTTTTGGTGTGACTTCATGTTCTCAAAATGCCCGTTTTGATGATATTTGTGTTGTTTTAACTTGTTTGGTGATATTTGTGCTGTTTTGTTTTGATTTTTTTGCTTTATTTTGATTTTTGGTTTAATCACATTAAAAAGTGTGCGTTTAAAACTAGTATGTTCTTTCCCAGTTGGACGATTAAAACTAGTATGTTCTTTCCCAGTTGGACGAATTCGTCCATTAAAATGGATAAACGTCGATTTTTTTTCAAATTTAAATCAGAATTCCTGAAGATTGGCATGTCACGAGTACAAAACATGTTGAATACATATTTTTTTTCATTAAAATAATTAATTCGGTCCGTAAAGAGATAAGCTGAAAAAAGAAGTGTTGCAAATTAATTAATTTTTTTACAAACGGCGACCCATGTAGGTTTCCTAGCAATCAAGAATAAACTTGCGCAATTCCATATTATAGAATAGTGCAGCACTCTAAATTGACCAATGCTCATCTGTATTAGTATGTTTAAATATTCTGCTTTTGCTAACGAGGATTTCTGTCAAACCATTAATGGTTTAGCTCTTTGTATATTAGCAGCAAGAGCTTTATAACACCAATGTCAGGGCACAGTCGGGGACTTTGTAAGTTCAACCCAAATGCAGCAACGATTCGATCAATTTGTGATATAGTGATACCTTGCGACAAGGAGCTGGCAAACCATTCTGTTGAGAATCTACATTACGATGAGGCTGGAAATTGCGAAGAAACCCAAGCTAGACCCCACTTGAGATTAGTCAGCATAAACTTCAACGCTTTTGTCCATTGTTCTTCGGAATTAAGCTGCATCTTTATGGAATACGAAGCTCCGGAACCACCAGTGTCCTCAATCTTTCCTTTGGACATTCTAAATGAGTTGCAGTTTCACGTCAAGTAAAGCTGTCATTTAAATTTCAACCGTAATACAATACGGCTTTATCATGATTTAAAATGCACAGAATAAGAATGACAAGTACACTCGTATTTTTATCACGAATCTCATCACAAAACAACTGCAGACAACCAAAATTAAATCGAATTTTCATCACAGAGTAATCGCGATATTACGCCAAAGCGTGTAGCGAGTGGAGAAGCCCATCTCCGTGGCTTAACGCCTTGGCAACACAGCACCGAAGAAATGTGGCAGCGATGGCGATACTGTTCTGATTTCACTTTTTTTTTTTATTGGGTTGCATCAATGCGCTATACAAGCTCGTTTGAGGTTGCCAGCCATTTGTCTACCACAACAAAATGGGTGAATTCCGCTAAGTGCCTTTCCCAACGGCACAACAAGCAAACTTGCCGGCTTGTTTTTCACACTGTCCCTTTAATGCTGAGCATCAAGCAGGGAAGTTGTGAATACCAATATAACAGTAATTAGTTTGACCCGACTAGGAATTAAACCCAAGTCTACAACTCTTGAGACGGACGCTCCTACCAATCGGCCATCTGAGCTGTTAAATGGTTCGGGAATCGAACCCCAGACCTCCTGCACCGATGTGCTTATAACAACTGAGGTAAACGGAAAAATAATAACTGTTACAATAACATTTAATTTTACTGCAGTTGTTGCAGATTTTGTACTGAGAGAAAATTACCAGAAAGCTGTGTAAAACCAAACGCACTGAAAATTGAGAAGCGTATGTGTAGAAATCAAGTGATGATCGTACCTGTAAGGCAAGCTAAAGCCATTATTTTCTTCAACTGCTTCTTTAAATTGTTGCAAGCAATCCAAAAACGCAACCATAGCTTGGTCAAATTTGGTGTTCCACACAAAACGAAGACCACCTGAGCCGTGCAAGGGAAGCTCCTGTAATAAAAAGTTTAGTAACATGGTGATCAAAAGCAAGTACGTTGATATTGCGTTGTTACTAGCCATTGCCTACGAGACACATTCACGAATAAACAATAATATTGACACACAGATGACAAGAATTGCAATCCAGCTCCAGACACAATTTAAGAAACAGATAACATTGCAGTTATGAAAATGTAAAAGTGAGCTTGCTCTCTCTCAGCTTTCTAAAAAATGTCAAATACGATCCACTACCGCCACGTATTGAAAACGACATGGAATATTTTTACCAAGTAACAGCACCATATCAGGTCTCATTCACTTCTAAAAGCGATTTATTGACCAAGTGTTTATGTACCAACAGGCAAATATCTGGCACATATCTTGTTTTAAAACTGATTTGTTTAGCTAATCCAACCAAATGAGCACAGTTCACAGCAAACAAGAGCATCATACCTTTGCTTTATCTTCTAACGATTCAAGAAAAGAATAATTGCCAAAAGGAACAAGCTTATAACGTTTAAGCTTTAAACCCATCTTTTTTGCCAGTGAGGACAATAATAAAACCACCTGGCCCCAAGCTGCATTAATCTCTGCCCACTCAACATGGACACCGGGCAAACGACCCAACCGAAAACCATTTATGGTTCCAAATGGTCCTTGATGCCTAAACAGAGTTAAAGATATTGGAAACCACATGGGGTGATAATTTAGGCCTGTATGTCAAAAACTTAAGCGTTACCAGATATGGAAGGTTGCATTGAAGACATTAGTTTTCTTCAACTTGTTCAGCATAGCTTCTGTATGTTGAAGTTGCTTCTCCGCACTGCACTGTTCTTCTTCTAACTCGAGTTGCTGCAGTCGAAGATCAGAATACTCTTGTAAGTGTCTGAAAAAAAAAAAAAAAAAAAAATCAATCCCAACAGTTTGCAGAGTCAATTATTTAACTGATCATCGCTACGTTGCCTCGGTGCTAAGTTGCAGAGACAGGCAGTTCCAAAATTCTGACGCGCACTAGCAACTAAGTCAAGTGCGAGTGGTGATGCAAAAATATAGACTCAGGTGCTAAACTTGTTGTTTTAGCTTAACAGCGGTTTTGTTAAAATGCTATTTACTCTCACCAACAGGATAAGATCATCTATAGCTTTTAGCAACCAACCAAAATTTATTAAACAAGCAGCTCTATCATTATCAAATCTTACTTTTGCTCTTCTTTATTCAAAGCTTCTTGTTGCTTTTCAGCCTCTTCAATTTCTTTTTTCACACTTTCTCGCATTTCTTCTGTTTCTTTTAATCTATACATAATTTAAAAAATGCAGCAACTCTTAAGTAAAAAAATCTGGAAAAAGGATCGCACAGATCCGAAACCGGACATTTGGGCGCAGACATTTGGGCGCGAGGACACTTCTAGCCCTAAAAGGTTTTAAAGCACACGTTACTTTCAGCAGTGCAATTAGGTGGTAGTTGATCAATCGCATTAAGCCTTAGTAGTTGCGAAGCATGTTAGACATACTGTTTCAGTAATTCTTTTTCCTCAGCTTCTAATTCTTCCTTTTCTTCAGAAAGTTTTTTCACTTGGTCATCATCACTCTGTTTAGCTTCGAGAGACTCGCAATACTTTCTGTAAAATGAAAAAACCTACATTTACACATATATTCCTCTTTATCAAGAAGGCAACAAACAAAACCAACAAACATTTTTGTGAGAAATTCAACGTAAACTGAAGAGAAAACAACGGTATAGAGCATTGGAACTAAAATGAATGCGCAAATTAAAGAAAACAACATAAAAAATGATAGAGCAAACAATGAAATAAACTGCGTTGGGGATGGACGATGCCATTCTACATGATGAGCAAAATTGAGGATAAAGCAGAGAGGATGGCTGAGTGGTGCAAAGTCGATTAAGCCCACCTCTCTTGAAGGGGACAAAGAATATCTAGATGAAACCCAAGGCTTTCTAAAACAAGTTGTTATAGAAGGACTAGCTGTTACTGTAGTGTAATATAATATTGCACAACTAGATGCAGTCTACGACATATGGGCTCGAGATATCTAGGCACAAACATTTAGGCACGAGGACATTTGGGCGCACCGGCGCAGCCAGAAATAAAAAAAAAGGGGGGACAATTTTTTTTGTTGAATCGTTACTGCTAGCCACTGCGCCTCGATTAATACGCGGCAAGTAAAATCGCACACTTTTTTTCTGGTTACTTTTTTGCAAGTGTGCAACTGCAAATAAGCAGTCAGCACGGTAGATGGCTTGATGGCATATTTTTCAGGGGCAGGGCTCTAATGCACTCTTTAAGTAGAAAGAATGTAACAGCGATTGATCATATGTTGCGTTCAGTTGTCTGAAGTTTTGGGGCTATTGGGGGCACTCGGTTCAGCACAATGGCAATACAATACGACAAGTTACCGACACAGCGGCATTATTCTTACTGCAACCTATGTTTTAGTTCGAAAATCATAATTAAATTCATCCTTAAACAAATTATTCACCTCCCTCTGCATTTCTGGAAATTCGATCATGTTCAGACTAAAAATAATTTAAACCGGGATGCTATAGTTTAACGACTTTTTAAATCTGCACCTGGAAAAGGGGGGGAGGACTGGTCCCCCTAATCCTCTTCCCCCGGCTGCGCCGGTGTTTGGGCGGATAGGCATTTGGGCGCAAGGACATTTAGGCACGAAATACGTCCGCGTCAAAACGCATTTTTTATCAACTTTTTGTTAGTTTTTCAATTTAATGACAATTATTTTCTGTTTGCAGCAATCTCATAGAATAAATTAAGATCTAGTGTTAATTCACGGTAACGTATATCGAAAAAGCTGGAGCAAAGTAAAGGTCAAGTTACTGTTAGCGATAGATAAAGACTTAGTTCTACTATCAATTGTCCAGCAGCCTGATTAAAAGTTTTAAATTTAAAAGGAAACTGTCCACGCAATATAGGGCAGCAAAATAAAAAAAAATTAAGAAGATGCTTCACGCAGGTGTGATTTGTAAATACTTTGAAATGGATTCATGTTCGATAGAATAAATTAAATTATGAGTAGGGCAATTTTTTATGACCTAATCATTTCCAAAATATGACTTAATGTTTTTTAAAACATGACTTTAATATATGACCTAATTTTTCTGTCTGATTCTCAAAAACTACGCAGCCGAGTCGGAGTATTGAACTTGTTATCATTTATTTTGAACAGTTGAACCGCATGATCAAACAAGAACGGGCATATTGTTCTTGTCAAAACTCCATCCAGAACATAGCATTTTCTTCAGAATAAAAAAAGGGCGCTCCACGGAAGCCGAAGTTGGTTACGCATTTCGAAGCAGCACTACCTCAGCAGGGTAGTGGTTTGATAGATCTGCACCACTGCCAGAGGCGATTTTAAGAAAGTCGCTACCTGCAGCAATAGACACCTCTGGATAGTTCGAGATTTTTCATCCATATCGAATTCATAATGACATGACTGAATTAGTAGGGTGTTTCGCTCGAAAAAAAGTTTTCTTTGGATAGTGATTTTCTAATGCCAAACACACTAACTAGATGAATGTTCAAAATTTTTTTGAAAAATTTTTGCGTTTTAGCTCCCCACATCCCCCATTTTTTAACCGAGGGGGGTCAAATTCATAAAAATGCTATTACTTAAGCCAGGATTATCGTACATTGCTGATATTGGCATCAAACAAACCGCAATAGGTAAGTTTATACCCAACTTCCCGAGCAACCCCAGTCTAATTCTTTTAGATTAGGAGATATAAGCAATTTTGTTAATTTTAAGCAATTTTCAGTGTTTTTTTAGCATATATTCTAAAACAGGGGTGGCCAACCTTTTGATTCCATGCGCCAATATTTGTGAGTTGCAAGTTTGCAACCGAATTTTTGAAACTGCAGTAGTTTGAGTTAAAGCAGAAACCTTTTTGTCTGATTGTTGCTTTTTTATTCCAGAAGGAATAAATTTAAGTCTGAAACTTAAAACACTCAAGTTGGTCACTAAAACATTAAGCACAAAGGCTAAAGATATAGCATCATGAAACTCTGTCCAAGCTAATCACATACACACTTGTTTTAGCTCTACCTTCGGGAACATTCCAGAAAAAGTGTTGGGAAGATGCAATATGAAAAAGTATCTTTTTTCTGAACAGGAAGCTATTGGCACTGTTCCCTTTAAGGCGCGAAATTTGAGAAAAACAAGAATTTTTGGGCAAAAGTTTTCAAATTTTTCTTCAAACTTGCTGACTGGAATGGTGATTTTCAGCCTAATTTGAATCAAGTTGTTTATTATTGAAATTGTATTATGTACTCTAAAAACGCCATTTTGATGCAAAAATTGGATCAAACTTTCATTAAACCCTCTAAATTTTTGGGCAAATTTTTTGTTAAAATTTGTATTTGGGCAAATTCGCACTTGCTAAAAACTTACAGGGAACAGTGGTTATTGGCCATACCAGATGGTTGACTACAGCCGGTGGATACCTACGCCTTAAGCTATTTGACATACACGATTTAAGTACTGAGCAACAAGCTTCATTAGACCAAGTTGTCCAGTTCATTGTTGATGCATACGTCCCCTCATTTTTTGAGATTTTTTTCAAGCCTACTGCAATTGAATAGAGAGTTGTTTTGAATATACGAGATTACTTGAAAGCTTCTACGGCATTACCAGCTAAAAAGTGTTTCATAGATCATGCTTCCACTTGGATGAACCCCAAAACAGCAGCACTTGGGAGTTTTGCTAGCGGACATGGACATATCTCGAATAGCCATCCGGACACCAAATACGAAAGAGCTGCTGTGGTCAATCGTCCACTTACAGCAATTTTGAATGCTTGATCAAGATCATCACCATGCCTAACCAAAGTAAGTAAAAATGAGAGGAAAGCTTTTCGGAACTACGGTACTTGCTGTGAAAGGCTGATTGGACGAATGAAGGACGTACTAACCACAAAAAAGCTCACACATTCGGACGATATTGACCACAAGACGAAGGGTTATATTACCATGCCTACTATGTTAAGTGAACTTGATGATATGAGTGACTGTGTAATTCAGGGTTTTCCAACCTTTTTCCTCATGGCCCAATAAAATGATAAAATATGGCCGTGGCCCATTTACTTTTATTAAAAGACACAAAATAAGCGTAACAGCATCATTAGGGTAGCTAACCTTGCTATCTAGTCAAACTCTGTGGCCCATTGAAAACAGTGCCATGGCTCATAGGTTGAAAACCTCTGGCTTAGTTGTTTAAGTTAAATTTGAGTTGATGTTGTTCATTGTTTGTAACTGTTTTGAAAAAACATGAGGTGATTGTATAAACTTGAGTCTTTATTTAGAAAAATAGGAGAGAAATTTAACAAAATAAAGCAAAAATTCACATTTTTGTTAATAACTCGAAAAATAAGGAAGTTAGACTTATTGTTCTTCTTGAAGTTAGATATAAACTTGCCCATTCTGGTTCGTTTGATATCAGCTTGATGTGATAATCCTGCTCAGAGTTATAGCGATTTTGTAAATTGGACCCCACTCGTTATAAAAATGGGGGTTGTGGGGAGCTAAAACGTAAAAAATTTAAAAAAATTTTTTTACCAATTATGAAGTTAGCTCATTTGGCATTAGAAAATCACTATCCAAAAGAAATTTGAAAAAAAAAGTTTAAAAATGAAACACCCTACTGAATTAGTTCCAGATTTTTGAGCAAGATCCCTATGGCGTCATGGAGTAATAACATTAATGGAGATAGACTAGTTTCCATCTTCGCACAATAAACATACTGAATTCGAGAACAATGTTTCAATTTATGACTTACATAACCGAAAGCATACTTTATGACTTATGGTATAAAATATGACTTTTATATGACTTTTTAACTCCGTTATTGAACATCCTACAATAGTTTTGATTAATATTTTGGGTACTTCATAAAAAACAGAACTTCTAGAAAAAATAGAACTTTTATGACAAAAAATTGCCCTAATCATGAGTTAGCTGTTATTTACACACAAAAACTATGCTCCATTTCATGCGTGAGAATAAGACAAGTGCAACGACACGGTAATGAGTGATTTATACGCAGCAAATTTTTAACGAAAATGTAAAAGAAGTTCTCGTTTAAAAAGATAACATGATTTTGAAAAATTTTTTAAAATTACATGTTTAGAAAAATAGCTACTTGATCAATCTAATATACGAATGAAATGGATCATAGTTTTTGTGAGTAAATAACAGCTGACTCATAATTTATTTTATTCTACCAAACATGACTCTATATCAAAGTATTTACAAATCACAATTGCGTTCTTTTTTTTCTATTTCGCTGTCCTACATTGCGCGAACTGTTTCCTTTTTAATCTAAAACTTTTAATCACTCTCTCAGGCTGCAAGACAATTGATTGTAGATCAATGAGTCTTTATCTATCGCTAACTTGACCTTTACTTTGCTCCATCTTTTTCAATATGCTATACGTTACCATTAATTAACACATCTTAATTCATTCTATAAGATCGTTGCAAACAGAAAATAATTGTCATCAATTTAAAAAAACTAACAAAAAGTTGATAAAAAATACGTTTGGAAGCGTACGTATTTTGCGCCCAAATATCCTCATGCCCAAATGTCCGTGCCCAGATGTCTAGCGCCCAAACGTCGAGTTTCGACTTGATGCGACAACACTTAAAGCCTAATTTTCAGCATTACAATAATGAAAGCAAAAAGTAAAAGCATTATCTACATGTTAATCTTACTTATATAGAGTGTATTCTTCTTTATACTGTTCCAACTCTTTATTCAACTGATCCAACAATGACTCAGTACACTCTTCACAGAGAGGATGTTCTAACTCTGCATTACCCGACATGTAATCGAACATTCGTACAATCATCTGTTACAGTAACGGTATGAAAATTATATATACAACATCGAAGCAACTTTACATAAAATTGCTCTCAATACGCACATAGCATATTCAGTTCAATTACAGTTAAGTCAAGATGCGACAAAAAATTGGGGTTTTTGAAGGCAAAAAGAATTTCTGCAAGCAGTATACTCGAATTTAGAACGACATATTTTCGGCATATTGCTTTTATCACAAGCAATTTAGACTCTGAAATACAGGAGTACAACATAGCTAGAATATAAACCAATCAAAAAAAGAACTGATAACAAATACGCTTTTAAAATACAAACTTCATGTCTTCTTTAAAATGTTGGCAACAAGCTCAGGATGCTAGTCAGGAAGATTGAGTAATCCAAGATGCCAAACAAACCGTTAGCAATACAAACATTGCTAATCTCATAGTTAATGAAGATACAAATGAGCAGCATCTTTACTGACTTCCATCTACAAAAAAGCCACAAGCACAACCACCAAAACTAATTGTTTTTGCACTTAAAAAATCAAATAATAGTACCTTCATTTTATGGCTCATTGTTTCCATAGAATTTCCATTTCCTTCACCAATAAATGTGAAGCTAGTAACACTTTCATGATCATCGTTGGGACTGTTAAGTGACAGATGATTGTTTTCTTTGCTTCCCTCATTACTCTCACTGGATTCTGCAGTGTCTTCTGCTGATTTGTAATCTGATTCTGTGTCTTTCTATATTATATAATTTTGAATAAAAATTCAACTAATATAAAATAAACAAACAGCAACACCAAAGGAACAATTCAAGAATCAATTTATATACCTGTTTAACAAGGCTGTAACAGTGTAACTTAAATACACACTGACACACAACATAACACTATTTGAAACCTACATTAATCTTAATTTGACATTCATTTGTTGATCTGTCTTCATTGCTAATTCCTTCAGCAATTGGACTTGCGGTTGCTCTTGAAGATAGTACAAGATCTTGCATTGTTTGATCATCAATGGAATCAAACGAGCTATCTAGTTTCACCAACTGCTTACATCGTGCACACATGAAGCAAACCAAACTTTCATCCATTACCGTTGTTTCAACAAATCATACGAGGATTTTACTTCAAAAGTTAACCAATTTACAGCCAATCTAAATATGATAAAAAAAAACTATAACAGTCTCTGCTATTCTGAAATTGTTATATACCGGTATCATATACTAACACAGCTTGCCACCTGTATTAGCGATCTGTTTTTTAAAACCTTTTATTTATTTATTTACTTGAATACAACACAATGGTGAGAGAATTCATATTCAATCACACTTGTAAGTGAGGAAAAATTAAACAAACATTAAAATACAAAAGAGGCAGCAGAATGTAAATCAAACTTATGAAGATGCAGTTTAAACAAAGAGAGACTTGAAGCAGATACCAGATCATTTGAGAGACAATTCCATACAGAGACAATGCAGTTGAAGAAGAAGTGTCTAAACCAGAGGTGGGCAAATTTTTCACACGAAGAGCCAAAGTTGGAAAAACTGTTGAAGCCGCAGGCCGCATGCTCATTGGAAAACAAGGTGAAGACCTTTTTTCTTGGGAGATCAAAATAAAAGGTTTTCACCTCGTTTTTCATCATAATTTTGCACCGTTGAGGCTTATTTGTTTAAAAATCACTGCCATCCGTGATCTCTACAGGAAAAAAGGTCTTCTGCTCAATTCATGGTGGGTGTTTAAGTTTCCGTAAGTGCCGGCGGGCCAGGATAAAAGAACCGGCAGGCCAGATTTGGCCTGCGGGTCATAGTTTGCCCATGTCTGGTCTAAACCAATCCTGTTTAGCATTATGAATGGTTTGCTCAGTGAAATCATGTTGACGCAAATTATACTTGTTGTGACAATACTCAAAATAGTTAGAAAATTGCAAATCACAAAGGTTATGATAGATTTCGAACTTAAGTATGAGGTGGAACTCGAGCCTGCGATATTCAAGTGACTAGATGCCAAGTTTGCATAGACGATCATTATAAGAATTAAAAAGAATGTTGCAGGGAATGAAAGCATAACAAGTAAAATTTCTTTGCACTGATCCAAAAAGAACAATATCTTTTGTTAAATAAGGATTCCAAACACACGTATTGAATTCAACTTTAGGGCAAACATACCGTAAGTATTAAAAGCTTTAAGCAAAATCCAAATATTTTTAGTGGAAAAGGAACGCAAAATTTGATAAAAACATAAAGAGGCATTACGATGAACATGAGAAATGTGGTAAATCATTTATGATTATTACTAATATAAATACCTAAATCTTGAACGACAGAAACAATCTTGATGTTTAATGAACCAGCAAAAGAAAGAGTTAAGAACAATGAATGAGGGATATACACAGACGTTCACATTTAGCTATACTGCAAGATCAAGTTGATGAAGTTGGAGCCAGTTCGTGAATTCATCCAGACCCTGTTGCAAGCTAAAAGCATTATTGCTCAAAGTTTAGCAACATCAGCATATAAAAACATTTCAGTTAGGATTATCCTTAGAAACAAAACTAGGTGTGTCATTGATGTAGATAGCAAACAGCAAGGGACCTAGAATGCTTCCCTGAGGAACATCACTCTCAACAGGAAGGGAAGCAGAACAAATATTGTTAATGCAACCACGTTGCAAGCGATCAATGAGAAAGCATTTTATCCAATTAAGTAGATTATCTTTGATTTCATAACATGATACCATGATAACTCAGAGATTTATTTGGAATGACAAACACTGTCCTGTGTCAAAGGCTTTGGCAACATCAATATAATTCAAATCAACACTGTTTTCAAAATCAAACACATAAAAACATTTAAATAGAACACGAATCTAAAACTGCAAAGAGATTTATCCATTATAATTATCAACCTACGATACAGGCATAGTCTAGTTGGGTTTCGTCTAGAGTAAGCCGTCGACGTCTAGAATAACCTGTTCATGCAAGGCAATGAAGGACGCGTACAGTTTACTCTAGTTGAGACCCGTCTAGTTTTTATCTGTTCACTGATGCAAAAAGTTCAGAAACGACTGATCTAAATAGTAAGAAACTGGTACCGGTACCGTACTAGCTATGTCTTGCTTGCAAGTTCTAAATTCCAATTGCTCCACTGCTTGAAAGCCAAGCACTGAGCAGTGAGCACAGCACAGCACAGCTTAGAGAAGTCTACCTAAAAGTTTTCAAATTTCCACTGTTTCACCGGAATTGCCACTCGTCTTGTTATTTCACCGTGAAAGTGCTTTGCCTTCAAAACATAGGACAATGGTCGAATGCAAAAAAATACTGTCAAGTTAAGTCAAGTTTATTTTTCCAAACGCTTTATAAGACATGCGCTGGAAGGAACAGCGAAAGACTATTTGGTCATCTTTGAGTCGGCTGTACCCTAAAGCATGTTACTTGGGTTCGGAAAAATCGATTGTAATCGATAATCGATTGCGATTTTCTTTACTTTTTGTTCATCGAATGCAATGGAGCCTTTACTTTTTTGAATGAGTATCGAATATGGCCTTGTCTTTTCTTTTTTCTTCGGCGCTATTCGATATTCCATAATCGATTCTTTTTGCCAAGGTTAATTTATCTCACTTCAGTAAATTTAAAACAATCGTCGGTATGTCATTATCTTGTTTTTGCTGATAAATTTTTTTGAGCCAAAAAAACAAAAAAAGGGTTTTAATAGCAAAGTTGCTTCGCTTATAGCCTACTATGTTCCCCGTTTTTCTGTAAATTATTGTGTGAATGTGAGGACATCACAAAAAATGCTTGGGCACACCGCTAAATGCTCAGTGTAATATCGAATATCAATTACAACGTTCTTTATTCTTTACTTTTTTCAACTACCATCGAAATCGATTATTTCTTTTTTTTTTGGTGAACTATCGAATATGGATTATTTCTTTACTTTTTTGGTTATGGATTCCCACAACCCTGCATGTTACAAAACACGGCACAAAAAAACTTGATCCAGACCAGACGTAGGCGTACACATCAAAATGAATTTTCGCGTAAGCAATGTTTTTTCTGGCCCAATAATAAGTATTTTTCTTTAGTCATTGAAATAGGATATCGCATGGATGGTGCACCGTTGTGAGCTTGTAAAAAATGTCAAAATAAATATAAATAACTGAGGTTATTTCATTGCAGCATTAATTAAAACGTCAAAACCGTGTCAACTTCTGAGGCGCTCCGCCCCCCAGACCCCCCAACGCTTTTGTTCTTTGCACGTTACGTCGTGTCAAGAGTTTTGAGACTGTCGTACTAGTCTGGTATTGAACCAGTACTTTTGAAGTGTCAGGTGATTGTACAAAGTTCATTTTGATTACTGCAATGTGTGCGCTGCAAGTCAATCTGTGTAAAGCCTTGTAATTTGTTTTGCATTCTGTTTCAGCACCGTACAGTTGATTAACTGCAGTGTTAGGTGCATACATTGAGCACTTGAGCAGTTCTTACGTGTAGCAATGTTAGTGACCTAGTATTCGTTCAGTTTTGTAATGTGTTTTTTAAGTAATTACCGCAGAGTATTTTTAGTTATGTAAGTATATTTTATTATTTCGTTTAGATGTAGTTTTGTTTTAAGTGAATAAAAGCCACAGTTTTGGTTGTACGACAGAGACTATGAACATGAACTTCTTCAACTACTATAGACTCAACAATATCTACAAAATAACATGCCGGTACAGAAATTACGCTGAACGTTTTCGGACAAATTGACAGTCCTTGATTACAGTTACAGCATGATCAAAAATAAAAAGTTAACGCATGGCAAACTAATATATGCGAAAAGCAAAACAGCAAGGGTAGTTGCTGTTTTGCTTTTCCTTAAATTAGTTTGCCCTGGGCGCGTTAGCTTTTTATTTTCGATCATTTTCTGATGAAGGACGGCAGCGTGGCCGAGTGGTTCGGAACGTCGTTTTTACGACGGCCATGAACGCAGGGTTGATGGTTCAACTCCCACCCAAGCCTCGTAGTTGCATCCTTGAATAAGATGCTTCATGGGAATTATTTCTGCTTGAAGGAATTAAACAAGAAGCAAATTGAAGAAGTCAAAAGCAAAATTCAAGCGGAAAAATCGGAAACAAGGGCAACTGCTAAGCGAGTCTGGAACTCTTGATTCGTCCTAGCATAGCGCCTCCGTCGCTTTCTCGTGACATCATCATCAAGGACGGTCGAGTTGTTCGAAAACGCTCAGCATATTTTCTGCATGTTATTTTCGAACAAAAAACGTTCTATGTTCTGAACTTATTATATGTTGCTACAATATAGATAATAAAAATCTCCTCTCTTTCAAAGTTATATTAGGATATGCGTTGCAGCCAGTGATGGGCATGATAAATTTTTCTGTGCTAAAGCGATAACGATAATCGATGATTTGAAAAAGCCCGGGGCGATGCCGATAATCGATAAATCTCAATTTCTTAAAGCGATATTGGTAACCGAAAAGTTGTGGCCGATAAATTTTTCCGATAATCGTTGCGGTAAATTTTTAATGTGTTTGACGAGTGTTTTTCTAAATTTTTCAAGAAAAGAGAGCAGTTCACGGACTCTGCCGTGGCATTAAACAAAGCAAAGAGAAATTTTTTTAAAATTGCAAAAAGACCGTGTGTTTTTTTCCATGCTAGCGCCAACTTAGGGCCTACTAACTTTGAAGTTTGAACACTGTGCATAAACAATGGTTTATCGCAATAATTTATCGGCGATAACAAAATATATTACAAAAGCGATATTGGTAATCGATAAATCCGAACTATTTTGAGCGATAACAATAATCGATAATAAATTATCGCGATAAATGTTCATCTCTGGTTGCAGCGTAGTAAAATTGTGGAAAAGGATGGAAAATGTTTTTCATACTAATAGAACTTCAATTATTTTTTATGATAACATCAAAATGTCGTAATGTGTTAGGTATAGTTGTTTGTCAGGAGCAAGTTGTACACAAAGAATAAAATAATCCTTAACAAATTTAATCTTTCGTTTAAAAACTACTGAAAATTAAAACTCGCAATTCTCATAATGTGCTTTTTTGCTGCCTAAAACGTTGGATCAAGCCATGTAATTACATTAGTTATTGTTAACTTCTAAACCAATTTCTATTTAGTACTCTGCATAATAAGTGATCTTGGAAGTGATCTCGATCTTAAGATCACGATCTTGATTTTCAAGATCACCTCGTTTCGGTGATCTGGTTTGATCTTCAAGATCACAAGTTTTGATGATCTTGATCTTTAAGATCACCAAAACTCGTGATCTTGCCCATTTCTGCCCACAGTGATAAGTACCGTAAGAAGTTAAATGTTTTTTATACGTGTAGCTTGCGGGTACGGACTGCGGTGATACTTTCCAGCATATTTTGGAGCCATTGAAGTTTCCTTCGCAAACTAATCAAGAACAACCTTTTCAGTGCGCCTATTAATTCTCAGAATTAGGGTCAAAAAATTTAAACAAAGTTTGCCTGAAAAAGATTCAAAAAGCACTAAAATAGCCATTACAACACGTAATATTTCAAAAATTTTCCGGGGGAGCATAACCCCGGACCCCCTAAAATTTTTTCTGTTTTTCAATCTGCTTCAATTAGCTCTGCTGAAAAACACTACGCTTGGAAAAAAATGGTGAAATTATGCCCTCACACACACTTTCAAAGTTTCTTGCTATGCCACTGCATCGCGCCATGAACAATATAGGCCTTATACCATTTTTGCAAGATTCTTGTCATTTGGGTTCAGAATGCAGGTAAAATTGTAGACGAAAACATCTCCCCCCTCAATAAAAATTTTTTACTTCTCACACTGAAAAAATCATCAATCATTCTTTTGCTCGCCATATTCCATCACCGGGCAGTGCTCCGGTGCCCCCCCTCCTGGCTATGCCACTGAGCTCAATGAAATAAGGAGTTCGGCTTTGAGTGCAAAGGTCTCTAGGTCGTAATGGCTGTTTTAACTCCATCTGTTAATCTCAGGAACACCGGTACCGTAGCGTATATGCTGGGTTATGCATTGCAGCATAGTGAAACTGGGGTAATGGATGGAAAAATGTTTTTCATATAAAGAAAACTCCAGTTCAATCATGTTTTTATAACCTTAAAATGTCGTAATGTAATACTAATCAGAGTTGTCAGTCAGGGACATGTTCTAGGCCTACACAAAGAATAAAATAATTCAGTAGCAAGATTAACCCATCGTTTAAAAACCACTGTAGAAGGAAAAACTTTCAATTCTTAAAATGTGCTAAATTATGTTCATGTACAAGTGGGAAGCGATTGATTACTGCCTTATACATTAGGTCAGACTTGGGCAAACTACGGCCCGCGGGCCAAATGTGGCCCGCCGGTTCTTTTATTCTGGCCCGCCGGCACTTACGGTAACTTAAACTCCCACCATGAATTGAGCGGATGACCTTTTTTTTTCCTTTAGAGATCACGGATGATCCAATGAATTTATCAGACCACTTGACCAGGTTCACCGTGAATTTATCAGACCCTATCGTTGAGCGTAATAAAAGTTTTGACCCTTTAGGTTAGACCACAGTCACATAGAGACTGTGTTTGGACTACACTACTCAATTTCATTCCCAAAGTCTATTCTCGCCATCAGAGCCGGCGGCACAGCAGTCGACCTAGGGGGGCCTAGCGTTTATCAGGGGAGGCCAAAGTTTGAAATTAAGCACAAAAGCGGCTGTCATTAAAAGAGTAACCTTGTTGATTGAGGGGCCAAGGATGTCGATTGGGGGGGGCCAGGCCCCCGCTTTGCGACGGCCCTGATCGTGATGGTCTCGCATCAATGCAATGATTTATGTGACGTCATGAATATCTAATACACATACAGTTCGCATTAAGACATGTTTTACGTATTTAAAGTAGAGCTAATAAACTAGTAAAACACTTTTGGTTAAAACCTAATTATTGTACTGTAGGTAACATGCTCGTAAACGCGATTTTCTGATGAGTGTTTTGTCAGCAACATGGCCTAACGGTACCACGCGCAGGTGACAGATCCTGCGTGACGGGTTCAATTCGCGGCTGGAGCCGATCGTATTCGACATATGTAACGTGTGGCTGCTGACTCGAAGAGCGTAAGCTCACTTCGCAGTCTCCCTCAATTAATGTTGAATTTTCAGTTCAACATAATTTGAAAATAACCTCAGTTATTTATTTTTGCATGTGTTTGAATCACGACTCCAGAGAGGTGAGCTCCCCTCCGGAGTCTTGTGTATCCGCCAGGCCGTTTTGACTTGCAGCTCTATAACTAAACAAAGATCATGCTTGAATGGCTTTCGATTTGCATCTGCAATCTTATCCGCATCAAAATATCTTCGGTAGCCCACTCTGTAAACACACACTGGCAGAAAAGAATCTTGCATCTCTCCATTCGTGTGTGATGAAGCGCTGTTATAAAATAAAAATATGACGTTCATTAAACTGGCAATTATTCTTTTTTGCTTGTTACATTATAACCTACGTCATCGTGGTGCAGTGGTTTGGAGCGACGAATTTGCGACGACCATGATCGCAAGGTTAACGGTTCAACTCCCAACCTAGTCTCGTTGTTGCGTCCTTGGATAAGATATTTCACGATGATTATCTCTGATTGGTGGAATCCGGCAAGCAGAAAATTTAAATAGGTCAGAACAAAATTCAACGGGAAACTTCGGAAACAAAGGCAACTCCTGAGCGAGTCTGGATTCGTCCTACGCACAGGGCCTCCGCCGTGTTTTCGTGATAGGGTAAAGATGAAGAAATCAGACCCACTGATCTCTCTTTAAAAAATGTATGTTTCAATCCTGAATTTTTCTGTGTTTGTTTTAGCGTGCAATTTCCATAAAGTGTACGTAAGATAAAACCTTTAAGTTACAGTAAGCTATGCCTTCCATCTGATGTCTCTTCGTTCTGTTTTTTGTTAAAACGGTGTTATCACTTGCTGCAATTGGAAGCAGTAGATTTAGGTGACCTCGTGATCTTTCACTGCTTCCCTCCAGTGCATTTGGGCCTGGGTAAATTGATAACAAACTTGAAACTAAGTGCAATGAAGATTCGATTTGATGTTTATTTTGGTAATTTTTAGTGTGATAATTTTTTACAGTCGTACAAACAGAATTCGTTGTTTGGTACGTGCAGTACTCAAACGGCAAAACGCTATCGCGCACAAACTCCTGATTGACAAATTATTCTTTTTGATGCCATTTCAGGCCTGTCTCCGAAATTTTACGATTCGCTAGGTTCACCTGTACGCAAAAGCAAAGATTCCCAAGTTGATTGCCCTTCGATCAGTGACGTTTGTTGAACAAGTGATTGGATGATACCGTTGTTTTTTTAATAATCTCGATCTCTTGATGATCACATGGCAGGGCTGCGAACTCGATTTCGAAAAAAATTGGTTAAGTTTTGAGTGATCACCCAAACTAAGTTATTAACGACAAGTCTGCCAAAGCGATGATTTTAAAGCCAGAGACGGCGCATCCTGTGAACAAGTTTACGTAGTTGCAACCTAAGCTGCAATAAGCTATGTGGTTAAAAAATGCGTTTATCGAAAATTTTGAACGTCAAAACAACAACAAAAATATAATTTATTGGGAACATTTTGCCCATATAATCATCAATTGCCTTCAATCTCTTCACCAATCTTTACTGATTAAGCAAAACACACGCAAAAAAACTGAAAACAAATACATTTTATCCATAAACTCTTCAATAAACAACACTTCAAAAATAGATATTTCATAACACAGCATAAGCTTCGTCAACTGGTCATGTCAAAAGTGTGTTTCTCACCTTTTCTTCTACAAGCAAAATATACAATCCACCCTATTAGCGGCATAACTAGGAAAACCAACACAGCAATATTGAAAAAAAAGCTCTTAACTAGATCATAAGATGTGCCATCAGTTGTGAATAAGAAACCATTCACCATGATATAGCAAGAGCTGACCAAAATCACTGCAGCACAGAAGACGCATATGCAGAAGCGAAGTGCCACGCCTGAGTAGTTACCTGGAGCAGACCCGATCTCTTGACCTTCATCAGGAAGAAGTAAAGGGTGGTATGGCTTTTTCACCAAAGGCTTTGGGGGATGACTTCTGTATGTGATGACATGCAGAACTATATTATATTTTTTGCAACCTTCATAATCAATTGCTTGACGACGAAACTTATGTGATTTACGAGCTGGTTCCGCTTTCGAGCAAGGCATGTGGCCAGATGGAAAAGGCACTTTGGTAGCAGATTCATCACTATTAAGACCTGATATAGTTACCAGGGAGAGATTGTGTCTCAGCTTTGCAGGTTCATGTCGGCTTATATCACAATCAGTGACTTTTAAATGAGACAAATCCTCCACAGAAGGCTCGGAAAAATCATTCAAATCCAAATCATAGTTTTTAACTTCCAGCAAAAAATTGGAAAAGTCGACATCTTTTTCCGTAAGAGCTTTAGGCGTTTTAGGCTCATTTTGATTAAGCTCAAGATGTGAGCCACGATTAGATGCAGTCTTGCAGTTATTTTTAACGTATCCCAAAGACGGACGAAGTCGGTCGGAGATAAACGAATGAGACGACATGTTGCAAAGTTTGTTATAAAAGCTCGAAACATAGAGTGGAGTCAGTTTGTATCTCTGATTGTCTTTGTTTTGTGATTTTTCCGTTGATGACTTGTCTTCTGGTAGTGTTTTTTCTTCATTGTTTCCGCTCACGAAATCTTTCGAGTTTTTTTTAATAGCATCATCATTTAAGCGAACTGTAGTGCTTTTCAGAATTTCTTTTTTCAAAAAGTATTTTTCTAAAGCTGACTTACTGAGTGAAGATAGGTAATTCAAACTTTTCGATACATATGATGATAGCAAGCCACTGTAACCTAACTTCAACCCTACCGGTAAAGAAGAAGATATCTTTAACGACTTTTTTCCATCCAGAGTGGGAAGCTGCGTACTATCAGACGAAAGAGCAGAAATCGCTTCAGTAGAATTAACGCCGGCACTGCTCCCTGCATCAGAAGTAAGGATACTGGGAGATTTTAGTTGTTCGAAGATGCTGCCTTGCGTCTCCGAACTACAAGCGACTGTTGTACTGCTTTTCTGACCACAAAGATCAGGAGAAAGTTGTCCAAAAGATAGTTTATCGGAACGGTTTGCGGACGTGCTTCTGCTGCTAGCAGATTGAGATAAGTGCTGTTCTTCTTGAAATTGGTCCGAAACGATCGATTTGGTCCCACGAGTATATAGTGTTATTAATTCTGGATGTCTCCTGCTAGCTACTGGACCCCGAAGAAAATCGTTTTTACTGATGCTAAATCCAGAAATTTGTGACGAAATTCCCGTCAAGTTTTTGTTCATGGACTGGTCGTCGAACTCACTGGCTACACCTTGACGTGGATAGTTTTGAAACTGGGCTTTCGCATCAGTGAAGACATCCTGTGAACAATAAGTTTCAATCAATCTCGGGGTTCAGAACTTTTGCTTTAAGGTTTCTGTTAACAAGGGTTGAATCCATTTATTTATTTTTCGAAATTGAATTTAAACTCATTGACTTTGAGAAAAGCAAAATTCAAATTCAAATAATTTAAAAGAACTAATATTAAACTTTACGGTTGAATGTATAATCATGAGCTTCACCACTTCAAAATTTATGAACTGGATAATTTAAACTTCTCACATTTGATAAATCAAATTATCAGATGGCTTCGAAAAAAAAAAATTGACAAGTTGCAGGGAGTTGTTTATTAAATTCATGTGAGGTTCAGCTCTACGACTTATATCTACTATGTAATGAATAAGGATGATGAGTCTATTAGCCTATCTTTTGCAAAAAATGGACGGGTTGTCAATGGGACTGGTTTCGTAGTGGTTCAGTTGCTAAGACATCGCTATTGGGCGGGAGGTCTCGGATTCGGTTTCCGAGCCGTTTAAATCGGACAGTGTCTCCAACGGCTCGCCGCCGCTGCGACGTTTCTTCGGAACCGAGTTGGCCAGGCGCTAAGCCGCAGAAATGGGCTCCACCACTAGTTACGCGCTTCGGCGTTTGTGATAATAGATTAGGGTAGAGGCTAAATTGATAGTGCTCTACATTGGTACTTATGGTACTGGCTTTTTTTTTTCAATCTCAGTTCTGTCTCAGATTCAAACTTAAAGCTCTGATCAGTCGGCTGGAAATAGAACCAAGATTTTACTAAACTTACCTCATCCGCTGAAAGAAAAGAATCGTAACTGGAACGCAATTTTTCCTTGAATTTTTTCGGCAGACGATAACTGTCATCGTCACTGTCAAAATTTTCATGACTGACCGTTTCTGCATCTTTGTCATTTGGTGCTAGAGGAAAGCAATAAAGACATCCAAGGTGAACCAACTCAAGCAATGAGCATTTAATTAAGAAGAAAGAGGTTTTAACAATTTCTGCTCCCTGCCAATAACTTAATTTGTGTTCCACTTGCCGTTCCCAACTTCCAGCCAAGATTCTTACACTGAGGAGCAGACACAACATGAGGAAAAATGACGTCATAAAAGTGACAAAAACGGAATATTGAGGAATGGATGAAAGAATGTATCGAATGACGCTGGAATCTTCGTTTAAGCGGGTCATGAAGTAAAATGCTTGATTTGAAAAACCTTGGTAGAGTGAACTAACTAATAAAGAAGAAAATATACCGGAAAAACCAACCAGGTACTTTTCGACGTAAGTCAAATTGGATAGGGCATTGGAACTGCAGTTAAAAAGGAAATGTTCCCGATAAAAAATCCGTATCCACAGGAAGCATTTCGTGCACAAAGTGTAGATGGAAAAATTTAAACTTCTAACTTTCCGTACGGATTGAAATAAAAAGCATTTGGGACAACCATGGGGCATATAAACCCCTTTCTTGCCCATCCACCAGTCTTTAGTAAAAGTGGCCAGGGTAGAGTCCACATCTTTGGGCAGAAGAGCAAGCCATTTTTCGCCCGAACCAGGGTCGGCAACAGTTAACTCTCTAAAACTGAAGAGTGGATTTTTGTGGCGGCGGGAAACAAAGTTTATTAAAGAACCAGAAGACGGTTTAAATAATAATCTAGTTTCGTTTTTGAACAATGACGCGGCAGAAAAAGCTTTTTGCAAAACGCTACTAGACCGGCTTTTATCAGATTTTGGAGGCTCATGTTTAGTAGAGTCGATTTTCTCTTGTATCTGATTAGGTTTGGTAGAAGTATACACACTCATCACATCGACTCGTTGCAAATTACCAAGATATTTGGGAACTTGAATGACATGACTGTCCGTATATCCAGGTCTAAAAATATTGTTAATCAAGATATAAACTAAAAGAACCGGTACATAACAAAACACAAGTTCCTTGCACAAGTGCATTTACGTTGCTTCACCTACAGAATATGACTTACAAAATTGGCAGTAACTACGATTTTGGTGCGGGAGATCAAGGGTTCGATTTTCAGGCAGGTTAAATTGAACGCAGTGTCGCCGATGGCTCGCCACCGTTGCGACGTTTCTTCGGAGCTGTGTACTAGCCCATGCGCTAAACCGCGAAGATGGACCCCGCCACTCTTTAAACGCTCCGGCGTAATACCGCGAGTATAATGAAGATTTGATTCTTTTTTTGATTTGCGAAGATGGAAAACGTTTTCCTATCAATTTAAGCTTTCCAATTCGCAAATCATTAAAATGAATTTTTGAGGAAAGTAAATCAAAATAATTCACATAACAATTACAAGAATTTCTCCAATTTTTTTCATCCCATTATTATTGATTGTGTTCAAAATGTTTCACTTTGACACTTGTAGTGACACAAATAATGTAGTAGAGGGCCATGGCATGCACCATTTGGCGGAAAGTATAAAAGTAAATGAAGTAGTGAAGTACCTTAAACCTCCCTTGAAATTGCTCCTTAACCACAAGATAGGGCTAATTGCAGCTGATCCAACTAATTTCAGAAGCACATCTGCTTTGCCAGTGTTAGCAGTCGTCTTGAAATTAATTTCATAAATACGTTCTGGATTTCTGTTTTCCACTTTGAATCGAGAAGGAGATTTGAGAAGATAACGCTGCAGAAATATGAAAGTGATCCATAAGCTCGTTGAAAATTTAAAGCTTCCGCGAGCAGACTTGGAAACTTTTTGTCTTCTAGTCCAAAACCGCACTTACAGAAAAAAAGCACATTTTTTCACTCTCACTCTACTTGGAATGGACCATATGATAAAACAAGGAAATAAAAACACGGGGAAAAAGAATTTAATTTTTTCCATTCGGATTTCGACATTTTCCTACTATAGTATTAATTATTCTCAAGAAAAAGGTATGAGTAAATTGCCTCTTCAATCACCAAAGTTCGTATGCTGTTTCCACGGCATCCTAGGAGTCACACAAAGCACATGCTTACATGTTGTTGTAAACAAAGTATTGTTAAATCGCACTTCATTCACATTTAAACTAACAGCAGGTCGCTTGACTAAAAGACCTAACCGGTCCCTTCGCGGCTTTCCTTTGCTCATTTACCAATTGCATTACACGCAATTATGCATGCTTCTAAATTTATCCAAATTTCTTTTTGGTAACATTTATAGCTAAAACTATGTCTTTGTAGTTGCCTCTTCATATTTTTTAATTTTTCTGTAGGTAAAAATGCTGTTTTTTGGCGTTTGCATAAAACAAAGCTGTTTGATTGATTGATTGCATCACATTGCATTTTGCACGAAGTTAAGCTAAAAATTGAATCGCATTGCTAGATAAAAATACCACAAACATCAAAAATCATTATTTCTACCTTCCATCTTTTCTTTTCTTCGTTTCTAACTCCGGAAATAAGTCTCCACATCAGCATCAAAAGCAGGATTATTACAAAGAGCGGAACAAGGAATAAATCAGTGGCATATTCCAATCTATCCGCACATTCGAAGGTGGCAGCAAACACTCCAAATTCAGTGATGATGGGAGCACCGTATAGAAAAGTAGAGATGATCCTCAAACGAATATACCTGGTGAAAAATTCAAGAAGAAAGATTCTTTTGTTCTCTTATCTTTACAAATAGAGTTGGATATAGTTATAGGATCATGAAACTGAAATCAATATTGCTTTATGACAATGTCATGGCCTAGCAATACCGTTCATGATTAAAGATTCCAAAAGACGAGTTCGATTCATGCAGGATCCAATCGTATTTGACACAGAATTCTTGTTGCAGTAGCCGAACCGGTACGTGCAACACCACTCTGCAATTCCTCTCAATGCACAGTTGTCTTGCCAGTTCATGGCTTAGAAAATGCCCCTAATCATTGCTACACTGAGTCGCGCCAAAATCGTTTAGAAAGTATTCAGAAGTTAATAGTTATAGTTCAGTTGAAATTCTACGTTGGTTACTTGAGAAAGACTATCACCAAACGTGATATAATTTATCGACTTTTTTACCTGAATAGCAGTTCGGCGTCATCGCATTAAGGGAGCAACAATCAGAAAGGCCGAAAACTTTGCGAACTGTTCAATTTCACAAATACGCATAAAACAATGTGTTAGGTAAAGGAGGATTTTGTTTTTTTTTTAGCAAAGAAAAACATAGATGCTTGCCTAGCTTCCACGGGTTCAAATTCGTAAAAAAATTCTTTTCTTTTTTCTTCCGATGAAACATGGGGATAGAAAGGTCCGAGAGGTATCCAAAGCCCTTTATCGACCGACGTGAGAACATAAAAAGTCTGCGGAATCGAAAAAGCTCACAAATGTTAAATTATAAAACGTCGTATGTGACATCACAATACCTTTACGTCGTTTACGTAATTGCGCGAAGTCCGAAGCCTGAAGCTCCCAATCACATGTTTTCGTCCAAGATCAATAATGACTTCCCATCCTGGCCAGTTGGTCGCCACTTCATCACGACTGGGGGCCTGCGTCAAATCAATACAATGCTTGTTTGATGAGAGTGATTAAGGTCGAAACAGAGGCTGCAGGAGGTTGAGTAAATAGAAAGGTACGAAGAAAACTAACGCAAACAAGAAGCTATCTTAGCATATCACTGCTAGTGGCTGATTCAGAAACAGCAACTTGGGGTGGTTAAAAATATGCTCTTGCCTCAAAGTGGTTCGCATCTGATCTGGAATGAATGTAGGGCCAAATGTCGATCACGATGGTCATACAGATAACCGTGTTAGATTGGTTAGCAGCAAGGTTATTGTTGTGTAGTGTGTATTGTCGGCTAGGATCGTAACGTTATGCTTCGATTTTAAAAATAAGCAATAGCAATCCTCATAAATCGAGAAATAAGAGCTTACTTTTAGCGTTCCTCTCATCATCATTTACAATGGCATCACAAAATTAAAACGTGACGAAGAAAGTCTACGGGCTAGACTACAAAAAATAGACACGTGGGGTTTTTACTACAGAAAAACATAATCTGGTTTTAAGAAAAACATAAACTGACTTCAACAGGCATCCAAAAAGTATTGGGGTCACCATCGAACATATTCTCCAGCCTGGCTTCAAACCCACTTTCACTCCACCACAGAGGAATGTGTTGTGTCTCCGCTCGGCCAACCGGAAGTCGAAGCCACTTGCCGAAGTCGTGGATAACGAATATCTGCAAAGTTTGATGCATGGATTGTTATTCGATGACTTTCAATAAACAAGCACAATTTCAAACACACATTCTTAAACAGAACAAATGATTGAAAAACTTTTTGAGTTGATGGTTCGCGATACGACTTCGTCAAAATTAATGAAAAATACAGAAGACAAACATCACTTACAGCCGTACTTTGCTATAAGGAAAAACCAAAGGTTTCAACATGTTGTAGGGGTTAAATTAAAAATAACAATGATTTCAAAGAAATGGGGCCTAAAGAATACTTACAATGACAACCTTCTTGTAACTTTTTGAAGTGGTCGTAAATTTCCTACTACCCAAACCACAGTTCAATGGTGTTTCTTGGCCTCTGCGTCTTACTTTTTTATAGTTTCTTAGGTTCAAGAAAGAGGACACGTTACAAAATTTACAACACCACGAAAGTTTAACGTAACTACCAGCACATTACCTGTTCTTCCTCACAGCTTGCAAACAACATGACATTTGCAAATTCTTCATTGTCATTTTGAAACACATTGGTTTGCTCGCTCAACTGCGAGATTTCTACGTCAGTAAGCAGTGGATATCTGCTTCTGCTTTCCAACGCTGAACGAGTGCGAAATGGAGAGTATGAAAACAGGTCAACAAGAAATCCATTTGGCACCAAGTCAAACAACGTAACTCCAAAAATAGGTTCTAACAATAGGAGTGTTACAGTACTTAAAGTAGGTGATTAACTACAGGATATCAACTACTAATTTAGGACAGCATTGCAACAGAAAATTGTTTTTAAATTTTGCCGATTTAAGCAGTGCCGAAGTGCAAAACACCAGTCTTGTGTCATTGTTGAATTTATGCTTGGTTATAATGGGTGCGTTATTGGCACAACGGTAGTTTCCAGCTTTTCTCCACTTTATCACGAAATATAAGCCATTTGCATTGGAAATTGTTTCAGTGAAATGCAAAAATTAAAGCATTATTTGTAAAAAGAGCATGATGCTATCCTGTACCTTCACTACACTTTTCCATTCTAAATAATAAAAAAATCATACCTTCGTTATACTCGCGGTATTACGCCAAAGCGTGTAACGAGTGGCGGAGCCCATTTTAGCAGCTTAGCGCCTGGGTAACACAGCTCAGAAAAACGTTGCATCGGCAGCGAGCCGTAAGCGACGCTGTGCCGATTTGACTTGCCCGGTAATCGAACCCCAGACCTCCTGCACCGATAGCGAGCGCTTAACAATGGAGCTAACTGGGGATGAATTACTTGACAGCAAAAAATTTCAACGATAATAAATTTTAACTACAATGACTTACCTATTACACGCAAGTCGTTCAAAGCAGGATACCATCTGCCGTCGGGTTGACAAGAAAGCAATACTGATGTGGAATCTGTGCTTTCAGTATACCACTTGCCAGTGGCATCTCGCTCAGCTGTGACAATATAGCCATCCATTACTGCTGTGTATTTCACTAAGCCACCAACTCCAGTGAAATTCGAAGAAACAAACTGTTTGGTTGTGAAATTTAGATTAGGTGGCTCACCACAGTCAGCCGCTGCAAAAACATAAAGCACGAAAATAACTGATTTGTTTAAACAACTATTAGCTCAGTTGTTAAAGACATAGCTATCCATGCGGGAGGTCTGGGGTTCAATTCTTGGACCGGTCAAATCGAACGCAGATTAGCACCGCTGCGACGTTTCTTCGGAGGTGTGTTGTCCAAACTCCTAAGCCGTGGATATGGACGAAGATTTGCTTGAACGTGGGACACAGTCTTTGCGTACGTCACAATAAGCTTCTTGAAATTAAGTTTGCCAGTCTTTCGCTGGTGAAATAGGCCACTTTGCCCAACTGGACAAGAACGTAAACAGCCTTCTTAAGAAGACAGCGAAAAAATCCCTACCGCTTCCTGACTTAGAACATCGAAGCCGCTCCTCTACATTTTTTGAACCCATAAAAAACTCTCTAATGGTGTAACCTACCATTATAGGTGGCAAACAGGCAATATTAAAACCATATGTAACCAATTAAACAGTAAACAGCATGCTCTATGTGAACACCAGCACATCTTTGTAATTCTTGCACTTCATCTAACTATTTTTAGGATCATAATAAAGCACTTAACAACATTCAATCCTAACTCCACAGAGTCGATACCAGCCAATGACGGCAAACACCACGAATAGCTTGCTACTAACCCAAACATTCAAATTCAAGTGATGGAATCCATTCGCCTTGAAAAGAACATTCAATAACCATCTCCGTGATGCCAGGTTGAATAACGAAGCCTCTCAAGCAGGTGTATCGCACCCGGGATCTGTACTGCAGAGTAACAGCTCCTCGAAACGCAAACAACTTGTATTCAGGGTCAAAACATTTTACCTCTGTAAACGCAAAACAGAAGTAATTTTCATTGTAAGATGGTAAAAGTACGGTGTTGAGAGAGCGCACAGCTGATATGTCTTGGAGATTACTCAAAAGACATTAAAAGTTTGACTTCACCGACAATAAAACCAACAGCCTCTTGTCTAGACTCTGACCTATACACCAAGCTCCAAGCAAAGTTGGTAACAAATGAAAAAACTATACTGCTCACCGATGCATTTGAAGTTGCGAAAATTTATTGACCAATTTCCATCAGCTTGACATCTTGCATTCACTCCGATCGATCGATTCGTGCCGTTGAAATAATACCCGACCGCGCATGTAAGTGAGATGACGTCACCAAACCGATATGCCATGTTGCCGTTCTGAATACGGATCCCACCGACTATGTATGTACGAGGAGG
Source organism: Trididemnum miniatum (assembly GCA_964006365.1). Lineage (NCBI taxonomy): Eukaryota > Metazoa > Chordata > Ascidiacea > Aplousobranchia > Didemnidae > Trididemnum > Trididemnum miniatum. The sequence goes on along the minus strand of OZ023234.1, from coordinate 12,814,274 downwards.
ACGATCCGGTTCGGAACAGTAGACAGCTGAGAATCAAAAAGTGAGTTTACATCAATTTTCTTCTTCTGCGTCTTGGCATAAGAAGCAACTCGGCGTAGATTCGGAGCGTCGACAATGACAGCAGAAGTGAACCGAAACACCTGAGTGTTTGTAGCAGTTTTTTGATATTTTTAACTAAATTTTCATACAAATTGATTATTTTAGCTTCAGCTTCCGTCTTCGTGTAAGGCGTAAAAGCTACTTTAAGAACTAAATTCATGATGATCATTACTCCAGATCAAACACTTCACTGGTTGGGAGGATCAAACTAAATGAGAAACAAAAATTTCCACATGAAACTTTGATAACTAAACGGAAGTATCGAAACTCCAGAGAATTGTAGGAAGGTGTAAAAAACTGGTAGACCTTGGCAACAACTGCTTCAAGTATTCTTGTATTTCTATTTAATCAACCAAAACAAATTACTTACGAACACAAGCGAGAGAAGAAAGTGAAGGGGACCACGACTGAGGATATAAGCACACGCTTGTTATTGAAGTAGATTGACTTTGAAATGTAAAATTACCATTGTCCAAGGTATATCCTATAAATTAGTTTTTTTTTTGTATTCAGTTGCATATTTATTATTTATCCTCCTATCACGAGAAAGCGATCAATGCGCTATTCGAGCTCGCTTGGGAATTGCCAGCCATCTGTCTACTACACCAAGATGGAGGAATCCCGCTCAGTGCCTTTCCCAACGGCACCACAAGTGAACTTGCCAGCTTGTTTTCCACACTGTCCCTTTAATGTTGAACGAGAAGCAGGAAAGCTGCGAATACCAATTTTTAAGTCATTGGTTTGACCCGACTAAGAATCAAACCCCAGTCTACAGCTACCGAGGCGGACGCTCTTACCATGCGATCATCAGAGCTGTTAAATTTCGTTTAGTTTACAGTTTCTTCAGTTCTACTAGTTCCAAATCAAAATGTTACTCATAGGCTAAAATTGCTTTTTCATACCTCAACCACCAAAATAGTTAGAAGCAGTCTAGAGTATCGTACATGGCCATAACAGATGCTTAGAGACAGGTTCGCTTCGCTGCTGCAATAAGTCCCATTGGACACATATTTTGGGTGCTAACATGAAGAGCGCTAGGTCACTTCGCAGTCTCCCTTACTGCCCCATTGATTTTTCTGACGAATGCTTTAATTAACTGTATTTACATAGCAGAAAAGCAATAGAGCAGCTTACCGTCGATGCATTTAACGATAATGGTTGAACGAAGGAAAAATAATTCCCCGCTTATTTCAGCATTTTCCACTCTGTCTGGTTCCGGGCATACAAAAGCTGAAAGTAGTAAAATAAACTTCATACGCTGCAGTTGCTTACCAGCTTGTTAATGTACAGCATGCTGTATGAACTGGTAATCACGATTGACTAATTAATGTCGAAACGCTTAATTGCGGTACAGTATACATGGAAAAGCGAAAATTTTGTGATTTGAAATACAAGAGTTAAAGTTTAGAAGTGAACAAACTAATAATGGTTAATCATTTTGAAGGGTAAATGCACCTTTTTCTGAGTGCGGCTGATGAGGGCTAACAGTTCGAAATAGCCTTGAGAAAAAACAAACAATATGCTGTCAATTTTTAAAATGGATAAACTTACTCCTGATTTACATTAATTCCAAGTCTCGTATCATTCAAAACAGTTAAACCACACTCAACAGTATGTGTTGAATGAGGTTTACGAGGTCAAAAAAATAATGGCGGCCAGTAACTGCTCATACAGCGTTTTGACATGCCATAAATTGTACAATGTATATTTCAATAACTCTTTGGGGTTTCATTTAAGTTTGATCACGCACACGACGAATAATAAAGGGGGCAACTATACAATTAAATGCAATAACTGAAGATGGAACTGACGTCGACTCAATTTTTCATTATTTTCACGAGCTTTCGAGGACTAAAATGATCTCCTCTTTAAGTGATAATAATTACAGAGCTACAGTTCTATTATTATTATCACCTGAAGAAGAGATCATTTGACCTCGAAAGCTCGTGAAATTACAAAAAAAGTTAGTCGACGACAATGCCATCTTCAGTTATTGTTAGAAAACTAGGCCGACAAGCCTAGAAACCCTTTTTAGCGCAATTAAATACAAGATTAGTCTAAAACACTTCGCTTTCTCGTGTAAACTAATGTCATGATAAACCTTTAACAGAGTTGTTGACTTAAGCTTTAACAAACTATTAAACGAGATCTGAAAACACGAACGTAGTAGTCAACTAATAATAAAACACAGCTTGCATCAACTTAGGAACTAAACAACAGACGTGCTATTTGAACTGTGCGCCGCGGAAGCTGAAACGTTGAAATGTAGTGTGGTTTTATGGCGCTTTATAACTGCCAAGGTCCTTCAGCGCCAGGACTGAATTTTGTCAAGAATTCACTGACGTATTTTTATTCTCTGTTCATTTCATCCTATGCGCTACACTTAAATGCTGAGCGTTTAGCAAGTGTAACAGCAGATACCAGTTTAAAAGTCTTTGGTTTGACCCGACTGAGAATAGAACCCAGTCTACCACCTTCCAAAGCGAACGCTCTTAACCACTTGGCCTTGGAGCTAACATGGTTCTGACAAGCAGTTTCAAAGAATGCAATGTACAGCAATTACGATTACAACGCACGGCACAATATCAATCAGGGCAGAAGGACTTATTACAAAAGGTTCTAGCACGATAACAACAAATCAAGCGCCATGGCCTAGTGGTTAAGAGCGTTCGCCTTGTAAGGTGGTAGACCGGATTCTATTCTCAGTCGAGTCAAACCAAAGACTTTAAAGCTGGTATCTGCTGTTACACTTGCTAAACGCTCCGCAACTAAGTGTAGCGCGGAGGATGAAATAAACAGAGAATAAAAATACGTCAGTGAATTCTTGACAAAATTCAGTCCTGGCGCTGAAGGACCTTAGCAGTTATAAAGCGCCATAAAACCACACAACATTTCATTTCAGCTACACAACGGGTTTGAACACCATTCACAGCAGATCAGTTGCAGTACATAACACAAGAAATTTCATGACAAGCATCAAATGCAAAAATCATCCATTGCAACAACTTGATATTTTAGCAGCAACGACGCACTTACGTCTACATTTGATGGTGCTGGGTGCAGGCTCCCACTTTCCACTGGCATTACATATCACATCGATGGAATCGATTGCGTTGTTTCCGATAAAATAACCGGTTGCACACTGATATCGTGCTCTTGCTCGGTAACTTATACCTGAACTTGCAATTGAGGCTCTCAATACAACCGGCGGGTTGCCACATATGATTTCTAAATATACAAGTAATTACTAAAAGATTTAAGAAACAATAAGAAAAGTGATAATTTAATCGAATATCAGCAAGATTTAGTTGTCGTCTAGGGTACGATATAGCGTCAAATATATAACGGAGATTATTTCACATTATTAAGCTGAAAATTGAACAGTAGTTGAGAGAGACTGCGAAGTGAGCTTGCGCTCTTAGTGTCATCAACTACCCAGTTCATATTGCGTTAAATACGATCAGCTCCAGCAGTTAATTGAACCCATCACGTAGGGTCTGTCACTTGTGCGCAGTACTGCCAGACAATGCCGCTGACACCTCAATGAGTTGCTTTCTGCATGCTTTGTCGCAACGTTCTTAATGAATCTTCACTGTCAGAATGTGTCCAAAACCTTTTCGCCTGACAGGAAAAGACAACACAGAGCGGGAATCGCTATGATCTCCCATTCAATAGGCCAGGAAGAGCATCATTTCTTAAATAGGAGACCACAGACTTTACGTGTAGATAAGCTTCAATGTTACTGTAAAGCTTGCGTTTTCACACAACCCCAATAAAACTCAACATAATAATGAGGATCACAACATCAGGCTGTGGCTCCATGAATCAGCAATGCGAAATATACGCCAAATGATACCGGTAACCGTGAATTAAAGCCGTATCAAGAACGTTTTCAAACTCTTAATATCAACATCTCTTTACAATTTCTCTAAACCTTGTTCACGCTCAAATTACCAAATTCATCAATAAAAATGGTGCACAATTATCAGCAATTAGTTAATTATCACATCTACATCGTGTGTTAAAAGTGTGTAAGCCAAAATATCCAAATCAAAAAAAAATTATAAGTACCTCTACAGGCTAATTGGGTTACGTCTGTATTCCAAGCTGCGGTAAATCCACAAACAATTGTAACGAAATTCAATCCTTGATAAAATGAACTGCCCCGCACTGTGTATCCTGTTCTGCACGTATATGTCACGTGAAAACCTGTTTCGTACACGCGGCCTTGTTTAATTCCGTTTGGAATGGAGTCAGGCGGATCCGGGCATCGCAGAACTAAAAAAATCTCATTTCCATGACTTTTACGAGCTAGAGTTTACGATGCAAAATTGCATGTATCTGGGTTTTGAAAATATGCCAACAACCAATTAGTACAACTTAACTGGCACAAAGTCATAAAGGGTATGGGTTATTAGGGTGTCCCGTTTTTACACTTTTTTTCGCAAACTCTTAGTTTATACCATTTACAGGGTACAAATCGGCACAGAAACCCATTGCCAAAAAAATGTTGAAAAATATTGCGTTCTTCATGCCCAGGGGAGACTTTGAAATATTTTGGGGGGTAAATGACGTAACTCGAAAAGTACACATGCTACACTGCTGAATTTGATGTCAAACGATTAGTAAGACATGGTTTCCTATCTGTTTGTGATACATTTTGATGCTCTATCTCGATCAGAAAACGACTTATGATTTAGGGATGTGCATTAAGGTGTCCACCTTTTTCACTTTTTGCAAAAAACTCTTAGTTTATAGGATTTACAGGGTGCAAATCAACACCAAAGCACGGTGCTACAATTTTTTTTCAAAAATTTTTTCGTCTTCATACTCCGGGGACAGCTAAAGATTTTGGGGGGGTCAAAAATGAAAAAATCCTGCATCTCGAAATGTACACAAGCTAGAAAAGAAATTTTTGCTCCAAACGATTCAGAAACACAGGTTTCGTATTTGCTTGTGATGCATTTACTAGCGCTATCTCAATTAGAAAAAAAGTTACTTTAGGAAAACGATATTTTCGTGCATAATCCGCACTTAACCAAGCCGTTCTGCCACAAATAGATGATGTATTTATCAAAACATAATTAATTTTCGCCCTTAAAACTAAAAATCATTGATTTACAAATCACTCAACGTCTGCAAGGTCTACCTTCAACAATATTGGTTAGGGTTGCAAATTTGATCTTTGTATCCATTGCAAATGTACCCCTTAATTTTAGCATCATTTTAGTCTACTTCTATCAGTGTCTGTTTTGTAGTCTTGTATTTTCCTGTCATTAATGCATCGCGTCATATGCCCTGTGTATCGTTCACAAGAATGGTTGTGGTCATCTACAGAATTCCAAAAAGCGCTTTCTACTTTCAAGCATGGGGCATTTTTCCTGGAAATACTGAAAAATGATTTTAATGGCGCTGTTTTCCAAGCAAGACTTGACGCATTAGCGTGATCTGGAATAAAACCGAGATTCATCCGGCAGTGCTTTAGTTGAGATGTAAGATTCTTTGAGTATACATTCAACGCTAAGTTTGTTGGATTCATCCATGCATTGAAGTGTTTCACAAAAATCTTTTTAACACTTTGCTTCATCAAAATTGTGTCTTCAGAGCTAAAATTTAGAAGATCTCGTAAATACCACAAATTGGTAGGGCTTTCAGGAGCCCAGCGATTTAAATGAGTTTTAAAAATCATTGGTACCGGTACGTAAATCAAAACAATGTACGTGATGATACGGTGCAACTTGGCCTGCTGTGCTTTCGTCATATTCTTTCCAAATAAGAAATTTGCAAGGGACAAATTAATGTTTCGACTATAACCAAAGTCTCGTCAGCCTTGCTACGCACAGCCAATCCAGGCTAAACTCATTCCAGACTGTAAAGACTCTGTTTTTGCATTGCTTTACCTGTACATCTCGACTTCATCTCTTTTCTAGGTTGTTTATCGATTGTTTACAGTGAATCTGTGACATCATTATCCAGCCTGTATTATTTTCTTGAAGGTTTTATTTCAAATGTTCTACCTTGAGCAGAACGAGGAGAGGCTTAGATTTGGAGTGTGTAGTTCTTTTGAAGGTTAGAATTTTTTTTTTTTTAGGAAGGTGGGAGGTTGCTATGCTGCACTGATGAGACCACAATAAGGTCGAAACGCGTCTGCAGCTGCAAATGAGTGGGTTACCATGGGGGCTTCTAGTGATGTGGGCTAGTTAGGCTAACGGTAACTTGGTTGTGGGTTAGTGGTTATAGGTTCTTTCATTGGGTATCGTTGTTTGGGGCCAGTCGCCTGCCAAAAATAGGGCACAACCTAGAAAAGAGATGAAGTCAAGATGTACAAGTAAAGCAATGCAAAAACAGAGTCTTTACAGTCTGGAATGAGTTTAGCCTGGATTGGCTGTGCGTAGCAAGGCTGACGAGACTTTGGTTATAGTCTTTCCAAATAGTAGTAACCTCAGGTATCCATTGGCTGTAGTTAACCATCTGCATATAAAATTATTTAAAGATGTGATTAAACAAAACAGATAAAATTTGTTCAGCCCCTTGCAAAATGTATGGTTTCTTGCTTGAAGAACAAAAATTTTTTGAGTTTGACAAGAATAAGAATACCTACGACTTTACAAGCCAAAAAAGATACCACTAGCCTGAATGCCAGCAAGAAGAAGGGTATCAGCAACCACTTGACTGCTTGCAAAATGTTGAACATAGCATTCACGTGTTGTAATGCCAGTTTCACCTCAATGAGTTATTGCTAAATCACGCTATCAAATTTACTGAAGGCAAGCCAGTCGCTCCAGACCGCACGGCAGTAGAATCGAATCCGTGTACTGTACAACTTGATTCCACATGTTAAGCCGACAGAAAAGTTACAGCCTGCAAATCGCATCATCAACGTGTTTGTTACACGCACGGGAAAGAACTCCCTTCGAAGTACCGTGATTTGGGTAGACGAAACAGAAGGTAGTCCAACAATATGCTTGTTTTAGAATAAATCATGTTCGCTGACGCGCCTGATTTTAGATGACTGCGACTTTCGGATGACCAGGCTTATTTTCGGATGACCTGCTGATTTTGGCTTGCAAAGTCGTAGGTGTTGATATTCTTGTCAAACTCAAAAAATTTTTGTTCTTCAAGCAAGAAACCATACATTTTGCAAGGGGCTGAACAAATTTTATCTGTTTTGTTTAATCACATCTTTAAATAATTTTATATGCAGATGGTTAACTACGGCCAATGGATACCTGAGGTTACTACTATTTGGAAAGAATATGACGAAAGCACAGCAGGCCAAGTTGCACCGTATCATCACGTACATTGTTTTGATTTACGTACCGGTACCAATGATTTTTAAAACTCATTTAAATCGCTGGGCTCCTGAAAGCCCTACCAATTTGTGGTATTTACGAGATCTTCTAAATTTTAGCTCTGAAGACACAATTTTGATGAAGCAAAGTGTTAAAAAGATTTTTGTGAAACACTTCAATGCATGGATGAATCCAACAAACTTAGCGTTGAATGTATACTCAAAGAATCTTACATCTCAACTAAAGCACTGCCGGATGAATCTCGGTTTTATTCCAGATCACGCTAATGCGTCAAGTCTTGCTTGGAAAACAGCGCCATTAAAATCATTTTTCAGTATTTCCAGGAAAAATGCCCCATGCTTGAAAGTAGAAAGCGCTTTTTGGAATTCTGTAGATGACCACAACCATTCTTGTGAACGATACACAGGGCATATGACGCGATGCATTAATGACAGGAAAATACAAGACTACAAAACAGACACTGATAGAAGTAGACTAAAATGATGCTAAAATTAAGGGGTACATTTGCAATGGATACAAAGATCAAATTTGCAACCCTAACCAATATTGTTGAAGGTAGACCTTGCAGACGTTGAGTGATTTGTAAATCAATGATTTTTAGTTTTAAGGGCGAAAATTAATTATGTTTTGATAAATACATCATCTATTTGTGGCAGAACGGCTTGGTTAAGTGCGGATTATGCACGAAAATATCGTTTTCCTAAAGTAACTTTTTTTCTGATTGAGATAGCGCTAGTAAATGTATCACAAGCAAATACGAAACCTGTGTTTCTGAATCGTTTGGAGCAAAAATTTCTTTTCTAGCTTGTGTACATTTCGAGATGCAGGATTTTTTCATTTTTGACCCCCCCAAAATCTTTAGCTGTCCCCGGAGTATGAAGACGAAAAAATTTTTGAAAAAAAATTGTAGCACCGTGCTTTGGTGTTGATTTGCACCCTGTAAATCCTATAAACTAAGAGTTTTTTGCAAAAAGTGAAAAAGGTGGACACCTTAATGCACATCCCTAAATCATAAGTCGTTTTCTGATCGAGATAGAGCATCAAAATGTATCACAAACAGATAGGAAACCATGTCTTACTAATCGTTTGACATCAAATTCAGCAGTGTAGCATGTGTACTTTTCGAGTTACGTCATTTACCCCCCAAAATATTTCACAGTCTCCCCCGGGCATGAAGAACGTAATATTTTTCAACATTTTTTTGGCAATGGGTTTCTGTGCCGATTTGCTCCCTGAGTGGTATAAACTAAGAGTTTGCGAAAAAAAGTGTAAAAACGGGACACCCTAATGGGTTATAGGGTTACTCAACTCAAAAATAATATCTTCCTTATTCTCGGAGGATCGCGCCAACGTAGCGGGGCCCATTTCCGCGGCTTATTGCCTGGGAAACACAGCTTCGAAAAGACGTTGCAGCAGTTGCGCGACGTCGGTGACATCGTGTCCAATTTGACCGGCCTGAAAATCGAACCCTAGACCTCCAACATCGACAGCAATGTCACCACCTCTACGCGAACCTAAGGGTTAGTCCACTAGCCATTAAAAAAACGCTCATAATTTACCTTGGCATGAGTAAAGGGAGGCGTCTGGAAACCAACGACCATCTGCTGAGCATTCCAGTACAAACTCATTCGATGGTGATACTGACAGCGATGCCCCCATTCTGACAGCACTGAAGCCGTTATTGCACCGATATCTAGCTATTGCACTGGGAAGCAATGTTCCTGCGCGTAACTGCAATGTGCTGTGCTCAATATAAGGAGCGGTGTCACATGTCACAGCTGAAGGAGAAAAAAGTTAAACTAAAGAAAACGTTTCTTTGCAGACTGCATACCATCTAAGCAGGATTTGCTACATAAAGTGGTAAGTAGAGAATAAAAAGAAAACAATGACAGTCCGATCGTTTGGACACTGTCGTTTTAAAAGCTCGCAGTGCTTTACTCCACGAATTATTGCCAAGAAGACATAAACTGCTGCGATGACAAATTTCTACAATATTGACTAAATTTAACCCACCAAAAAATCAAACCTTTGTCGAGACAAGAACGCTGTTTTTCTAGGATAAGATGTCCACTGCGGGCACCTAACTTGAAGCAGCTATCTTAAGATCATAAACCCTAACGCTTAACACACAGTTACCCAGTCCACATGTCCAATTCATGTAGGCTTGTTACTGCTGGCTTTCTGCATCACAATTAAATTTTGATGTCATAATTTAAAAAATTGATTATGACATCAAGACCACAGCAACAAGCCCACATCAATTGTGGGCTTAAAGCTCACATAAATTGGACATATGGGCTGGGTAAGTTGCTATGATGGTATTTGGACATATCAATTAAGGCAAACAGTTCTAGTTCATCAACCAACCTTCGCATGCTAACACATCAGGTAAATTGCTCCAGAGACCGTTGTTTAGGCACGTGATTGAGTAGTACGAGCAATTACATTCTGGTTCAACGTTGAATTTATAACCAGACGAGCAACGAAACGTGACATCGTCACGAAACTCGTACAGATCACTGACAACGTTGCTGGATGTTTGGGAGTTGAAGATTGAAGGTGGAGACCAACAAGCAATGACTGTAGAAATAATTAAGTTATGTGTATTGCAAGGACAATTTATTGTTTTTAGTAGAGAATTATTAATATTGTTAATGTGGAGCGTAGCGAATTGACTTGAAGCGGCATTTCAACGATCATGATTGCAAGGTCGTTGATTTACTTCCCCACTATTTTCGCTCTTGCGTCCTTGGATAGTATCTTTCACAATGATCGTTCTGGCTTAGCTAATTCTTCACAATCAACAAATAAAAGATGGAAACTCAACCGGAACACTTATCACTAAAAACAAGCATATATCGACCACTTTTTTCAAAATATTGTAGTTTCGTACTTGGTATCTGAGAGCAACACAGCCTATTTAACAGCTCAGATGGCCGAGTGGTATGAAGCGTCTGTCTCTTGAGCTGTAGACTCGGGTTTGATTCCGAGTAGGATCAAACCAATGACTTTAATATTGGTATTCACAGCTTCCCTGCTTGACGTTCAGCATTAAAGGGACAGTGTGGAGAACAAGCCGGCAAGTTTACTGGTTGTGCCGTTGGGAAAGGCACTTAGCGGGATTCCCCCATCTTGGTGTGGTAGACAGACGGCCGGCAACTCCTAAGCGAGCTCGAATAGCGCATTGATCGCTTTCTCGTGATAGGAGGATAAATATGCAACTAACAAACTAACTAACTATCGGTGCCGAGCGTAAATGACAGAACTTTCCGACGGCTTCAATCCACTGCTGGAGCTGATTGTGTTTGACAAATATTTCAGATGGCTGCTGAGTGTTGACTCGAAGAGCGCAAGCTCATTTCGCAGTTCCTTAATTACACCGTTGAATTTTCGATTCAATGATTCAAGATCCTCAGTTATTATTTATTTGAAGGTTTGTAAATCACGCTTTAAGCCCCACATTAACAATATCGATAACCTAAAAAATGAGACTAAGGCAATCTCATTCCTACCTGAATACAGATTCTTATATTTTGTTACTGCTTAAAAAGTAGCTGTGACGTTAAACTTGGCTAGCCGCTTGGCGTTGTGGTTAGGTACATTGCTATCGACACGGGAGGTTATGGGTTCAATTCCAGAGCCGGTGAAGTCGGACACAGTGTCGCCGACGGCTCGCTACCGCTAAGATGTTTCTTCGGCGCTGTGTTGCCCAGGCGCTGAGTGGAGATGGGTTCCGTCATTCGATACACGCTTCGATGTAATACCGCGAGTATAATGAAGATTTGTTTTTTTCGAACGTTCAACTCACTTCGACAAGGAGGCAGCACGGTTGAACCACCATGATACCACAACCCATCCGCCTTGCATGTGTATGATAAGCTTCGTACATTTCGGTAAAACCAAGAATCTGGTGAAAATATTCGTTGAAATAAACATCAAACTTTGATAAGTTTTTTGCTGAATTTAGGTTCAAATGTTTAGTAACTTTAAACGACACTTATTCTTAAAAGTAGAACAGAGAAAAAAAGTTGAGAAGATAGCACACATTGAAATTTTGCAACTTCATTTCGAACAAAATCTCTACCCTCGCACAACGTTAAAAACATTTTAGGTAAATCAACGTTAAAAACGGTACAAACATATAAAGCAAGAATATCGAAATTTACGACTGCATACCAATAATGAAATTTGTAAATGGCTATTTAGTAGTTTGATTTTTTGCCTAATTTTTTTAAAATTCGGTCACAAACACATATAACAATCGAAAGTGCCAACTTACTGTTTTGACAAGTGTATTTAACTTCTGTTCCAAGTGGATGACGTAGCAAAATGGCGGATGGGGACCGAGTTGCCCCCACGTGATATCCAGGGTCGCGGCAAGTTATAACTAAACAAATAAATACAAGGAAATTTAGCACTGAAGTCGAATTCAAAACGAATTGAAATCAGAACAATGTCAATATGGCACGAAAGTAGCTTAAAAAAACAAGACAACGCCCCAGCAATTGTTGCTAACTGGACCGTTCTGCAATATAAACTGCTGACGATGACACTTGAATCTATGCTTCTGAAACGTCTAATTACAAGAATAATGTAGCTTTCCTTTTGAATTTAAATTATGTACCATATTAACGGGATAGCTCTTAAATGTAGAAGTACAGCTCCATTCTATCAATAGGTTCATTCTGTCTATTTTTGCAAAGTTATAGTGACCCTGGTGAACTGATAATGTTGCAACTCTTTTTGATATATGAAACAGCGAAGCAACCCTAGAGATTCAGCGCTCGGCGATGAAGGGCATTCTTGGACGCAACCAAAAGTAAAAAAAAAGACTGAAAATGTTGTTGCCTTACGTCCAAGCGCCTCAAGAACTATGAAAACTGACATGAGTCAGCAAATGCTTTGTTGCAAAGCTCACTTTCCCTGCACTAAATATCACCAAACAATAAAATTGACCACTAAAGCAACGTTATCAGTCAAACTTTTTGCCACGCAAGTACAAAGTATCATAATAAACAATTCCCAAACACTAACAACTTTTAAATTTACTTTCACAATCGATTAAAGTCCTAATTCCCATGAAAAATCCGTTAACCCCGCACACCAGATCTACAGATGTCCTTTCTATAACTTCGAGATACTTGTTGACAAACGGCATCCGATATCCGGTGTCACACTGAAACTTAATCTTGTCCAAATATCCAACATCAACACCAGAGAAACTCCCGTGAGCTGGTATAAACCGGACTCCACATTGAATTTCTGAACAAAACCAAAGACAAAAAAAAAATAAAAAAGGTGTAGCAAACGCTAGTCCCGCAACAACTTTAACTTAATTACATCAGGGTAAAATCAAATTGTTCTTCGCAAAAATAAGTAGCAGACATAGGCCTAAACATAAATTTGAGAGTCTTTCGGATCTGCCTACCCGTAACGGATAAGACTTATGAGCTAAGTGTGGAACAGTTCTCTGAAATATCTCTAGTTAAAAAAATCACTCCGTCTGGCAAAAACGGGTCATTTAGAAATCGGAACATTAAGAAACAGTTTAAAAGAGCGTAGCAGATAGTTTTTCACATATGTGATAAAACAAGAAACTGCATAAGTGATCAGACATGCAGTTTCCTCAAGACGGAGAAAAAAAACGGTATTTATCGACAAAGTCTACACTCAAAGATCAATCCATTGCATTAAAACAAGAAACTTACGTTTACAAGAGAGCGTTGTGGGGTTGGGTGCCCAGACTCCTGTCTCTAGGCAAGTTATGGTGGTCGAAAGTATTCCGGGGGAGATGAAAAATCCAGGGAGACAAGAGAGTAAGTATGTGGCACCCACATTCACGTCTCGTACGGGAGATTGACTGAAGATTGACGAATGCAAAACCGGGACCGGGCAATATACACCTAAAAAACGTAAGTACACGAATTCTGCGAGCTAACAGCTAAACCTATCTTCAACACGTAACCGAACGGCGAGATTGCTGTTTTTGCGTCATCGAATACCGGCAATACGTGTACATTGAAATTAGTGTTAGTCATAAATGAACGGGCATGAAGAATTAGAACATTTTTGCAGCTACAATTAACAAATGCGTTTGAATTATTGTTACTGACATTCAAAAAGTTGTAAGAAGGCTTGTTACTAGTTAACCACTTCTTTGGACTTACGTCTACAAGTTACTTGATTGACATCAGGCTGCCACCTTCCATTTTTGCCACAAACAAATATCATTCTCTTCATTGAAGTTATTCGTGCCTAAACAAATCGATAAGGTTTATCATCATATGTTCAAATTAGTAGACCGGAAATTTATCAGTAATTGAAGGAAACTGCTAAGTGAGTGTGGAGTCACCAGTCACCCAACAATCAAACATAATATATCAAACGCGATCTGTTCTAGCCGTGAATCGAACCCGTCACGTAGAATTTCACGTAACCTACGCGTGATATACTGCTACGCCTTGTCGCTGTCTTATTTCTAACAAGGTATTTCAATATGATTTACAAGGCAATTTTGTATTTCAAGGTTACGAGCTTGACAATGAAAATTTATAATACGCAACGAAGAAAGAAATCTTGATAAACTATTTGGTGCATTCAGCCTTAGTTTCAGCATTTTTCATACAACTATACGCATCAGGAGATCAAAAATTACATTTTGACGTTAATAAGTCAAGAAAATCAGCATAACTCTAAAATCCAGGAACAGTGTAATTTATAAGCAAATTTAAGGTCAAAGCAGCTTACCTCTCCTGTAAAGTTTGTAACGATGCTATGTCTTGCTCTGCAGGCGATTGTAGCTTGGCTATTGTAGCTTGTTGAGCTGATATAGTAGATTGCAGTTGCTGATGGAGGCAAACGGCGACATCGTATTGCTGAATGAGTTACTCAAATAAGAAATAAATAGCGAGTGGATCATGGGAAAATGCAAGTGATAAGCTAATTGCTCACTGACTTTTAAACTGTTTCGATTAAAATTAGAAAAAAACTGATTTCAAAGCTTAAGTCGTTACAGTAAGTTATCATTAAAATCAAATCCAAATCTCATTATACTCGCGGTAATACGCCGAAGCGTGCAGCAAGTGGCGAGGCCCATCTCCGCAACCTACCGCTTGGGCAACACAGCTCCGAAGAAGTGTCGCAACAAGATAGACACTGTGTCCGATTAGACCGGCCCGGGAATCGAACCCCAGACCAGACTTATCGCGCCAACTGACCGGTTGTATTTCACTACTATTGTTCTTCAAAAGTCAGATCCATTTTTCAGGAAGCAATGCACAATTACAATCAATAGCAAAAGTGAAGATCCATTCACACAGTGTCCACATATACGTTTTACTACGCACTCGTATGTACTGTAACGTGTAAACAACTTGGTGTTGGTGTGTAATTAAAAACGGCTAAAAGTTTGTGAGTGCTATAAATGTCTTTGCTTAAAAAAGCGCACGTGAAATTACTGATATACTAAAGTCGACTTAAAAAAGAAGACGCTGTCGTACGTCACAAAATAAGTACAAAAACGGACAAAACAACTCTCTAGTGTGCTAAAAAATACAACACAGCAAATCACCAGTAAAAGTGTATTAAAAAGCACCAGCGTTGTCTAGCCGTGAGGCTCTTCAGGAGGAACTATACTAACACTATAAAAAATCAAATCTTATTCGAATACTTCTATTTGCAGACAGCCTGTTGGGGGCTTCTTTTAAATATACTTTTGTTGGTGATTTACCGTGTTGTATTCATGCTCTGGTGTACACCATTGATCTCTCTGTTTAGCGCAACGGTCAAATCGTAGTACAATACGTAAAAAATGCGTACAAAAACAAACAAATGCGTAAATTGAGTAAAAATGTGCTCTAATTTATGGTCAAACTGACTTACGTCTACATAAGATTCGAGATAGGTTAGGAAGCCAGTAGCCACTGGATAAGCAGCGGACTCGGGCGGAAAATACACTCGGTGAGATCCAGAAGCCATTTAAACACGTGACCCTAGCAGTGCTGTTAATTGCAAAACCAGAAGCATACAAACGTGCGTTTGCAACCACAGCAGGAACCGGACATTCAAACTTTTCTTGTTCTGTAAATGTAAAATCACCTTAGTATGACCTTGCTACTGGTTGAAATCACTGTTTCTCAACCACCGGTCCGCAGCTACTTTCCTGCCGGTTCGCTACATATATCTCCATTTCATACCTCAATTCAAAAATGGGCTTTTCATTGGCGCTCAATACTTTTTTTCAACAGCTGGCAGGCAAGTATATGTAGCATAGATAACTTTACAGTATTTTCACTCCACACAATGCTCATTGTTTCGCGGAGCAGGACAATTTGACGCGAACAAACTTGACGCGAAACGTGTGTAATGGGGTCGGCGGGTTAGAGAAAGGTGGAGGTCGGGGGGGATAGGGGTCGGGGGATAGGGGTCGGAGGAGTTGGGGTCCCGGATCGTGACACCGACTCCCCCCCCGACCCCCACCGTTTTCCAAGCTGCCGACCCCTACTCCACTTAACACGTTTCGCGTTAAGTCGTCTTCGCGTCAAGTGGTCTTTGCGTCAAGTCACCCGCGTCAAGTTTGTTCGCGTCAAATCGTCCGCGTCAAATTGTCATGTACCCATTGTTTCGTGCGTCCAACGACAGAATTCAGTATGCACAGTGCACACCGCCTACTCATGTAGTTAACCTTTTTTTCACAAAGTGGCGGTAGATGAGAGGCAGTGTCTTGCGCACATCAACGCACGGTAAGACAAATTGTTGTCGCAGTAATGACATTTTTCTGATTTTTAAGGACCACCGGTCCTCAAAATTCATTTCCACACTTAACCAGTCCGTAACCTAAAGAAGTTGAGAACCACTGTTACAAAGCATATCAAAGTTACGTTTAAATGCTATGGATTGTTGAATGTTATTTACGGTGAAAACAACATGGCATAAAAAACCAGAATTCATTATTTGTATGCGATATCAGACACTATAATTCACTATTGTATAAGACAAAAAGTGAATAAAAAATTTTGCAGTCTATTTCCTGCGATTAGAAACATTAAATAGAGGTTTATTTACTCTGAATAAATAATAAAATCCTATAGAAATGCAATCCTTAGAAGATCTCATAGATAACATAAACAAGCAGTTTCTGGTCATTGAGTTAAAAAACAATATGCCACTTGCAAGCTGTTACAGTAAAATTTCATAGAATATTCAGAAAGACTAGAATCGACTACGTACGAAGGCAAGTCTTACTTTTTCATGGAAATACAATACAATCACACTACAAGTTTTTATAGTAAATATTGTTTTCCGATGAGACACTGCGAAAGAGCATGGAATCAACGCCAAATCACGAGGTTGAGTTAGAAGCCTCTTTTATTTTAACGCAATTCAACTAAAGTAAATCAAATTCGAATACATACTAGCGCAAACAATGAAGCTGGGATCTGGTTGCCACAATCCTGATTCAGTGCAAGTTATGGAAGCAGAATTAATATTACGTTGCAAGGATATCATGTAGTTCGGATCACATTGGTAAGTTACCACAGCATTGAGGTTATAACAAGAACCTGTGCTTAACGCATACCAAACCACAGGAGGTTCAGGACATTCTATCGCTGAAATCAATCGGTAAGTAGTAGTGATTATAGCGTAGCGTGTTGACATTCATCAATAACCATTTGAAAAAAAACTTGGCATAATTGAAAATGTATGAATAGTTAAATACCGACCATTCTGGGCTCCTTTGACGAGATCTAATAAGATCGAAACAGCAGCTGCCAGGAAATAATAAATATCTGAGGTTATTTTAATGGCAGTAAGCAGATAATCCAACTGTAAAGTGCGTTGAGGAGACTGCGAAGTGAGCATGCGCTTTTCGAGTCTGCAGTCGCTTGAAATGTGAGTGTAAATAAGTAAATGTGAGTGTAGGCGTTTAGGGTAAATGCAATCTACCCTAAACGCGTATCGAACCCGTCATGTAGAATCTACAACCTATGGGCTATGCCAGGTCATTGACTTAGTCGAGCTCAGAAATTTTATAATTTTGACTGCTTTTGTTTTTGCGCTTCTCACCAATACACTGGAAGTTGGTCTTTGGATCAGGAGTCCATGCTCCATCCGAGTTGCAAGTCGCAGTGAAAAACATTTCTGAGCTCGTATAAACAACTTTAAATACGGAGAGCTTTTCACTTACGGACACACGTTTGGTTTCCGACTGGATAATCCCAGACTCCAGTGGATAAACATTGAATTAAAACGTGATTGACAGTTGGAGAAATATGATATCCTTTATTGCATATCACCGTCACCATAGAACGGTGCAAGAAATTGTTCCCGAAAACAACTAAGTTATCGGATATTGAAGCCGGGTCCGGGCAACTGACAACTAAAAACATAACTTTTGGTATCAAGTCAAGTTAAGACCGGCCAGTTTGCTCAATTGTAACGTACATCGCTATCACTGCAGTCTGGGGTTCGATTTTCGGACCGGTCAAATCGGAAACAGTGTCGCCAACGGCTCGCATCCGCCGCACTTTTTGCGAAGCTGTGTTGCCCAGGCGCTAAGCCGTGGTAATAGGCCCCGCCACTCGTTACATGCTTGGGCGTAATAACGCGAGTATAATGAAGATTTTTTTCGTAAGGTTGCTATGATTTGAAATGCTATTCAACATTCACAAAAGTCGAAAACCTATGGCGGAACTACAAGTTTCACTTCTACCAACGATGTTAATCGGAATCAAGTTATCCATAACCGAAAATATCGTAACTTTCATACGTTTTATTCCAACTCAGGATTTAATGATGGCTTTCACATTCTTTTTCAGATACAAAAAAGCGCGAGGCCTTAAGCTGCTGTCGAACGCGGTGTATTTGTCGTGCAACGGCCTCAAGCGCCCGACCTGTGCCATAAACCTGACGAAGTTGATTCTCCTTGCGATATAATGGACACTCAGATTGAATTGCTGCGCGATCAGGCTGCGCACCTGCTGAAGCCATAACTCGTCTCGTGTGAGGACTGACGAGATTAACCAGCAATTGATAGTGAAAAAGTGACATTAGCAAAAAAGTGCGGTCACTTCGACACAAAAACACAATGCATCTCGCTTTAAGCGCTTTGGCAAAACTTTACCTGAGGAACGCATAAAATCTTGAAATTATCAGATGATGTTTATTTCAACATAAATTATGCAAATTCATTTCTGATTTGTGATAGATAAAAGACGCGTTTTTAACATCATGCAGTTGCACATTGCTTCTATGGTAGCATATATTCTACACCCTACCGTACTTTCAATTCGCAGACACAAAAATTTGTGTCAAGAAATTTTCATCGAAACAAAATACGAACAGGTAATTGGTAAAAAAAATGGAGGAAAAAAGAAGCAAAACTTTGAATTCCTTTTTTTTCTTCGTGTAGCTAGACGCTCTAGCGGCAAATCTTTTGTTAAACTGGCTCACACGGCGACAGGGACTGCATGGGCCCCACTGGAAATTTATCCTCTTTTTTGCAAAGTAGCTACAGAAGTGTAATGAGCTCTTCTAGGAGTTATCATCCATCTGTCTACCACTCTGAGAACAGCTAAAAATACTTACTTGAACATTTGGGTAATTTTGGAATCCAGGTTCTATTAGCGGCGCAGATGATACTTTGTTCAAACACATTCCTTTCAAACCACCTTCCTTTCAAGCACGTGTATGTCACTGTTTCTTTGTAAGTGTAAGCGTCTCCACTTCTCGTCGAGAACGGCACCACAGGTGGTTCTCCACAATCCACCACTACAGAAATAGAAAAAGTTGGAAAAAATAGTGGTTTAGAGCTGATTTATTTTTACAGTAAATAAGGGCCCCTACAACCTTTGTTTAAAATCCATCGCGTATTAAAGGGTACTGAAACGCCAAAAAGCAGTGAGAATGGAGATAATAAAGTAGGGAAGATGCAGCCAACTATACGCGGAAATGGAAAACAAATTTTGCCCTGAAATTTGGTTTACCTTTGAACGGTGAGAGCAGTCTCAAACTACAGGGTAGAAGCAATTCAAAATTAATTACGAAAACAAAATCAACTATACTTTTTTGATTATAGCCTACTGTATGAACTACGTAGCCATGCCATAATGTTCAGCAAAATAATGCCACTTCCGCGGTCAAAATCTTTAGTTCCTCCCGTACATTGCATCATTGTTTCTTTTCGTCGAGCGAAATCTCCCGAAAACTGATTACTTTTTTTTTGCTTCATAAAAACTTTCACTCACTTTGGCACATAATAGCACTGGGACTGTCTCTCCATTCACCACTAGCACGACAGGTAAGACTCCAAGTTGTTAGTAACCCGGCTTGAGTCATCATGCCAAAACCCTCAGCACATTGGTACGTAGCAGTTGAGCCTACGCTTAAGGTGGTTACCTCGAGAATAGAGTGAATTTTGGGAGGAGGCAAAGGACATTGAACAGCTGCGAAACAAAAATGATGCATATTAATAGCCAAGTGAAAAGAATAACTTTAACCATTAACAATTATTACAGCTTAGTAATAACTTGGTGCCGTTTACAAACGAAAACTCACAGCAACCAAAAGCAACTTTACACCTAGATAGAGTGAAACCAAACAACTTTAGAAAACCATTTCAGCCTCGTGCGTTAACAGGTAATACACTTCTCTTTCTAATTACACTTAATAATATTTTGAGACAAAATTTTCCATAAATTAGAAAGCCCATTCCGTCTTTGCTCTTGCTATCAATACAATATTCAAAATCCCTCTTACCTGTACAAGAAATATCTCGTGGATTGGGCTCAAAATAACCAGTCTTGAAGCAAACAAAATCTACTGTGGAACGACCTTTATCAGTAAAAACCCAAAAGCTTTCGTCACAAGCAAGTGTGATCACATCTTCATAAAAATAATTTGTTGTATTAACAACCGGCATTCCAGCAGAAGACAAAACTCCGTTGCTGAATGTTGTAGACGAAAGTATACAAGACTTTCCTGAACATAAATGAAATTTGTGTCAACATAAGAACATTTCAAATCAGAAATGTGACGGCAATGAATGCTAAACAGCGTTTCCTATTGACAAAACAATTTTTTAGGCCTAGTTGGAAAAAATAAGTTTAAAAATTAAAATCTGAAACACGTCGATCTCCCCCTGGTCAACGATTAACTAAAAATGAAGAAAGCGTTTTTCGAGAACTGCAAACATCAACACAAAAGTTTATACATAACCACATAAGTCCAAATTAATCAAAAAGAGGGCTAACCAATGCTTGCAGAAGCACTAAATACAATGCCGAAAACTGCAAAAAATAGAGAGCTTTTGAAACTAACTTTGGCAGACAATTGTGCTAATATCTGGCACAAATGAAGCGTTGATTTGGCAAGTTGTGGCGAATTCAAATTGACCAGTTGGTGTTTCGTATCCTTCGAAGCAACGAAACACAGCTGTACCTCCAAAGTAATATGCAGAAGCAGACTGGTAGAGAAACGAATTAAGAACCGGTGCGGGAAGACGACACTCTGCTCCTATAATATAATAGGCTTGTTAACGACATGATCTAGCTGTCCTAACGTGGATTAAAGAACCAAAAATATCGGGTTTTACCAACTGAACCACTAGCCTCGGACCAAAGGTGTAAAATTCTTGAACTATAGACCAGTCCAAACTGTCAAAATAGGCCAGCTCAGTAAGGCAGTAAAAATGCTAAAGCAAAAATCTATAAGTTTTATACTCAAGCAAATAGTACACATTTTGGTACAACACATTCTACTTAAAAAAGTCATCTCTAATGATCCAATGTGGTTAAAATGTCAGTATTTTTCTTCTTTTATTACGAATGAATGATTACTGTGCATTGTGCTTTAACCTGTGTCATCAAGCCCTCTGGTTACTGGATGCAAACCTCATTTACAAAGATCCACACAAATAGCTACTAAAGTAATTCTTACTCAAGCACTGTATGTTGGCAGGAGTCCAAGTACCATTTTTTGGATCACACATCATGACAGCTGTGCGAATATTGGCAAGCTGATCGATGAAATAACCAAAATCACAAGTAACTCGCCTCGTAGATAAAGCCATGAAACCTCTACCAGTTAAGACTGCATTTGGCACCACGTATGGCTCGGAACAAAATATGACTGTAAAATTCATACTCCTTTACACTAGGCTCTATTTTAAATCATAGAATAAAACACAATCTGACACAAAACGAATTTTTGCGCTAAAATTTTTCAAAGTGATGCGACTACACCTGAATTAAAGTTCAAACTTTAAAGTAACAGGCTATGCTGACATCAAAACTTGAAGAAAGAGATATTTTGAAAGCAGATTTTAAAACGAAGTTACATCTTTCTGTCTCTGACGGAGATTCCATGCAACTGCATAGAACGAGTTTAGACTCGCGCAGAAATGTAGTGAGGTCATATTTGCAAAATTTTTTAATCAACTTGTCAGCGACATGGCCTAGCAGTACCGCGCGCAGGTTACAGATCTTACGCGTTTGGTTCACGGCTGGATAGCGTTTGACACATATAGCGGGTAGCTGCTGACTCAAAGAGCGCAAGCTCACTTCGCAGTTTGTCTCAATTACTATTGGATTTTCAGTTCAATATAATTTGAAAATAAGTTCAGTTATTAGTATTATTTCTTTTTTAAATAATTTTATTTTTTGTTTCTTAAACAAAATTTGGCTAGTTTAAGAATTCCATGGCCAAGCTTCTCATGCAAAGATGCAAACAAAGAGGCTTGGGCGGGAGGTGAACCATCGACTTTGCGATCATGGCAATCGTAAAAAACGGTGCTTCCACTCCACAGGGACATGGAACAGCACTAAAATCGGATAAAAACTAGTTACCCTGACACGAAATTATGTATGGATCGGGTTGCCATTGTCCAAATTTATCACATGTTACATTGACAGCAAATCGACCAGCTCGGGTCTTGTAGCCCAGCAAACACTCCACTGTCATGACAGATCCGACGTAAGACGGATGAGAAGCAAATGAAAACTTAGCGTTGTTGATAGGAAAAGGTATTGGACATTCTGCAACTGAAAATAGGTTCACAATTTTTGCTAAAAATTAACAATAATCAATAAAAGATGTGTTTGCTAATAGCACTTTGTCAGCAGCATGACCTAACGGTACTGTGCGCAGCAGGCGACGGATCCTACGTGGCGAGTTCGATTCGCGGCTGTAGCCGATGGCATATGACATACTTACTGGGTGGCTGCTGACTAGAAGAGCGCGATCTCGCTTCACAGTCTTTTGAATTACTTTTGAATTTTCAATTCAATATAAACTAAAAATAATCTCAGTTAATTAATACCAGGGCTATCTAGATATCCCGGAATTAAAACCAACGTAAACTTGCAACAGTACATTGCAGCCTCAAGTAGGCAAGTCACCATAATACAGTTCGGTATTCGAAAATAGACAAGTAATTTGAGTATTCGGTTTCGAAAACTAAATGTCGCAACTGCAATGCTTTAACGACTATTAAGATCATTCTATGCAAAGCAAGCACTTCACTACCATAAAATCTAAGCTGTACTAAAAAAGTATGAGAAATGACACATTTTCAAAAAAAATCCAAAAGGTTTGAATTTAGCGCGCAAAAGCAAATCAAATCAAATCTTGATTACACTCGCGGTATTACGTCGAAGCGCACAAAGAGTGGCGGGGCCCATCTCCGAGGCTTAGCGCTTGGGTAACACAGCTCCGATGAAACGTCGCAACGGTGGCGAGCCGTTGGCGACACTGTACGATTTGATCGGCCCGGGAATCGAACCCCAGACCTCCCGCACCGATAGCGAGCGTTTAACAACTGAGCTAACCCGCCGGATGCTTGCAAAAGCAACTAAAATCAAAAACTGAAGATTTCCAAATACCACAAAAGTGTCTTTTATACAAGGCTAAATGAATACATTTATATATTGTTCCAATAACCTTATTCTTTGCCTCTTGACAGCGTTGAGGAAACACAAGAACACTTACGTTGGCATTCTACAGACGAGACGGGTGGTGAATACGTTCCATCAGCAGTACACACTACTCCTACTGATGTAAAACGTTGTGCGGAGAAGTAAAAGTTTTCATCACAGAAATACCTGGAAGGCGGGATGCAAGAAGATTCAATTTCTCAGAAAATTAACCATTACGAAGCATAACCTTGTATGAGTCAACTATCGGGAAGCTAAAATTCAGTACATTACTTCCTACTAACTGTGATTGCGGAGGCAATTTTCAAGCGCCAATGCCTGCTGCAACGTCATGTTAGCTGAACTGAATCAATAAAGCAAACACCAGCTGCAAAAGAGCGTAATCAAGCCATGCCGTCGTAACAAAAACCTCCAGTTCCAAAGGAAGGAGTCTCCTCGGCGAAGCCTTTTTCAGATCGCCTCCGGTTATAGAACTATGTAAAGTGGATCGTCACTAATATTGGGTGCCCATGTGAGAGATAGAGAGTTTCAATGAGCTGTTAAAACCAAACAACTTTAGAAAACTATTAAAACCGACAATCAAACTTTTAAAATATTTGCCGTATAGGCCTTGGCCTATACCCTAAATAGAATCAAAACTAAATCCCAACAAAGTACGTTCTTAGAGCAATGAACGTGGAAAGAAATTAGCCAATAAAGTACATGCTCAGATTTAAAGTTTACTTTACAACTACTCACTCAACAACTGCATTGTAGTTCACTTCAGTTTCAAAGATGCTGTAAGTCATGTTCGGTCTTGGTCCCGGATCAAGGCAAGTGACAGCTGGAAAACAGTTTTATTTTTCCACTATCACTTCAAGATCACGTTAGAAAAAAAAGGAGAAAAATAATACTATTTAGATGAAGAAAACTTTAAAACCGGCAAATGCATAAAACCAATAATACTAAACCTTCATTATACTCGCTGTACTTCACCGAGGCGCGTAACAAAGGCCGGGGCCCATCTACGCGGTGTAACGCCTAGGCAACACTCTTCGAAGAAACGTCGCAGCGGTGGCAAGGCGCTGGTGACACTGTTGCCGATTTGACCCGCGCGGGAATCGAACCACCGACTTACCGCACAGACAGCGATGTCTTTAACAATCTACTAGCAAAATATTAACATTATTACGAGTAACATTATAGTCTTTTACAGTCGACCGTCTGCTTTCTATTACTAAAAAGCAAAGATTTACGAACAAAACGAGCGCCTAGCATTTGCAGAGCAAAAGTAAAGATATTTAAAATCGAAATACTATCAGGTAGGAGAAAATACTAGCGTTAGACAGGAGATATTATACTAGGGCGGTATAGTGAAATAGACAAGATAGTAGTTTTGGTCAATTTTTATAATTTTGACTGCTTTTGTTTTTCCGCTTCTCACCAATACACTGGAAGTTGGTCTTCGGATCAGGAGTCCATGCTCCATCCGAGTTGCAAGTCGCTGTATGTGTAAACTGGTTGCGGGCAAACCAGTAACCTGCAAGTGTAAACTCGCACGTTCAAACACAATATCAAATTGTAAGATGTTTTGCAACATTGCAAAGAACATTGTGAGTGTAGTATTTGTTCTATGTCTTAGAGCTTGCTTTTGGAATAGGGAGTGCGGGTATGACTAATCTCATTTCCTTCTTTCCGGAGGACACAAATTATACAACTACTACCAAAGCACGACCGTGAGTTGTACATGTATACAGAAACTAAACCAACGCTTCTGCATTAAACTTCAATGTGGTAGGCAAGCAAGTAAATACGAAAATAATTCACTAAACTGATATCTTTGCTATTGCTACAGCAACGAATAAAGTGTTGTAAATATCAGCAAGACCGATACTGTAAGTGTCAGTCAGCTATTTTACTATAGCAAGACTTATTTTCTGGTTGCTTACCTAAATTGCAGGTATAGTTGATTGTTGCATTGTGACTCCAATCAAAACCAATATAAACAGCGTTTAAAATATCGTACGGTGCAGGGCAGGTTAAAGCTAAAAATCAAAGAGTCAACCAAAAACAATATGCAATTGCATTCTAATTGCTGCAAGAGTAAAACTAACCAGTATCCGCGAAAAAAATGAAATTGTACAGAAGTCAACAGTATCATTTTCTATCACTACCTAACCTATTTCTAAAAGCTCCGAGTTCCACAATTTTTGGTATGACACAGTGAATAAATATAAAATATTAAACGTCTCTTCTTTCACAGTAATCTTCAGTGATTTTAACAGCACTGCAGCAGCTTATGCAAGTTTAGGTTTTCTATGACTTTGATTTACAACCGATGTTCACCAATGTTTTCCATTCCCAAAACAGCTTGCCCAACTAAATACCCTGGGAACAGTAATACTTTTTAAACGTTCCACAGAAAATGAGAAATGCACAAAAATAAATCTAAATGGCTGCAAAAACACTATAATTTTAAAGCAAAGCTTACGCAGACAGCTCAATTGATTGAGTCTTGGTAACCATTTTCCAGATTTATCGCAGGTTTGCTGCCATTGGAGAGCACCAGGTCCAAACCAGAAGCCCGAATGACACTGGAAAGTGACCACAGTTCCAACTGAAGCAGTGAAAGGGGAGGAAACGTCAGAAACTAAACACAGCACATATTCTACCATCAAAAAATCAAAGCTTCATTATACTTGCGGTATTACGCCAAGTGTGTAACGAGTGGCGGGGCCCGTCTCCGCGGCTTAGCGCCTGGGCAACACAGCTCCGAAGAAACGTGGCAGCGGTGGCAAGTCGTTAGCGACACTGTGTCTGATTTGACCGGCCCGGGAATCGAACCCTAGACCTCCCGCACCGATAACGACGTGCTTAGCAACTGGGCAAACAGACCAGTTCAGTTATATTTTATCCTTTTTGAAAAAAATGAAAGCAGACTATTAGGAAGAGTTCTGCGAAAAATCTATACATCATAACTTTCATAAGCAATGAAGTTTTCCATTATTTGGCCTAAAAGGTAAATTCAGAAAGTCCTTGGCTTCCAAATATATTTGGAGTTGACAGCCCATGGCACAAACTTCTTGGTCTTACCACAGCACTAATCATACACAGTCAAAATCATCAGTTTGCATCAGTACATAAGTAATAAGTAGCTATCTGGTATTGATAGCCTATTTCATTCAGCGTTGTTATCGCATCACTGGACATTTAAGGGTTTACAATATAAAACTGCAAAGTTAAACTCTTCCGAAAGATACTTTATCATATTTTTTGAACTTGATAGATCTATAGAGAGACAAAACCAGAAATATGAAACCACACATCACAGAAAAAATTGTTTGTGACCTAGGGCGGTTTGGAGACCACCACGTGATACTTACACTCTTCGGCGTCATACTGCGAGTATAACGAAGAATTTTTTTCAGAAACGTTTCTATACACTTCGCTTGCTGCTTGGAGAAAAGTTGAAATTATCTTACAATGATTCTCAAATTATGGCGTTGTGTATTTTAAAGCATAGAAACAAAACTGATGCTCTTTTGAACTTACCTGTATTTAAATTTGCATTCATGACGTCAGGCAGAGGAGGACAAGTAACAAGGGAGAGACTAAGAGTGGTTTCAGGGGGAAACCATTCCCCATCTCTTCCACATAAAGCAAGCACACTGGGCCGCGGTACTGAAATAATAGTGCATTGCACATTGCATGTTATTCATAATTATAATAACATACTGTAAAAACGAATTAAGCTTACAGTCAGCAAAAAGTGTAGCTAACTTGTTCCTTAGTCTACGGCTGAAATTCAAAAACACTTATGGAACAATTGGTTTCTTTAAGTACGAGGAAACGAAACATTATAAGGAGAAAAAAACAAATAACACAAAGCAAGCAACCTTATTCCCTTTAAATTATAAACTTCCAAAGCAAAATTCTTTCTATACACACCTCTCATTTCGCAAACAGAACGCTGTATTTCAGAGAGATCTCTGGCATACCACTCATCAAAAAAAGAGCTCGTAACATTTAGCGATGTTGCATTCATTGTACTGATGCTACGAAAGAACAAAAGTGAATTGATACAATGTTCCGACAAATTATTAGTTATTAGCAAGCAAACAAAATAAGCGTCACAATAGAGCCGTAGTAGCCGCCCCCCAAACCCCAAATAGTCTGAAAGGACCCGAAGTTGCATCAGTTCAAAAACGAAATTTTGCTTCGCGAATCTCGATCAATGCGATTTTTTGCGCTCAGATTCTATATTTCAGTTTTGAAATTCTTCGCTATCGTTTCCTTTTAAATAGCGTCATAAACTGCGCATGGATGTTATAAAGAATATGCTGTGTGTAAAAGAGCGCGTAGGACTTGAAAAAGGAAGCTGTTGCAGAGTTGGATCCCATCATTTTTTAATTTTCAAATTTAAATTCATTAATTTTGAAAAAATTAAAGTCAAATTCATTAATACCTTGTGAGCGGATTTAAAATGTCATTTATTATTTTATTTATTCGCATTTTTATCCTCCTATCACGAGAAAGCGACGGGCGCTATACGAGTTCGCTGAGGAGTTGCCGGCTATCTGTCCACCACACTTCGATGGGGGAATCCCGTTTAGTGTCTTTCCCAACGACACAACAAGCGAACTTGCCGGCTAGCTTCACACTATCCCTTTAATGCTGAACGTCAAGCAAGAAAGCTGTGAATACCAATTTTTAAGTCATTTGTTTGACCGGACTCGAAATCGAACTCCGGAGTCTACCAATCCAGAAGCAGACACTCTATCCACTCGCCATCCGATCGGTAAATTAAATTCAATCCTACCCTAGTTCTGTATAAGTAACCATGATCTGACATCGAATACAAAAGTCCATTAAAAGACGTTTTGCTAGTTCGACAATGTCTGTTTTTGAAACAGCGCAGGAATTAGATATTGGTCCTGTCTTCCTCAATCAAGAAGTTAATAGAAAAAGAAAATGTTTAATTATGATGCAAATGTTAAACATGTAGCTTCTGAGGAAGAGATTCACAGCAAACTTTTCTAAACAATTGATGGACCAGGCTATTACGTCGATACTAAAAAGTTTTAAGCTGACATGTGACGTCGCTTTTGTCTTTTCGTTGCTGTTTATACCCAGCAGCTTCGTGCATGAACAGCCATTGTCAACGACAAGGTCCGGCAGTACCGCACGCAGGTTCAGATCCTTTGCGATGGGTTCGATTCACGGCTGGAACCTATTGCATTTGATATACCGAGTGGCTGCTGATTAGAATGACACAAGTTCATTCGGCAGTCTCCCTTCAATACCGTTGAACTTTTAAGTCAATAGTAATAAGTGCTCGCTTGCCTTGCTCCTTTAATCTACAAAATGCGTTGTTACTGTTACCAGTGTTGAACAAAACTTCAGAAAACTGAAACTTATTAAAACATTTAATAGATCTATTGATCTAATATGGCAGACATCAGACTATTTTTTTGCTTCCTATTTATTGGCATTTTTAACCACCTATCACAGAAAGCGACGGGGCGCTACACGAGCTCGCTTAAGAGTTGCCGGCCACCTGTCTACCACACTTAGATGGGAGAATCCCGCTAAGTGTCTTTCCGAACGGCACAACAAGCACACTTGACGGCTTGCTTAACACTATCCCTTTAATGCTGAATGTTCAGCAGGGAAGCTGTGAATACCAATTTTTAAGTCATAGTTTTGACTCGACTCGGAATCAAACCCTCAGTCTAGCGATGCAGAAGCAGACGCTCTATCCACTCGGCCATTCGATTGGTTCTTCACTGACTACATGTAGTCGATTGCAAGTTAATGCGCCCGATCTCCAGATTATGATGCTGTCATAAGAGCATCTGCGAACGAAAAAGTGCGCTCTTGACGATTTTAATGGTAATGAATAAATGGATATAACAAACTTGTCTTAAAATTACACCATTTATTTTTTCACAGTGACAACGCGTATGTTTTACTACAATATTCGCACTGAGATTAGACACTGAGCAGTTACCCCTGGTCAAGCCTAAAACAATTCATATCGAAAGCTTAGTATAGGGGCCCTTGAAAGGATTTGGGGGGGGGGCAAAGTTGAGCTGCTACGGCACTGCGTCACAACAAATAAGCCTACTGTAAGAACTTTCGGATTTAGTTAAAATAATTAATAACAAGCAGGTACTTTTTCAGGTATGTCACATTTACTCTTTCCTCGTGTCCAGCTTAAATCGGCCAAAAGTCCGCGGACTAATCAAAATTTTGGTTGTCATAATCCCTTTTTTCAATTATGACAGCCAAAAAATTGTGATGCAAAAGTCAGTGGGCTTTCAGCATATTTAAACTACACATGTGGCCAGGTAAACATTACACATTATTTACAATAATGAATATTGTTAAGAAAAACTGTCTTTCTAATAACTAATTTTATTAAAATGAAAAAGTTCCATATTAAATCCATCTGCAATGAAAGTTACAAATCAAATGCAATCATACCTAAAAAACTGAGAACCGTCTTTCAATGCCAGCGTATTCCTACTACTACCTCCAACCGAAGGACAGTCAAATTCTTGTCTGCAAAATTACCAGAGCAGTTAAACTACAACGAACAATATAACAGCTTATGCAGCAACATAAATAACAAAATGGATTTACTCTGCAGTATTCTTACAATTCAACCAAAGTGACAAAATCAATAGCTATTATAGTCAACAAGATATACTCGACAATCTACCAATTCTGACTTTAGTACATAGGACCCACAAAAGATAAAAAATAATATGCGATATTTACAATTTATACAAAAATTTGAAGCAAAAAATTACAAATTTATACATAAATTTAGTGACGAGTACCATCTTCTACATTTCCATAAAACCGCAACAAAATTGCCGAAAAATCTATTGCACCATCATCACTTACGATGTAGAAAGCGATGAACTCATTTCACAAGGAGCTGTAATAACATTACTGCCAGAGACGGTGAGACAATTCTGAAACAAAAAATGCTAAGTCTTCCGAAACCAGAAGATGAATCAGACTTAATGAGATTGCGTTTTTAACTTTACTTAATGTTTTTCGTAAATGCTCCCCCAAATGCATGTAAAAAACTGAAAAATTGTGATCATTTAAGCATTGACGATTTGATTCAACCAAGATTATTCTGATTGGCGCGGGAGGTATGTGTTCGATTTCCTGGCCGTTCAAAACGGACTCAGTGTCGCCAACGGCTTGGTACCGCCGTGATGTCTCTTCCTAGCTGCGGTGCCCAGGCGCTAAGCAGCGAGGATGGTCCCCGCCACTCCTTCACGCTTCCCCGTAATATCGCGAGTATAATGAAGATTTGATTTCGAAAATTTTTCTGACCAGTAGATTCGATAATGGGATAAGTTGGAACGAATTATTCCACATCCAATTCATTTCAAGGTTATCTTCTTCGCAATCAGTCTCGAGCGTAACCTCTCCAGTAGAACTGCTTGTAAGACAACGAGTTCTGGTGGCATCAAGAATCATAAATATGTTGGTAATTCCAGCACCTGTGTCTGTAGAGGAATAACTTTGTTCTAATAGTATGTCTATTGCCTACGCATTACACACTTGATTGATGATTTGCTTTCTTCATATCTGTTCTCCTGTCTCGCGAAAACAACGGATTTGCTACACACGGGTCGAATCCAGGCTCGCTTAGCAGTTGCTTTTGTTTTTGAAGTTTTTCGGTTGAGTTTTGCTTCTGACTTCTTTCATTTGCTACTTGTTAGACTTCTACAAGCAAAAAAATTATCACGAATCATCTTATCCAAGGACGCAACAACGAGGCTAGGAGGAGAGTTGAACCATCAACCTTAGGATCACGGTCGTCGTGAAAATGACGCCCGGAACCACTTGCTGCCGACATCATTATAGATTACAAATACACACACACTACCAACATTATTTGTTGGGTTTGTCGGCGCTCGTGTCGAATCGTCAAGATACAACTCAAATGCATAAAATTATAGTAGCATCACTGGGTAAGTCGCACCCTCCTAGACATTATTTCATAACACTGATTGTTACCTGGTGGAAAAGCTGTATACTGCGCCATGTCTCCATACACATATTCCGGTTTGACAAACACGGTTCGATTTATATCGGCAGGCTGCGGAGGTTGATCGACACATTCGATATCTAAATAAATGATAACAAGCATTGTGTTAACGTGATAAAATACACCATTATTTAAATAATTCCCAAGTAGTACTACGTGAGTAGCAGCGCTGCAGCAGTCAGCACTAAAAATCTTATGACAACCTAATTCTATCATAGGCTCCGAATTTTTCATTTTTTTGGCATGAACGTAACGCAAGTTGCTTAAAAGTACGATTGACAAGACGTTTTTCTCCCGCTTTTTAAGCAAAATTTCTGAGAAAAAAATAAAGAGCTTTGGGATAAAACCATGAGATAGCGATGATTTATGCCAATAGCATGGAAAGTAAAGCGTATTAGAAATACAAACGTGAAAAAATTAGGCAAAAAATAGTGCCAGAATTTGTGAGTGGTTGCTGCATACTCGAAAACTTTCTCGGAAAGTTGACCATGAGTCGAACCATTAGACAAGAGATTCCAGGTCTACTTAAACTTTTGAATGAAATGAGGCGTTTTGCAAATAAACTGGCGTTTTAACGTACAATTAGGCAAACTGCGCGACTTCTTTGTGGGAAAGATTAAAAATACCTCGGCAGTAATCGCCATCTGTCTCTTGACTCCAGTTTCCTTGGGCATCACAAACAATCTCAAGATCACGAGGTACAAGTGAAAATCCCGCATCGCATTGAATAATAACTCGATCTTTGTATCTAACAAGCAAAACGATGTTAGCAACATGCGATTACACTACAAACAGCTAATGTACAGCACAAGCGACATCGTAAATTCACGAACCTACTCCTGCTAATAAATAATCATTTAAAAGCGGTTCAGTAGTTGGGTTAGATACAGCGACCTTATGCTTAGGAGTGAAGAACGACATGCATTGTCAGAAGCAACGTAGTAATTGCTGTCAATGAACATCAGCAGCATAGACTACTAGAGCCATTACGAGTTGAAAACCACATTAAGCTACTTTCACGAGGCGGAAAACCTCAAAACCACATAAAGCAACCTCTTTGGAAGTGATTCCAGTGTTGGCTTCGCTGTTCAAGAGGTCACTTATTACTGACCCAATAATGTACTTTTTGAAACTACAACAACTTTTTGAAGCTTCATCGACCATTCCAAAACCATGAACTGCAACAGTGGAAGACTCCAGCTTACCTGTTACTGATGAAATAAGCATTGCCGTTATCAGGTGAATCTGTGACGTTTTCACATGTTGCCACTGCAAATACATAACAAACGAAATAAAACTGCTATAGTCGCTGATGCCCGCCAGTAGCTCAGTCGTTACGCATATCGCTATATATTGGTGCGGGAGATCTATAGTTTGATTGTCGGGACGGTAAAATCGAACACAGCGTCGCTAACCGCTTGCCCACAGCTGCGACGCTTCTTCGGAGTTGTGCTGTCCAGGCGCTAAGCCGCGTAGATGGGCTCCGCCACTCTTTACATGTTTCGGCGCAATGCGGCGAGTATGATGATGATTTGTTTTTATTTTAGGGCTTGGCTGCAGAGCAAACTACATACAAAATTTTTTTCTAGTTATTCCAATTACTGCTGCAGCGCTTGTGGGAAGAAACAGATATCGGTTTATTCTACCTAACTTTTTCTGGCCTTCCACTAAAAAAAAAAACAAATCTTCATTATACTCGCAGTGCCACGTCGTGACATGGACATGCGGACAAAGTAAATAATACTAAACTTATTATCACAAATGCTAAGGCGCTGAGTTTTCATAACGTAACATTCCCATTTAGTCATTCTTACTTTCACAATAAACGAGGTTAGACGGGCTGGCAGGTATCCACTGCCCATTAACACAACTAAATTGCTGACTGTTCATCATTCCAGGAATGATCCAGTATCCTTCATTGCAAGAATAATAGAGAATCCTGGTAACTGGATCGTAAATAGCTTGTGCGTTGATAACAACAGGAATCAAGCAACGAGTCTCTAAAAAAATCTCGATTTGATTCAAGCAGCAAGATTAAGATGAAACAGCAGCAAAGCCTGGAACAGTGGTTTAACCCTTTTTGGTAGAGCGGAATCCTGATGAAACATTTTAGAGGCTAAGAAACCCATGAGCAATTACTTAATCGTCTCATGCAAAACACATTATTTGATTGGGAAATTAATCTAAAAAACTTAATGCGATTTGAGCACTTGGGCAGGGGTGAAAGTTTTTGTTTTATGGTACCATAAAACAAAAAAACTTTGAAGTTCGTTAAATTTGATTTCGAAAGTCTTCTCCCCAGAATACTCTGAACTCCTCCAATGAAACCAAAAAAATCGAACATCGGCTGTTAGGCAATTGAGTGGGTTCAGATTTAACAACTCACAATGAAATACAAATTCAGACTACCAGCATTGGCGCACTCGTTCCTATTCCATACAGTTTACATAATATCAATAATACAGATTCTGGAATTTCAATGCAAACTTGCGAAACCTTTACACCGTAAAGTGCACAGGCGGAATCCTGGTTAAAAATTACTGGCCAAGAAGAAACTAAAGCTACGTCTGTAACCAACTTGCAAAAATGCATAAATTTTAGGCTCTCTTCCACACAAATTCGTTCTGCACATCAAAAGCAAACAGAGCACGTAGAACTTGAAGTTTTAAGATCACAATGTTTACGTATAACAAAGATACTTAGCACCATTCATGAATCGTGACATTCTTTTCAAAGCGCAAACTTAACGTATAGCGTGAAAAATGATTAAGCAAGGCCCAACTTCTATTGGCAGATTTTATTCCAGTAAGATAACCACCTGAAGAGCCGACAACGGCGAAACATGCTTTAATGGTTTTATGATATAATTTTACTTCATTTTACGTTGTGTGAAACAGTGGTTTTACCACGAACTACAAAGCTACTACGCGTTGTAGCCTTAAAATTCAACGCAAAACTGATTATGACGTCAGATAATTTTAGATGACATTGCAATAAATTTCAATTTCCCAAAACCATACTCAATACTTGGTCTAAACATAAACAATGGCAGTGACAGTCTCAGTACGCTCACCTAAGCATGGAGGAATCGGAAACGGGCTCCAAGAAACATTAGTAAGGCAGGTTGTGGTGAAATTGGTCATACCAGCTAGTCCATTCAACGATGTATTGTTCGCACAAGCGTATGTAACCACATCACCAACCGCGTGTGATGAACCAGCCGTTAGCGGCGGAATATTAGTGACTGTTGCATTGACAGGTGCCGGTAAATCAGGACACGTCAAAGCTGAAATAAAAGAATAAAATTCATTTCTTACATAACCACAAATTACAAAGCTCAGCCAAAAAAAAGGTCACAAAAATCAAAACTGAATTTCTATTACACTCGCGGTTGTACGCCGAAGCGTGTAACGAATGGCGGGGCCCAGGATAATGGACAACACAGAAACGTCGCAGCGGTGGCGAGCCATTGGCGACAGTGTCCGATTAGACCGTCCCAAAAATCGAACCCAAGACCACTCGCGCCGATAGCGATGTTATTAACCACGAAGCTGACCGGTCGGCAGCCAAGAAAAGCTTATACATTATACAAGCTAAAGAACATAATGGACACACAATTGGACGGATTTTTTGGAAAGACGACGGTTTTACTGTTTTCACTATAACATCACTAAGGTTCAAATAAAGCTTTGTTTTGGCAAATAAGAAAAAAAAACACTAAAAAATATGCTATCTTCGTCTATAGCAGCATAACCCGCTGGAACCAAGCGTGAGCTATAGATTCTTCGCTACGAGTTCGATTCACGGCTGGAGTTAATCGTACATTTGATTATATTTGGGTATGAAAAGCGCGAGCTTCTATGCTGTCTTCAACCACAGTTAGTTTTGCGTACATTGCTTTACAAAAACTCAATTATTGCTTATCATTGTTTGCCTTCATTCAATACAACATACAAAAACATGAAGCTAAGAACATATCAGTTCAACGTAACATGAAACGTCAATATACGAACAGAACCACAATGCTTTAAAATTTTCTAGCTTTTTACGCTTTTAGGAGATGCACAACCAACTTACGAGCACAGGTTATTGTCGCGGGGTCTGGAACCCATTGCAGCACACCAGCTACTCTCTGACACATCATGGTGGCAGTAAAGACGGTGCTGGAACCACTAATTCCATAACCCATGTCACAGCGAACGGTGGCCCCTTGTCCCATAGGTGAGGGCCGCCAGTCTTGCTGGATGTATGAGCTAGAAGGAGGCGTGGGTGGATCACCACAAAAAGAACCAGGCAGAGCTGAAAATGATAAAAAATATCTGCCAAATTTCAAACCATGCTACACAAAATCAACGAACAAGTGCAATAAATTATTGTTTAATGTTTATGTTATGTAGCAAATTAATAAGAAATGCTTCAAAAAATATGGAGCAATTCATTTTAAAATTATAAAATCATTGA
The DNA here is from genome assembly GCA_964006365.1 of Trididemnum miniatum. Classification (NCBI taxonomy): domain Eukaryota; kingdom Metazoa; phylum Chordata; class Ascidiacea; order Aplousobranchia; family Didemnidae; genus Trididemnum; species Trididemnum miniatum. Next base: position 12,778,416 of record OZ023234.1, on the reverse strand, counting down.
AAACAATTCAGGGATTTGCAACTCTTAGCGCTGACATGCCTATGTTTTGTGGGCTGTATGCAGAGACAATAGTGTCTGTCACGTCCCCCGCTTTCTCACGCGTGAACGGGTTTGGCAGAGAAAGCTTTCGCGGATTATAGTAACTGGTACAGTTACAAACCACAAGCAAAAAATACTTCCCAGGCATATACTGCCTGAGTAAATGTCCGTCACACCAACTGCGCTGATGAAACCTAATAGGTCGAAACAGTGTTTACTGTCTGCAGGAATGAATTCAGGAATTGCAAATAATAGTATATAAAACAAAATTTCAACAATTTCCATAATAAAATACGTTTTTGACAAGCGAAGTAGTGCGGTTCATAACAACTTCTTGATTCAAACCCTTTTTCCACGTTTGATAAAAAGGAGTAAGTGGCGCAGTTGGGAGAAAAATCCACTCCTCCAAATACATCGTTAGTTGCACGACTTCCTCTGAACAAACAAAAAATTCAATACGGAAAATTTCAATTCGTCAACGCCATGGTCTACTCTAGCGGACTGCGCGCAGGTGACAGACCCTACGTGACGATTTCAATTTGCGGCTGAAACCGACCGCATATGACATAATTGACATATATCATTATATATACCGGGTGGCTGCTGACTCGAAGAGCGCAAGCTCACTTCGCAGTCTCCCTCAATTACTGTTCAATTTTCAGTTTAATATAATTAAAAAAAAACTAATACGTGCATACAAAGATTTCATGCCAACACTTTCACAGATTCAGTACTGCTACGCTGGCTGTCTTACGGGTGGATTTAGCGTCTAGATTAAATTATTAAGAACAAGCCAACAGGCTGGCAAATTTTACCACACTTCGCTACAGTAAGGCAAACAAGCTATCGTAGCGAGATGAAAGAAGGATTAGTTTAGTTGCATATTTATTCTCCTATTACGAGAAAGCAATCAAAGCGCTATAACGCGCTCGCTTAGGAGTTGCCATCCATCTCTCTACCACACCGAGATGGGATAATCCCGCTTAACCCCTTTCCCAAAGGCCTAACAAGTAAACTTGTCGGCTTGTTTTCCACACTGTCCCTTTAATGCCGAACGTCAAGCAGGGAAGCTGTAAATACCAATTTTAAAGTCATTGGCTTGACGTGACGCGGAATCAAACCCGAGTCTACAGCCGCAGCTTCAGAGGCGGACGCTTTTACCACTCGGCCATCTGAGCTGTCAAAGGACTGATTTCACGTGGTAGGGAGATTACAACAAAGATTTAAACATGATAACCTCATTCGAAGTTTTCATTAAAAAAGTGAGTTCAATGACGCTGCAATTATTACGACGTTTGGCATAAGTGTTCGCCGAAAGGTGCACTACCAAGAACGCAATTTTTCGAGAGCGCCGCAGTGCCGCGTGTCGGTAAACTTCTTTATACCAAAAAATTTAGCAGTGCAAAACAAATCCACCTATGTAAGCAAGATGCCTGCGCGTTTCTTTATGTGGATTTCCCAGGCAACTACGTAACTAATATTGAATTAATGCAACAAAAACGCAGACTTACCTCATGCACCACACATAATCAGATACAGTAGTCGAACATTCAAATAATCCTTCGGTGTTTGGTGGTAAACCGGGAATGCCTTGACAACTTAAATCAAGGAATGCTAGAAATCCCCTTAATACGTCATCATCTCTGACGTAAGCACAAGCGCAACCTTCAGTGAAACCAGCCCTCATTGCATTGACGATGTCAGCAATACCAGCAATGCGACCACCTGAAGCAAAAACAACACAATACCATAGTAAATAGAATTTTTAATTTTATAGTATTTAGTCTGATATTTAATTTATTTATCCTCCTATCACGAAAACGCGATCAAAACGCTATAACGAGCTCGCTTAGGAGTTGCCGGCCATCTGTCTACCACATCAAAATGGGGGAATCTCGCTAAGTGCCTTTTCCAACGACACAACAAGTGAAGCTGTCAGCTTGGTCTTTACACTGTTCCTTTAATGCTGAGCGTTAAGCAGGGAAGCTGTAAATACCAATTTTAAAGTCATTGGTTTGACCTGACTCGGAATCAAACCCGAGTGTACAGACTACAGTTCCAGAGGCAGACGCTCTTACCACTCGGCCATCCGACTAATCAAAAACCACATTCATTACAAAACATGATCTACAACACAAGACCAAACTTGCCAACACTGTACAGATACATTTGTTTCGATATATGAAAAGTTTACCGTTGTCACCAATAACGAACGAATTACGGCACAGGCACGGTAATAAATCAGACACATAGCAATATACAGATTCATGCTTTTGCAGCCAGGAAGCCGCGAAGGGAGCTAGTCTTAGAGTCTTGGAGCTATAAGCGACTAAGACGTTCGAAGACAACACGAACACATTTTTTACATTCTCTTATAATCACGTAATCAAAAGGTCCATGAATGAGGCGTAAGCAAAAACGAAGTACAGCTACCCCGCATCCTGCAACTTTGGATGTTTTATAATTATTTCTGCTCGGGTGACGTGAAGCAAGGACAAAAAGGCAACTGAAATTATGAAACGGACGAATACTTTCTAACAAGTTCACACTTTGTTCCTTGCCCATCAGCAAGATATCACAACGGCTAGGTTCGCAAGGTGAGTGGTTCAACTGCCGCCTAAGTTTTGTTGTTTCGTATATAAGATGCTCATTGCTCCTGAACTATCTCTGCCAAGCAGGTTAGTAGTTATTGACAAGCAACAAATCAAGAAGAACCTAAATTAACCGGTTAACTTGAAACCACTTAGTCACACGCAATGATACACAGTGCTCATACCCATCAAGGCACACGCAGTTTCTGCTTCTTGTTTTCCATAGAAAACCGAGTTAGTCGTACGATCTGAATATTCACAATTTCTCGTGTTTAAACTCGGTGGTCGTAGTGGGTTTTTTCGCAAAAGAAACAAACTTTCTGTAAAATATTTTGCACATTCATAAAATGCATCGCCAAAAAACATCAGGTTAAATCAAGACCTTCTGCTACTAATCCTTTCGCACACTAGTGGAACCACTCGCAAAATCACTAAAATCGTTATGCAACTTTAAAGTCTTCTATAAAGGCAGTCTACCGTTTCATATCATCATTGCCTTCTGGTGTAACGTCATGATCATTAGTTGAATTCGCTAAATAAAGAGCTATGAATTTAAAAATAATGAACTTGCAACTCTCTATGCTAAAGATCGAAAAAGAATAAACTGATGCCGCAAATCTTTCAATAATATCAAAGCGATTGTTTAAGGTAAAATAATCTTCAAATAGCTTAAGGAGAACAAACAAAGGCACAGCAATTCCGAAAAACTAGACGTTTCGACGACATAGATTCAGCTATCATCATCAGCAGCGTGAGCTTGCTGCCTTGCTTACACCGCTGATGATGACAGCTGAAACAATACAGTAAAAACGTTTAGTTTTAAGAATCACTGCGCCTTTTTTTTCCTACTTTAGCTATTTTCGTCTCATATTAATGCTTAAATAATCGCCACATCGCCGTAAGCAAGAGGATGGAGCGCATACAAAAGGTAAAAAAATCAAACTTTCATTATACTCGCGTTATTACACCGACGCGTGTAACGAGTGGCGGAGCCCATCTCAGCGGCTTAACGCCTGAGCAACACTGTTCCGGAGAAATGTCGCAGCGGTGGCGAGCAGCAGGCGACATGCACTTGGTCTGATTTGACTGACCCGGGATTTGAACCCCAGACCTACCGCACCGATAGCGATGTCTTACCACCTGAGCTTACCATTCAAAGCCTCCACACACCTGCTGGTCTGTATCTTTCATCGCAAATATACTCATTATTAAGCGTTCTCCAGAGCGAGTAGCAATCTTCACCGTACAACCCTCCTGCTATGAAAGCTCGGTCTAACGGCTCGACCTATTCAAACAGCATTGAAAAAAATGGTAGTGAAAGTACCCAACGCCATCGCTTAAGATGTTAAACAGACAGCAAGACAATTTCCCACCACATCCCAACAGTTCATTTGATGGAAGTAGGATTTTGCAACATTACAGAGGAATATTTAACAGCAAACGGATTTCTAGTATATCTGGCGAGGGATAACTCCGCTGAGACGCCTAATTTGGCTGCCTCAGATGTGATGAAAAAGCCAATTAAGACACAAAATTAAACCTAATCTTAGCAGCAGGTAAGTAGGTATTGGTGCACTTTTATTGTTGGCCAAAAAAAATAATTCGCGATATACGGATGCTCATAAAACACAAGTAAAAGCACGACGAGGAGGAGCGAAAGATCATAAAAGTCGTCGAATTAAAACGACGCGGTCGCCGAGGCTGCTCCTTCTCAAACTTTCGCGGTGAAAAAAAAACAGGAAGTACCTGCCGTGCAACTAATAGGTCTTGAAAATCAATGGCAGCAAAACGTAGAGGATAGTTGCTACTCGTAACAAGACTTTTCATTACCTTTTATTGCACCATGACATGACCAAAGCTGTAGAAAAAGTCAACTAAAGCCAAACACCCACCCTATCAACAACAAAGCTGTATCTGTAGGCTCGTAACTTCAAATGCAAAGGATTTCTAGAATGGCAGACCCATTGCTGCAGTGGATCTGTAATATTGCATGGTCGAACTCTTAAAGCGGGAGAAATAGCTGCAACGAAAGAATGTGTGATAAAAATGACCTGACCTGACCAGTTTGTTCACAAATTTTCAATATTGTAGGTTATTGTACAAAAGAGCTGCAATGTTGAAATGATATATCATTGTAATAGGAAATTACTTAACAATAAGGCGGCAAGAGGTAATCTAATTATTAAACTCTCAAAGCAGCCTTGTTCTAACAGAAAGGCACCTCAATAGAAGCCGACGTGCTTGTGAAAATGATCGATAGAAAATGATGTAATCGCTAAAACTGTAGGTTTAAAAAAATGGTTGATTTTTCAGAATTTTTGCGTTTTGCCAGCTATGCTAGGGTTGTCTCCATTCAACAGAGTTCATCGCAATAAACATGGAGAAAAAATCTAATTTCAAGTTACTTCATTTCCTAAGTCTTAGTAATTTCCATTTTACTAGACTTCAAAAACAAATTTTAAATTGGTACCATCCACAGAAATAAGATTACCCGTAATTAGAGTTTCTTCGTGTTCAAGTGGGGCAGTGAGACACATTCTGGCTTTGATGTTCAGGAGATGATATGTGGATATCCAAACCCAATCAGCATCCTCTCCCAATGAGTCGTTACATGCTCGACTGTAATAATATTCAATGTCAATTTCACAATGACCAACAAGACAAAAAATTATAGATTCACTATTAACCAGAACAGTATAAAAAAATCAAATCTTCATTATACTTGCGGTATTACGCCGAAGCGTGTAGCGAGTGGCGGGCTCGTTTACGCGGCTTAGCGCCTGGGCAACACAACTCCGAAGAAACGTCGCAACGGTGGCAAGTCGTTGGCGACACTATGTTCGATTTGACCGACCTGGGATTTGAACCCTAGACCCCCGCACCGATAGCACAGTATTTTTATATCAAAAGCAACAATGGCGTATGCAGTATTCCATTTAATGCAATAACAGCAAATTGGATTTAAACTCTTCGTTTAACTTTCATGACTAGGCCGCTGAATACAGAATCGCGCACTTTCGAGATCCTGAATCGTTTTTGTAGCATATTATACAGTGCAAAGTGACTGGTCGGTGAATGGAGTTGCTACAGACATCGCTGTCGCTGCGGATGGTCTGGGGTTCGATTACCAGGCCGGTCAAATCAGACACAGTGTCGCCAACTTCTCGCCACCGCTGCTACGTTTCTTCGGAGCTGCGTTGCCCAGGCGCTAAGCCGCTGAGATGAGCGCGGGTATAATGAAGATTTTGATTTGCTTCTGTACATAGTACAACGTTAATGTAGCAAACATAAAATTAGCCTTGCATCAGCTTTCGCCGATTCAAGAACGAAAACTGAATACATTGCTCGACCATATGACCGCAGACAATTCACATCACTTGATTAACTTACAAGTCTGATCAACAAAAATAGTGAAATTCTCAAACTGCTTTGAAAATGAGCTTAAAATTCTGGTACTAAGCAAGTCACAAACCTCCTCACAAAATCCAATTGCACATAAGGACCGAGTGGGTTGGTGTATGTATTGTTGTTAACTTCACCATACAAACATCGTAATTCATAGGGCAGTCGTGGAGGTGAGGAGCGAGGTTGGACCAAGTTACTGATCTGAAATTCATCTGCAAACAAGAACAACGACCTAACTACTAACCAAAACTTTTTTCACACGATTTCCATTACAGAAGTGGTGGAGAAAGACATCGCTATCTGTTCGGGAAATCTGGGGTTCGACTACCGGGCCGGTGAAATCAAACACAGTGTCACCAACAGCTCGCCACCGCTGCGACGTTTCTTCGGAACGGTATTGCCCAGGCGCTAAGCCGCGGAGACGCTGGGTCCCGCCACTCGGCACACGTTTCGGCGTAATCTCGCCAATACAGTAAAGAATTGCTTTTTTAGCTTGTGAAATTGGAACATGAGTCGCAATTTCAACTCTTGGCACGTCAAGCACTACTCAGTGCAGGGAGTAAGTCACTAGAGCTGCAGCAGTTTTTAAGTCATGAAGATTAAGGAGTAAAAAACAGTGCTTAATAAGTTTGCTGTATTAACAACCCAAAAAACACATTTTCAATGGACGAGTTTAGCCTAGGAGTGCGCTTTAGCTTAAGTTGATTACCGGTATCTTTTTGTAATCTGTTTTTATCATATAATTAAAGTTAACCGAAGATATCTTTATTATATAAACCGCACATTTGACAAAGACGAATGTAGCCCCGAACACGTTTGTATCAACAGTTTATTTCTACAGAGTGCACAAAAATTTTAGTTTAATGCATTACAATTTTTGGTAGCTGTACAAAAAATTATATCATTGTGGATGATTATTTGGTTTACCCTGAAGAGAGCAATTCAAACAGGCAATTCTCAGTGTATTAAAGCACACTCATCACAGGAAGTTCACGCTCGGAGATACAAACAAAAAGTCCATGTTACCCGCAACAAAACGGTTAAATGTTGTAAGAGGAAAGCTCGACTGTCCAGGAAACATCCACATCCAATTCCGATCCACGGGATCAATTCGGTTTCCCGGAGCAACATCAAACAAAGGCATCCAAAATCTAACTCATGAAACACAAAACTGAGGTTACACGCCACATACATGGATTACCTGCCATTTTGCCGCTCATGTTGAAAGAAAAAAAGGGAAATCATACGCAAAAAAGACACAAATAAACTTAAACTGCTTTCTTGCATTTAATGGAGTTGAAGTGATATTAATTTAAATGGTTTTTGAACTATTGAACTTTATTCAAGTAAGTCATGAAAATCAATTAAAAGTGATTCGAGGTCGGGTTACCGGTCGGCAAGCTCAGTTGCTGAGCACACGCTATCGGTGCGGGAGGTCTGCGGTTCGAATCCCGGGTCGGTCTAATCGGCAGTTTCGCCGACGGCGCGCCACGTTTGCGACGTTTCTTCGGAACTGAGTTGCCCGTCGCCAAGCCGCGGAGATGGAGCTCGCCACTCGCTAAACGCTTCCGCGTAATACCGCGAGTATAATGAAGATTTGATTTTTGTTATTCGAGGGCGAATTCCGACTCTGCGTGGTCGTGAAATTTCTGACCCCATAGCAAACCTCCAGAAAAACACATATAAAGTGTAAAAACCATAATGCAACCGGCTGCTAAACGAAGTGGTTACAAACACCTTGACGGCGCAAGAGGTCTGGGGTTCGATTTCTAGGCCGATCAAATCGAACAGAGTCATCAACGGCATGCCACTGCTGCGATGTTTCTTCAGAGCTGTGTTGCCCAGGCGCTAAGCCGCGGAGATGGGCCCGGCCACTCACTACGGCGTAATACCGCGAGTATAATGAAGATTTGGGATATGATTTTGAAACCATAATATTTGACAGATACTAGTTAACAAAAACTTGCTTCGCAGTAGGACCAAATGAAAGGTTAAAAGCTTCCTTTCCGTTAAATTCAAAGAAAGAAGCGTCATTTGCGTCCAAAATCGACAATATATTGCTGCAACAAACGAAGCACTATTCAGCAAGACTCCAAACCAACTCGATTTCAAACGCCATTTAAACACCTCCACAAAATAAAGCTTCAACCGCTTTGGGCTGAGAACATCAGGCATAAAAGACTTGAGTATTTGGCTTTGGATTATAAGCATTTGCATTGAGATTGTAACATAACTCATAGGGCTTAATCGATCACAAAAATTTACTTTGAAATGCCCAGTTATCGAGGTAATTTTTTTAATTTGTTTCTTATCATCAATGTCTTCGCCATAATGAATTGACTGATTTCTTGACTAAAAAATCGAGCTTTTTCAAGCATAGATGTTGTTACATATTGAGTGTTACGCAACAAACAATTGAAGTTAGAATACTAGCATGCTGATACACCATTTTACCCATTAGATTGCTGGCATGTTTGTATGGCATCATTCAATGATTTTTTGTACAGTGACATCTGATTATCCTGAGAATCAACGTGAAAATACACACAACTGGTTTTGTATGGCACGCTGTAGCTAGTCGGATATCGGCAAGGATCTAAAGTGATGAAAACAACGAGATTAATAAGTATATAAATAAATAACTGGGATTATTTTCACCTTATAAAAAACAAATCATACCTTCATGCTCGCGGCAGTACGCCGAAGCATGTAACGAGTGCCGGAACCCATCTCCGCGGCTTTGCACCTGGGCAACATAGCTCCGAAGAAACGTCGCAAACGTGGCGCGCCGTTGGCGCCACTGTGTCCGATTTGACCCCAGACCTCCCGCGCCGATAGCGTGCCCTTAACAAGTGAGCTAACCGGCCGATAACTGAAAATTGAACAGTAATTGAGGGAGACTGCGAAGTGAGCTTGCGCTCTTTGAGCCAGCAGCCACTCGTTACATATGTCAAATGCGATCAGTTCCAGCCGCAAATCAAACCCGTCATGTAGGATCTGTCACCTGCGCGCAGTACAGTACATCGATAACAAAATTTTGATGTACAAATATCCTTACATCCATCTTCTGCTAAATATTCTACAGTTCAAAAAAAAATGTGTTAATCACCTGGCAGTCACAAAAAGACAAATCTACCACGAAAATAAATTTAGTTTAGTTGCATATACATCCTATCACGAAAAAGCGATCAAAGCGCTCTAAGGAGCTCGCTTAAAGTTGCTGGCCATCTGTCTACCGCAACAAGATGGGGTAATCCCGCTAACCCTTTTCCAACGGCACAACAAGTAAACTTGTCGAATCAAACCTTCAAGAAACCCTCAAAAACAACTAAGAGTTCATGAAATCTTCGTGAATGTCCGCGAAACCTAGATTAGAAAGTTGCCATGACGACAGGACCTACCATTCGAATCGACGCAGAAAAATCCATTTTTGTCATTACAGTCAACTTCGACCCAACGATAATCATCAGATACATTGAGGGCTACACAATCCTTATTATTATCAGATGGAGCGTAGAGTGGGGACCAATTTCGATAAGTTTTAAGAGGCTCGCCAGTCACCCACTCGTAATTCCCTGAAACAACGATCAATTAACTTGACTCAGTTATGCAAAATGAAGAGGGTCGAACTGAGTACGAAACAGATTTGTGTGATAGGATATTTCGTTAGATCTCCGCCATGTGATTTCGACTCCACAAAGTCCACATACTGACGTCTGACGGTGGTGTACTTAGCTGATAATAGCGCTGGAAAAATTGCAGAGCCGTACTTCCAGACCCAACCTGGGTGAAGCAACATTCGTCTGCGGACAAACAACTTTAAAAAGCGATTTCCCATGGAAGTAGCATTCAAAATATTGAGCTTGTTCTTTAAGCATTGCGGTAAGTAATGTAAAATCACTTACCTTCAGCTCTTCTGTCCGTCAATCCGATCCAAAATAAATTAACTCCGCTAGTATTATATGAAAAGCGCAATTTTTCTCGAACAAAATCATCCAAGACGTCGTCAGAATTTATCTGAAAGCGGGAGATTTAAGAGAGAGATTATGAATTAGCGAAGATTTAATTACTTAACATCACAAATTATCGTCTCGCTAAAATACATATGATATTATTTTCAATTTTTTTAAATTACGATCGAACTAAGAGTTTTGAAGCAATTGAGTCAAGGAAGAATGCTGCATGAAGGAGAAAATAAGATTCTTTTGATTAGTTGCATTTTTATCCTTCTCCAGCAAAAAAGAGACTGCCCGAAGAGCTGTCAACTACTCTAAGATGAAATAATCACGCTAAATACCTTTTCCAAGGACAACAAGCAAACTTCCGGGCTAGTTCTCCACACTGTTTTTTTTTAATACTAAACGGTAAGCAATAACCATGCAAACAATATCAATTGTTGATGCAAGTCTGACTCGATTCAGAATACAACGTAGTCCACCGCTTCAGATACAAACGCTTTGTCCACTCAGCCATGCCACCAGCAAAAATAATGGAAATTATAAAATATTCCTTGTCTGATTCAGGGAATTAATAATAGCATAACAACCTCTAGTATACAGCGAAACTCTGAATCATAGGTTAAATCTAATAGTCAAACTGAACTGACCACAAGCAAAAAAGCGTTTAAACTTCGACATTCTGCAAAAGCTTCATCATATGTTGATTCATTGATGCGAGTAACATATCCAGCAAGTACTCCAGCTACAAATCAACAAGTTGAATCTTCATTACATGCGTGCTATTACGCCAAAGCGTGTAACGAGGAACGGGGGCTCCGTGGCTTAGCGCCCAGGCAACACCGCTCCTGAGAAACGTCGCACCGGTGGCGGACCGTTGTGACACTGCGTCCGAAATGACCAGCCCGGGACTAGAACTCAAACTCTCCGCGTCGATAGCGATCTCTATAACAACTACATCAACCGGCCGGTTTCCAGCTACTAATGATGTACTAGCCCAGAAGCGGGCAAAATTTTCACACGAAGGGCCACATTTGAAAAAATTTTGAAGCCGAGGGCCACACTAATTAGAAGAGCAAAAAAGGTCTTACACGTCCTCAGATGACCTATTTTTCACTGACATTCAAAAAGAAAGGTCGTCGGCTAGATTTACAGTAGGAGTTTATATTTTTGTAAGTGCTCGAGGGCCGCATAAAATGGTCTCGCAGGCCGCCCTGTACTAGCCCATAATTACTGAAAGCATTACTAACAATCTGAAGTTATTTTAAAAAAGAATACCCTAACGAGCGGCAGTAAAAATTAAGTCAAAAGCTTTGCGCTTTCTAGGCTAATTCGAATTTACATTGAGAATGCTACATGTGAAATATACGTTTCAGATATGCATTGCAAGAAGCCAGATTAAATGTCCTCCCGTATTATGCAACGATATGGCGACGTGGTCTCTAGATTTCATGTAAAAATAACTGACAGGTAACGACACAAGGTTCACAGAAAACGAAAGACTAAAATTTAGAGGTAATTTCAAAGCTAAGTCAAGAATGCCAGATGAGTTTTCAATTAAGGCCCTGGATGCAAAAGCTAAATCAAACATGCCAGATGAGCTTAAACTATCAATGCCCAAACAGCCGGCATGTCCTCTAAAATTATGGAAATCTCTTAATCAGAAACAATCTTAAGTATTTACCCACGAACCTGCTTTACTCTTTATACTTTTATAGTCGTCACGGGCTAAAAGTTCCTACAGGCATTTATCATAACTAGTAAGGTGTGTAATATTTTCACCATTTTCGAATTTCAAAAGCCCTTGGGTCTCGATTGGTGGAGTTTTTGAGAAAAACTACGAACCCAAAATTTTTATCAAAATGCCCACGGACTGAGAAAGCAAGGTTTTTGAAATTCGAAAATGGTAAAAAATATGAAGCACTGCAATAACTAGTCTTAAAAGCGAGAAGAAACTTGTAACTTACATTGAAAGACGTTATCTTGCTGCAAAAAAAAAAAAGACAAACTTTAGTGAAACTTCACACTGATTCATGCAAAAGTAAGTAATCATACCGGCTCGCAAATTTCATGATATACTCCTGATGCTCTGGTGGAAGCTTGCGTTTTGAAATCAGCAAATATGGACCTGACAGCAAGGAAGGAATTCTGTGATAAGGTGTCGTACATAGACGGGCTCAAATAACCTTCATCGCAGTTGGTCTGTAAAAGTTTAAAAGTGGGTGCACACAGGGACGGATTAAGGGAGGCAATAGCCCCGAGGCCCTTGGTCAGGGGCGTGCCCCACTTACAAATGGTTGTTATATTGCGCCCCCTAAAGAGCATCTGCTGCTGACATGAAAATTAGGTCTGCAAAAAGCATGGGGTGCCCGAGAAATTAACCCCAGGCCCCTCAAAGTCTTAATTACCCTGTCCACATGTCCAATCAAAGTGGGTCAAAAGCCGTGGGCTTTAATTGGACATGTGGACAGGGTATGTCCCTGGTACAAAACTGCAAGGAGAAAAACAACAGACATACCTCTCTTCGAAGATAGTCGATGCAAGACTTGGTCAAAAGTGGAGAGTAAGTTGGACATTCTGGTGGAAGGCCTAAAAACAAACTCAACTGATCACCACTTTTTACTACAATTTTGCTGTATTCTTAGTCCGATTAAGAAGAGTATGAGATAAACACGAATCAAAATACGCTTATTTAATAAAAGTCTATTTTTTTCCTTCACGCTTCAACTAGTCATATAAACGAACTAACCTTAACAAAGCAAACCCACTCAAACACCTTATAACCTCTACAGTACTTTGTGTTTTTTGGGGCGTAGGGAGCAGATCTCTGAACCATCTATTGCGAGTTTAACACGTTTGGGCACCAGTTGTGTATGATGGTTACCAGTTGTGGTACCAGTTACATCACATGGTGGTGGTTCAAGTATGAAAACGTATCATATACGCACTTATTGCGCAAGCAAATGGCAGTTCCAGATCACAGTTGAAATCATTCCAAAACTCTGTGAGCACTCCCGTGAAATCGAATCTTCCGGCATCAGATAAATCAAGTCTTATTCCTCCACAATCCTCATTGCACCACCCATCATTAGGCTCCGATATCATAGGATCAATTGTGCCACCATGTCGCCAACGCTCAAAAGGGAAAGGACCTAAAACCACTCCATTAGTCTTGGAAAATGAGATGTTATTATACGCTCCTTGCAAAGGGCCACATATCTATTTTCTGTGAGGATACTACTGCACTAAAACCAGTGCTCGAGTTGAAGGGGGATGCCATCCCCCCGGAAAACAACACCATCCTCCCATAAAAAATTTTGGCGAAAACCATCCCCCTATAAATAATGACCATCCCTTCTTTACTTCCTTGTGAAAAGCTTTTTTTTTGCTCTTCACTTGAATTTGCGCCGAAAACTGGACATCACTGGAGGCGATGACTTTTTTTTTTATGCTCTTTACTTTGTTTTTGGCCGAAAATTATGGCAATTCTCGCACCGTCCCCCATAAGTGTTTTCACAACTCGAGCACTGACTAAAGCAGTCACCATTTTCTAATTATGGTAAAGCATTTCTTAGACTTATTTGAGTTTGCCATCATGCAAATTCAATAGCGCGGCATGCCATTTGAAGGTAAGCTAGTATTGCCAAAGCGCTACTCGCAAAAATCATTTCAAAATTTTCTTCGTAGTTACAACTACTGCTTACAAAGTCTATATTTTTGTACATTTACAGTAATTAAAGTTCCTTAAAAGCCCGTAAGCTTAAATTTAGAGCTTAAGCTTCGTACATCCACTGTTTTACTAGCACAAAAGCAAGCTGTTCTTGTACCACTAGTCATATTTACCTAATTCGCACACAGGTCTGTACTTTTCACTACATCTTACATCCCACCAAGCACTGGTCTGATATAAATGGTCCACCACAGCAGTGCACATCTCTGGTTCAAAGTCATATAATTTCACGATGGCATTATCTGGGTTGGGGAAATCCCACAATTGAAACTCTATAAAATAAGATTAAAGTGCACAACTTTGTTGGAACGTTTAACGATGCGCTGGTTGTGTTTAAAACCGGCCAATGCTGTTTTTCTTCTCAAGCAAGATTCCGATTGGTAGGAAATTTTCACGAAAAATTTCAAACATTTAAATGCACTAGCATTACGAATATCTCAGTGATCACAAAACAGAACATTCCGCTATGTAGAAATTTTGTTAATCAGTGATTCCTGACCTTTCCAATCTCTGGTACTCCTATTCTTAAAAGTATCGACTTGGTGACCCATTGCTTGCGTAACCTGTAGAGGAGTTTAATCTACATATAGAAAAAAACAACACCTTGGTAGTTGTGGGTACCCCTAGATTTTTATCTGGTGAACCCGCTAAGAACCACTAATTCAGACCTAAGTCATAAATCAGGCCGTCACCAAGACAGAACTCGAAGTTACAGTGTCTGCGAAGTGTGTCAACTAGAACACATAAGTACAAAGCACATCTACTAAAATGTCTTTTAAGTTTCACTGCCCAACGGAGTTAGATAGTTTCAACGTTGTGCTATGCTTGCAGCGCAATCCGTTTTGAAAGAAGTTCATTCTCACTTGCAAGATCTTCCCTGGATGGAAGAGGAAACGTTCCTGCGTATTTGCCTTCCTCGTACCATCTCCTCGGGGGAAACACCCTGTCGCCATTCACAAATGTCCAGTTAGTTAGATCCGATTCGTTCCGCGTTAAACCGAGATACACAAACAGACTGATGCTTTTGTGATAAAATGAAATAAGCCGTGCAAGACGCCCGATTCTCTGAAAAATATCGGTGGTTTTCAAGCTAATAGACCGGTGTATTGAACTAGGAAAGAATGAAATTTCCAAACAAATCCAACAACAAAAAATCAAATCTTTATTATACTCGCGGCATTACGCCGAAGCGTGCAATGAGTGACGTGGCGCATCTCCGCGGCTTAGCGCTGGGCTACACAGTGCACAGCTTCGAAGAAACATCGCAGCGGTGACGAACCGTTGGCGATACTCTTCCAATTTAACCGGCTTGGGAATCAAACCCACGACCTCCCGCACCCATGGCGTGCGTTTAACAACTGAGCTAACGGCCGGTCTCAGACATCCTCTGTCCAACAGTCCAAAAACTCGAGAGCTTTGTGGCCATAACGAAATTTAACATCACATTAACAAAAGTGATCATAGCATAAAAAAATAAATCGTGACACAACACAACACACAAAATTTAGGCCCATAAAATACGGACATGTACAACATTGTACAGTGGAGTGGATGCCTGTCATTTAACCGCAATTTCGGGGAAAAACGTTTTTAAATTCCCCGTTTAGGATAGAAAAACACTATTTTATTAGTGTTAAAGTAAAAAAATGAATTTTTTATAATTTAATATCAAAAATACTCCGAACATACCAGCGCATTCCTATATAGTCTATTATTTTCATCTTTGTCATACACAATTGCCAAATGACCACCAGGAATTTGCGAACAGAAAGAGGCAGTTTCAGTGTAATTGAGCAGAAGAGTTGGTTCACTCCAGTAAAAATGCCAGCGCTCATCTTGTGATGTGGTGTTTACAAAATGGCGCGGAACCGCACCATCAGTACCATTCAAAGCTGTGAAACAATGAAATGTTTAATTTTTGAAACAAATTTTAAAGATGCTGTATTTTCAAAAGCAATAATTTAACTGACAATTTTACTGCTATAAAGTACAAACAACTTTAACTGATGCAAATTTTACTGCTATAAAGGCAAGAAATCAATGTACAACTGCGCAAAGACGTTTCAGAAGTTTTCAAATAACTACAGAATCATAATCGCATCACTTTCTATCAGATAAAACAATAGTCATTTAAAACAATAGGATCGAACGTTTTAAAGTTTTGCCATCTTTTGAATGAGGAAATGGCGCGTCAGTGGAGTATGGCGAATGCAAATGAAATGGTGTTGGGATTGGGAGATTTCAATGGCCATGTGCGGAAATGTGCAGAAGGATTTGAAGGTATACATGGAGGGTATGGAATAGGAAAAAGAAATGTTGAAGGAAGAATGTTACTAGATTTCTGCGTCCAAAAAGAGTTGTGTGTTGCAAATACGTGGTACAAGAAGAGAGATGAAAGGAAGGTGACTTATAGTTCAGGTGGAAATGATACAGAAATAGACTTTGTTCTAGTAGGAAAGGAAAAGAGAAAGTATCTACGAGATGTGAAAGTTATCCCTGGGGAATTGCAGCACAGGCTGGTGGTAATTGATGTGGAGGAACGCAAACTAAAGAAGTCAGTAAAGAAGAGTAAAAGGGTGAGATGGAGGGTATGGAAGCTGCAGGAAAAAGAGATCAAATGAGAATTTGAACGAAGAGTAGTAGAATTAGTGGACGCTGAAGCAGTGGATTTGTGGGAATCCTACAAGAATGGTGTTTTAAAGGCTTGTGATGATTTGTGTGGAAAGATGAAAGGGAGAAGAGATCAGGGAAACACATGGTGGTGGAATGAGCAAGTAAAAGAAGCGATAGATCGGAAAAAGAAAGCATTTAAAACATGGTGCAAGAATCGATCAGCGGAAAATAAAAGTAATTATAGAAAAGCAAGAAATCGGACAAAGAAAGTGGTTGCAAAAGCCATGAAGAAGGCGGCTGAAGAGGAGATGAAAGTGCTATATAACAAATCAAACGATGTTTTTAAGTTAGTGAAGTTCATGAGAAGGGATGGAAAGGACATAAATGGTGGAGGTTGCATGAAGGATAAAGATGGGAGACTTGTGGTAAGTGAAAAAGATCGTGGAAAATTATGGAAGGATCATATGGAAAAGATCATGAATGTGGAAAACGCATGGGATCAGATGGCAGAAGCAGATATGGTTGAAGGACCAGTTGAAGAAGTCACTTATGAGGAGGTGATTAAGGCTATGATTAAGATGAAATTGGGAAAAGCAGCTGGTCCCTCTGAAGTAAATATGGATATGATAATGGCGAGCGGAAAGTTTGGTGTTGGAGTACTAAAGAAGCTGTGTCAGAGAGTTCTGGATGGAAAAGGTATGCTAGAGGAATGGAAAACAAGTGTTGTTGTTCCAATCTTTAAAGGAAAGGGAGATGTGATGGATTGTGGAGCATATAGAGGAGTAAAGCTGCTGGAGCATGCAATGAAGACAGTCGAGAGAGTGCTAGAGAAGAGAATAAGAGAATTAGTGAAGGTTGATGGCATGCAATTTGGCTTTATGCCTGGGAAGGGCACGACTGATGCTTTGTTTATTTTGAGAAGGATGCAAGAGGAGTTTCGTGGAAGAGAGAAAAAGCTGTACTTGTGTTTTGTGGACTTGGAAAAAGCGTTTGATAGGGTTCCCAGAAAAATGATGAAATGGGCATTAAGAAAGAAGAGTTTGCCAGAAGTGTTGGTGAAAGCAGTAATGAGCTTGTATGAGGGTTCAAGGACGAAAGTCAGAGTTGGATCGGGTTTTTCGGAGGAATTTGGGGTAAGGGTTGGTGTGCATCAAGGGTCTGTGCTATCACCATTGATATTTGCTATTGTGGTTGATGCAGTGTCAGAACATGCAAGAGAGGGACTATTGAATGAAATTTTGTACGCGGATGATCTTGTGCTGATGAGCGGAAATTTGGAGGATCTAAGAGAGAGGTTCCAAAGGTGGAGAGATGCATTGGAAAGCAAGGGATTGAGAATAAATATTAGAAAGACTAAGATGATGGTGAGTGGTGCAGAAGGGGAGGTTGTGCGCAGCAAGGTGGATCCGTGTGGAATATGTGGAAAAAGAGTTATGTCTAACGCGGTGTGGTGCACGCTCTGTAAGAAGTGGATTCATGCGAGATGCACCAACATGAAAAAAGTATCTTGCAGTTTTGCACAACAGTTTGTATGTAGAAGATGTGAAGATATTGGAGACGGAAAGGAAGAACCAGTGGAGGTATTGTGTGATGAAGTGGAGACTGTAAAGTGTTTTTGTTATCTTGGAGATAGGCTGAATGATAGTGGTGGGTGTGAAACTGCAGTGACTGCAAGAATAAGGATCGGATGGATGAAATTTGGAGAATGCGAAGAGTTGTTACTTGGGAGAAGGTTTTCTTTGAAAATGAAAGGAATGGTGTATCGTAGTTGCGTAAGATCAGCAATGTTACTTGGAAGTGAGACATGGTGTTTGAGGGAAAATGAGATGGTAATTTTGAGAAGAACTGAAAGAGCTATGGTGAGATCAATGTGTGGAGTAAAACTAGTGGATAGAAAGAATACTGAGAAGCTGATGAAAATGCTGGGTCTGAAGGAAACTTTAGATAAAATGGCTAAAGCGAATGGAGTAAGATGGTATGGACATGTGGTTAGGAGGGATGATGAGAGCATTTTGAAGAAGGCAATGATGTTTGAAGTGAATGGACCACAAAAGCAAGGACGGCCGAAGCAAACATGGAAGAAACAAGTTGAAGAGAATATAAAGAAGATTGGGTTGAGGAAGCTACAGATCGCGCGAGATGGAGAGAGGGAGTGGGAGCGATTGCTGAAGGAATGAGGTGCATCCGGCCACCTTCGGACACGAGGAAAACCGGATTAAAACTGGTTGATGATGAATAATCCTGAATATATGAGCACAGCAATTCAATTGATGGACGAATTACTTGCAAGCTTGACCATACACATTTTGGTAATGACTTTACTTAAACTTTATTCAACCATAGCAGTCGGTATATTTCGATGCAAGAAGTGTTAGTAAACATTAAACAACTTAATAGTATTAGCAAAACAAAAACAACTACAGCAAGTTGTAAATAAAAACACGCAAAATTTGAAAAACTTTAGCAAAAAATTCAAACACAAACAAGAGCACTTTGAAGTGATTTTGTATACTGTTATATAATCCATAACATAAAATATAACTAACCTGTAAACTGCGGGGCTAAATTAACTGACGAACCATCTTCAAAAAGCCAATCTCCTTCGGTAGTCCTGTCATTAAATCCAAGCCATAACCCCATCCAACGGCGCTTCGTTTGAGCTTGATCCACCAACTTCATTATCAAGTCATGAATGGTTTGGTTGATCGGGCTTGCCAGTGTGCCGTTAAGAACTAAAAAACACAATTTTGCAACTGCATGATCTGCATTTATTCGGTAATCTTACATTTAACCCATTGTTTCCTCAGTTCCAGTGGATGATGTACGAATATTGACACGAGTTTTAAATGCAAGACATGAACTAGCTTTTAGTAGTGTTGGTTATATGATGATTGCACTATAGCATTTATAATGGTAGTAGGCCTGAAGGCTACGCAAAACTGATGGCAGGATTACTTTTACCCTGTCCAGTGTCCACCTGTATAGTTTAAGAGTTCTAAGAACCAAACACTTTCTGTTTCAAAATTAAATTTTGATCAGCCCACTCAAACTAGACACGTGGATAGGGTAATGAAGATTTTGGTTGGTCTTGCCATAAAATTCCACCAAACCGCCCAGTACTACTAGTTACAGAAGAGCGAGATGTTTAGAAACTCTAACTTGATTAGCGACCCCGCGACTCTTCTGAACCCAGCGGCCTTCCGAAAAATAGAACAGCAAAAGCTCCACAATGTACAACAACGCAGTGTTCTTTCAAACCATTGTTTCACTTTAAATCAAATAAGTGGTGTTTGTGACGGTATGTATCTCTAAGTATTAATTCCTAACTGTCCTTTAACGTAAAATTATACCATAATACATCAAGTACATTATATTTTTCTTACTTAGGCCTACTTATATTCCAAAATAGGTGAAAAAAAGGATAACATTTTTAATTGAAAAACGAAAAAAAAAACACAGTTACATTGCAAAGTTGAATTCTTTTACAAAACTTTTTTTTCATCAAAAATTCAAAGAAGCACCAACTTACGGTTGCAGTAATCGGAGGCTCGAATCCAGGTCGAAACTTCGTGAAAAATTAAGTAATTCATATCACGGTGCTGTTCTTCGGCAACCGGGAAGATTTCTTGCATTAAAAATTGATAACAGCGTGAGTGGCACTAATTTTTAGACAAATGAAAGAAAAGAATAAAATTTACAAGCACAAAGTCAATACTTTCACCGGAGAATTCTTTTTTTTTTTCTGTAATTAACTAAAACTTAACAAGCACAAAGTCAGTAATTTTACCAAATCACAAAACAACGCAGCCAACTACATTTTTCTTTTTCAAAAAAATAAATGAAGACAAATAGTGCCTTGCAGTATTGTAACAAACCCTTGGTAGAAGTTATTTTTCATAGTGTTACTATAGGAGAGTTCATTTCATTAACTTACCAGCAGGATCATCACAAGTCGCACCAGTGAATATAGACCGACATTGACAAGCTCCATTGATGCATATTTGATGACTACTACAAGGAGGCGCGCATTGTTCTTCAGCTGAAATTTTTTTTACATCAAAGCTTAGAAAAGCAAAGTTTGAGCTTACAGATGTAATAATTAAAGATACGCGTAATTATAGAGTCATGAAAAGCACTGGTACTTTAAGAAAAAGCATTCGATGAGCAATTTTGGGGCAAGGTTTCTCCGCGACTTAGCGCCTGAGCAACACAGCTCCGAAAAAACGTCACAGCGGTGGCGAGTCGTTGGCGATACTGCGTCGGATTTGACCGGCCCGGGAATCGAACTCCAATTCTCGCACCGATAGCGATGTGCTTCACAACTGGGCTAACCAAGCGGTGAGCACCACTGTACCCTCTAAGCTTTTAGGAAGTGAGAATTTGCCCACATACAGATTTTATTAAAAAATTTGCCCAACGATTCAGGGGGTTTAAAGAAAGTTTGATGCAATTTTTGCCTCAAAGTAGAGTTCCAGAGGATATAACTTCTGTTCTGCACCAAAATATTGAAGATTTTGATTGAAATTCGGACAGCAATCACCATTCCAGACGACAAGTTTAAAGAAAAATTGGCAAAAAAACTTCTCATTTTTCTCAAATTTCGGACCTTAGAGGGAACAGTGGTGTGCACTATCGTAGCTTTTTAAAAATAATGAGCGCCACATTAATGCGCTAAGAGCAATCTTCCCTCAGCAAATATAAGAGCGAAATTATCCTCGTTTTTTAAAGATTCCACACAAACAATGTCTACACAGAGCAATTTTACCACACAAAAAACTTGAGTCTTCGTACAAGCAACCATGCTATGTTACACAAGCTGAAGTAAAACTTTTCCAGACTCCCGGTTAGTTGATCAGTTTTTAAGACATTTCTATCGGTGCGGGAGACCTGGGGTTCGATTCCCGGGTCGGTCAAGTCGGACACAGTATCGTCAACGACTCGGCACCTCTGCAACATTTGTTCGGATTCGTGTTGCGCAGGCGCTCAGCGCGGATAGGCTCCGCCACACGTTTCACGCTTCGGCCTACTAACGTGGTACAATGAAAATTTGATTTTTTTTTAGTTTTAAAATTTTTCTAATTCTTCTAAGCTGAGCGTTCGCCGTTTCTACAGAGCAAATCAAATACAGGACACATCGCCATATCAACAGCAAACACAATACTTACTTGGAATCACACCAATCGCCGATCTGCTCGAAATATAAACACAGTTCACTGAAATCAAAAAGCTCCAATTTAACCTTAAATTTTTGACGTTTATTACATTCTTAAATGAAGTCCTCAATATTATGCTAATCACTACAACTGTCATTTGCAAAGGAAAAATCTCTGCTCAGTTACGTCGAATGGAACTACATTTATTAGGTTAATTACGAACTCATACCTTCTTGACACAAAAAACCATGTCGTGCTGAACAGTCTCCAATAGACCATTGAAAGTTTTGTGAGGAATTCATGTAGACACAATCTCTACCTTGGGAGTTTTGAGGAGGTGTTATAATCCAGTTGGTGAACCCAGTTAATGGGTCACCGTTTTCCCAAACAAATGTACCTGAAAAGATACAATAAAGTACCAGAAAATATACAAAGTGCTTTCCCTTCTCGGAAGAGAAGAGTATTACCGGTACCCAATTTTTTTCACGAAGTAATACGATGTTACATAGAACAATAGACGCAAAAATGTGGAGCGCTAGCAGTGGTGACGTCGGTGACGACCAATCTAACCACCCAGCGATAAAATCCCATGCCCACCAGGTGGGCGTTTGCAGGAATAATTTGGGTCACACAGCAAAATGACTGGCTGACTCCACGACCATACCTTCAGTTGCTAAATCATTCAATCCTAACCACCAAGTTTCAATGTCGAAATACATGCTTGCGTTTTGTAGTTTATCGATGTAACGTTGTTGATCGGCTGCATTCGTGATCTGAAGGGTATAAAAGTTGTTTAATGCTCATTGCTCATAGTAAATACATTTCAAACAATTTTGATATAGGATTTGCACAAGCTAAGTTTAAACTGTTAGAGACAAATAAAATTCGAATAGAAACTGGTGATCGACTACCGGTCGGTGGACGTAGTGGTTTAAGATATAG
Organism: Trididemnum miniatum; assembly: GCA_964006365.1. NCBI lineage: Eukaryota > Metazoa > Chordata > Ascidiacea > Aplousobranchia > Didemnidae > Trididemnum > Trididemnum miniatum. Next base: position 12,755,987 of record OZ023234.1, on the reverse strand, counting down.
TTATCGGCGCGTGAGGTCAGAGGTTCGATTCCTGGGCCGGTCAAATTGGATAGTGTCGCCAACAGTTCACCACCACCGCGACGTTTCTTCGGAGCTGTGTTGACCAGGCGCTCAGACGCGGAGTTGGGCCCCGCAACTACTTACAGGCTTTGGCCACTGGGTGCAATACCGCGAGCATAATGAAGATTTGATTTAAGATTTTTTAATTAGAGGAGTGGTTTTCAACCGGGATTCCGCCAGTACAGCCAAGGAGTTCTGCAAGTTTACAATTTAGAACTGGGTTCAAGTAAATTAGTGATTAAGCTAATGCACAGCGGTTTTCGAGTCTCTGGAATGTTTCATTGGGGTTCCGCCTCACCAGAAAGGCATTAAATTAGCGGTCGATTTTGCGCGACTCAAACGGATACAAATACTCGTAGACACAAGGCCAATTAAGCAAATGCATTCGACATTGGACGTTAAAGTTATTGCTTCTCGGCTGTGACTGGAAGCCATTGTAAGCTTTCATGCTGATGTTGTATAATGGAGTTCCATTTTGCTAACAAGCTACTTTAAATTAGACTTGATGATTGATGAACCAAAAAAAAAAACTTCATACCCATTGTGACTGAAAAGGTAGCCATTTCGCAGTTGCTCATTATTTCTTAAATAATAAATTTTTGTATTTATTTCAGTTTCGTCCTCACCGGTAAAAAAGCAGACTGACCACTTACACGCCTCATAAAATTTAAGGTAAACTCACTGTAAAAAGCAGCAAATTTTCTCTACTTCTACACGACCTCGCCGCATCAATATACGCAGAAGGTTGAAAATTTATGTTTACTACCAGATCTGGAGCTAGCGAAAGATCTTGAGCTGGAAAATAAACGCAACCTTACCAGGTCTTCTAAAACTTTAAAAGTTCACAGAGCTCAATAACTACGTAAATAGAAAAATGAAATAAAACGACTGAGCAGCTTCATTAAAAAGCAAGCTAGAGTGCTTTACTGCCTCGTGATTACCAATGTAGTGAATGTCTATTATATCTACAGGGTATCAGGGCACGCAAGCAGTAGTACAATCGCTAAAGATCACTACCCAGTTGAGGAAAATAGAAACAGACAACTAGGCAAATACGTTGCTATTAATATGTCTATCAAAACAGGACAAGGCAAATTGATTGATAATTTGATATGTTCAAAGATTCAACAAACCTCTACAAAAAATGTAGTTTTTGCCATTAATAGATTTGTATTATATGCTCGTAAGTGGTGTCATTTTTTAACAGCTTGACAAGCAATAGTAAATCAAGATCTTACATATATCATGGCAGACTTCGGTATGCACACCAACCAATGGATTGACAGCACTTGCATTAATCAAGCGAAATGCTTCGCGTATATCAGGAAAATTCAAATTTCTGTAAGTGTCCATCAGAGCAGGGGGAATTCGACCAGTCGATGCATTGCAGCCAGCCTGACAAAAAAGATCCATTATAATAAATATTCAGTCAAATTATTCATCAAAGATTATAAAAACATGTCAAAATTGTCACAAACCACCAAAAGAATGACGTGTGTATATCAATACTGGTTTGACCCGACTCGAAATGAAACCCTAGTCTACAGCTCCAGCGGCAGACGCATAATACGTTCGGCCATCTGCGTTATCAACTTTAGAGTAGTTGGTTGGATTCGACCCGTAATCAGACCCAAAGTCTACCACTCCAACCACGCGGCCATGCGAGTAGTGAAGCAAACACGAGATATTTGAATTTACAACTTTCAAGGGGGACATGCAATTAGTCCACAATGGCAAAGTATTCAAATAAAAAAAATCAAATTTTCATTATACTCGCGGTATTACGCCGAAGCGTGGTAACGAGTGACGAGGCCCATCTCCGCGGCTTAGCGCCTGAGGCAACACAGCTCCGAAGAAATGTCACAGCATTGGCGAGCCGTTGGCGACACCACATCCAACTGACCGACCCAGGCTTCGAACCCCAGACCTTCCGCTCCGATGTCACTGTCTTAACAACCAAACTAAACGGCCGGAAATCAAAATCAAAGCATGAAAGCATTCTGCGATGGGTGCTCGGCTTTACGAGTCGCGTAGAGTAAAACGCAAGCAGCTAAATCTGATTAAGGATCACTAGATTCTGGTTTAGAAACAGCGATTAGTATGTATTCGGGGACAAAAACCAGAAGCTATAAGCACAATATAAGCAAAAACACCAACTTCCTCAAACAAGTCCAGAAGACATTCGTGGCTTCGCGGTGCCATCAACGAACATCGGGAGGGAATTTCTACATGAAAGCAATAACTTAATTAAAATGTTACATCTCAACACAACAAGCAGGGAGTAAAGTGTACTGAAATTTTGATTCTATAGGCCATAAAAAACACTTTAATGAAACCGGTATTGTCATTACTGATAAAAACGCAGCATAGAAAGCAAACCTGCCCACTGCCTAGAACCGACATTCCACCGTTAACCCAGTAGTGACACTTAAAAAAATCAAATCTTCATTATACTAGCGGTATTCCGCCGAAGTGGGTAACGAGTGGCGAAGCTCATCTCCGCGGCTCAGCTCCGAAGAAACATCGCAGCGGTGGCAAGTCGCTGGCGACACTGCGTCCGACGTGAGCAGCCCGGGATTCGAACAGCCGACCTCCCGCACCGATAGCATTGTCATAACCACTAAGTAAAGACATTATAATAATCTAAAAAATGCTTGCAACAGTTACAAGCTATTCAGTATTCGTAGGTAATTTTAGGGTAATACGTCCAACTAAAAACTGTGAAATACACACCATATCATTTCAAAAACTCAAAAATTCCAAATTTCGAACAACCTAATTACCAAATCCTAGACAGTCCAAGTTGCTCCGACGAAAATCTTCCACAATCGGAAAAATATCCGGATAAGAAACGGAGTCGTACAAAGAAGCCCTGTAGGTATTATTGAGGGACGGTGGGAAAGCATCTCCTTCGTCAGTGCAACCCAGACGCATCCATATTAATGCAAGGCAGTCATCTGAATGCGGGGGAAGGTACGTGCAGTTGTGGAGTAATTCTAAACAAAATGGTCACAAATGTGGTTTGAAAACTAGGGTTACTGGGTCAGTGCATTCTTCAACCTGAGGTCAGGCTAAAAGTTTACATTACTGCTTTAAGCAAGAAGTGGAACCGCTTTTAAAACTTTGGTTAAAGTTGGTAAAACAAAACTAAAAGAATGACGAACAAAGAGATTTACTAAAAAGTTATTTTACGTTGGAAACACAAAGAAATTTCTCAGACCAAGACAGACCACGCTAAAATTAACAAATAACGAAGTCATAACATTTTCCTACCAACTCCATAGCATTGTAGTTGAGCGTCCAGGTTTGCGGCGTCAGCACGCATCTTCATATCTAGCATTTCGTTTCGTACAGCGCTGTCATGTAGCAAAAAGATCGCGCTTGGGAAAACAAGTCAAACTTTTTTCAAAAACGCCTTAACATAACTAATCTACCTTATGCCGTAGTAGCATTGCTAGAAATGGCACTACCCTACGTCCTCAGCCCCCTAAAAAAATGATTAAAGTACAAGCAGCATCGTTTCAGACGATGGGTAGAATATTAGATTGGCCAGCTTCCACGTTGTAACAAAAAGAATGATCGGCTTCAACAAATTATCGCAAAAGTAGATCCGTTTTAACGTTAGCAGTATCGAGAGTGTTTTTGCCGTAATATCAAGTTTTTTAACTTCAAAGCAGGCTTCACTTGGAGTATGCATCATAACAGCATTTGTGACTACACTACAAGTCTATTCTACCTCTGATTCTTTCCATCCCACATTAGATCCAGTTGTACAGCAGTTAATCTATCTGGATATCCAAGACCTTGCATCGAGCACCCAGAGAAATTCAACCAGATTTGGTTGAGACATTCCACAGGCAAAGGGGAGTCAAAAAGTGGACACTGGCTCAAAAAACCTAGAAATTTAGTTTTTAAAAAGGTGCAAATGGCACCTCATTTCAAGATCAAAAACTTGGGGTGAATTCGTCAATCTTTCTGAATGCGCAAAACATTAGAGTAATTGGTAAACGTGACAAAGGTGTTTAGTACTGTAACAAATCACTTAAAGGTACACATGCCTACCAGCAGAACAGGATCAACATTACTTTCACCTGTTGGACCCAGAGTTAAAAGCGGTATGGCAGTTCAAAAAATGATCATAGTCATAATGAACTTACCATAACCAAAACAATCCACTTGTGCATTCACATCCCCAGATATCGCTCTTGTATAAAGCTGGTCAACGTGGTCAATGTAAGCTCTGAAGATACAAAATATGAGGTTAAATTTGAAATCGCAATGCTCTTCTAAACACATTTGGAATTTTCTTCTCACTTGTGGTTCTATTCCATTTTAACGTATTTCGAAAAAAACTCACTCTATCTTCGTCCTTTATATTCACATAACAATCGCTATTCTAACCACATTGCAACAACAAAAACATTGCATGGTTAAAGGTAGGAATTGTCTTGAATCAAATGGAGAAAGACTGCATTGTAAGTACTACAAAACACTTTGTACGTGAGCACAACTGCCCATTGTTTAGAAAGTAAAGAGAAGATACAGCAAGCTCATTAAAACAGCAACTTACGGCAGAGCCATTCTCTGCATCGGAGGAAGTGTAAGAACGGTGAGATTGGCTGGAAATCCAATACCTGCTGGCTCGCATCCACCCTGCATCCAAAGAAAGTCCATACACGTAACCGAAAGAGGGGGATAATACGTGCACTCAGGAGGAACCACTAAAAAGGGTGAAAAAAAGCAACCAGAAAGAATCTAACGTCATAACACATAATGTTGGACGTGCAAGTTAGTCGTGGCGCTCGGAAAACTTTCGCTGTCGCATTCACATGGTAAAGGGCATTTCTAGGCTTTTCATCACTAATGGCCTTCGCTATCAAAGATAATGAAAATTCGTAGCTTATTTCAATACCACTCAACGGCTTTTCACACTCTATGTTGAGCTACAAGCAATGTAGTAGCGAATTAAGCTCATGGGTAAATAGAAAAAAGGTTCATACTGTGTGTAACGTAAAAGATGACTGCAAAGGATTGCTACATCTACTCCAGTACTTAAAAATGAGGAAGGTGATATAATTTACTTAGCGCAGCCAGTTACTTATGCAATTATAAAAAAAGCGTTCGCCGATAGACGTAAAGATTCTGCTGTACCAGAGATTACAATCACCTGCAGTAAATGCAATGTTTCCAAGAAATGTACTTGTTTTGATCTAATCCCAATCTGTACTAAAACTCTATCTTCAACCCTTGCCTGTTTCTTACCATAAAACTGAAGCAAAAAACTCAAGAAAAAATGTAGTTTTCTCCCATTGCTCTAGTTGTCAGTAAATTAACTCTCTTTGAAAACTTACCAATTCCAAAGCATTGCAGTTGTTCTTCTGCCATGTTGAAAGAATTAGCTTGTTGAAACAGATCATCCACTGACGATTCAACTGAACTTTAATGAAAGCATCAAATTGTCTTATGCTATTAACAACATCAACATTAGCAATAACCAACAGCTAATATGATACGCATACACTACTGACTACATGCTTGCTTGATAGGTTTTAATTCAGCTAATTTGCAAAGCGCCAAATAATAACAATTTGGTCTTGAAGGATGCGGAGTAATGTACTTTATAAAATATAGCAAATTTAATCGAAATAAAATTACCAAATTTAAAAATTTAAATTACCAAATTTAATCGAAATAAACCGAGCAAACCAGAATCAAGTCACGTAATATTTACTGTACCAACGGAATGATATTCAATTTCAACCAAAAAAAAAAAGAAATAAAATCGGATTAGGACCATACCCCCCTCCCCCTGATAACTACAGTTCCTCGCCGGCTAAGTTTGAACAGTAGGCTGCAACTGCGGCATACACTAAAAATCTCTTGAATGACGAGATAAAACAACACGCAAAAACGCAATAAATAAAAAAAGTGCAAAAATAGTTGATTATATTTTACCTTAGAGCAGCTGTTGGATTGCCATATCTTTGCCGTATAGCTTGGTCAGAAATTCTGCTCGGAGACTGAGTGCCGTTTAAAGTGCAGCCTGATTCGAGCCATATTGATACCAAACACTCGCGTGAAAACGGAGGACTATTCGTTGTACAATCGTCAGGAAAAGCTGCAAAAATTATCATAAAACCAACTGAAAATGAAGGGATAATGAAACCATTAAACTAACTAATCCTTTCGAAACTTAAATTCAGTTGTCATCATCAGTAGCGCATACAAAACAGTGCCAAACGGTAAACAAATCATCAAAAAACTTATGTCGTGACAATATGTAACCCATCAGATGGTTTAAATTCTGGCAAGATGTTCTCAATCTGCAGGTTTTGATGCGAAGTAATATTAATGATATTGTAATGGCTGTCAAACGCTAAGATTATCGCATTCGCAAATACAAGTGTTAACCACTGCACTAAAAACTCACTCCTTCCATAACATTGTTGCTGAGCCGTTGTTGAGTTCATCAAATTAGCATGGATTTGTCTCATCGAAACGATAACGTTACTGTAATAAAAAAAGACAATAAAGCATAGAACTGTCGAAACGTTTCCATCTTTTAGATCTTATCTGTGCATTCGCTGACAGCTTTCTATCTTTTGGCAAGTAGTTGTGACATTTTTTTTGGTACGTTGCAATGTTATTATTGGTAACCTGGTATATGCATTACAACGAACGCATGTACATTTCTGTTCAGTAAAAGAACTAACGTAGAAGCAGCATAAATTAAGGAAAGAATGAAACAACTAAGTCAATCACAAGGCAAGCAGTTAGTGGTTGAAATTTCGCAATTATTCTGCTTGCAAGGCCTTATAATCAATTGAATAGAGACACTTAACGTAACAGAAACCTAACGGAGTATATCGTTAGGTGATGTACATTTGGCCAAAAATGCAAGCAAACTGAAAAAAAAAAAAACTCAAACGTGACAATAAACCTATGATAATCAGAACCCGAATGCAGTTGAATCCAATACGAAATTAGAATTACTTTATCATTAAATCACAATTACCTTATGTTGATTTGATATGGGCTTGCCGCGGTAGCATTGTTTGGAGAAACTGTACCATTTTCAACACACCCAATTGAAAGCCAAATATTCAGCAAGCAACTGAGAGAATGGGGAGGGTTGAAAGTGGTACAGTTGTATTGATGAAAACCTGAAAATCAACAGAAAATGAAATTTTCAACTTAAATATACAAACCTTACAGTTTTTACATGCAGCACAAGGAAACATATGCATACGTAAAAATCACAAAAATGCAGCTCAAGTAAACATATGCATACTCAATGCAAATCAACAACACAACATAACGACACAGCGAAAACGCTATCAATTGGCGACACGTTTCGTTCTTACGGGAATCATCCGGCAAATGCTAAGAAATTTAGTGCAATTAACAAAAAAAAAAACGAATGCCACGGATACAGACAGCCTATGTCTTTTTTTGCAGCATTTTCGTAATTTTTGCCATTTTATTATGATGCTTTCACCTATCTTACAACCAAAAGACTTAAAAAATTTTGACATTCCCTAAACCTATCACAAAAGAACGGTATGGCAGAAGACAGATAAGGAAATAGGTAGCCTGTAACACAAAAATGGCGCAGAAGTCGATTATTGACGTGCTTACGACTTACTTGTTCCATAGCAGAGTACATCATATCCTCTTTCATATGTTACAGCAAATTGTTGAGTAAGGTTTGTAAAATCTCTTGCTTCTCTGCAAAAAACAAGTACACTTACAGAGGCAGAACGATTTTGTAACACGCTCAAGTGCTGCCCTAACAAATTGGTGCAAATGCAGATTGAACTTATATATTTGAATTGAAAATTTGAGCAGTAATTAACACGTTGTCATTAACTCAGAAGTATAATTATTTAATTTTAGTGGATTTTTGCTTATTTTGCTAACCCGAAAAAGCTACTGGGACGGTACAACCAGTTCGATTGCAAGTTGTTGGCCATCTGCATTAGTACTCTAAGGCGGAAACAGCATTTTTCAACGGTTCAACAAGTAATTTATTGGTCTACTTTCACTGTTCCTAGAGTGCTGAATATCCAGCAGCAAAATTGTAAATATCAGATTTTCACGCAAAATTTTTTATTTACAAAAAAATTAATTCAACCTTGGTTTTGTTTCAACTACAGACCACATAACACTACCTAAAAATAAATTTCACCTCAAATTTTTAGTTCCGTACCATTCCATATATTTCCGTGGAGATAATGTAAGAGGGTTGCCAGCCCCCTCTTCTATGCAACGGGCATTAATCCACAATTCATGAAGACATTCCCGAGTCAGAACAAAATCAAATGAAGTGCAGTTGCCAGTTAATACTTTAAAAACAAATAACTTAAGCTAAGAAACAAATCGAATGTGCAAGTTGCTTAAATGTTGCTTTTCTTTTCTATTTTGCTAATTTATTTTACGAGCTGCAAAACCTAACGCTGTTTGTCGCTTATGATAAAAAAAAGTCATACCTAATTGGTTTTGCCGTAACTAATATGAAACGATAATTTTTTTTAAAAAACGTTATTATGGCTAAATTAATCTCGAATTTTTTTTTTTTTTTGATTTTCAAATTTATGTTTAATTCTGTATTATTAAAATTCGAATAAAAAAAAAAACACTGCTCCAGTGCAACATGCAGTGCGGCAACGTTTTACGTCCAACCATCAGTCTACAATGCAAAAACTTCATATACACAATCCATAGCATTCTTGTTGAGCAGATGCGTCTCCACTTTCAGCATTTATTTTTGTCGGAAAAAATGTTTCTTTAATTTCCCTAAAAAATGCAAAATAATGAAAAGAACAAAACTGCAAAGACAACAAGCCAAAACCAGGAAAACTTCAACACTAGTTGGAGAATGACAAGCGCGATCGAGTGGTTAAGTTTACTACTTTGGTGTAGCGCAAAACTCAAGTCTGCGTGCAGCAATGAAGCAACTGGTTCATTAGGTAGAGCCAGTAGTTTAAGATAAAGGCGCCAATACCCGCAAGTCAAGCCGTAAAAACAATGTTAAACAGCTGCCTCCATGGTACGCAAAGCTCTTATCGGCGTAATACACAAGATACGTTTTTTCATCTTGTTACAAATACAAACAAACTTTTTTACGCTAAACGGAACTGCAAATTCAACAGTAATTGAGGGAGACTGCGAAGTTAGCTTGCGCTCTTCGAGTCAGCAGCCACCTGGTATATTATGTCAAAAGCGATCGGCTCCAGCCGCGAATCGAACCCGCGACGTAAGACATACATTGCAACCCGCGCGTGGTTCCGATTGGCAACATCGCTGGAATTAGCACGATTTTACCGTTGGACGTTGTTCTAATCGGCTAGTTACTGAGTTAATCTAATAGATAGAGGCCTGCGGGTTCTATTCTCAGTCGCGTCAAACCAAAGACTTTTAAACTGGTATATGCTGTTACACTTGCTAAACGCTCAACAATTAAGTGTAGAGCGGAGGATGAAATGAACAGAGAATAAAAATACGTCAGTAAATACTTGACAAAATTCAGTCCTGGCGCTAAAGGACCTTAGTAGTTACAAAGCGCCATAAAACAAAAAAAAATATATAGGCCTGCGCATTAAAAACAACTTGCTCACAAAATACTATCTGCGTCATAAACGGAGAGCATGGCAGGAGAAAGAGCAGATGGATAAGATGTGCCTTGCTCAACGCAGCCGACTGACAAAAAGATGCTCTGTATGCACTGCTCGCTGTGAGGTCCAATAAAACTTGTACAACCAGGAGGAAATTCTGAAACACAAAATGAACTATACGATTTGCTTCAGGTGCTATAGCGATTTAACTAAGCTGCAAATCAGCGTAACTATTACGGAAGATTTTGCGTTACAGCGGTAGACAAGTAGCGACGCTTCAGATTGATTACTAGTACTTGGTATAAAAACTGCTCCCAATCGGGCAACCAATTACGTGAAGCATCACATTCCTATCCTACCCAAAAACACTCAACAATTTGTGATGGTTCGAATAAATCAATAAAAACTAGTCCGGTCGAATAAATCAATAAAAACTAGTGCTTAAAAGGATGCTTTGAGGTAGAAGGTAGTCAGGAGCCAGACACAGAGAACGCTACGTGTTTTTTGATTTTAAGAAGCTTTTTTGCTTGCCAAATTTAAAACTTGGAAGACAAACAATAATGCGTCAGTTGCACTGGACAACGATAGACAGTGCAATAAAGATTATACTACAATAATTTACTAGATTAAGAGTTAGACAGTAACATTCAAGCATAGAGAAACATCAAACCAATCTTACCTATGCCATAGCAGTTAACCTGATGTTGCACCACACCAGCGTCGGCTTGTGCTTGAACTATTTCGCGAATGAAAAAGGAATAATCCCTAAACCAACACACTCTAACATAATCTCAATTCTTGCGATATCATATCACCAACTAAAACGCATATAACTCAACTCCTTAAGATAGTGACACTTTATTAGTTCTTTCGACGCAGGCTGTATTCTAACGTCAAACACTAAAATTTAAAGTTCAGCGAAAACACAACAAAAAACTTTACAGATACGAATTTTTGCTTGCACCAAAAGGAAACGAAAATAACTAACGAATTTTCAACATTTCAAAATTTAAGCAAGAGCTTTAAAATTTTACACATGTACCTAACATTTAAGTTACGGTGCTCTTCGTAAACCACGAGGTTATCAGATTGCAATGTGCTGGGATAGAAAGCTCCGTCCTCTGTGCACTCCGAACTTTCATAAAGTTCCAGGAGACAATCAAGTGATAATGGAGGGTTGAATGATGTGCAATTACGAGTATAATCTGAAATACATTCAAACAATTCGATTACATAATAAGAACCACTTAGGAGTTGCGGCAACATTGAGACAAAACCCCAGTATTTTTCCTCATAATCGTGATATTTAATTGAAATTTTACGCAATTAACCGGTTTGTCTGTACCGCAAAAACTATTTAGACTTACAGACAAAATTGGTTAATCGCATAAAATTTTAGTGCACATATCTGATAAAAGCATATAAGCAATATGATTTGGTTCGGGATTTCACATTGCTACGCTAAAAACCAATTTACGAGTTTAAACAGTATGCCATTAACCAATTTCGTTCATTATACTGAAGTTACATAGAAACTAAACAGATGCTAATCATGGCACATCAAATTGAAAAGAACTAGTGAAATTGACAAAACTACTAACTAAATCCAAAGCATGCTTCCTGCAAATTCGGATCTCCCATAGCAGCTTGTTCGCGAAGATGTTCGTTTTGTATTCTGTAGTCACTGGAGGTAAATTTATGAAAATTAGTCAACCCTTAAAATCTAAAACAAAGCAAACCAGTTTGCGTAGTGGATGAAGATATCGCCATCGGCGTGGAAGGTCTTGGCTTCGATTCCATAGTCGGTCAAATTGGACACTGTCGCCAACAGCTCGCCCAAGCGCTACGCCGCGGAGATGGGGTCCGCCATTCGTTACACACTTCGGGGTAACACCGCATACAATGAAGATTTGTTTTGCTTTTTTCAAAGCAAAACAAAAAGTTTCTGCAGTGACCAAATCAATATTTTTACAGCAGATCACCAAACCAAAAATATCTCATGACATGATCATCATGATGTATAACTTTGTTACTGACAACAGTAAAGCAAACCTTGATGATAAAAGCATGACAAGGCGAAAGAAATTTGTATGAATAATCGTTCACTGAACAGTTGGCGTCCCAGTAGACAAGATTTTTGGTTGACGTCGCGAAAGATAATTTGCGATGCCTTTGTGTAATTATGAAGTACTGATACTAAACAACAAATTTCTAAAAAACTCCGAAAAACCACAACTTCTTGCAACAAATTCAAAAAATCAAATTTTCATTATACTACTCGCGGCATTACGTCGAAGCGTGTAACGAGTCGCGGGGCCCATCTACCCGACATAGCGCCTGGGCAACACAGCTCCGAAAAAACGTCGCAAAGGTGGCGAGCCTTCGGTGACACCGTGTATGATTTAGCCGGCCCAGGAATCGAACCCCAGACCTTCCGACTGAAAAGCGTGTGTTTAACAACTGAGCTAACAGGTCGGTTTCTTGCAACAACTTACCAACAAACAATTAAGACACCCATGATCTTTAGTAAACCAGTGCCAGTATTCCTGCATGCGCAAAAATAAGCAAGATTGCACAATGGCCTAGTGGTTAAGAGCGTTCGTCTTGGATGCTGGTAGGATGGGTTTTATTCTCAGTCGGGTCAAACCAAAGACTTTTAAACTGGTATCTGCTGTTACACTTGCTAAACGCTCAGCAATTATGTGTAGCGCGGAGGATGAAATGAACAGAGAATAAAAATACGTCAGTGAATTCTTGACAAAATTTAGTCCTGGCGCTAAAGGACCTTAGCAGTTATAAAGCGCCATAAAATCACACAACATTTCATTTCATTTCACATTTTGGTGAAATGCAGAAGAACCCATGTCACAACAAATACCTTATTCGAATATTTTGCAAACTAGCCAAGGTAAATGGAGTGGGTGCTTCGTTGCCTTCTTCAAAACATTGTTCCTTCCAAACTGCGAGCAGACAATTCAACGTATGAGGACCACCTTGCGAAACACATTCGGAAGGAAGAACTGAAAAAATTATCAAAATCGGTAACTTATTTGAAATAACTAAAAGACCACACTAAAGCTTCATCAAAACGCAATATTTTTAAACACTTGGTATTTTCCTTACAATTAAGCAATCTAAATTTTTAAACAAGTGCAAAATACAGCGTAAATGGTTTTTCTTCGCCAAAAAAGTTGAGCATTTGACACATAGGCAAAAACGTTATGTTTTCGTTATTTATCTCCCGAAGAAAAATGAAACTATTGAAACTGAACAGCGAATTCAACACTGCGTTGAGGTAGACTGTGAATAGAACTTGCGCTCTTCAGCTCAGCAGCAACCCGGTACTGAGATGTTAAATGAAACTGGCCCAGTCATGACTCGAACAATCATGAAGAATCTGCTGCTCGCGCGCGATACTGCTAGGCTGTTTCGTAGCCAGCAAAAACGGGGTTCAAAATAGCTATGTTAAAAGATTAAAAATCGCTGCTTTAAGTAGAACCATCTAAATCAACGTGGTCCAACTTAATTATATCGCGGGCCATAAAAAGCTGCTCGCTTATCCCGCGGGCCAATGTTTAATACAGGGCTTCTCAATTGATTTTGGTCCGTGGACCACTATGCCTATTCAGATACCTCCTTGGATCCCGAAAAAGGTGATAGGTCCCCACTGCAAAAAACATGACTGGTGTATGAAGGAGCAAAAAAAAGGGTCTTCACCGCAGAAAAGCCCGCAACTAATCAAACGAGAAGATCTCCACTACAGAATGATCTGCGAATTGACAATAAAAATGCATGTGCGTAGTCGAAAACTACAAAAACAATGACTAAGTAAATGTCTTCCGACCTAAACGTGCAAATCACCCGTAATTTATCGCGGGCCAAAAAAAATTACTTTGCTGGCCAAAATTGGCCCGCGGGCCTGCAGTTGGACCACCCTGATCTAAATATTTCCTTTTCCTTCAGAAACAATGCACGGTGCAACAATAAATTGGGAAAATGGATTATTTCCCATAATACTTATGAACTTACGCCTCATGCAAATGAAAGAATGTTGCTCTCTACAGTCAACTTGGGACCATTGCCATTGGTCAGCTGCCCTGATGACGACACAATCTTTTAACTGCATGGTTCCAGCACTAGGGGACCAATTTTGATAATCAGTAACAATATTAAGATAGGTCCCATCTTGCCACCTATACATGCCTGTTGACGTAATACAAACAAATTCAATAGCTGGACCTAAAAGTGTGTTTACTGATACGCGACAGGCGACAATTTTTCATCACACCTTGCTTCTTTTCTGTTTAGCGATCACGCGAAAACCTTTTACATTCACTCACATTATAATTTTTGCCGTGTTGTCGCGTATCGGTAATTTTTGCCGTGTTGTCGCCTATCGGTAATTTTTGCCACGTTGTCGCATATCGTAATCGGTAACGCAACAAGCTTGAATGCAAGTAGGCATCGTAGATGACGAGACCAATCAATATTCTGTCTTTCTATCTAATCTTGTTATCTTGGCAAAACTAATTGAATCGCTTTATTGTTATGTACCTTCCATTTGAATGTCGTTCAAGCCAATGTAAAAACTATTTGTACCAGTTGCGATTTGCCAACCCACTACTTTCCGTAATATCCACGAAGTTGCTTTGGCACTGTCAACCTGTGATACGAAAGAAGAGTTTTAACAATGTAACTCTACTGCGGAATTGCTGTATTATAAACATGTATACACTGGTCACCATTCGGCCACAAAACGCAACCTATGACTGATACGAAATCTTTAAAGTCAATGCGAACCATTTCCTACTTTGCACATGAGTTTTGATTCAATACTTTACAAAGAAAAGTCTGCAAAACACATTCGCTAAAATTCTTTTTTTTATTCAAATCAAATCATTATTATGCTGGCGTTATTACGCAGAAGCGTGCTACGACTGGCGAGGCCCATCTCCGCGACTTAGCGCCTGGGCAATACAGCTCCGATGCAACGTGGCAGCGGTGGTGAGCTGTCGGCGACACTGAGTCCGATTTGACCGTCCAGGGATTCGAACCTCAGACCTCCCGCACCGATAACATTGTCTTTAACCATCGAGCCAACTAACTGTTTTCAGTAGCATATTTATACTCCTATCACGAGAAAGAGATCAAAGCGCTATAACGAGCACGCTTAGGAATTGCCAACCATCTGTCTACCACAGCAAGATGAAGGTGTCCCGATAAATGCCTTACCAAACGGCACAACCAGTAAACTTCCAGGCTTGTTCTCCACACTTTCACTTTAATGCTGAGCGTCAAGCAGGGAAGTTGTAAATACGAATTTTAAGGTCATTGATTTGACCAGACTTCGAGGCAAACCCAAGTTTACTGCTCCAGAAGCGGACGCTCTTACCATTCGACCATTCACATACTTCAAACCCATCATAACTAACACTTAATATTCTTGTTTGCGGACAACACTGGTGGTCCCGACCTTCTTATATTCTTTCCTTACTTGATTGCTGGAATAGGTCAGGATATAAAAACAAGATAAACTGATGCTATGTTTACACAACTTAATTTTACCATGGCTAAAGATGCGTTCTCTTGTTTGCAGTAAGCTTGTGCTTCTTTGTACGACTTTCTTTCACTCACAAATTTCAACTCAGTCATCTCACTATATGGCAAATATTCTGCGTAAAAAGATCACAGTAAAACTCATTCAAATTATGCAACCTATGTGCGCCCACACAATTAAAATTTGGCAATTGAAAACAAATAAAAATCAGGCTTACCTTGCTTGTCCGCAATCAAATTCGCAATGATATGCCGATCAACCAATTTGGGAAGCTATAATGCTTTCTCTACTCGCTTCAAACGCTTTCATCTGACAAGACTTTGCCGTGCTATTTGCCATAACTCAGTGCTGGGTTTGCTTGGACAGGCAGAAGCGTTTTTAATTGACTAAACCAATTATCACGTAACTCCACCGATTTAAAAAATTACGCACGATCACTTGCTGATGCAAAAAAAAAATCATGTACCGATCGACCCGAACAAACCTCCAGTTTTTTAATATATCTATCGGGCACACAAAATACAAGCTATTTAAGTATTTATACAGCTGTATAATTTTGCCACAATCGGACGAGCTAGAAAATTTTACTACGGCATCATATCTGTACTATACTTAAGCGCTTCAATGAAAAACTATCTCGCCCAAGCATCCTGAGCTGCTATGCAGTATGCACCTGAACCGTTACAAGCTTCGAAAAATAATCCATCCAAATTGTTGCGAGCCAGTTGAACTGAAACACGAAAGTGGTTTCTCAAAGCTATGATGGTCAAGGAAGAAAGAAAATTACGTCGATGATCCTCGCTAATGTCGCCATTACAACCGGTCTACAAAAATATGCAAATAACATCGTCTTCCAAAACAGATAGGATGTAGTTTGGTCAATTTTGAAAAAGGTGATTTCAAAAGGGCCGCGCAGCGCCAACCATGCAATGTCCAGTACCTTTTAAACAGGACCACGCTACGAAACGAACCTTGTACAAACACGACCTAGGTAGAAAAAAGCTCGAAGAACAAAGTGATGTTTTTTTGATCCAAAACCACATTAACTCGCAAGAACTCTTTATCTGTTAAAGATATACTCCCAGAAAAATCAGTTTGTCTAAAAGGCCGCGTCAAGTAACAACTTTCAGCCAATAAACTTGATTTCAACGAACGCTGCTCCGAATCTGAAACTTAACTTACATTTCTTTGAATTGTTTCGATACATGCAAACGATAACGGGGGATTATATGTAGAACAACTTGCTGGCAAATCCACAATATCTATAAAACAAGTTTAAACCCACCTACGTAAAAGATGAGTTATTACAAGAAAACATAGAAACGTCATATACAGGGTGTCAAAAAAATGCCACAAAATAAAAGTTTCATAAATCATATGTCACTTAAAATATTTGAGCTCTTAATACACCATTTTCGATATAAATAGAATGGAATTTAACTTGCTATGTTCAATTGTTATTTTCTCGATTTATGGAAATTTCAAATAAGTCGCTATATTATTGATTTCAATAGCATTATTTCAGTACATGTTCAATATGACTCCCACCACGATTTAGACATTCATTCAGTATAATTGCAAAATTTTCAACAACTTTCCTGCACATTTCTTCAGGCATTGCTTTAATGAACTTAGTAATAGCTGTCTATCTATTGCAACTCGCAGGCAAGCATGTGGTCTCAATTATCACATACCAAGGTATAGATCTTCGAAATTGCAACGCTCAATCAAATATAAGGGGGTAAAAATATGGAATTCAACTCCTTTAGAAATAAGAAAATTTAACTTGAAAAAATTCAAAAAATCATTGAAGGATCTTTATTTGAAGAGTTATTAGTTAGTTACTAGTAAAGTAGCCCACAATTTGTTTAGATTATTATCCATTGTTATCGTCCAAGAACGGCACCTATTTAACTAACAATAAATGTAAACCATTGATTTAGTTTTTACGGTGGCTGCTCGACTCGAAGACCTGATGGTCCCTTCGCAGTCTCCCTGTCCTATATCATTTTTTGTTGTGTACTACAAGTATTTGTACTGTTTAACTGTTGGACGAATTAATTACATTACTGAATGAAATGAATGTCTTTAGCTCTTGAAGTGTAGTTGGTTTGTCAACATAAACGTCAACATAAACCCCAAAGAAAAAAGTCAAGGGGGTTAAGGTCAAGAGAATGAGCTGCCTATGGATAATTTGTTCTCCGAGAAATTAATTTATCATCAAACTTTTGTCTTAATAAATCCAGGGTTGCATTGGCAGTGTGAGGAGTCGCACCATCTTGCATAAACCATTGTTGGTCTATACTTATTCCTCGGCGACGATTAAGAAGAGATGAGCAGAAATTGCGAATAATCTTGTGGTAATTTTCTTGGTTCACTGTCACTGTATTGTGATCTTGGTCTTCAAACCAGTATGGCCCAATTATGGTTTTGGAGTTCATGGCGCGCAGTGGTCGTTGCAACACTTCCGAAGGTGGTGCAGTTCCCCAATAAACGTTGTGTTTAGAGTTAAAGTAACCGTCAAGGTGGAAATGGGCTTCATCGCTAAACCAGACGTTGTCAATCTATTCGTTTTCCTCCATCTTGTTGTTAAGTCAGTCGCACATGTCGACTCGTGTTTTTTTATCTTCTGCTGTTAGATTATGCTTAAACTGTATGCGATACGAAAAGTTTCAAATCCAGTTTTAAAATCCTGACAACGCTCATACGGTTTATGCTTAATTCTTGGGATCGCCGCCAAGAAGACTTTTTTGGACTTTGGACAGCAGAGCGACAAACAGCCTTTATGTCCTCCGGATTTCTGATTGTTCTTTTCCTGCCAGACTTGCCTTTGTTTAGATTGTCAACAGTTCCATGGTTTTGAAATTTTCGTACAATACTCCACGCCATCTTTCTGTCCGGAGGTTTTTTGACATCAAAATGATGCTGAAATTCCCGTTGGGTTGTTACAATAGATTTGCTGCTGAAATAGAATTCTACCAATTTTGCTTTTTGCCCATGTGTCAGCGGCATCCTCAAACAATAGCCCTCAAATTAAACAAACAGAAATTCTTAGCATATGTCTGAAACATACGCAAAAATTAAAAAGTTAGGGTGTACTACCGAAAAATAACAGGCAATTAAAATTGCGGCATTTTTTTGTGATACCCTGTAATTTTAAAAATTGCAAATATGATTGCATGATTAATTACTTCTTTACTATAGCAATAACCAATAGCGTTTTCAGAGATAAATTGAGTAAACACTATCATAGGCCCACATACTGCTACAGCACATTAAAAATGGGACTCACTAATTTCGCAAGCAAAGGGAAGATCAATGCTACAATCACGATCATCCCAAAACTCGTTTAAAGAACTTGAAAACTCGAAACGCGTGCCCTCGAATATATCCAATCGCATTGCCCCACAATCCTCTTCGAGTGCAGACACAACTCCTCCGTTGTTTGGCTCCGAGTGATCAGGTATCGTACCACCCAAATGCCATCGTTCAAATGGGTATGGTCCTGGTAAAAGATTTAGCAAGCGTAATTTTTTTAAACACGTCTTTTTTAAACAACTTTTCAAGCAGTATAAAGTGCAAGGGACAAATTAATGTTTCGGCTATAACAAAAGTCTCGCTAGCCTTGCTACGCACAGTCAACCCAGGCTAGACTCATTCTAGATTGTAAATAGTTTATACCATACCAGACTCATGCCATTCCAGACTCATACCAGAGTTGTTAAGTTGAGTAATGTAAAAAAGAGTCTTTACAGTCTAGAATGAGTCTAGCCTGGATCGGCTGTGCGTAGCAAGGCTCACGAGACTTTTGTCATGGTCGAATCTCTAAACATTATTTCATTATTTAGATTAAATTTCATCCAAATATCAAAACTGAAGACTATTTTCGAGATTTTTTTAATAAATATTAAATGAACCTAGCAAACCAGCTTTTCATGGTAACGGAAAATGCGATCAATGACAGCGAAAACCAGCTGCAATTCTGCCGTGGACAACACAAGATTTTACGCAGAATTGAAATTAATGATTAATCTGATGATAATCTTCATATCACTTGGCGATAAAGACACATGAACAAAAATTCAATTGAACTTGAGACGAAAGATTCACATAAACGTATTTTCCAGCTATTGTTGTTTGACATGCATTCTTAATACGCATCATTATAATCAGTTACCAAGTTCACAAAAAGTGTGCACTCTTTGAGTACAACTGAAATCAATCCAACCACTATCCAGAAACGAATAAGCTCCGCATAATTCTCTCTCGTTCGGGGCGTAGAATGATAAATTTGCATTGTTTGGTTCATCAGGAAAAGCCCATCCGTTAAATTCTAACCATTTACAAACATAAATATACAAAAAATTGTAGTGATGCTAATATGTTTAATTGTTTATTGTGGTACAGCTAATACTTTATTGATGACAAACTTTAATATCCAATGTAGGGCCTCACGACGGAAATTGTTTTGCCTAACTTCCCATTTTCTTTCAGTGTGAGCTAATCAAATCAAATTTTCATTACACTCACTGCATTACGTTAAAGCGTATGACGAGTGGCGGGACCATCTTCGTGGCTTAGTGCCTGGGTAAGAAAGCTCTGAAGAAACGCCCTAGCGGTGGCTAGCCGATGGCTATTTGATCAGCCCGGGAATAGAACATAACATTTTTCGCACCGACAGCGTTATTTTTAACCACTATCCTTTTAAGTTTAAGTTAATCTTTGCACCATCTTCTCCAACTTTTTTCATCCATCCTCTCATCTTAAGAAATAGCTGAGCCATTTCACTTCACTTGCTGGGGCATGATTGACGTTCTTTGGGGCAATTTGGCCTAACCGACTCTACCTTAAAACGACTCACCTTCAGGACTATTCAGGATCATAAAACGTGTGTTGCGTAGGCAGCAACAAAAACTAAAAATTGGCAATAACTGAAACTTTTAAACATTTTATGTAATGATGAAATTTGGCCAAATTTTTTTAGCAAATCTACCTTAATTATTCTGCGTAAGCTCAAACAATTGGTTAGTAACTGCTAGTGCTTCTGTAATTAGATAATTTGGAATTGAAAAGTATGCAACTTACGAGCCAACTGATCATCCGTAGGAATAGAAACATTGGGATAGGCGGCATACCAGGCTCGATCTTGATATATAGGTGTCCCATCAATATATCTCCACCCTGCCAAGTCACCTGGTGGTCTTTCAACACCGATGTAAAATATTCCATGCGTGAGTGGTGGACCAGGAAAATTTGCCGAAAACAAGTTCGCATATCGCTAGGAAGAAATAAGTTTATTTTAATAAACAATGCAAAATAAACAAAAAAGCAATAAGCTTTCTATGTTTTGTAAGTTTGTATGAAAAATGTTATAAATTAGAATGTTATAAATTAAGCACACTCTATTGCTGCGAGAGGTCTGGGGTTCGATTGCCGGGTCAAATCGGCACAGTATCTCGCCACCGTTGCGATATTTCTTCGGAGCTGTGTTGTCCAGGCGCAAAGCCGCAGAGATGGGCCCCGCCACTAGTTACACGCTTCGTCGTAATACCTCGAGAATCATGAAGATTTGATTTGATTTTTTTGTGTTTTAAAGTAGTGTACGAAAAACAGCTAGAAGTCACGCTTCTTTCAAGCTAAATCCACCTTACTACTCACTCATACCCCAAAAATAAAAGTATTACAGAAACAGCACGGTAAAACACGTGGTTTCACAATTATATTTCACAATAAAACCGCATATTGCTCTAGCCACTAGGATAAGATACAGTTTGTGAATGTGCAATTTATTCTACTTCTACATTTTTACCTCGACTCTCTGTATGATGCGATCATGTTCTATGTCGTCGTTAATGATCGATAAATTTGCACCAAACCTCGCACAAAATGACTGGGCTTCATTAAAATCGACATAATTATCACCTAAGTTATGGAAAAAATGCCATCTCCCATCCATCGACGTTGTATTGTCAGCAGGTAATGGAAGCGTTGCGTTATCAGTAAAATCTACATATAAATGGATGTGCTTTCATTTCATGGTATTCACCATCCAATTCTTAGCGACTCAACCTCATATGCTATTATTCGTCCTAGCAAATACAATCACTCTTGCCACAAATCACAAACTGGAGTTGAAACTTTGGGTAACGTTGAAAAAGGTTTATTGTTTTTCAAGCGGCAGTGCTATCAAATAAATGAATTGCATGTTCAAAACTTAGCAAAAACTAACCAATCATTGAAAAAGATGGTGGTAAGTTGACTGCGTCACCATTTTCGAATTCCCATTGTCCTTCTGTTGTGCTATCACTGAAGCCCAACCATGCAGCAGTTGCATAATTGTATAATGTTGCACGCTCCATATTAAATACCAATGAATTGTGTGTTTCAAGAGAGTCTGGAATAGCTAGAAGACCTCCAATGTCTGCAAAAACTGAGAAAAGCTATATTATATGTCATTACTTTCGTATGTGCTTCTTCAATCAGCTAAAACTACTAGAATGTCATGGCAGCTTCATGATTACCTCCAACAATAAACAAAATGACTTCGACATGTTGTAAACTCCTTAAACATGTTCCAGAAAAACCAAATCACTCTGTCTATTAGGTCATTTAAATTATTTTAATTTCTCACAAAATTAGGCAACACTTATGCCAGAAAAACTAATTTAATTTTTAGTTCTTAACTCACTTTATTTCATTGTGTTAAATTGGAAACATTAAAGCTGCACAACAAACACCAACAGCAAAACTATTTCCTTGCTACAAACGTCAATTTTACGAAAAAATGGCCAACAACTTTGGTACTCCCTTTAGCAGAGTAAGTTATTCGCTGCGATAGAACTAATAATTTCAAAAGCTCTGTAGATCACATAATGGTAGGCCTATTATTTTTCTCAATTAAATTAATGCTTTCTTCTAATGCATTGACTCATCTAGTTTTACCTGCACAATAATCTTTAGCATTTTCCCATGTTGTGGGAGCATCAAAAAACAAATAAGTTTTATTTTGTTGAACATCTTCTACCACAGCTTCCATTCCTACATGCAAATCAATGTGAATTGAATTTAAATGATAGAACAATGCACAAAAAGCTATCTAAAATCAATTGATCAATATCAGTCCATTGGTCATGAAGAGTATAAATACTCTTTATGACCAATTGACTGGTAATTCATAATTCGCTATAATCTTTGGAACATAGTGCACTATACTTGGTTAGGAAAAATCATATTTATGCTCGTTTGATAAAAAACAATTTTATCAAAAAATATTACACAAAAAACGTATCAAGCTACACGAATGAAGTTTTGGGTAACAACAAGTTACTGGGGTGAGCTCAGATCAAAAGTTGAGAGAAGACAACTTAAATGTAGTGTAATACAATTTTCGTGTTCTTTGGATTGGTTGAGAAAGCCAATTGTTTAATATAAATATATTACTAAAACATTTTGGCACATCCAACAATGTCAACATGAAGCAAACATAATAAGATTAGCAGAAACTCAAATTAATGTTTCTCCGGAAAAAATAGTCCAGACGTAAATCAAACCTGGTCGACTGCAAGAGACACAAAAGCATAATAACTTCAACTACTGTTACCTGGAAACTTTATTTCAAGTACACAGCAGAGTGAAGATAGATCAGTAACAGCTTGACAGATATGTTTTTGCAATAATAGCACTTTAGATAATCAGAACGTCAATCAAACCTGAACCCCAGGAACACTGGCTGAATTCACTGTCATTAAATACTCCTCTACAAAGACACACATCAGCTCCATTTGCAGTTACACCACAGTAGAAGTGGTTAACACACTGAGGATCATTGCTGCAGATGTATGGAGTTTGGCAAGAAACTAAATCAATTCAAACAACTTTAAATCAACAAGCAAAAGACCATAAAATTACACATATCACCAGAAAATGTTCTGCTTTTTGAACAAAAAGTCTGTTTTTTAGGGAAAAGTTTGTGTTGCATAACTCAATTTTTTAAGATCATGTTTACACGAAGATTTGAATATAGGAAATAAATTTTAATCTATCGAAAGTTTAAAACAGCACAATGATTGATCAAAAAAGTTATCCAAGCAAACACTTTGCACAGAAACAATTGAATACTTACCAAATAAAACTTTTAAAACCAAAAAGCCTGAAAAAAAAATTAGAGTTTATTAACTCATAAAACATTTAAATTCGATACAATTACCAAGATTTATCATTGGGTACAACAACTTAAACACTTACCGGCATTCAAAAGCATACTTTGTTTTACGCTTTATGTTGACAAAATAGTAAAAAATTACGTTATAATTTTTTTGCTCAACATAAACACTCCAGTATATGTTACGAGTAACAGTACATACCGGTAGTACAGTATTTCGTGCAAGTGCATTTTGCAGTAAATAAAAAAATAAATAAACATATTCGCTGATTGTGAACTAATTTTAACCTGCTAGCCAGTGAACAGTTTAAAGGATTCATACCGGTCCTTCATTAGTTTTTTAATTGATCAAAAGCAAAAAGAAACAAGAGCTTATGAAGAATTTTACACAGCTATTCCTGCCACTATCAATTTGGTTAACAAACTAATTTTAAACAAGTCAGAAAAAAGACAATTTGATAATGCTAATATTGTTGTAATGTTTCACTGTTCATGTCAGCCATTGACACTGTTGTGCTACCAGCATGATGTCACTACTGCAGTCCTCTTTTACTGACAACCAACTCTCCACAATCCCCCAATATTGCTCTCAGTAAGCCACGAGACATATAAAATTCCAACCATTTCTTACCAAAATAAAGCAACAACTTCATCTGCTCACAGCACTTCTGAGTTTATTTTAATGCATTTTGGTACCAAAATACAAAGGCCACGCACATACCAGGTACTCTTTTTGAAAAAATATTGGGCTAACAACTTAGTGTAGTGACACTAAGCTCCTAACCCAAATATTTGTATAATGTTCACTAAAAAGAGTCAAAAATAGGTCTATACAATTATAAACAGCAAAATTATACGGTAATTAATTTTTAGTTGTTTTTGTAGGTAGGCCTATTCAATCGGAATCCTATTTAAAAGGCTTATGTTGAACATGGCATTTGCATTTTGTATTTAGTTGCATATTTATTCTCCTATCACAAAAAAGTGATCAAAGCGCTTTAACAAACTTGCTTAGGAGTTAGCCTACCGGTATACACGCCAGTCAGTCACCTGTCCACCACACCAAGATGGGAGAATCCCAATAGGCCTAAGTGCCTTTCACAACGGCATAACAAGTAAACTTGCCCGCTTATTCTCCACACTGTCCCAGTAATGCTGAGCGTCAAGCAAGGAAGCTGTGAATACCAATTTGAAATTCATTGGTTTGACCCATCTCGAAATCAAACCCGAGTCTACAGCTTCAGAGACGGCGGACACTCTTAACACTAGGCCATATGAGCTGTTAACTAACCAACCTAGGAATAAAACTCTGCTCTCGCTATCTCGCGCAGTTAAATCAGCTGCTACCGTCGACTTGTGGGCATCGGGCTGGCCAGCAATGCTGCAACCCTGCTCAGTCACGGTAACCAAGCAGCAACAAACAACGACACAGCAGACAACACAAAAAAACACATAAAACTTTGAACAAAGTTGCCAGATTTTTTTCAGAATGCAAGTTCAAATGATGCGCTTTCTGAGCTGAAATGAGAAGAACAATGTTCTACAGAATCTACACCAAAATGATCGATTAAAACTGCTTGAAAAGGTGAAATATATGGGGCGCCATTTGTGAAGCCTTGCAATACAAAATTTCACTTCAACTTTGAAGCAAATTTTGATTAAATTGCAAGAAGCAATTGACTATATATAAATTATATTTTTTCTATAAATTGTTCTTTAAGTATTTTTTATCATGGTGAATTGGTGATATGCTTTTTTCGCATTGATTCTCTGCTTTAACGTTTATGTTTAGCACGAGTAGCCCACTTTGAAATGTGAATTATAAGCAAAGCTGTTACAACCAGGGGCGCCGCCACGGGGGGGGGGGGGGGCGAGAGGGAACGACCACCCCTCCCAATGATTATTTGATCATTTTTCCAAATCGCCCTAAACCGCAGAGTTTTTTTTTCAGGGGGTAGGGAGGGTGACGACAGATGCTTTTTTTCGGCTTTCTTTCAGATGCTTTCTTTCGGCAATGTAATTTTTGTAACGAAATGTCAAGCTCCATGGGCGTAGGAGCCCAAAACAGTTTGGGGGGGCGAAACCACCTTTGCCCGAAAAATTTTGCGACAACTACTAAACCAAGATGCATAACTTGTTGAGACAATTTGGTGCCAACATATGTAACGTACGTATGTACAGGTGTATACTTTTGAAGCAAAAACTTCTGGTTCCAAGTTATTTTTTGCATGCAAACAAGAAATGCCGATGAAGAATAGTTGTTGGGATAGAATTTACTCCAAAACTGCACTATATATATATGTTGAATATTACTATCTTCGAAAAGCATCTGCCCATACCGAGTGAGACAAAAGGTCTTTAAATCATGTATTTTGTAACAGGCCATAAAATAACCACTGTTGTACAGAAATGAAACGATAGTATAATAACAATAGTAGGGCTAGCAATTATTTTTAGTCCCTGACCCTTTTTACTCATTTCCACGTACAGTAAAATGATCAAAATAATTTTTTACCATATATATGTCACATAAACTGTGTTATCTGTGACGTATAAACAAAGAATTAGAGATTTTAGATTCAAATTACTGTACTTATATTCAAAGCACCTCAAACAGTGAAAAAAAAAGGTAACTGCAAAAACAATAAATCAGAAATATATATTGCAAAAAAATCGTAATGAGCCTCACCAGTCAGTAACAAGCATTCAAAACAAGCTAACAACTTATCCTGACGTGAGCTGCTGATGCTTACAGCAGAGTTTTCTTTATTAGAGTTGTCCGACTCTATCACGTGATTTCGTTTTTACGCATGAGTACTTATAGATCGATTTCAGCAGACTACGGTCAGCTTGCATTGTGAAAAGTGACTAAAGCTTTCAAACGCAGGAGTTAAGCTAACGAATTAGCTAAGTTTGATTTCAATTACGTGAAGGATAGTTTTACAGACATTTGCAAGAGAATTTTTAGTGATATGTAGCGTAGTTAGCAAAAACTGATTTAAATAACGTGAAGGATAGTTTTAGTGATTAGGTAGTCTATATAGCTGTACATTAGCATGGGTTACTATGACACCCTTTGTTGGACACAAACTGCATTTAGTGATAGACTAGAGTTCCAGTCTAAATGTCATTTCAAATCGAAATTGATTTCTATCATTAAAACTTTTGGAGTAATATTTTCAGGAATTTGATCCAAATTAAATTCGACATTTTTCTGAATGCAAAATATTTTACATTAATTGTTTTTTGATTTTTTATTAGACCTTAGCTGTAAAAATAACCATTAAAGATTATGGATCTTATTAAAAGCAGGGAAAGCAGGGGACCTATCGCACAAGTTTTACTGAATTCAATTTTTTGTCCAACTGGTTGGACAATATATTAGGCCCAGTGCCGAAACTAGCGCCCCCCGAAACCCCAACCGGGGGGGGGCCTCGCACAAAAAGGGGGCCCCGTAAATAGTCAGTACGTAGTACTATTTACTCAAGGTATGATAAAGG
The DNA here is from genome assembly GCA_964006365.1 of Trididemnum miniatum. Classification (NCBI taxonomy): domain Eukaryota; kingdom Metazoa; phylum Chordata; class Ascidiacea; order Aplousobranchia; family Didemnidae; genus Trididemnum; species Trididemnum miniatum. The sequence goes on along the minus strand of OZ023234.1, from coordinate 12,729,095 downwards.
TGCCTTAAATAGGCCTATTCTAAGATTCAATATATTTTTTGTCTTAACTCACGCGATGTGGGGCCCCCATACCATATTTATACTTTTGACCATAGGGGGCCCCTGCAAATTTTTCAAAATATAGCAGTCGCAAAACTAGCAAACAAACGTTTAGTAGCATACCAAGGGCCCCTCATCCTCAAGTGAAAGGCGCAAAAATAAGCCTTAAAAACGTTTTTTCTTCGCATAGGTAGCGAAATGTTAGAGTACGGTTTGCTTGCAGCATTATTTTAGTTGGTTTGGAAGGGACCTAGTTAAACAGACTACTAAACCTTGTTAAAACTGAGGAATTTTGAAGGCTCAAAACGCACAAAAAGCCTCCAAAATAAGGTCAAATTCCGCAAAATTTTCTGGGGGGGCATGTCCCCAGACCCCCCTAGCTTGGCATCGCCCCTTCGGGGCTCGCTCTTTTGCATCACCATCCAAGAAAAAATATTTTAGGGGGCCCCGAAAGATGATTTTGGGGGGGGCCCGCATTGCCTAGTTTCGGCCCTGATTAGGCCAAATGCTTTTTAGTTTGTTGGACTTAGTTGTAACGACATCGCTATCGATGCGGGAGGTCTGGGGTTCGCGCCCTGGGCCGGTCAAATCGGACAAAGTATCGCCAGGGACTCGTCACCGCGCTGTTTTCTTCGAACTTTGAAGCTGAGTTGCCTGGGCGCTCAGCGGCGGAAACGGGTCCCGCTACTTGTTACACGCTTTGGCGGAATACCGCGAGTATAATGACGGCTTGATTTTTTTGGATTTTATTTTGTGATGAAACTCTTCTGTACCAAAACGAAAAAATTCGAAATGCTTACGGTAAATTTATTTGCAGTTAAAAAATGTCACTCAAACGTCCCCACGGGGATCTTTTGTCAATAAAGTGGTAACCTTCCGACCGCTACATGATTAAGCGATTTAAAGTAATTGCAAATGTCTCTTAAAAATTGTTGCTGTGATCGGAAAACGAACGAATGTTTATTCATATGAAACGAATGTTGAAATCTTAATAGTAGACTCGCTTAACCACCAGTGCACAGAGATGGGCATTTATTGGTGATATAGTTTTGATTTGTTGATTACCAATATCGCTTTTGTAGTACATTTTGTTATCGCCGATGAATTATCGAGATAAACGATTCTTCATGCACACAGTGTTCAAAGTTAGTGAGGTGGTGCTGTGGAAAAATACGCAGTGTTCATAAAGTCTTGTTGCGATTTAAAAAAATGTCCCTTTGTTTTGTTGCCACGGCAGAGTCCGTGAACTGCTTTTTTTTCTTAAAAATCTAGAAAAATATTTTTGCAATTTGACTCCGAAAAAGCTTCAAACACATCGAAAATTTAATGCAACATATATCGGAAGAATTTATCGATTACCGATATCACTTCAAGAAATTGAAATTTACCGATTGTAATCGGTATCGCCCAGGGATTTTTTGAAATTATCGGTTATCGTTATTGCTTAAGTACAGAAAATTTTAGCCTATCGTGCCCATCACTGCCAGTGCAAATGAAAAATTAGCCAAGTATTTTGAACAATAGGTTATCAGTACGGAACATCAGAATAGCTTTGAAAAAGCTGTTTTCGCCAGGGAGTCGAACCGTTTAATTTGTACGGTTCAGAATCGGTTTGGGTTCAACAGCGGTTTCAAATTTCGGTTCAGTTCTGGTTAAGGTTCAGATAAATTGAAACGCTCTTGTTTGGGTTCGCTCCAGTAAAAAATATTTCAAACCGGTTTATAAAGCTCCGGTTCAAGTTCGCAGTTAAAAATGGTATAATTCTAGTAACATATTTTAAAAAATGAAACGTACAAAGCAATTTTTCTTCGCATTGACAGGCCACTATAATGCATAAAATACTAGTAGTAAAGCCAGTTTCGAGATAATTAAATTGCTACTAAGCTCCGACGCCGGCGGCCTAATCTTTGATAAAGAAACATATCTTCACATTGACGGGCCAATGCACAGCTTGTAGTGCTGTGCAAGTACTGTATTTCTTTAAATATAAGCCACCTTCAAAGTGTCAGTCGGTTATGCCGATCAAAGTGACGCGTGAGACCTCACGGAGCGAGCCGCTTTTTTAATCGGTTCGATTAAGGTTCGCAAGTACTCAAATTATTCGGTTCAGTTCTGGTTCGCTCTTTGAAATTTTGAAAAATACGGTTCAGGTTCGACCAAATTAGCGTAAAACCGGTTGATAAAACTTCGGTTCGACTACCTGGTTTTCGCATTTGGAAAAACTTCTATCATAAATACTCTCGATAGCTTTGAAAAAAGCTGTTGTATACCAGAAATTTTTTGTGACGCGCTCGTCAAATATTAATAATGTGTGCTGTGCAAGCTTCCAAAGATCTCAAATTATCCAGCGCAATTTTTTTCTTTTAACTAAGAAAATCGACATTAAGGCTCAAAATTTGAAACCAACCTGCTTTGTGCAGAAAAAACTGCTCGGGTAGCGTTACTTCATGCTGAAAATACTCGTTATCGAAAATGCTAGGCTTATTCGTTATCGAAAAAGCTGCTCGTGTAAAAGTCTACTGTTACTTTCTTTTCCACCACTGCGTATTAGCCTACCTGCGTTAAGCATTTTTTGCTAAATATGCTAAGAAAAGTAGTGGCGAAATATCAGGGTAGGCTATAAGTTTACTTTTCTTTGGCGCAGTAGCAGAGCATTGCTAGTTGTTGGCACTAAGTTTTTAAAAACAAATTCGTGCATTTCATGTTATGATTTCAAAGCAAATAAAAAAAATAATGCTGCTGCAAGCTACAAGACTGGATTCAGACTTTCAGAGATGCTGGATTGCTGCATTCTTATGCTGCTGCTGCTATTGTATCTTATGCACTGCGACGTTTCTGTGAGACAATTGATCTATTAGTATTGAAGCGTAACCATTATAATAAAGAAACAAAAATGAGGAAGAGTCGGACAACTCTAATAGAGAAAACTCTGGTTCATCTGTTCAAATCGTGTTGCCCATTCCCGCACTGAGAAATAAAAAAAACTAATGGCGAGCAATTTTATTGTATTTATTAGACTATAAACTGCTCGTCACTTTTTTTTCATTTTTTCTACGTAGTTAAACCATAGTTCTCTATAATATGGTTGTACAACTGTGTCACGTGACCCACTCGTCACGCATGAGTTACAAGGTACGCTCCGAATTGCTCCCAAGGAGCACATCAGATTAGCAGTTGAAACGACATGAAGCTAGTGTGGAAGGCCTAGTCGTAGGAGACCTAGGCATAGGCCTAGTCGAAGGAAACAGGAGTGCAGGGAGGGAAAAGGTGATGGGGGTGTAGGGGCGGGGGTGCAAATCTATGTTGAGCATTGAGGGGATGATTGAGCAAAATTGACACGTCCGCAGATGCCCAATTTTTTGCCCAAAATGAAGTAAAGACCAAAAAAAGGTCATCACGTTTGCTGATGCCCAGTTTTTTGCCCAAAATGAAGTAAAGACCAAAAAAAAGTCATCACGTTTGCTGATGCCCAGTTTTTTGCCCAAAGTGAAGTAAAGACCAAAAAAAATCATCACGTTTGCTGATGCCCAGTTTTGAGTACCGGTAGGCTACTTGGACATTAAAAGTATTGGGGGAATGCTGCCGAATTCTTGGGGGGGAAGCAACCCTCATCCTCCCTGGATTTGCACCCATGTGTTGGGGGAGATGTGGGATAGAGTATGGGGTAAGTGTGGGAGAGTGTACTAGGTGAGTGTTGACAGGTTGAGGGTGTGGGAAAAAGGGTGGAGAAGTGAGTTGGGTTGTGGAGAGGTGTGGGAAAAGGCACAGGCCTAGTCGTAGGAGACGGAGGTGCAGGGAGGGCAACCACCCTCCATTTGTACAATTTAAAAATGCCCTGTTAAAAATTCAAGCACTGTAGGCCTAAAATGTTTTTTGGGCATGATTTGAATGCTCAAAATTAGTTTTGACTGATTTTTTTAATTATTGAGTTCCTGAAAATATTTTTTTTCGGTTCAGCAGGTTTAATGATTTGCGAGCAAATAACAACTTGTTGATACAATGCCAATTTGGCAATAGGCTATCTAGATTTAATGAGGTTGTTGCCTGGCATATTTTTTCATTATGTTTAGTCTGCTTGTCCTGAGTCATGTACAGTGATGGGAATGATACTCTAAATTTGCGTTAAGCGATATCGATATGCGATGCACTCAAATTGGGCTAAAGCGATACCAATGCGCTATACTTAAAAATACTACTTAAGCAATACCAATACGCGATACAGTATCGTCGATACTTGTATCTCAATACATTTTTGTAACAAGTTTTAATTACCAAGTTTGACATCATCATAATGCAGTAGTGATTTTTTTCTCAGTAACCTTAACTTTTCTGTCGAAAGTTTTTTTTTTTTTCGATACAGTATTTCTATTATGAGCAACAAAGCAATATTAGGGGTATTGCAAAATGAATGTTGGTGGGTCGCGAAAAGCAGTGTTCTCTCCAGACATAAAAATTTTTTAAAAATGCTCACAACCAACAACAAAATTTAGACAAAAATGCAAGCTATCATAATTTTAAAAATTTGGGGTATTTAAGCTGATCAAAGACCTTTTTGTTTCATTTTTCACTTTTTCAGGGAATAATTGAAGACCTATTTTTTAGAGATTCAGACAAAAAAGTGGGTCGTCATAAGCTGTGGTTATAAAAAGTGGGTCCCAACTCTGAAAAGTTTGGGAACCAAGTCTACTCAATCCGTGTTGTTGCTTTTTTTTTCAATGCAAGCAGCCTATCCCTACTGTAGCATACTACCCCTAGTTTACCTTCACTGTTCACCTACTGACCTAAATTTTTTTGTATTTTTTATTAATAAACAGCTACTATTGCTGTATCCTGTATTCGACGATACGTAAAATATGAGTTAAGCAATGCTGATACACGATACTTTCAAAAGTAGCTAAAGCAATGCCGGTATTGACACAAAAGTATCGCGCGTTATGTATTGCTGATACATGCATCTTGATACTGCCCATCTCTGGTCATGTAAAGACTTTTGTGTAGTGATTTGGAAGCAAATGTGTATGAAGTTGTTAGTCTTGTGTAGCCTATGATGTTTTTACTTATGGTACCGGTAGTAGAAGAAAATGTTACATAACTGGCATTTTGTATCATCCTTACAAGTCACCCTTAACTTCGGACAATGCAAAGGATTTTTTGGGCATGATTTAAATGCTTGAAAAATAGTTCACATTTTTTGAATTAAGTTTGTTGAGTCTCTGAAAATAATTTTCTTCCATGTCAGCAGGGTTAATGATTTACGAGTAAATAGCTTCAAATGTGATAAGTGCCAACTTGGCAGGTTTTAAACTTACATATAATTAATTAAGGTAATGTGCACACTTTTTCTGAAAAAAACAGTGTAGCTTCGCTTAGACTAGAGAAAAGCAAATGAAAACGCACCTACAAATACATTATTGCATAGACCTTTTTTCCTAAACAAATTGGATCGCTTACTCCCTACAGTTACCTTCGCAGCAATTATCGGCACAATCCGCGCATTTGACGTTTTTTGGCTAAACCGCGACAAGCGCATTGTAATGATGGTGCGCGCATTCCAAGGTGTGTTATGTGTTAATAAGCCCATTTACATGGTCTGTTATAAAGCGCTTTGTGACATAGGCCAATTCTATTTGCTTTTCATTTCGGTGCGACTACATGTTTGCATGCAGTTTGCAGTCTGCAAATGACTGATAGGACTAATAGACATAATAACACTGATAGGGGGAGCATGGGGGGTATAGAGAATTTGGGGGAGTGTAGATGGTGGGGGAATTGGGAACTTTTTGGTGGTTGGGGCAGTTGGGTCAAGTATGGGTGAAATATGGAAGGAGTGAGGAAATGTATTGGGGTGTGGGGGGAGGTAAGGGAAGGTGTGTTGGGGGTGTGGGAAGTGTGTTGGGGTGTGGAAAAGTATGGGGTGGTGTGGGAATGGGGGTAGGTGTGTGGAAGTGTGTTTGGGGTGTGGCAAAATGTGTTTGGGATGTGGGGAAAGGTGTGGAAAGGGTGTTGGGGTGGGGGCAATGTGGGGGGTGGGAGCAAATGTGGGAAGAAATATGGGACAATCTGGGAGAGCGGGAAAATGTGGGGAGAAGGGTAGTGTCACAATTTTGGCCCCCAACTCTCCTTACCCCAACCCCCCTGACCACAATTCCCCCGATCCCCAACATCCCTGACCCCCCGAATCCAACTCCCCCAACCCAACCCCCCGACTTCAAACCCCCCTACCCCAACCCCTTCGACGCCACCCCCCCCCCGACTTCAACCTCCCCGACCCCAATTCCCCTGACCCCAACTTCAGTAACCCCAACACCCCCGACCCCAACCCCTCCAACTCCAACCCCCTCGACCCCAACTCTTCTGACTCCACCCCCGGAGTCCCCTAACTCCAACTCCCTGACTTCAACTCCCTCGACCTCAACCCCTCACTGCCAACTCCCCGATCCCAACTCTTCCGACCCTTAACTCCCCCGACTCCACCCCCTTAACTCCAACTTTTCTGACCCTATGCTCCAACCACTATTCCGCCAATCCCTAACCCCAACCTCAAATTCTCCTACCCCAGCCTCCCTGACTCCAACTCCGCCGACCCCAACCCCCCTACTTCAACCCCCCGAACCCAATTCTCCTGACCCCAACACCCCTGACCCCAAACCCCTTAACTCCAACCTCCTCGACCCCAAATCTACTGACCCCACCCCCCAACCACAATTTCGCCGACCCCAACTTCCCTGACTCCAGTCCCCCTGATTCCAACCCTCGACCTCAACCCCCTCAATGCCAACCCACCGATCCCAACTCTTCCGACCCTAAACTCCCCCGACTCCACCCCCCGACCCCAACTTTTCTGACCCCACCCCCAACCACAACTCTGTCAACCCCCACCCCCAACCACAAATTCTTTGACCCCAGCCCCCTGACTCCAACCCCCCCCGACTCTAACTCCCCGATTTCAGCCCCCCTGACCCTAACTTTACTTACCCCAACACCCCCGACCCCAACCTCCCCCCAACTCCAACCCCTCCGACCCCACCCCCCTACTTCAACCCCACAACCCCAATTTTCCTGGCCCCAACTTCACTGACCTCAACACCTCCGACCCCAACCCCCCCAACTCCAACCTCCTCGACCCCAACTCTTCTGACCTCATCCCCCAACCACAACTCCGCTGACCCCAGCCTCCTGACTCCAACCCCCCCCGACCCCAACCCCCCTACTTCAACCCCACAACCCCAATTTTCCTGGCCCCAACTTCACTGACCTCAACACCTCCGACCCCAACCCCCCCAACTCCAACCTCCTCGACCCCAACTCTTCTGACCTCATCCCCCAACCACAACTCCGCTGACCCCAGCCTCCTGACTCCAACCCCCCCCGACCCCAACCCCCCTACTTCAACTCCACAACCCCAATTTTCCTGGCCCCAACTTCACTGACCTCAACACCTCCGACCCCAACCCCCCCAACTCCAACCTCCTCGACCCCAACTCTTCTGACCTCATCCCCCAACCACAACTCCGCTGACCCCAGCCTCCTGACTCCAACCCCCCCCGACCCCACCCCCCTACTTCAACCCCACAACCCCAATTTTCCTGGCCCCAACTTCACTGACCTCAACACCTCCGACCCCAACCCCCCCAACTCCAACCTCCTCGACCCCAACTCTTCTGACCTCATCCCCCAACCACAACTCCGCTGACCCCAGCCTCCTGACTCCAACCCCCCCCGACCCCAACCCCCCTACTTCAACTCCCCCGATTTCATCCCCCCTGACTCCAACTGCACTAACCCCAACACCCCTGACCCCAACCCCCTACTTCAACCCCCCGACCCCAATTCTCCTGGCCCCAACTTCACTGACCCCAACCTCCCCCCAACTCCAACCCCTCCGACCCCACCCCCCTACTTCAACCCCCCAACCCCAATTCTCCTGGCCCCAACTTCACTGACCTCAACACCCCCGACCCCAACCCCCCCAACTCCAACCTCCTCGACCCCAACTCTTCTGACCTCATCCCCCAACCACAACTCCGCCAACCCCAGTCCTCCTTACTCCAACCCCTCGACTTCAACTCCCCTGACCTCAACCCCCTCAATGCCAACCCACCGATCCCAACTCCTCTGACCTCAACTCCACCCCCGACCCCAACTTTTCTGATCCCATCCCCCAACCACAACTCCGCCGACTCCAAACCCCCAACCCCAAATTCTCCAACCCCAGCCCCCCTGACTCCAACCCCCCCCCGACCCCAACCCCCCGACTTCAACACCCCCGACCCCAACTTCACTAACCCCAACACCCCCGACCCCAACTTCCCCCCAACCCCCTACTTCAACCCCCCGACCTCAACTCTCCTGGCCCCAACTTCACTGACCTCAACACCCCCAACCCCTACCCTCTCCAACTCCAACCTCCTTGACCCCAACTCTTCTGACCCCATCCCCCAACCACAACTCCGCCGACCCCAGTCTTCCTGACTCCAACCCCCCGACTTCAACTTCCCCGACCTCAACCCCTCAATCCCAACCCACCGATCCCAACTCCTCCAACCCCAACCCCCCCCCCCCCCCGACTCTACACCCACAACTCCACCCCCGACCCCAACTTTTCTGATCCCACCCCCCAACCACAACTCCGCCAACCCCAAACCCCCAACCCCAAATTCTCCGACCCCAGCCCCCCTGACTCCAACCCCCCCCGACCCCAACCCCCCGATTTCAACACCCCCGACTTCAACACCCTCGACCCCAGCCCCTCGACTTTAACTTCCCTGACCCCAACTCCCCAAACTTTACCTTACCTTCCTAAACACTTTCCCACATCTCCCCCACACCCCAGCACACTTTTTCACACCTCCCTCAGTACTTCCCCACACATCCCCCCACAACTTTCACTTCCCCCACTTCCCCACATCTCCCTTCACCTTCCCCACACTCCAACACACTTTTCCACACCCCTTCTCACCTCCCCTTGCCCTTCACCACACCCTCACACCTTTCTCCACATCTCCCTCACCCCTCCCACACCCCAACACTTTTTTACACCTCCCCCCCACTTCTCCCACCTCCCTTTACACTTCCCCTCACCCCAACGCACTTCCTCACTCCTCCCCCCACACTTCTTCCTAAAAATTGTTTGTTATTACACCTGTGATTGCGGCATTGCTGTACTAAAATATCGTGGGAATTCTACTTCCGTACCTTCTCATTGAAGCGTGACAAGATAAAAAGAGAAAAAGAAGAAAAAGAGTTGTACAACCATATTATAGAGAACTATGGTTAAACAATCTGCAATGTCTCCTTCAAAGTTTTAAACACAAAAAATAAAAACAGCAAGTTTTGGAAACGGCAACAATACAGATGAACTTCTTCAAAAAGCAATTATTACATCACAGGTTTCACAGTATTTTTGTGGACATCGTAGCAATGCTTTTTTCTTAAGTGAGCCCAGCACTGTAAGAACTATAAGTACACAGTGGTTCAGGTTCGACCAAATTAGCGTAAAACCCGCTTATAAAACCCCGGTTCGGCTTCGGTTCGACTCCCTGGTTTTCGCATTTGGAAAAACCTCTATCATAAATACTCTCGATAGCTTTGAAAAAAGCTGTTGTATACCAGAAGTTTTTAGTGACGCGCTCGTCAAATATTAATAACGTGTGCTGTGCAAGCTTCCAAAGATCTCAAATTATCCAGCGCAATTTTTTTCTTTTAACTAAGAAAATCGACATTAAGGCTCAAAATTTGAAACCAACCTACTTTGTGCAGAAAAAACTGCTCGGGTAGCGTTACTTCATGCTGAAAATACTCGTTATCGAAAATGCTACTCGTGTAAATGTCTACCGTTACTTTCTTTTCCACCACTGCGTATTAGCCTACCTGCGTTAAGCATTTTTTGCTAAATATGCTAAGAAAAGTAGTGGCGAAATATCAGGGTAGGCTATAAGTTTACTTTTCTTTGACGCAGTAGCAGAGAATTACTTGTTGGTTGGCATTAAGTTTTTAAAAACAAATTCGTGCATTTCGTATTATGATTTCAAAGCAAATAAAAAAAATAATGCTGCTGCAAGCTACAAGACTGGATTCAGACTTTCAGAGTTGCTGGATTGCTGCATTCTTATGCTGCTGCTGCTATTGTATCTTATGCACTGCGATGTTTCTTTGAGACAATTGATCTATTGGTATTTAAGCGTAACCATTATAATAAAGAAACAAAAATGAGAAAGAGTCGGACAACTCTAATAGAGAAAACTCTGGTTGCACAACTTGTGTTTCAGTGACGTTGACTTCAGGTGGCTACGACTTAGATGAGCTTTGCTCCCTTTGCTGTTCTCTTATGTAGCCTACACAGTTCAATATTGCTATACTGTTACTTTTATTGATGATTGTAGTGGAAATTTGTGCATGAATAAATTTGATTTGATTGCAGTTGCTCTAGTAAGCATGCTTGTTGCTATTGATGAAGTTATAATCAGGAACTAGAGGAGAACACCGCAAACACCAACAAAAATAATTATAAGATAGGCCTGAATACAATAATTAACTTTAGAATACGTATATATATACTTACAGTAGCAAAGTTGGCATACCAGTATGCATTTAATAAAGGAAAGTGCTACAAAGCTTTCAAGAGAAGAGCAGTAACTTTGAATGCATGCAGTGAGGCACATTCACAGTTTCACTCACTCTTCATTCGAATTATGGTTGTTGATTAGAAAACCCCACCAACATAGTACTTCAAGAATGCTTAACTAGTTAACAGTAATGAACCTTCTTCGCTTAATATTCATATTCAGTATCATTTATTCAATTCAGAGCAACAATAGACATTGATAAAAATGCAAGATCATGCGATACCCGTCAAAATTCACGAAATATGCTGCAGAACAGAGTTTTCCAAACTAGGGTCCGCGCAACCCTTGGGGTCCGCGGCGACCGCATAGAGGGTCCGTGACAATGTTGCAAAAAATTTTAAAAATATAGAATTTTCAAATGATTTTTACAGGACATACACAGACCCAATTAATTACTGTAGTGATTGAAAATCTTATAGAATGTTATTTTCTACCTCTATCTTTTGATTGTTGTGTAATTATTAAAGCTAGTCATGGATTATGATACTCTTGCCTTTATTGTTAATGAATTATAATGCTGTAATTGCTTAATTGCAATGACAAGTTAAACGCACGAACAGAGATGATAGACTAGATCAGAGAGACCCCGATGCAAGCTTAGATATAAGTTTATAAGATACAAGATGAAAGCTTTAACGGCCTACTTTCTTTTACATCATGTTGGTAGAGCTAAATATTAACTAAAAGCTTTGCAATTGTGTAAATGTAAAACCAAATCAAACCTTTATTATACTTGCGGTAATACGCAGAAGCGTGTAACGAGTGGCGGGACTCATCTCCGCGACTGTGACTTTATTAGCGATCGTGCAATACAGCTTCGACTACCAAGAACCCTCGAAATGATGGCAAACTGCTGTTGGTAACGCTGTGTCTAATTTGACCGGCCCGGGGATCGGATCCCAGACCTTGCGCACCGATAATGATGCGTTTTACGAGTACGTCAGGGATCGGCAACCTACTGCATTTAAAGAACCATCTTAACCAATATCCAAAAATATTAAACACACTGTGAGCAGCAAAAACACTACGGCAATCAAAAAATTTAAAAAAATCTTTGTTTCTCCCTCTCCCAAAAAAGGTCTTCGTTTGTCCCCTCAAACAGCCGCAACCTGAGGATCAAAGAACCGCAGGCTACCGACCGCACTACACTAATCGCTCGGTCTAAATGTACAATTTACGGACAAATATTTAAAACAAAAGCTGTGAGAAGCAACCCCATTCGTCCCATTCATGTGATTCTTATGTGTCGGTAAAAATGAAACTACGATTAAGCACGATATATTTTCGTTTTGCATTTTATGTTTTTATTGCAGTTGCGTGAAAAATTAGCGCAACTTAAAGGTGGGGTCCGCGTAGACTTACCATACGTCTCGGTTTAGCCGGGACAGTCCCCGATTTAACACCATGTCCCGGCGTCCCGACCGGTCGGTCAAAATGTCCCGGTTAAGCCCTCCAACTAGCTAACATAGCCCCGACTTATTAATCAAAGCGAAATGATGAGTTATTGCAATTTGTTTCGTTTTGTTGGCTGCAGTGCAATTGTTATGTCATTAATGTGGCATAAATAAACAGCTCAGATGGCCGAGTAGTAAGAGAGTCTGCCTCGGGAACTGTAGACGTGGGTTTGATTCTGAGTCAGGTCAAACCAATGTTGAGCCGGCGCCAGAGCAGTCGACTTAGGGGGGCCAAGCGTTTATCAGGGGGTCCAAAGTTTGAAATTAAGCACAAAAACCGCTGTCTTCAAAAAAGTAAGCATGTCGATTGGGGAGGCTATTATATGCGATATTGGGGACCGAAAAGTTGAAATTTTAAAAAAGTTTGAAAACCACTGGTCTAGCGGGAGCAATCAGATTTAGCACTTGCTACAAAGCTTTTAGACAAACCTGCTCTCAAGCGAAAATGCTGCAGCAGTGAAATTAAACTGGGGTTAATGTTGAAGTCAAAACCAAACGGTTTCATTTAGACTTATAACCAACAGATCCTGTCTCAGTGTATAGGCCTAAGTACTTAACTGCGCTTCTAGGTACCCAACTTTCACTCATCACTGTTTTGGGGGTGGGGACCGCAGACCACGTAGCAAAGTTTAGCTTTGTGGATCGCTTTTGTAGATTTCGGTTTATTTGTAAGCTTTTTTGATAGTTATAACTTTGGTAGAGAGGAGATGTTAAATATCGGTATGATAGCAACAGCTAATAATTGCAGAACATTTAGCATTATTTATTTACATTATTTACAAAAAAGCTTACGGAAAACAAAATAAGCTGAACATTTCCGGAAAAATCGACTGTCTTTCATCATAGCATGATCAGAAATGAGAAGTCAACTCAGGGTAAACTAATATGAGCAAAAAACAAAACAGCAGGGTTTGTAACATATTCTAATGCTTCACTTACATGATGAAGTATGAACGAACAAAAGTGCAAGGGCGGACAAAATTTTAACACCTAATTTAAATCAGGGCAGTCACTATTTTTACGAAACAACGGCAATTCAGAAACGCATTTTCATTGTAAAAAAATGAAAATAAAACGAAATTGTTGAAAGAGCTAACATACTTTTAGTAGGAAAGAACACCCATTTGCAAGGAGCTGCTTTTTCAAATTCAACAAACAGCTGTAATTATGCTAATCATTAGCACTGTGCTTGTTCGGTATTGTTCCGGTTTGTAATTGCAGAAATATGGTAAGCCTAGGTCCGCGGAAAAGTTGATTCGCAAAAATGGGTCCGTGGCACAAGAAAGTTTGGGAAACCCTGCTGTAGCCTAGAACCAGCTAAAATCTGGATTTTTTGAAATAACCCAAATTCGATTCGCATGAAAAGGAAAAGTTCGCTTAAAACAGATAGAAACATGGGCCTTCTGAATCTTTTGAGCCAATGATCAGCTTTCTACGACCAGTAGGAGAAAAGTTAAAGCAATTTCAACAAAAATTGACTTTGCGTGACCCTTGACCTCAGGTAGTAGTAGCACGTTTTATTGTCGGCCCATAAAAAACAAAATATAGTGGTAATGCACAATAACCATAAAAAAGCACGACGAGGAGGAGCGAAAGACCATGAGGTCGTCAAAATAAGACAACGCGGTCGCCGAGTCTGCTTCTCCTCAAACAATGAAATAAATAAATATACACATACTTGGGTTTTTCTAATCTTGAAAAATTAGGTAACGAGCACTAGCAGTAAAAGGCCATCAATCCTAACAAAACAAAAAACAAAAAAATACATAAATTAAATATAGAAAACCAGAAAAACAGAATACCAGAAAAACAAAACAAAAACCAGAAAAGCAGATAAAACAGCAAAGGGAAAAAAATTATGATAATTGCACAACTGCTTAATTACAACATAGAAAATATTATTTTAATACTTTGGAAGAAACGTTACTACTTCAGGTTAAGGTTTTTTCTTTGATATGCTTTGGTAGTGCATTCCAGATGCTCGGAAGTGCATTCCATAGGATGCTCAGAAGTAGGTGGAGCAAAATTAGTTTCATGGTTGTTTTTAGCCCCAAAGTCAAGTGTCTCAACACTTTAAATACAAATCCAAAAAATTAAGTAAAATTCACTCCATCCTATATACAGTCTGGGAACTGCCTGTGAAAGATTGTGTCATCACGTGCTCCATTGCGACTTCTAGTGGACTTAATAAAGTATCAAAAAGTTTAAATGGGCTTAACATAGTCCGTAAATTACTCTTGGGGCAAATGGGCACTGGAGCAAATGAGAACTGGGACAAATGGGCACTTACGTTTACGGCAATTGGAGAGATGGGCACCTGGGGAAATAAGCACGAGGGCAAAGATAATATACAGTGCTTAGGCTAATAAGTACCTGTTTGCCCAAATACTTATTTGCCCCAAGTGCCCATCTACCCCGATGCGCATTTTCCTAGAGTTCGTTTGCTCCGGTGCCCATTTTCCCAACTGTCCATTCGTCTGAAGTGCCCAATTGCCCAACTGCCTATTTCACCAGAATCAATTTATCTCAAGTGCCCGTTCGCCATGGTGCCCATTTGACCGGTGCTCAACTGCTCATTTGCCCCAAGTGTCAATCAACAACACCACCGGAAACCACCACGGCGAACGTTACAACGCAGGGTGGTCAGCGCATTGGACTACGAATCTAGTTTCCCCTGGTCGATGCTCGGCTAAATCATCAACCATGATTCACATACTTCACTATAAAAAAAAATAAAGATATAAAAAAGATGTATTCGCAGTAAGTTTCCAGACTAGGTAACAAAAGGACTATACGGTAGGGTGACCCATTTTGCATGATTTTTCGAAAAGTTTGAAACAGAGGTCCATCGGTCTGAAGTTATATGCAATTTGTTGTACTTGTTAAAAAAAAAAGAAAAAAATTTGTTTTTGAATGACGTTTGACCCTGGTTGACCCCTTCGTTTTTGGAAAAAAACAACAGAAAACACCAAATTTTTGTAACTCCATAACCGCTAAAGCTAGACAGTTGATTTTGGTGTCAAAAGATGCAGAATGTACAAGTTTCTATCTCTTTTAAGAGAACTCTTTTCTGTAATTCTCTTAGAAAATCCGTAAATTACAATATGTTAAAAAATGAAATAAGTTATTTGCAATGGTCAAAATTTAGTACGAAAAACTTTTTGATCATTTCGCTATGCTTTTCTGCTAAAAATTAATCAAAAAGTTTTTGCGTGCGACGTGTGGGACCTCGGTTAATCAATTTGTCTCAAAAGTAGTTGTTTAGATGGCACATACTAAGCTGCTGCTATGCAATGGTATCAGTATGGGTAAGAGTCGAGAATGAACAATTTATTAGCTTATTGCAAAATACCAAAACCAATGCTAATCATAATTACGAGTTTGCAGTGTGCTTAAAAAACATGATCTATTATTATTCGCATGATAGTCACCATTTGTACTAGCCTGCAACGTGGCAAATCAGTCTACCACATTTTGGACAAAACAGTCTTGCTTAGTGAGCCCGACGGATTTCCTTTAAAAGCTCTTTCAGCAGAATGGTTTGTCAATTGTCACACTCAACTGCTCAAACATGCACTGTACCATTTTTTCTGGCGTTTTGGAACTCAAGGTCATCATGCCATAACCGAGCAGGTTTGCGCAGAAAGGAAACGCCTAAGTTCAAGAGATTGAAGCGCTGCCGTGAGTCTCCTCCAACCAGATCTTTCAATTGAGTCGATTTACTAATTACAGGAATCAAGAGTTCAGCAGGAAAATCACTTTTTCAACAGCTTTTTTGGTGGCAGTCAGGAGCGTAATTAGGCCCCTTTTGATTTTGATTAGGCCCGTTTTGATGCCTCTCCCCCTTTTGATTCTGCCTTTTAGTAAAAAAGAACAAAATTAATGGTGCAAAGTGACTGAAATATGTCAGACTCTTTTGATGGTTTCTTTAGCTTATGGCCAGGGCGGAAGGATAAGGAGTATGCATACTCCATTTTCAAAAATGTTTTGATGTATGCAATTTTTCCATAATTTCAAACCTCTTCGATAACGATAAATCTTACGTCTGAAGCACGCATAATCGGAAATGTGCGAATAAAATGCATCATATTTGGCGAAGCACTCAGAATTTGGGTTAAAAAAATATTCAAAAAGCACTAAAATAGCCATTACTGTATGTAAAGTTTCAAAATTCTGCCGGGGTAGCATGCCCCCGGACTCCCCAAGAACCTTTCTTGTTTCTCAATCAACTTCAAATTAGTTCTGCCAAAAAAATAGGCTACGCTTGAAAAAAAATGTGGAAATTATGCCCCCTCCCCCTTTTAAAATTTCCCGCTACGCCACTGGTACTAGTGCTTCTCTCTTGTTTTCTGTTGAATGTTTCAAGTGTCGTCCGGTCAAAACTACCAATACAACCCGGTCTTTCAGGCTTTTTCACATTGTTTAAAAATGTTCTATCTTCATCACTGAGCATTGATTCGCAGAGTGGTTTCGGACCCCAAAATGTACTTTCCGATTCGGTTAGAAACTCTTCTTGACGTTCATGTTGAAAAGCTGTTTCCACATTTCTTTGCTTGCAAAGTTTGGTCCACTCATCATGATTTTTTTCTGTGATTTCAATCAGAGTATTTTCAAATTTGACGGGAATTCCAGTTTTACTTGTATACCACTCCGTTAGTCACATACGGATTTAACAGTGAGTTTTGCTGCCTCCGGCACGGTGGCAGATCCTTTTTTTTTGCTTCTTGTAGTTACACATGATGATAGCGAAAATGTAAAAAAAACATTTTAACAGTTGGTGGTTTACTTTCTGCAATGGTTTTAACAACTGACTGTTCTAATTACCACAAATGGTATTTTCCAGACGATCTCGTGTTCATGGTTAAATAAACTGGAGTACAGTAAGCTGATCATTTAAGTATACCCTCGATATCATGCGCATTTGTTGGTGTGTAAATGCAAGTAGCATTACCACAGTATTTATTTATTTTCCATGATGCAAAAGCGCAGGGGTAACGGTGAAAGACCAAATGGTCACTTCAGTCAACAGCATCTAAATGTAACAGCCGAATGATCGGCTGTAAGTTGATATTAAAAAAAAACATTTTTTAAGAAAATCTACAACAATTTGATGCCCCAAATCAGTAGGCCCATTTACTATCAATTTTATAACCTCACGACTTGCTAGTAATTTATTTTAAAATCAGCAAAACACGGTGTATTGGCAAATGCCTGGCATGAAATAATCATTAAAAACTGGTTGGCCTGATTTCAGCAACTTGGAAGTTAACTTAAACATTTTTTTTTTTTCAAAAACTAATTGATTTTTACCATATATTACCGGTACCAGCTGTCTTACGTTATATCTTCAAACTTTTAGGACCCTAGGTTATCGCAGTTGGTTTCTAGAAAGTTTATTTTGAGTTACGTCATAAAGCTTAAATTGTTTACTTGTTCACGGTATCAATTGATTTGCTAAAAACAATCGGCGTGACATTGAAAGAATTTTTCGCCTTCAATTTAGGTAAAAAGTAAGGCTCAACTAGGGTCAAACGTAATCCTACCGATTTTTTTTGACATTTTTAGTGATAACAAACCAAATTGCATATGAATTTATACCGATGGAAAATTCGGCAATGGTCGTGCAAAATGGGTCACCCTACTATATAGTTTATCGTTGCTATCCAACTTCAAAAAAATTGATGCTAAAATTGACGCTGACGTTGACGCCGTCAATTTACAATTTTTGAGGCTGACGGCGCTAACATTTTGGGCAATTAACGCTGACGCTGTCAATTTTTTTCGTTGACGCCCACATCACTGCAATCCCCACACTTTCTCCACCACTTACCCATACTCCCCGTACTTTATCATTTACCCCATACCAAAAGTTCTCACTTTTCTCATTTATTGCCAAACTAGTCTAACAATCAAGTGGATTAGAAACTCCACGTAAATTTCATAAAAAAATTTGAAAAAATGAAAAATGGCCACACAACATCAAAGCTCTGATTTTCATTCCGTACATTGAGCACAGAGAGTGGTTCCATTATTAGTAATATGGATGCACTTTGATTTTTTGATTTCTTCATTGTTTATTCTTCTGTCACGAGAAAGCGACATAGGCGCTATGCATACGACGAATTCAGACTCGCTTAGGAGTTGCCCTTGTTTCCGAGTTTTCCGCTTGAATTTTGCTTCTGCCTTCTTCTATTTGCTGCTTGTTAGATTCCACCAAGCAGAGATAATTATCGTGAAGCGCCTTATCCAAGGACGCAACAACGAGGCTTTGCGTGGGAGTTGAATCATCGGCATCAGCCTTGCGATCATGATCGTCGTAAAAATGACACTCCGAACCACTCGGCCACGCTGCCGAGAGTAATTCAAATTTGCATTAATAAAGGCCAGTTAAAATTTTTTGGTGGTGCCACATGATTGGATTGCAAATTAACTTTATCTTGTTCGCTCAAAATATTTTGTCTATTGAGTTTTCATTCAGACGCACCAGGTAATTTTGCAAAAGCAATCGAAATGTCATGTGTTGAGTCTGATGGCAAATCTTGCGATGAATTTGGAAAATCGCACTCTGGTACCACATCTGTTGTTGATGAAGATGCTTCACTAGTAAAATCCTCTTGACAAGGGCGTAGCCAGGGGGGGTTTCGGGGGTTCAAAGCCCCCCATTGGTTTGGCAACGTTTGTGCTTTATAGCCGGTAATCGTTGACCTGTCATAAGAAACGATAAGTTTTGTCCTTGCTTCATCTGCGATTGTTGCAACATCACAGCGCAAGCCCGTATTCCTAGCGTTGCTCAATTACGAGTTTGATTGTTGCGTCACAATGTTATTTACCACGCTTGCACAATCGCAATTACAAAACCGTTGGCTGGTGTTCATGGCTGTTGGTTTTGCGATCTAATTGTTATTGTAGAAAATAGGTTTGCTTAAACATCGTTCTCCTGATTTCGTTAGCAAATATCTAATTCAAAGTCCACAAGTCGAGGTTTTAGTTTGACAGAGAATTTAACCATTGACAAGGGCAGAAATTTCTATAATTGATTATATGATGTCAAAGATGTTGAATTGCAGAAGTCGTGTGAAAAGAAAGCTATTTAATAAAGTCAGCTGCTAAAACCTAATTGAGTTCATTGAGATTTATTTTTTATTGATTTGTTGAGATGTCTGCAAAAAGAGGTTCATCTTCGACCTCAAATAAAACAATCTTTGATTATTTTAAAAGAAGTAAAACTTCCAATCCCGCTATCTCCGTTGAAAAAGAAACATCACCTAGTCCTTGTGAGCGCATGGAACAGCATGGAGAAGTTGTTGATTCTGAGCAATCTGAAGGCTTCCTTGCCTGCGACCGGCAGGAAGAAGTCACTGAGTCCGAACAAACTCCAGACGTTGAAAAAACTGTTGATTGCTCTAATGCTCCAATAATTATTAACGTTGACGAGGTGTCTCCATCCTCCACTGTTGCTAGTTCTAGCGAAGTTTCATCTGCTTCTAATCCTGGCTGTTCTAACAATGATAATGTGCTGACATCAACTACTGACATTCACTTTTGCCTCCATACCACTCTCACAGACATGCAGAAACTTAGCATTATTGAAAAAATATGGTCTCCCGGAGAAAGTCATGTATTTCCAGCAAGTACCCCACGAAACCTGCGTTTTCAGAATAGTTGGTTAAAACGTTTTAAATGACTTGCATATTCTCAAGTAGAAGATGGAGCTTTTTGCAAGTATTGCGTCTTGTTTGGGAACAAATCAGGTATAGGAAGGGGAAGGCAAACTCTTGGCACTCTTTGCGCTAAAAATTTGACAACTGGAAGAAGGCTTTGGATCGGTTTAAAGAACATGAATTATCAAATTATCACGGTGAAAGCGTAATGATTGCTGAAGGCTTGAAATCGGTTATGGAAAACAGGCAGGAATCGGTTTACAATCAGCTTAACAAAACTGCTAAGCAACAAACCATTAATAGGCATCAAAAAAGAGTTCTACCAATAATTGAAGCAGTAATATTTTGTGGACGTCAAGGGGTGCCATTGCGAGGCCAGGTTGATGCGGGTCCGTATACTATTGAAGAACCGACCACAAATGAAGGCAATTTTAGAGCTTTGGTGAGGTTTCGAATCAAAGATAATAAAGAGTTGCAAGAATTATTTGTGAACGCTCCCAAACATGCTCAGTATTTGAGTCCTCAAATACAAAATGAAATTATATCTATCTGTAATGATTTAATTCTTTCAAATCTGGTAAAGAAAATTACCCAAGCGGAGTACTTCTCAGTTCTTGCGGATGAAACTACGGATATTTCGTGTAAGGAACAGCTTTCTATCTGTATTCGATATGTAGATTCTGATAATTGCGTGCAAGAAGACTTTCTGCAATTTATTGAAGTAGACGGGCTTTCAGGTTAAAGCCTCTCCAGGGCAATTCTGACAAATCTTCAACGATTTGGGATAGACATCAGTAAAATGCGAGGACAAGGTTATGATGGAGCAGCATCAATGAGCGGGAGACTCCATGGAGTGCAAGCTTATGCACAAGAGGTGGTTTCGACTGCTGTTTATGTGCACTGTGCTGCTCACAGTTTGAATCTAGTTATATCGAGATTGTGTTCCGTACAAGCAGTGCGTAATTGCATTGGCATTATTGGTGCTGTTTGCAAATTTTTCAACACTCCTAAGAGACAAGCTGTATTTGAAAGAGTTATCGAAAATTGCACGCAAAACAACCCAAGTAGACGCAATAGACTTGTACAAATGTCAGCAACCAGATGGATTGAGAGGCACGACAGTGTTATAGTTTTCTTGCAGCTTTATCATCCAGTCTTTGCAGCTTTAGAAGAAGTTTCCTCTTGGCAAGACAGAGACTCATCAACAAATGCCCAGCAGCTGTCTATTTCAGTTCAGCAAAGTCAATTTTTGGTTGCACTATTTTGCTTAAACAAAGTTTACAACTTTAGTAGCGACCTCTCGAAAGCGCTGCAGAGTAAGTCAATGAATTTGGTGGAGTGTGTGGAGTTAGCGACTAATGTTCAAGAAGAGCTGGAGAACATGAGGGAAAACGCTTTAGGCCTACTTGTATTTTCAGACATGTATCAAGAAATCCAAGTTGTGGCTTCTCAAATTGATCTGGAGTTAAAAAAAACCAAGGCTAGTTCCTAGTCAGCGAAATCGAAGCAATGTGCAAAGCGAAAGAGTTGAAGATTATTATCGAGTGTCTGTTTTCATTCCTCTCTTAGATTGTTTCATTTGTGAATTGAAAGCCCGTTTTGAAAATCATAAATCCATCTTGCAAGGATTTTATTCACTCCTTTCCAAAGAAACCGCAATTAACGGTCCTACAGTGGTGCAAATCAAAAATATTAAAGATGTTGCTAATTTCTATTCAAACGATATAGACAAGGACCAAAGCGGAGTGGAAGCCGAATTTAAGCTTTGGTTTCGCCATCTTAGCAAACTTGATACGCGGCCACATGATCCGCTGGAGTATTTAAATGAATGTAACTCTAGCATTTTTCCTAGCATTTACAAGCTTTTGAAAATTCTTGTGACAATGCCTGTGACGACTTGCACCAGCGAAAGATCATTTTCCACGTTACGTCGTTTGAAAACATATTTGCGAAACTCGATTGGAGCTGAACGTTTAAACGGCCTTGCTCTTTTAAACATATTCCGCGGCATGACTCCTACTCCGGAACAAGTCATGTCACATTTTTCCAAATCTCCCCGAAGATCAAATTTCACGTTTTAAAATGTGTTAACTTTCAAGCAAAATTTGTCACTGTTTCCCGTTTCGTAACGGTTAGTTTTTTTTCGTTGCATTGTGGACTTTTGTGCTTTATAGTTGGCAATGAGTTTTTGTGGTGTAGGCTTCATTAAAATTCGGCTTAGTGTTTCAAACCCCCCCCATTGAAAATTCCTGGCTACGCCACTGCCTCTTGACCTTGATCTCTCTCTCCACAGCGACTACTGTCGAATTAGACACTGATTGTATGGTTACGTTTTCTGAAACTGCATTACTTTTCTTTGCTGAAGAAACTGAAAAGTAATCGGTTATCGACTTTCGTTTTCTGGACAAGTTTGAGCTACTAGCCATACTATTCGCAAACCAACGAACTAAGAATGAAAGCAAACTGCCAAGCTTTCTGTGCTAATGTAACTTCACTTTGTGAAACAACGCTGTTGAATTGCTGATGTAATAATTTGATAAACCGCCTGCTGCGTTGCGCTTACTGCTACACTGAACTACAAAAGTTTCCATGTATATTTTTGACAACAAGGCCGAAGATTACTGCGGGTATGCTCGTAATGCTTCGTAACACTTCCCTTTATGCATTTTCCATCAAAGAAGCACATTAACTCATTAAATGATTATATTTTAGAAATAAATGAAAAATGTGAGAAGTTTTTTTAATCTTCCAACGGTGTTGTGGTGGGGGGATGCATCCTTCCCCCCCTAAAACCGCCACTGCGGACTCGGACTGGAAAATTTTTCGTGTAGTTGATTTGGATTTGAGCTCGGTTTCGACACTCCTAGACTCGGATTTGGACTCGCGTCAATAATACATTTAACCAGCACTGGGTCTGGGATTCGATTACTGGGATGATCAAATATGCGACACACTGATTCGACGTTTCTTCAGAGCTGTGTGCCCCGCCACTCGTCACACGCTTCGGCGTGATACGGCGAGTATGACGCAAATTTAAATTTTTTCATTTGTTATTTGATTTGATATCATGGTGACATCATAGTTGCGACATAGAGGTTATGACTACTAGCCACTGGGCTACCTATATCGGAACCGACAAGCTACCTCTTCAATCAAAGTTTTCACGCCAAAAAGCACATGAGGTCGCTCGCTGTAGCGTTCATTGTGACGACACTAAATTGACACCGGTAAGCGCTAACAAAAAACAGTTACCGAATTTAAACAAGCATAGCGACCGACGAGACAAGAGACTTATCCACATTTTTGTTTGCTGCAACAATTCGCTTGTGATAATGAAAACAATAATGGTCGCAAGAAGGAAAGAACGAACTAGAGATCTATAGCAAAGGCAAAGAAAAACGAAATGCCTAGAAAAGGGGAAAGTTAATTAAGTACCTTAGCGAAAAAAAGTTTAAATTTCAAACGTGAGTATATCAGAGTTAAAGCTATTTTGAAGTGGCGTTTGTGATGGGACGTAAAAGCTTGAGTGGAAGCTCTCAGTAAATCGTTTTACATACCGGTATTACGATCCCCAGAAGGGTAGGTTTTTCATTTCTATTTTGTTTCTCGATTTGTAGTGTAATGTATAGGTTAAGTTTAGTGTGCATATTTTTGGTTTAATTCTTCACAAAAAAACAAAACAAATATTTTGCCAAATACAACTAAGCAGTCAAATAAATACAGGTAGGCCTGCCGGTATACAAAATTAAATCAAAACTGAATAAACTGATAGTTCTTACACCAACATTGTGAAGATGTTGTGTCGCAAAAACTTCAAACTTTCCGTTATTGTGATCAATAGTTTGCGAAAAATCACTTTTAATTACTTTCATTGTTCACCCTATCTAGTCTAAAATCGCAAACCTAGACCTACGTTGAATCCATGACAGCATATTTTTGGTATAGAGAACTCGGAAAACATTTGTGATCGAAACTGCCCTGAGTAAACAAGTTACAGTTAAAAATATAGCATTGTTTGTTTAGAATTTGCAAATGGAAATATTGACCTGCAGATCGCCGCATTGGCGCGTTTTTATGCTTGATTTTACGAAGCGGTATTGTTACGTCATACCTAGACATGACGTCATACGTCAGGCTGGGGAAGCAAAATGACTAGCACGGAAGAAAAAAGCTAGTAGCTGGCTTGTGACTGGTGCGCGCGAGGCTAAGCGAGACTCCATGTTGGTTTTCTAATTTTCGAAGTGCTTTCGCATTCTTAAAATTAAGCAATTTTTGGAATAAATATGCGCAAAGAAACAGAAGAAATATTCAGCCAGAGAAAGGTAAAGTGTTGTTGCGTAGTTTATAGTAACATTTTATAGCATTTTTATCGTTTTTTGTAAAGCTGACGGCTTGAGTGCTTGTGGCAGGCTTAGCCTGTTAGCTGCGTATTACTAGTTACCAGTTACGCATTGAACTGGTACAGTAAGCGTGAGCTGTTGCATTTTTGCTTCGTAACTGCATAAACGTTACAAGTGAAAGTAATTTTATTACAATACTACTAAACCAGCAGTGTATGGTATTTGATTTAATTGTTCTTTTTCAAATAATTTGCATTTTTGGTAGGCAGTAGGGCTTGTGTGTTAGACTATTGTACTGATGTGATTGAGCTGTTGGGTCAGTCAAGCTTATGAAATTGTGAACCAATTTACATTTTGATTTTTAACTTAAGTACTGGTACGGTACCGGTAACTTTTCTAGACCCACTATTTCTAGGGGGGCTCCCAAGATTTGATGGGTCGCAGGGATTTTGATTTTTAAGTCTTATAATTTTTAGTTTATTATGTATATTACCGGTACACTATGCATAACAGTATATCTGTATAGTGAACGTAGTGCCTATTTTTGTAAATGATTGAAATGCAATGTAGACTATGGTAGCTTACTATCAAGATTAACAATTAATGGTAATGCATTGATGCTAATTAATATTATTTTTGTGACAACAAATTAATCATGCTAGTACATTATTAGCTTTCATGATACCAAAGAAAAAATTCAAGAAGTAAATACTGGCAACTAAAACTTTAAATTATTAAGTTAAAAAGTTATTGTGTAAAGACTGATTGATTGATTAAATCCATTTTTTCCTGTGTGAAGTATTTTCTATTTTGAAAAAAGAAGCTTCTATTTCACTGAAAATTTGCGGTTACTGAAGTTTGAAAATCGTGGTTGCGGAACCAAAAAGATCCCCTACGATTCTTCTACTGTAAGAATTGCACTACGGGAACCGAAAAACGGTTATGCAACTGCGATTTTCAAACTTTGGTAACTGAAATTTCTGGTGAAATAGACACTTTCTTTAAAATATTCCTCCAGTCGCAGGGCTGCAAACTTGGTCAATTTTTTATCGAGTTTGAGTTCGAGTTCATTGTATTTTACAAGTTCGAGTTTAGTGTTTTCATTTTTGCGAGTTCAAGTTTGAGTCCAGTGAAAATTTATCAAGTTACTTCGAGTTGAGAAAAAATAGGTGATTATCTTGAGCATGCACAAATGAAAATAACTCGAGCTTTCTTGAAATATCTTCGAGTTCGAATTCAAGTTCTTAGGCCAGAATATTTGCGAGTTCGAGTTCTCAGCTCAGACATTTTTAAGTTCGAGTTCAGCCAAAAGATCAAGTGCTTTCGAGTTCAAGTTGGAGTTTGCAGCCCTGCCCAGTCGACAAGCATTGTATTGTTTATAAAAAACTGTGTTGCTACAAGCATTTTGTAATTGTTATTCAGTGTGTATAGCCATTTTTTTTCAGGTTGATGTAATTCATTCTGCGTATATTGCGCACACTCTTTATCAACAGCAAAAGCTGGGAAAATATTGTGACCTCAAGGTCTTGGTTGGAGAAAAGCAGTATTTTGTGCATCGCTGCATTTTAGCTGCGGCATCAGCCCAGTTGGATTCTCAGATAAATGTAAGCATTATGCAGCTATAATTGTCATAGAAGAAATGGCATTTATGATAGTCTCTTCTGTTATTTTGAAATCAACATTTTTTAAAAGCAGCTGAATAATGAATCATGTACTTCTATGTATGCTTATTTCAGAAATATTATTTTTGATCAAGTGAGTTTCTAATGAATGGACTTTATTAATTTTATAAGGGAAAAAAACAAAACCATTACATTTTTAGCTGAAAAAATTTTGCATCTTTAATTTTAAATAATCTTTACTCTTGGAAAACGGCAATCAATGTTCTTGTTGTAGTCGCATGGAGCAGATCACACACCAAAAAATTTTAAAAAGCAAACTTTCCTTGTGACATACAGAGAAAGCTTGGAATTGTTTAAGTTTTATTTTGTAGGGTTTAGATACAATTCAGCTTGTCGGAGTTACGTATTATGGTTTTGAATGTTTATTGGAGATTCTTTATTCCGGAAAACTTCGAGATGTTTCTTTGCTTAGTGATTCAAAATTTCAACAAATCGTCAGTGCAGCAGATGCCCTTAATGCTGAAATAGTAAGTATAATATTCTTAAAGTCTTCTATCAAATATAAGCACTTGTTCAAACTATTTATTGTATAGAAAGCACCCAGTTTGTGCTGCTTTAAGTTAATATTTATTGCTTTTAGCATAGCAGTTGAGAATTAAAGTTTGCTGTTATGAATAATTATAGAGCAGCATATTTTTTTGAAAACTTACGTTATTTGTCATTTAGCTACAGACACACATTACTGAAACTTCACATAAGTAGCAGCCCCAGCTGGTTTTGATGCACTACTTGGTCAATAAGATTTTTGTGTATATTCTAAATAGATAAAGTTTGGATGTTGTTATTAGTTTTTTCATCTGGCTATTTTGTTTTCTGTAACTAAGATTGAAATCTGGCTTTCACACTTCCCAGTTTGAATTGATATTATTTTGGTGATTTGCAGGTGATGGAATATTGCACTAGAGAAAGAGGGGATCTGATGAACACTTTGCTCAGTCAAAGCAAAGCCGCTAATCCTCCTGTTCCCAATGAGGTACTTGAATAAACTACTTGTATCTTTAGACAACGTAATTGATGAATTTCATTTCAACTTCAAGGTATCATAATGTGGTTTAGTCTAATTGCCACTTTCCATACAACATGTTACACCAGGGGTTCTCAACCCTATGAGGCTACAGGACATTGACAAGGGGGCCACATTGGCGAGTGATTAACTAGCTGTAACGGTGATTAACTAGCTGTGGGGATGTCCATTTCAGAATAATTACGTATTCTAGAATAATTCTTTAATCTTTTTTTTTTTCGAATCCCTCTCCGAATCCTAAATCTATGAAATTGGGCGTTAATACTATTTTAATATCAGTTTGGCACGTAACCGCTCGACTACTGCAAAACAAAAAAATCATCATTTGTTTCATTTTTAATGAATTTATGGCCAGCGCTAGGATTACAGCACTATGAATTCGAAGCATATATACATTATACACGCAGTAGCGTAGTCATGTAGCTGAGAGTGGGCATGCTCCTTTTAAATTTTAGAAACACATGAAAAAATACAGCTCCACTATACATACTAGCGGTGCATACTACACTCATGGTCTTCTACAAATTTTTTACCGCCTCAGACGAACACCACCTGATCACACACAATTTTTCTTCACAATTAAACCAAATCCTGAAAACGGAACCGGTTCGAAATAGAAACGGTTCTGTGAGCTTCGATATTCAGAAATAGACATTCCTAACTAGCGGACTGCCGTTGCCACTAGGAATGAAGCACCGACGGAAATTTTTATTGCTAAGCGGGAGACCACTGGTGTTGAGAGTTTCTAGAACTAGCCACAAACCATGAAAGGTTGAGAACCAATGTGATTCACCAACCGCGCTGAAGTATTCTTTTGCTGTGAGTGATGATTCTGAAGATCTTCAGACGGCGTAAAAGCATTTCATTAGAACTCTTTAAGTAGGCTACGGTACATTATAGTGCAGGGATTTATGCTTATAAAAATCAATTGCGTTTATTGTTTCTAATCCTAAATTACTTTCTGACAAAATAGACTCATTCGTTTATGAAAACAAAAGTTTGATTTTTCTACATTAAGCTGTTTTTAGTAAGTGATATTTTCAAGATCAGGTTTGGCTATGATGTCTTGATAGATGCAATGCTGGCATAAGTTGCGTGTGTAAACAGATTAAAGACCTGACTATTTTATCTTAGATTTAAGACAAGCGTTTTGGCAAAGGACTTAGTTTGTATTGATTTACTGGATCACTTTATTTTTCAAATCCACATATTACGAGTATTGCTCAAGTGCTCGTAAAAATTTGCAACTAAACAAATTATTTTGCTCATTTTAATTTATAGGCACAAGGTGTGACTGAAACACTGCATCAGGAAACGAGAGGTGAAATAATTGTGAATAACCATGTGGTGATATATTATTGTACTTATCATATTCTTTGCGTCGGCTTTTGCGAACTTGTTGCCGGAACCTATTGCTCAGTAGGGTATTTTACCAACGCAATTTTTTTTATCGAAAAGCATGGCGCAAATGTAATGAGTAATTGTATTTTAATTGAATACTAACAGTCGTTTGAAAAGAAACGTTTTCTTTTTTACATCAATCACGAAAGCTCCACAGGTAAATCCTCTTGTTTTAGCTGTTCCAAAATAGTATTTTCAATGCATGCTAATTCAACTTTTTGGCAGTACAGCTCTAATGCAAAAATTGCTGGGATTATCGTAAGTTTTAAGTCTGTTAGACTGGACGAACCAGGGCTCGAACGGCAGCCCTTGATGTAGGGCAAAAACAAAAATTCTACGCTGATGCATGCCAGTCACGTTGCTGTTGATTGATTTCTTACTTTTATTTTGACAAAAGTAAAAAACATAAGCGCTGCTTTTAATAATGAATCCAGAGTCTTTTAGTAGTTACCATTGTTTCTGCAATTGCATTTGACCTTGTGATAATGTGATTTACTCTTTGTCGAATTTAACTTGTCCCATATCTGTTATGATGCTTCTCATCCAAGGATACAACAGCAAAATTAACTTACACTTTATGGTGGTCTTTTGAACGTTAAACCAAAATGAAAGCATAGATAATGTGACATTATGCAACTTAAATATTGTTAAAGGTGCTGAAGCTGTAACCAACCAAACAACTGCTTCAATTCAACGAAACGAAGCAGGTGACATTTTGTGAAATGCCTTTATTGCATTTCAGTTTTCTAATCATTTATTTTGTTGTAGATGCATCCAGTCAAAACAGTTTACAAAGTGAAGCTCTAAATAAAGATGTTAAAACTGAAAATAGGTACGTTTTGACATTTTAAAACTCCCATGCATTTACTCTACATTTTAAACTGTCATTTGATGCATTTTGTTAAAAGTATTTATTATCACTCCACAATTACTTTGAGCTAATTTTATTCAGCTCAGTTAGTTGCTTCATAATACTGCTACGATCTTATCGAAATTCATTACTCGTTAAAACAATGACTAGAAGTCCTCGCATGAACTTAGCGCTCCTCACATCACTTCGTGTATTGCAATGATTTGCAATGCAAATTTTTTTTGTTTTAATAATTTAACGCGCTCTAGGTTCAGTTAAAGCGCTAGTTTTTTGTATAGCTAGTCTTTGCCTTACAGGAATGATGAATTTGGATACGGCGAAGGACCTGTTGCAGCTGAAGTGGAGGTAGATAGTACTCAAAAGCAAGACGGTGAGTACGAAACACCTTTCTTTTTCAACGAAGAAGCTCTAGCGTTGGGTTGTGAGAGTTTGATGCAGCTCGATGATTTCTTAATGCAGAATTGTAAAATAACTTTTGCTACGCAAATCATTAAAAAATGCTGTGAAATTTGATGCCTTATCTTTTGAATATATACCCAATACCCATTCGGGTGTTTTTGTAACGTTAAACAATTGGGTTAAAATCGCTGATCGTGTGAAAAAAAGTTATGTTCAATCTAACTCAGATTATTATGCTTTTTTTCATTCTACCCAGGTGCTAATGCCAAACCAGGCGAGGTAACATTAACTGATTCCGCAAGCAACTCGCAACCTAACATACAAAGAAGTAGGTGGAGTGATGTATTAGTTAGTCATTTTGAACTTGTAATGCTTGCGGATGTGCCCGTGTGTTGCTATTTTAATGTGTATGGTTGGTGTCAATTGCGTTATGTTGCCTTTCTTGAATGATTAATTTGTTGTACCGAAAGCTGTTAACTTTGGTATGGCAGGTAAATTATGCGCTGCCACAGTACTCAGTACTTGTGTCTTTGCATTAGAATGGATGATTCAGCCAAGTTTGTTTTTGTTTATGCGTGAATAATAAAAAACGTTTATAGTATAATTTTGAGCGATTCCGACTCTAGATTTTACCTATAAATGCTTTTTTACTGGAAAAAGTTATGCTAAATATTAAACCTATTGACCAGCGCTACTGCACCAACAACTTGCCGTCGCTGCAATAGTTTTTTACGTTCTAGCTGTGTTGTGTAAACAAGTGTGGAGAAATCTTATCAACGAAAGAATAAAGATTAGTTTCTGTTGTTTTTACTCAGGTGATCAAGCACAAGTGATGGACAACAATGTGCCAATGCCATGTGGGGTATGTGGGGCGGTTTTTCCTAATTCGACCGAATTGAGCATTCATTTGCAATCTCATATGGTGGAACAGCTTTTCAGGTAATTTTGTTACTTGGTTTTTAAAACTTGAACAACACAACGCTGGACAATTTATACTTTGCCTAATCTGATCATTTCCACTGGTTTATGACTTGAGATGCATGGCTTCGGCCTTAGGTTAACGTGCCGCATTCTTCTTCAAGCAATACTAAATCTTCCTGAATGTTCTTGTCTTTTAAGTTTAGCAAGCGGTATTTTGGTTTTGCGAATGACTTTGCATGTTTTGTGCGAATTGACGGAAGTTTTTTGCAAATAATGTGAAAGTGTTTAAAATGACCGTACATTTTGGCTTTTACAGATGTGAAATATGTGGAATACATTTTAAATACGAAGCAGCGTTAATAAATCATCGAAAAATACATTGCACTTGTCAATTTTGTGGCCAGGAATGCCAGGTAAGATTTTCTGTTTCGTACGGCAATTCTAATGTAATTCTATTCTGTTTCCATTCAATAAATAGGTACTGCCTTGTATTTCCATGATTCTCATTGTATGATGATATTGTGTCGCTGTAGTTTTTATCATAATGTTGTTCTTTTTTCAGAGTTTGCATGATCTTAGAACTCATCAACAGCAAATGCATTCAGAACAGCTGATGGTATATTTATTTATTTATTCATTTCGTTCAATTGTTAGCTGATAATGACTGTTGACAGAAATATCCATGTTTACTCGTTTAGTTAGCCTTGTTGTAATTTTGCCATTTAAAAATGGTGGCAATGAGGGATTATTGATTCCCACCTGGTAGAAAGAATGAAGATGTTCAGCATCAAGTGATGTACTTATGACTAGAAAATGACTGTTTTATGTTAGATATTTTTTTAAACTGAAGTATGAGCGTATGAATATGATTTGGATTAAAGCGTCAGGGTCTCATCCGCGAAGCTGGATTTAAACGTTAATAAATATTTCTTTTAGGCCCAATTTTCCATGGAAAATCAAGTACCTACTACAAAACCAAATCGATCTCAAAAACGAAAATCAGGAGTTACACCGTCGATGACTAGAAATAAGATGGGAGGTGATGAAATAGTTTCTAAAATGAGAAACCGTTTCTAACGACATTATTCTTCATTTTGGTGTATGAGATCTCAATTCAGCCAATAGCTCAATTGGAGTTAACGTTCTTGCGATTTGTAAAGTTTGTGTTACACTTGTAGTAGTTGAATCGGTTGTCTGCTTAGCTCCTGTGGTGCGATAATTTCACGTGAATCAATGTGATACCAGTAGAATAGGAGATGAAAATCCAATATTTACACTGTGCACTTATTACATTTTCTGTATTAGTCGCGCGATCTCTGACCGTTTTGTGTTATTTCTTTGCAGGAAAACCAGCCATTAACCCTGTAGTTGTGAATGAAATAATGCGAGGTGAAAATGGCAAATATCAATGCCCGCTCTGCGATCGAGGTTTCGACCGAAGATGGAATCTAAAGTGCCACGTTCTCATCCACACTGCGCCGGTGTGCATTATTCCCATTTTGACTTGCCTACCTCTGACTACATTAATTACAAAAATAAGGGCCAAATAATCTTGGAAACATTTGAATTTTCGAGAGACGTTTCGAGCACTAAAACCGTTGTCAATCTTATTAAATAGTAATTCATTAAAAATTAGTCAATCTTATTATAAAATGGTTTAAGTGTAAATCGAAACGCCTCGAAAAGTTCAGTGTTTCCGATATTATTGGCTCATATTTTAGGAATTAAATTATTTAAAAATTCCATGTAAGTTGTGTCGTGACTATATTGATTTACTACATTACTGGTATAGGAAGCTCAGGCCTGAGCAAAGTGTAACCCCACGAAAGCATAATATAACCAATGTAACCACTTTTAGTAAACACACTGTCACTCGGCTAAGCGTTTGGTTGCCCGGGTTTGACGAGAAATGGCGTTTTAACCTAAACAAATTCAATAGTTTGTACATTTTTTAAAAAGTGTGTGATTTAAATTTACTTTGTCATTACAACGTGAAGGCAATCTTAATAATTTTGCGCCTAATACTTGTATTTTTGATGAGGTGTGGTTAACAAGGCTACATGCCAACAGAAAGTGCTGGCTACCAGCCGTAGAAGATCGCACTATCACAAAAGCCCGCGATAAATATGAATGTTTAAAATTGCTGTTTAAGTTGCCTACTTCCGTCAATAATATAATTTACTGGTTCTAAATTAGTAGAAAAAATATGGTTATTGGTTGGACACTTAGTAGTTATATTACAGTGGCTATAGTTAGTTTTTGGTTGTACCGAAGAACAAAGCGATTTGTGCTTTTACTGGAAAGTTAATGAGCGGGAGAGCCTGTAACTGTGACGCTTACGTTGTGTATAGAAACGCGTTTTGTGCTCTGGTATAGATTATCCATGTAGCTATTTTTGTTTTCAGGAAAAAGAGAAACCAGCTGAAGTTCGTTACGCGGAAGCTGTGTTCACTTGCCCAGAGTGTGGTAAATTGTTTCGTAATCTCCACAATCTTCGCCGACATGCTCTCTCTCAGCACGGCATGAAAGCTGCTGAGTTGGATGAGGCCAGCGACATGGGCCTCGGCTCGCCCAATCAACAAGGAGAAATTGTCGCTGGTTCAAATAAAAGGGCAAAGTAAGAACAATAACATTATGTTGCAGTTGTATGGCACATTGGCACAGTTTAAACCAGTGGTTTTTAACCTTTCTTGTACGTACTACTCTTTGAGTTTTCTTCAAACTTCCTCGAACCACTTTGACTACAACAATGACAAACACCTTGTCTACTGTCAAAGACAAAAAGCACGGTTTGTTTACTGGAAGACCGAAATCGCTTTTGATTTAGCAATCTATCTCGTCCCCCTGCTGTGGCATTTCGTACTCCTGGTTGGAATGAAGTATTTCGTGAATGTGTACGTTTGATGTGCAATTTGGATTCACGTTTAATGGTTGAATGCTTGAAACCTAGGCTAACACGATTTTACGTTTTGCCTGGGTAAAACGTTTGGTTGCATTGGTATTTCCTGTAGTATTTTTAATTGTGCGTTTATTAATATGTTTGTGTTACGTTAAACAGAAAAGAAGCCACTGATCAACAACAACCGGGCTCTACAGCTTACAAGTAAGTTCAAGAATAGAGTGAGCAGACCATCAGGTTTTTATAAAGCTAGTTTTTTTTTCGTTGAAAAATCCTGATTTTTGTTTTCAGATTGTTCGTAGTTCATTTGCACATTGAATAAGTAGCCTACGTCTGTAATATTGGCATAGAGCGTTTGGATTTTGAAAGATATGTTATGTTGCCCAAAACCCAAGCTCTAAGGAGCGGAGACGGCCCCGCCACTCGTTACTTGCTTCGGCGTAACACCTCAAGCATAATGAAGATTAATTGATTTTTTTTGAATTAGTACCAATTAAGGGTAGTTTTGCAAGTGCTTGTATATTCCAGTCATATTTCCATTTACGAGTTGCGAGTGCAAAACTTTTTGTTTTTATTCTGAAAGTAGGTGTGATTTCCTCATTGTTTGATTTTTTAGATTTTGGTGCACTATCTGCGGTCGCGGGTTTAAACGAAACAGGAACTTACGAGGTCATATGGAAACACATCAAACACAAGGTTTAGCCAAGTACGAATGTCCAGTGTGTCATCGAAAATTTGCGCAGAAAGAGTCGCTAAACGGACATCTTTGGGTCCATAAAACCAGTCGTGGGGACGAAGAAGGGGCCCCGAAAATTGACTTTGCAGTTGGGAATTGAATTTGGTGCCATCCACTCTGATGAACGTTGCATCGAGGCTTGTGACTTGACCCTGCCATTATTTTTTCGCACGAGTTACTCTGGCGTATATGTATTATGTCTGCTACAGGTTTTGTATTCAACGCCAGTCCAAAAACTCAACTGCAAAGCTAGGGGCTTGATCAAGGTGTGATTGTTGAGCAGTTCCGTTTATTATTCATGACGGCTTTTCAAGTGATGTGGAAATTGCAATAGACGATTTTTGAACGTACTTATGTGACCGTAATGTTTAAGCCTTTAACTGCCTTCAGAGTTGTTGCTTTTGCACAAAATTGGTATCTTTGACCAAGAGGCGTCGACGCGGCCTCGTATCCCTTACCAATTTCGAGTAACATTTGAGATTTCTTACATTCCTCGCAAGTACATAACAGTGGTGTATTTCCGCAACTTTTCATACATACGCTTTACCTGTGTTGTTCAAGTACGTTAAATTGTGTTTTAGGCTCGTGCTATTTTTTACGGTGACAGAGGTGGACACATGTCTGCCTAATGTCTACTATTCTTATTTATATCGTTTAGAATTTACCATTTTTGAATTATCTCGAAAAAGTTTACGAAAGTCGGTGTTTTTATTGGAAAATTAATTAACCTTAGAGATGCAGGGTCTAACAGGCAACTGTATGTTTAAGAAAAGTACGGTGTGCTTTTTCTGTCGCTGCCCTCTTTTGTCATGGCTTTGCGCATTAATGTGATGCATATTGCTGCCGTTCGTAAAATTGCGTTTGTTTTCAGCAGTTGTTTCAATGTTGTTGCAGATAAATTTAAGTTTTGATTTTGTGACATATATTTTTTGTATCTGCCATAAAAGGCAAGTCTGTCTGTCTATGAGCTACTCGTTTTACTTTGGGCAAGTCTTCTTTAGACATGGCCACCACATGAAGGCCTATCTTTGCTCAGATATTTTTGTCGCCGAATTAGATGAAGCCGCAACCAGTTAGAATAGGGGTGGGCAAAGTGCGGCCCGCAAGACCATTTTATGCGGCCCGCGGGCACTTGCAGAAATGCTACCGCGAATCAAACTGAAGACCTTTTTTCATTTTATTATAGCTCCGCACTGAATGTCAGTAAAAAAAAGGGCATGTGCGGCCGTGTGGACCTTTTTTGCTCTTCACTGATCTTCAGGGGTAAAAATGGGACATTTGCGGACGTGAAGACCTTTTTTTGCTCTTCACTGATCTTCAGTGGTAAAAATGGGGCATTTGCGGACGTGAAAACCTTTTTCTCTCTTCCAATTACTGCGGCCCTCTGTTTTTTCAGAAAATTTTCAAATGCGGCCCTTCGTGTAAACGTAATTGCTCCCCCTGAGTTGGAACATTATGGCTCTATGACGGTGTTTCGGCAGCTGGCCGAGTGGTTCGGAGCGTCGTTTCTACGACGGCCTTGATCGCAAGGTTGATGGTTCAACTCCCTCCCAAGCGTCGTTGTTGCGTCCTTGGATAAGGTGCTTCACGACAATTATCTCTGCTTGGTGGAATCTAACAAGATGCAAATTGAAGAAGTCAGAAGCAAAATTCAAACGGAAAGCTCGGAAACAAGGGCAACTCGCAAGCCAGTCAGGATTCGTCGTATGTATAGCGCCTCCGTCGTTGAGAGGAAGATAAAAATGAAGAAATCAGTGTTTTCCGAATGGGCGTAGCCGCCCAGCAGTGGGCGTTGGCGAAATTTGGGTTTCGCTCAGAAAACTACCTAAAATGCTGCTATAAATCGTAAATTCGTGGCAGGGAAAGGCAACGTCACACAAAATTGAAGCGACCCTGTGGAGATGGCAGACGGGCGGTAGATAATATCAGGGAAAAAGTGCTTTTAAAGCAGAGTTGATTTTCTGCTTTTCAATTAGCGGCAAAAAAATTTTTGGCGGAGGAAGGACTAGGCCTATCAACAAACTAGTACTTCCACAAATGCTAGAGTAGATTAATATTGCGAAGACAGCTATCTTGATTAAGTTCAGCTTTGTTGTTCATGTAGGCCAGGGGTGTGCAGCTTTTCGCTATTGCCGGCCAACATTACGTTCATCTCTAGAAAGTACGGCAGCCAATAATTTTTAAAAACTTACGTGTTGGGAGCCTACTCTGTACCTAAACTCATTCGTTTCAAACCTTAGTTGAAAAGCGTGGCGTTAAATAATGTCAACCTAAAGGAAAGAATTTTATTCATTGCATGGTTTGCAATTCGTCGTACATTACTGACTCCCTTGGTTTTTGCATACGATCAAATAAGCTTGCAAAATCCGGTATGTCGTTAGATACCATCAGCCTTAGTTCAAATTGCTGTCTAGAAACGGGGTTCGGCACTCGCCAAACGACGAAAACGTCGCAAAGATCAACTAACTAATCGCAGCGCAATTTATAGGCTACAATTTCATCGCTACAGGTAAAAAGGTTTACCAGTACATGTCCACTAAGTTACAACATGAGTGGAAAACAATACGCAGGGTTGTTACACTGCCGTCACTTGGCAAAACCCATTAACTCCAAAATTTTGAAATTTCGTTTTTTTGCATTTTTTCAATCGTTGCTCCAATGTCCTTCTTGTGTGCAAATATCGAGTTTGTACTCCTAACCGATTTCGAGTTATCTATGGTGGCAAAACCCATTAACTCCACTTCTGTACAAAAAGTTGTCAAAAATTTTAAAAATTATCGGGCAAAACCTGTTAACTCCACTTGTAATTGTTAATTTTGTTATTGCGTCATAAACAAAATTTAATGTATTTCTCAAAAGTTTTCATCTCACGAGTGAAAAAATTGTGCGTAACAATATGAAAGAATAATAATGGTGACTAATAGCTAATTGGGTTCAATGCAAATTTGGATAAAAATCGAACGCTAGATTCATACGCTGTTTATACATTCATTGATTAAAATTATTAACATTAAACTTTATTATTAAACTTTTATGATCAAGCACTTTTATTAAACCAAAAATTAAAAAAATCCACAGTCAGGAACATTCCTAAAAAACCTGAAAACTAAAACTTGATTTTCTCGAAAAGTGCAAAAGTGGAGATAATGGGTATTGCCAAATGACGGCAGTACATCAATGATGAATCGATGGTTTATTTCCTAGTATCCTTAAAATAGCGAAAGTAATTCCTATTTTCAAGTCAGGAGAAAAACAAACAGTAAACAACTACAGACCGATTTCCTTACTTTCTTCATTTTTTAAAGTTATCAAGAAAATTATCAAAGTTAGATTGCAGTAGCTTCATTGCCAGAAACGATATTTTGTTTCAACGACAAAGCGGTTTCGGGAAAAAATTCACCACTGTGTTTCCGATTATTGATTCTGTCAGTGACTGTTTTGATAATATCAACGACAAAAACTATTCTTGCGCCATCGCTCTTGATATTAGAAAAGCGTTTGATTCGGTCAATGCGTTTGATTCCGTCAATTCAATCATGCTATCCTGTTAAATAAGCTTGAGCATTATGGCATACGTGGGGTTTGTCACAAGTTATTTTCTGGCTATCTCGAAAATAGAAAACAATACGTCTGCATCAATAATGTCAAATCTTCTTTACAAAGAATCAAATCTGGCGTCCCACAAGGATCGGTATTAGGGCCAATTCTCTTCCTTCTTTATATAAACGATCTCCCTAATACATTGCCTTCTTCCCCGCGATTATTTGCAGATGATACCTTTCTTCTGTATTCCCAGCAATGATATTCATCAACTAAAATCACTGTGTAATAGCGAACTTCGTCAAATAAACCAATGGATGAATGCCAATAAACTTGTAATAAATCCTAAAAAATCACAAGCTTGTATTATTGATTACAAGTTACACTCATCTTATGATTATCATTTCAAATTGAAATATTGTAACTTAATCATACTATTCAGATTTCTGACGGAATTAAATATCTAGAGGTTGAACTAGATGATAAACTTAGTTTTCTTCGCCATATAAAAACCTTAGAAGCCAAACTATTCTGTAATGTTGGCATCCTCTTTAAACTCAAAAAAATCTTGCCTGCTTCAACCTAAGTAACGTTGTATTTTGCTTCGATACATCCTTTCCTTTCTTACGGTGTCATATTGTGGGGAGCTACAACAGAGCTTCAGCTGTCATCATCAGCAGTGTATGCTAAGATAGCAGTAAAAAACCTACACAGTAAGAGTAAGGGATCACGAGAGCTGAATCTACTGCTGATAATGAAAGCTGAATCTACTGTATGCTGCCCAAACGTTCAGCCACTATGAAGAAAATTACTCTAGCTTTGGCAAACCACACTAAGTCCAAAAAGAAAGCTTTGAGAATTTGGCGCAGTGGTAAAAGACATTGCCGTCTGCGCGGAAGGTTAGGGGTTCGATCCTCTAGCCGGATAAATTGAACAAAGCGACGTCAACGCTTCTTCGGAGTATGAAGCTGTGTATTCCAAGCGCTCAACCGTGGAGATGGGTACCCGCCACTCTTTACAAGCTTCGGCGTAATATCGCGACGAATTTTTCTAGAAAATGGCTTGTAGCGTAAGCTAACTTTTTCAAATTGAAACAAAAATCTCAACGGGTTTTGCCCATTTTTTTTGCGAAATACCAAATACTTACGCTTCATTTTGGTGCAAATTTTTGAGTCATATTTTTTTACTTTTTAGCAAACAGTAAGTTGGCATGAAGAAGAAAATTCATTTTTCAGTAAGTCGACGGACATACTGCGCCATAGTAGTCAATCGGGTCGGGCTTACATTTCGAAAAGTTGTCGGGCTTCAATCGGGGCGGACGCCATAGTTAAATCTTAAATACAAAAAAGTTAAGGGTATTATTCAGTGCGTACAATGCTTAATTCCGTATTCTTGACTGTAATAATCATTG
The DNA here is from genome assembly GCA_964006365.1 of Trididemnum miniatum. Taxonomy (NCBI): domain Eukaryota; kingdom Metazoa; phylum Chordata; class Ascidiacea; order Aplousobranchia; family Didemnidae; genus Trididemnum; species Trididemnum miniatum. The sequence goes on along the minus strand of OZ023234.1, from coordinate 12,690,092 downwards.
CTGTTCGTAACTAGTGCGACTGTGAATGGGTAAACCTGGTTCTCTTTTTTTTATTACAAGATCTTAAAATTTGCTGTGATATTTTTGATTTCGGGTTTAGATCGGGCTCAGATTGGTCGATAAATTGGGATTCGGCTTCGCGCACATCTTCGGCCTGTAAACAACTATGTAGCCTACTGCGCTTTGTTTCGTTTAAATTCAAAAAAAAAGCTTGGAAGACAGGCACTTTTGACTGTTGTAGGCCATTTGTTTTTGCTTGTGGTATTTTCTTCCCAAAGTTAGTGGGAAGGTGTATTCTCGTTTTTTTTTTGTCTATTGATAAAAAAAGTCCGAAGTACAAAAAATTAAAAAAGCGGACTTAACCTACCATGTTGAGATTTGCACGACAGTATTGTGTTTCAAACACTTTATTTGTGACAATTAATTTTATCGCACACTTTAAAAAACTTACGAAACGTTCGCGGGTCGCAGTCTATTGAAAAACCGCAACCATTCGCGGGCCGCAGTTTGCACACCCCTGGTTAATCCACCAAAAACAGCCGATTAAATTTCAACCTGGTAAAACTGGCTGTTGTATCCAATTGCGTTTGATGCAGACCAAATCAATGTTAATCCAAGATTAACCGCGGATCGGAGGTTATACCACTTCGGTGCATTTCACCTGTAGACGGCATGGACCGCGAACCAGCCTTTTTAGTGGCACGCAAACGAGACGGTACCAAGTTTTGAAATCCCTTCAAAGTTTCATTTTTCTTTTAAATTTGGTTGAAGGATCATAAAAGAATGGGGACTTATTTTTGGAATGAGTTGCCTGGTCTGCTAGTACTGCTGGGGAAGAGGTTCTGGGACACGGGCATTCCGAGTTGCAAAAAAGCCAGCACGTGCCATCTCTAACGTCACCTTTTCTGCTAGACTTCTCCCACACCCTGTCGACAAATGCTTTTGCATTTTTTCTGTTTTGCGCTGATATACGCCAGCATCTGCGGCTACATCGTGTATTTTTAAATGTATGTCCAGGTCGCACGATATTTCAATGAGGTTGCACACCGTTGATATATACTATTGTACGTACACAGTCTCTGCCAGGGAGCAATTGCCTTATGCCAAAAGTTATTTTGATTTTTGAGGTAACTGATCACCCGCTATTGTTGCATCCCTCCACTTTCATACTACTTAAAAAGCAACGCTTTCCTGTTTTCAATCACAACTTTTTTTACAAATGCAAAATTTATACACGGAGCGTTTAAAACGTAATGTTCATATACATATATGTACATAATCTTGCAATACATTGCCTTAATCTACCGAAAGCATACACTGTGTTAACCAAAGTAACTTTTTTCATCTAAGATCAAGAAGAAACTAACCAAAACTTTCCGTTTGTGAAAAATAATGTCGAAAAAGTTAGGCAGGCACGAATAGAACAGTTCACGAACGTTGATGCATCTACAGTAGAGCTGCTTATCAAAATCGCTTTAACGGCAACACAAGACTCCAACACAATAATCGTCTTCAGCAGATACAGATGACGTCGCAAATCGAAAACTGGTGAAAGACAAAAACATATTGATGCAAATATCAAAGCAGTGTGCTGCAAAACACATAGAAAATAAGTTAGTATGGTTAAATACTTGAGATTTATCAATCTGACATTTATTAAGTTGGACTTCACCTAACTACTTACGGAATGGATGAACGCCTTAAATTTTTAGTTAAATAACATGAAAGTTACGAAATACTTACCAGTTAATTATCATACTCACTTTTCAACCTACTGACTAGAAAATAAGCCACACGAAAATAAACAACTCGACTAAGTGCAAATGGTTACGTTTCTGGACCCACGATGCTGCTATTCACGAAGTTTATCACTTCTTGGTTACATTACCGGTAGTACTTAATTTGGACCATTATGCTGTAAATACCATGTTTCGACAAGTTCAAATTTACGCGCTAAACAAAACAACGAGTCCAGTAAACGTAGGTTAAAGATCAACGACCGAATAAAGGCGAAGACTCTGCGACAGGTCAATTGTATTTCTAAAGTGTTTTAAGCCTACGCTAATAATATTTACAGTATAAGGCAGTTAAGACACTCTATGATTACTGTCAACACGCGATGGTGTTAAATTGTTAAATTTGAACGATTTCATATTTACTAGAAACGCGCCGCATTTGAAAGAACTTGCATAGATAAATTTTGACGCAACATTTTGGCAAGGTTTAAAAAATACTAACAGGGAAAAGAAAATCAACAGTTACGAAAAAGCAGTAATAAAAAAAATCTTAACACTAGCACCCGACTCAAAACTCCCAAGAAAGCACTGCAAAAGCGAAAAATCACAGACACGCGCTAAAAGACAAAAGAAGTTTGCCATAATGGCGAAGATAATCGCATAGTATTCTTAAATACACAGACCAAAGCATCAGTTTTCAAAAAAACATTTGGCATAGAATCAGATTATCATTATGCGTATTCAGTTCCAACAGTTTTGCATTGTGAAAACGGCAAAGCTATTACAGAGGAAACAACAAATATTACTGCTGGCACAACAATTAAGGGGATGATAATATCATTTCAGTATAAAAGAGACCGATGATAATATCATTTCAGTATAAAAGAGACTTAACTTTTGGAGGCATACAAGTGCTATAAAATTGAAACATAATTTTATAAAACTTTTAACTTGTTCAGTGAGTTACCGACTCGTGTACAAAAACTAGCACATTTGTCTTGAACATACACACCAAACTTAGCCGGTATTTCAAACATGCACAAAATCAAGTGCTATGAACACTGAACAAGGCGATTAAATAATCATGCCACTAAAAAGACGCTAATCAAACGTATCACCTTACCAGAAGCAAGAACCTTAACTTGTGATAAAAAAACTGAGGTGCCAAAACAAAGTTTTACTGTTACTGCACTGATTTAAGAAAAGCATTTTAATCGATTTTTAAGCACCTGTTCATTACTGCAAACGACAAATAAAATGGTGGAGTGATTTGATTTCACTTTCTATTAATGCAAAACGTACGAATGCGCATTTTTACCTGTCCACATGCCCAATTTTAGTGGGTTTTAAGCCCGCGGTTCTTGATTCTAGTTTTAACATCATATGACATCAAAAAAATGATTACGATCCAGAAACCAGAGCTGTGGGCCTAAAACCCACTAAAATTGGACATGTGGACAGGGTAAATGTATAGTTTCAGCAGGTAAAAGACGGTCTTGATTAACCAGGCTGAACTGATGACGCAGCAATTGACAAAATACTAGGAAATTAGCTCCACTCGATAATACGAACTATTACCTTAGATGTTTACTATAAATGATTGGTTGCTAGTATACTATACATTGCAAAGTAAGTGGTAAACGAACAAGGCCATCACCAAGATTGCATACCATCAATTAAATATATAAGGAGTTTAGATTTTTCTTGCATAACATTTGCGATACAGGAGGCAAGGGTTCTCTTTTAAGTAATGGACATTTATCAATAACAATAATTGCAATAAATAAAATGAACTGTTTTGAGAGTCCTAGAAATAATAGGCGTAATAAGCTAGTCACGGGACAGGTTTAGAGCTAGTGTTAATAGTTTATTAAATAAAGAAAACTAACACGGTTGAAAATCAAATTTTAAAATACAAATGTTTAGGCCGAAAATCTGTAGTGTGAAAATAAGCTGCCAACGCACCTACCAAGTGTGTTATGCTTCATAACTGCATGCAACGAAGCACCAACCGCTACACACTTCCGTGCGTGGACAAATAATTTTCAAAAGCAGACTATAATACATTTTCAGGGGCAGTCTCAAACCGAGAATATTTTAATCTGGCTTTTAAAAAATCTTAACTTGGTAAGCTCATGTTCACGTCAGACAAGGAAATATCGTTTGAAAAAACTTCAACAACAGGCAGTAGCATATGGTAGCACCAAGTTAATGCAATTATAAAAATAAGTCATGTACTGAATAAATAGTTAAAAACAAAGAAAATAGGGTTGCCACCAGGGCCTAATCGCTGTTAATTTCCAATTCAATGGCTGCTGTTCGGGTATGAACTACTTTGCAGACCTATACAACAAAACATATGTTGTTAATCATGTCGAATGCAAGCAGTAACATGATACGAAAAATAAACCGGCGCGCAGAAATTGAAAACTAACGGAGTACTAGCACAAAAGCCAAAATAACAAAAACATACTTCAGCTACTACCTTTCATCCAAATCAAAATCGACACAGACCAAATATTTTAAAACCATATTTGAGTAACGATTATCAACACACGAAAAAAACTCGCAATAAGGTAATACCGGTATCATGCTTGTTTATAAGTGGTTTCTCGGTACCGATATTCGTAATAGCAAAAAATAGAATAAAGGTAAGACTAAATAAAAAAGGAAGAAACAAAGGAGTGAAAACATAGCAGGGGAGAGAGAGACTGGGCAGGATAATACTAACAACGGATCAATATCGAAAAAAGTATTGCGAACATCTTACATAAGCCCTCTTTTCACGATTTACCGTAGTAAAGCCAGCCATCAGTCTGATTTGGTAGATAAAGGTCACCACAGCACAGGCTCCTCGGAAAAAACGTACATCATTTGGCTGCTTTCGCATATTTTTTCACACTGGGTTTAGTATATATTGTAGTATTTGCGAGTGCAGTAGGTGCTTTGTTGCAAAAAACATTACTGAAATGGCACATTACACAAGATCTTACTGATATTGGTTATTTTATGTCTAAATAATTTACTTTTAGTTTCATAACACTGTAATTCTGTGTTTGTCAAATGCAAGTGGCAGCAATACAGAAAGAAAAAAGTTTTACAACAAATCACAGTACCGCATTCAATGGAACACTTAGCATAAACAAACGGCAAATAAGAAATCAACTAGCCTGCGCTGCTTGTCAGGAAAAACTAAGCAATAGAAGAAAGCCAAGTTGCCCATAAAGAAAGAATTTTTAATTGTGACAGCATAAATTGAAGGGTAAGGGTTTTTTCTTTTATTGTATGAAAACTACTGCGCAAAATTTAGCAAGCCAGTAACATAGTAAATTCGTGTCGCTGCATCCTGCTAACATCACGCATCCGCTGATGTTTTATATTACACATGATTCCACAAGCAGCTTTCAGCGAACATAGTCACTACTGCGAATACAGTTAGTGATGCAAAGCCACCTAAATATCAAAAAACACGCTGCTCTGATAAGGCAATGATAGGAGAGATTAGCGCTGAATGCCTTGGTTTTGAAGTGTGCATATTAGGGTGTTTCGTTGTTTCACCATTTTTGCAATAAAACATGCTTGGGGTCGCATGTGATAGAGTTTTGAGCACTGATTCCAAAACCGAAAAAAAAAAAAAAAAATTGAAATGACGTTATTTAGGGGGGACAGGCCGCGCTTTAAAACTTTTTTCGGGGGGATTTCTTAACTCGAGAACGGAAGAAGATAGCGCTTCGATATTGGTATCAAAATGCGCAGAATTGTTGATTTCCTATACCCTACTAAGAGACTCCACAGCTCTAACTTTATCCTAAAACAAGTTATTTTGAAAAATCAAAGTTTGCGTTATTTTAAGTTAAAAATTAATTATTAAAGTCAAAAATAACGCAAAATTTGCTTTTTCAAAATAACTTGTTTTTGGATAAAGAGCTATGGAGTCTCTTAGAAGGGTAAAGGAAATCGACAATTCTGCGCATTTTGACACCAATATCAAAGCGCTATCTTCTTCCGTTCTCGAGTTAGGGAAATCCCCCCGAAAAAAGCTTCAAGCGCGGCCTGCTCCCCCCTAAATGACGTCATTTCAATTTTGGAATCAGTGCCCAAAACTCACATGCGACCCCAAGCATTTTTAATTTCAAAAATGGTGAAAAAACGAAACACCCTAGTGGATATCCATCGAAAATTACTTTTTTAATGATGTGAGCCAGTAAGGTTATTTTGATCACACAGAGTAAAAACGTTAGCCGATGTGAAGCCGAGACCTGTTGATATTAGAAATGACAAGATGTATTTACGAAACTTATGAAAGAATTTAGATATACAGCATCAGTATAATCACGATGCACTAGTGACTAAAGGCTTCATCATTATTTTACCCTCAGCCAGCACCAAATTCAGTCATATAAAACGAAAGCGAATCAACGGGTTATAATGTACAGCAAGAAAGTACTTATAATAATACCGGTACAAATACTAAAATACGCTGTAAAAAAATCAAAAACTGTCAAGTTGAGTTCTACAATCACTAAGGTACTATTGTATCTAGCTTACCGTGCAACTACTACATTCTCAATTTTCAAGAAAATATTTCTTGAACAATGACAAATAACTTTCAGAACATTACAATCAAAACCAAGTTTAAATGCAATATATTCCAGCCTTCACAATACCATGATCACAACACTTTTCAATCATTACAGCTAGTTGACCAATGAAATCATTAACTGTGACTGGCCGACAACAAAGCTAGCTTTCTGACAGATAAACTTGCAAAGATCAACTTGACCAAAATTTCACATTGCAAAAATTTAGCAGCAGCATTACTTACGTTTTCTCATTGCTTATGTTTGAGCAGGTGCTTGACCGGCAGCAGCAACAGCAGCAGCGTACTGCTGTCCTTGCAATTCGTAGTACTGGCGATAATATTCAGCCCACGCTGCAGAATAATCAGCCTAAAAATCGAAAACATTAGGCCACGAAACTACGCAGTCAATTACATCAACAGAAAATTTCAACATACTTGTGTAGTAGCTGGCTGCTGGGCAGGGGTAGCGGCGGCAGCAGCAGCTGGTGCGGCGACGGCAGCAGGTGCAACAGGTTGTTGAAGAGTTGGCGCTGCGGCAGCTGCACTTGCAGGAGCAGCAGCAGCCGCCACGGCAGCAGCGGCTTGAGCTGCACCTGCGAAAACAAAATTAAAACGTTTTTTCATCTCTCTAACGCAAATAATTACACTGATGATGCAACACATACCTGTTCGCTTCAAATATTCATCCCATTGTTTAGAATAATCCGGTACTGCGGCAGTGGCGGGAGTAGCAGAGGCAGCAGCAGCAGCTAACAAAAATTAGCGTTAACACGAAATTTATGACACCAGTAAAATAAAAACAAAAATTTGAAATGCGTCTTTTTTATTTTAAGGCACACAGATTACCCACCAGCAGCTGGCGCTTGTACTCCGGGTTGAGATTGTCCATAAAGTTGCAACAAGGGCTGCCAAGCAGCATTACCAGCAGTGGGTGCAACTTTAGCTGCAAGTAAGGTTAAGAAGTAACAACAGGAAATAAAAATCAAGCCCATACACACTTACTTGGGTCGACTCTGTTTTGTTGTGGAGCAGTGGGAGCTGCGGCAGCCGCTGCAGCTGGTGGGGTCCATTGCTGAAATTGACCAGCCCATGGTTGCTGTTGGAAAGGCTGAGCAGCTGGCTGCATTTGTGGAGGAGCTTGAAGAGGATTTTGAGGAGGAACAAAGTTAGCACCAGATGAAAGTGGGTTGAAAGAGTTCTAAAAAGCAAGAAGATATTAAGGACAGAAATTTCCAAAAAAGCATGAGACAGTGAGTACACAAAACCATTGGCGCCATGAGACACAATTTTTTCTGAGCTGCATAATGCTTGCTCGGACGACAGAAAGCTTCAGCACGCGACAAAAAAGCACAGAACTCATCGCATTGAGCAGAAGCAATTCTTCCTGCGTCGAAGCAACGATGTGATTGTTCTGCTATCCACCATAATTAATTGGTTATTGCAGCATTTGCAGACCAGCATAGCATAAATGCTTATCACATTTTAAACTGTCTGTAAGTGCATCACCACCAGGCCATTAATGATATGCATACCGGAGGAGGCATAAAGTTTCCAGGAGGAGGAGTCTGATGAGGAGGCCTACCCATTGGTCCTCCATTCATTCCACCACCAGAATTGGAATCCACTTTCTCTTGAATAAGCTGACGAGCCATTTTAATTTGCTCGGGCGTACCTGATACAAAAAACATTTTCAAAACCTAGCTATTCTTTCTTTCTTGAACTAATTCTCACGCTTACAAAATTTGATTACAGCTACGTTATTATCACATGTTTCCATTAGTTGAAAATTTAATCCAGAGAATTACAATACTAAGCTTACCTTTGATGACGAAGGTTTTGTAATTAAGATCAGAGCCAGGAGGAGGATTTTTGACGATTTCTGCATGAGCTCCAGATTGCATGTTAATCTGTTTGATCGTTTCACCACCTGGCACAATGTAGCGAAAAGTTAACGTGGTCAATACAGACCCTACAGTAGGCCAACGACACCGATTAATATTAAAAGAAGATATCTTACCTTTGCCGATGACCAACCCAGTTCTGTTGGCAGGCACCAAATGCTGTTCCGTCGTCATGCCTCGCCCTCCACCACCTCTCATCATACCAGGGCCATCCCACTGACCAAAGTTTCCTCCCATGCCTCTAGGACCACCCATGTTTCGTCCACCGCCACCACCACCACGATCACCTACAAACTTAGGTTATAAACTCACCGCATGGGGTGCCTAATCACTCGCATACACTTCATGCTTATTTAAAGGAACTTCGCAAACCTCCTCTAACTCCATCACGTTCCTGAACATTTTGTATGATTTCTTGAATACGTTGAATAGCAGCATCAACCCCATCTTTAGAACCAGTAACAGTACAGAGACGCTCAGGTAAGTTTGCATCCTCTGAAACACAAAAGGCATATGATGCAATGCAAGTGAATACAATGGATCAAAATAATACCTGGTTTAAACTGAATTCTTGTGCCTGTAACGTTTTGAATTTGATTGATCATATCGCCACCCTTGCCGATAACGACACCAACTGCAGGTTTGGGCACTGGGATAACTTGTACTTCACTGCCCGCTACGCCAGGAGGGCCGCCCCCACCAGGTTGCTGAAATAAAGAACTGGTTTATCAACCTAATTTCATTCATAATTTATTTTCGGACAATACACCAAATTTCAAAAAAGTTATAATATAACACACAAGCATCAAGTGTACCGTGAGGATATGCGAAAGACCATGACAGCTAAGGAAGCTGGAAGGTCGTCGAATCTGCATCTCCTCACAAACAGAAGCGAAGCAAGCGTAAGAAAATTAAGTCATGAACGAAAAGCTTACATAAAATGAAACACAAAACAAAACAATAAACGAAAAGGACGAAAAAACAAACGAATCGTACACATTTTACAGTATACGGTAATTATAACAATGGAGGTCAGTCACATTTTCATCAAAAAGTAGTAAATAACTTTTAAGATAGTCGAAAGTTGTGAATGCAAGAGGTGCTTTTTCAACGCATTTTTAAAAAGCTAATCTTTTTCAAAGTTTTCTTTAATCGTTTAAGGAAGGTTATTCCACATCGTAGGACCTGCAATTTTCATTGATCTATCAGTTTTATTCAATTAACTACTTCTAATACGAAAAAAACTTGAGTTTGCCACACTACGAGTGAAGAAAGAGTGACAAGAAGATGACAAAGAAAATAAGCTGAAGAAGTAATCAGGAAGCTGTTTGTTCTGTAATTCAGCCATAATTAACTACTTCTAATACGAAAAAAATTTGAGTTTGCCACACTACGAGTAAAGAAAGAGTGACAAGAAGATGACGAAGAAAATAAGCTGAAGAAGTAATCAGGAAGCTGTTTGTTCTGTAATTTAGCCATGAATTTGCCGACTTCAAGTTCGTAAATTGGCTACAGAGATTGACTGAATATAATCAACATCAATGCTGATTATAGGCACATCCAGCTAAAGCAAAACCAAATCGGCCTCAACTAACTACTAAAACATACTTACATTCATTCTTTGTTCGGCAATTTGTTTGTCTCTCTGAGCCATCATTTGGTGAATAGCATTTGCCGCATTCTGAAAAACGGTTTTCGTGAGCATAATGCGTACCGTACATTAAACCCGAATGAAAATGCTACACCAGTGAACTAGAATACTTACATCTACATTCATAGGAGAACCACTTATCTTCAACGGTTTATTAGCTCCAGTGTTTTCCGTAGTATCTTGAATCAATAACATACGAACACCAAGATTCTGCTGAAGCTAAACAATAAAATAGACATTAAAATCAAGCAATCATGCTTGAATAATTTTTACTTCGTCACGATAAGACTTCGCTACACCTGTTCATCAGCATTTTCCTTGCAAACATCAAATTAACTACCGGTATGATTTACTTTATCAACTTACAACCAGCAGCTTGTATCTATGGATCCATGGCAGTACTTCTGGTGTTAACAACCTTGAAGAATTGGGTGTGAAGACTAATCTACGTTCCTTGCAAGTGATTTCACAAAACAAGAATAAACTACCATGAGCTAAGATTTTTTATTTCATATACATGCTGCAAAATTACCAGAGGTACTGTTAAGACAGTAAGATCATTTTGGTAGGCCAACGATCCTAGTAATTTTGCTGTCTATTTACCATTTTAATTGTTTCTCCTCCTTTTCCAATAATGAGGCCACACTTGTCAGGAGGAATTGATAAAACCACACTTTTCTCCCCACCATCTCCCATTCCACCACCAGTATTGGCACCACCTCCAGGAGCTGCATTGAAGTTTCCTTGTCCTCCATCTTGTGATCGAACAATGATCTCATTCAACATGTTTCGACAGATCCTAAACACAGATATACCACGTGGGATAGATAAGCAACTTTATGTCCTATTTGGCACCAAACATACAATTATAGCACCCATTACCAGGTCTAGACTGTAGTTTGCTTACTCTATTTGTTCCGGAGTACCAGAAAGTGTGCATGGTCGATCTTTTGTACCCGGAATACTCTGAGTGATTTGAATACGACAACCAGTTTCTCTTTGCATTCTCATAATATTTTCACCACCACGGCCAATAACTACAAGAAATAAAACATTTTATCTGAAAATAATGGTTAAGGAACTCCAATCAAACTCGCTCACGAAACAAAATGATCGCACGATGCTAGGTGCACTTGCAGCATCTTAGTTTATCACATTTGACTACACAATCAAAATATATAAATATACTTTAGCTAGAGATTCGCATCGTTAAAAAATATCAGATTACAATCACTAAAATTCAACAATTGTTCGTTTAACATTCTTGGTAAAATAAGCACTATGAATTAAACTTGACATTGCAATTTTTTGCATGCAATGATAAATCATAATATAGACAGCCATCAGTCTGATTTGGTAGATAAAAGTCCACACAGCACACGCTACTCAGAAAAAATAGGCATCATGTGGCTGTCTTTGGCAGTATCCAGTACAGTTTTAACTTTTACTATACCCACTCACTGCCACATGCTGAAAACATAAATTAACAGTACATCGTTTATGCTCAATATTACTTTTAAGCTAAAGCTACTCACTTAAACCAACCAAATCATCTGGCAATTGCATAGTTTCCGACAAGGTTCTAAAAAATCAAGAGATTACTTGGGTCATGCCATCTAGCCAACAACCAGCAGTACATACATAAAACACCAGTCATGACTATTTACGACAAAAAAATCAAAAATTAACAAACTTCTGTCTCTTACTAGCATCATGAGCTACCCACTCATTTTTTAAAATCAATTATCAATAATTGAGAAATTCTTAAGTGCAAACACCACTCTTATTGCGCAGACAATCAAGGTATGTTTTCAAAAGTTCATCTAAACTCAAGTGAAACAGCTCTACCTTACTTAATCCAGCCATGATGATGAATTTTTGGAAAGTATGCGTACTCTTATTACAAATAATAGCATAATTATGACCATACCGTAAAATGGGGATACTTTACCCTCTAGGGTCACCTTAGCCCACGTTTTGTGCATTTTACTTTTGAAGCAACTACACAAGTTTTGACTTAAATGCAAAAAATGTGATATAGAATAACAATTTTCAACCCAAACCTACTTCAGAAAATGTACAAAAAAAAACAAACATAAAAATGCATCCCTAAAAAATTGCCGTGGGGGTCTTATGGCAGACAAGTTTTTAACTTACGCAGAAACTTGTTATAAGGTCATAAATGCGCAAAAACAAAATTTTAAAAGATATTCCAAAAAAATATTTACAAGACTTTTTTTGAAAAAAATTGGCAGATTTGAATTTTGCCTATAACTTTGCCCATATGACCATGTGGAGCTGTAATGTACGGTACTTAATAATACGGTTTAAGAAGAGTGTCTGACTATCTGGGCCCAGTCAACTACCGATACCAATATTTCAACGTGTAAGGTGTGCATTGTGAGATTAAAAATGCTGACTACTGAAACATTAACTGGCAAACATAAGATTTGCATATTGTACAAGCATATGTTACAAGCAGTTAAATGTAAGCAATTTCGTTTTTTAAAAACACCTAACGTGGGCAAACATGCATTTCACAGTGTTATCATAGCTAATAGAAGCATCAGGTGGCTGAAAAATCTGAAACAAGTATCATGGGCAAAATTGAACGTAGTCGGACAACATTGCCCACTTTAAATTAAAAAAAAAAATTAGTAAATTTTTGGACTAAACCCTATTAGTCGTAAACCATTGCATAACACAACTCTCTGATAGTGTACACCTACTTTGAAGAAAAAATCATCATTAGAACAATGAAGAAAAAATCATCATTAGAACAAAAGTTACACAGGGTGTTCCAGAATATATGACCCGATTATAAAATTTCATAAACAACAAACCAGAAAAGCTTCAACGAAAACCATTATATTTCCTGAAAGGTCTTGAAATGCCATTTTAGTTTCATGCCATGTTTTCACTTTCAGATTGCTAGTGTGTTGATAATAAGTGCTACAAAGAAATACCCTTTTGTTGAGTTTAGTTAAATGCTGCATTAATGGCGTGGAGTGGTGAGCATCGCGCTTTTGTGGTTGAACAGTTTGTGAAGAATGGCGAATCAGTCGTAGCGACGCAACGTTCCTGCCGAAGACACTTTTCACTAAATCGTCATGATCCCGTACCAACAGATAAAACAATACGCCGTTGGGTTTCCAACTTTCGACAAACATCATCGGCATTAAACAGGAGAAGATCTGGCCGTCCAAGAACAAGAACAGCAGAAGAAAATGCCACAGCTGTGGCAGATTCAATTGAGCAATCTCCTAGACGTTCTCTCCGAAAGCATGCATTTGCCTTGCACATGTCCGCTACAAGTGTCCATAGAATTTTGTACAGATCACTTC